>OX578137.1:99011271-99626271 GCA_951213105.1 Amaurobius ferox
TATATATGTATATATATATATTTATAATATGTTATAATATATAAAATGCTTTTCATAATCATTTTATTCCTTTTATATTCACTAGATTCCATTTATTCAATTTCCAAACTTCTTGCATAGCTCATCATGCTACACTAGGCTTCTGATTTGCAATTTTTTTACCTTTACCTACAGTTTACAAGCAATTTTCTTCGGTATTTCTCGGGTATCTATATATTACAAGTAATCATAAAAATCTTCAATTATATATATTTATATATATATATATATATTTATATATATATATATATATATATATATATATATATATATATATATGTATATTTATATATATATATATATATATATCTTTATATTTCACAAAAAAAAAATCCTTAAATATTAAATTAGTGAGATTTTACATTCTACGGCATAAATATACCTTTAAATCGGTATACATCGGTAAGTTTATTTAGTCCTTCAGATCTATAATTGTTATATTAGATCCATTTCTGTGACGGATAAAACTGAGTGTAAATGTATATTGTTCACAACCCACTTAAAACAGTAAGTCACAGACAATTTATCTCATGTGTGTACAAAAAATAATAATATAATTTTACTCTAAATAATTTTGAAATGCAGATTTTGGTGGAAAAATTTTACAATTTGCCATTGTTTTTAACGAATTTTTTTTAAACATCTATTTCGTAGGATTTAGATGTTTAAAAAGATATAGTGGCTAATATGGATGCAGCATAAAATTACGGAGGAGGTCGGGTTCATGAAGGATTTCCACTTCTTGTTCGGGAGAGAGATGTCACTTCCTATTCAAAAATTTATATTTTCATTTCAATATCTGTTTTTCAGACTTTGCTTTAGGTACAGCTTAGATGAAGACTGATATAGATTAAATATTTAATTCCGGAGGGATTGGTAGGGTTCACTAAGGATTTCCTGGTCTGAATATGTAACTTCTGGTTTGTCCAATAATTCATATGACTGCATGAAATAAGTGTGCTAAAAAGTATAGAAATACTTAACAGTTATTTCGAAATTGAAGTGTACACATCACTTTCCATTGCATAAAGGCTTTTTCATATTTTTTTAATTTTTTGTATTAAAAATTTCAATTTTGCCAAACTTAGACGTAAAAATAATTGTAAAATATATTACTAATTTGAATGAACGATTACACGTACGTAAGTTGCTGGAAATATAATTGGCCAGGGGATTTTTAAATGCAAAGTGCAATTAATTTTGATATTTGTTTTCCATATTTAAATTAGGAAATATTTTTATTTATTTTCAATAACATTTAAAATTCTTCAATTTAATAATAAAATATTTAAAATTGAAATGATTTAAAAGTATAAAAGCATTAAAACTTTACCCGTTTTTAAATTTTTAAGAAAATTTACTTGAAACTATCACGTCGTAGAACCCCAAGGGTTCCGCAGAACAAACACATCTTGGAAAACGCTGCATTATCCTACGTGTGTCGAAAAAGCAACATTGCTCCCACAAACTGAAAAATGTCAAGCAAATTTCCTTAAAATGTTACAAATTTTGCATTTTTAAAATGACAAATATTTTATTATTTCCTCCTTTCAAATAATCTTCAAATTTCGTTACGGATTCTTGTACTATATAAGAATTGAATATTATACGGATTCTACACATATATTTTCTACAAAATTAGAATCGTTTTATTCAAATAATAAATTATATGTATGTGTGTCGAACATTTCTTTAACTAATTTCAAACAATCCGTATGCAGTACACAAAAAATACATGTATTTTAATAGTATTACTTGAAAACCACATTAGTCGGATTGTTATTTGATTTATAAATAATCAAACCAGTTTTTGAAATACTACTGTATATTTTGATAAGTTTCCTAACATCTTCCCTAATAATCTGATACAAATAATCTTCTAAACAATCTTCTAGATAATCTGTTACAAATAATAATCTTCTAAGTAATCTGATACAAATGTATCTAACGACATTCTCATACGCAATCTGATAGGCAATCAAATTATGAACAATATTCTTTATTAAACAATTCGTCTTTCCCCTCCAATTGCACGTGTAGCGAGAATAAACCAGAACTGGCGATAAAACGACGTTTGGCGTGTGGCATGAGAGATTACTTCTGAAAATGCTGAATCGGCATACACTCTGGCCGTTCGCATCCAATTCAGATCGGAACCCAGTGAGGTAGGCATCCACAGGGAATCTTAAACCCCGATTTTGAAGGCATCTTTGAAGTTTTTTCTTGTTAATTTTTCTTGTTAATTTGGAAGTGAAAATTTTCCATTGTTATTATTAGATGCCGCTTACTGTAAACTAATGAAAAGACTATGGAGTCTGAAGAGAATCCTGAAATTGCAGAGAATAAAGTAAATTTTAAATAATGCCAATTAAACTGTACTAATTTCACCGTATGCGTCTGGAACGTTTCGAGTTCCATGCCGTAGGGGTTGAAACACATCGGAATACGAAAACACAAATGATCCGGTACCGATATTCATTGACAGCCGACGAACCAGTACTATTGTTTTATGTTCTGGAGCCTGTGGCTCCAGGACACAGAACTTGAATCGATATTTTTGTGGAAATAATTAAACAATAACACAGATTGAGCCTTCTACCTCACTTTCTAGTACTTCCTTTTCCCCGGACAAAAGCAATAATTACCGAGGCCTCCTCCTACCTAGAGGTTGGCGAGCAAGAAAATTTCAGAATTGAACCCTATCGCCAACGTGGTGAGTACAAGGAACCTGAATTCCGGCCTCCGGCTATGAAAATTCTAGGATTACTATTCCTAAAAGTGTTGGTAAAACCCTATTATTCATATCATACCCTATTATTCCTAAAAGTGTTGGTATGTTTAAAGTACCTTGGGTAAAACCACTGTACTATATAATTTGAGATACTTTCATATGAAAATAATGTTGGCACGTAGGATCGCCAAGTTAGTTATGGATCGTACCTTATTTTTGAATTAAACTCAGTTGAAATCTTTTCTACAATTGCTACACTGTAAAACATTTGCAAGCATATATATATATACTATATATATATACTATATATATATACTATATATATATACTATATATATATACTATATATATAATATATATATATATATATATATATATATATATATATATATATATTATAATTCTTCGGCAGACGATATTTAGCTGAATATTTCAGAAATGAAGCTGGAATTTTCATGAACGCTTGTAATTGCGGCTTTTCTGATAGTTTACCGAAATTATCAACAAAGTAGCTGAAAAAAATGAGTAAATGTTGTAGAATGTTTTACAGTGTATAAACAACATTGAGCAGCTCATGTCATATGGCTTTAAATTAAAATAAAATTACATTTAATTTAATATTGGGATTAATATAACTATTTTTAACGCAAATTTGAATTAAAATCATTAATACGTTTAGAAGTTACTTACAAATATATGCTGAGAGAGCTATTGGAATGTGGCTATTAGCTGATATATGGTAACCAAGAAACTATAATTAAGAGAAAAATGTGTGTGCAGAGTTTATTTCCTGATTATTTGAAAAATATAATGTTATGCGATTGCAGCGCTGTTTAGTTTCCAGTTACCATGGAGGCATATATGAAGAACTAGATTGACTTGTCTATGGGGGGAAAGTGAGTTTTAGACGATTTTCTTGTCAGTGAACCATTTTGACCATTGATTTTGTACTTTGTTAAGAAGTCACCAACTCTTTACTCCGTGTTTCTTTACCTGTTGGAGATAAGTGGACAATGTAAATTGAAAAAATATTGAAAGTAAGGTAGGAAATAAGACTACGTTAATGAAATAGTCATACCATTAATTTTCAAAAAGTTACACTTTTTAAATTTTTATCTGACCCCCTTAGACAAATTTGGTTAACCGGAAAATTTTTATTTCTAATGCAACAAGATCATTAAAAAAACCGCATATCTGTATCTTTATAACCAACTGAATTATGATAAAAGAAAAAAAAAATCTGACTTATGCCACTTTTCCGTACCATGTGAAAGGCTGTTTCTTCAGTGAAAATAGGGATCAGAAACAAATTGACGATCGAAATTGTTTAGATAAATAAAAAGTACTTAAAAGTACTTAATTTTTGAAAAAGTATTTAGTTATTGAAAAGTATTTAAGAATACGTGATTGCATTGTGAGCCTACGCGGAATTCGCAAAAATATCTCCTATGTATTATCATCCAGTTTTATCTTTTTTGTGATACGTCACAAATTTATATTTCTAATTTGATACAGGTTCCCCATTCACAATATTCAATTTTCAATTAAATATAACTCGCTCAATTTTAAAGATACAGATATGCGGGGTTTTTTATTGATCGTGTTGCATTAAAATTAAAAATTTTCTGATTCGCCAAATTTGTCTAAAGTGTCTCTAAAATTTAAAAAGTGTAACTTTTTGAAAATTAGTGGGAGGGCTATTTCATTAGCGCAGTCCTATTTCCTACCCTACTTTCAACATTTTTGCAATTTACATTGTCCACTTTCTCCAACAGGTAAAGAATTAAAGCGCATTTCAATCTTTTTGGGACACCCTGTATAGAAGCTCATAGTTATTTTTAATGAATAAGATCTTCAGGTAAAGGGAAATATGTCTACAAAGTTCAAAAGCATAGTTAAAGATCTTTTATGATCATAATTGATCATAATTTTATGATCATAATATTTATGATATATTCATGACAAGTGTAAATACTCTCGTGGTCAAAAGTGTAAGTATGCACTCAAAACTCATCTAAAAAGTTCTTGCCGACAAGATTTCAATATTTTGTTTCACACAAAACCATTTTAGAAATGAAATGGTTTTGTGTGAAACAAAATATTAAAATCTTGTAAAATAAAACGTTAAAATAAAACCTAAATTATAACCACAATATTTCAGAAAGTAAGAATCTGATATGAAATGCGATAATATATCCTTGTAGAATTTAAAGGGCTACAAATTTCTCCTTTCTTGTTTATAGCTAGCACTTTTAATTTTCGCGCATTATAAACTTTAAAAACGGAAAAATTTCATTCATCAAATTGACAAGACAATTTCTCGAAAACTATAACAGTTTTATAAAAACAAATGATTGATCGAGAAGCTTGATTTCCTGTTGAATATTTTTGTCGTTTAGTGTTTACATCTATCTTTTATAGTTTAGAAGATATCTCGAGTAAAAGTAAACAAAGTGAAAACTCGCTCAGATGAAAACTTTTTATTTATTTAAAAAAAATAGCTCAAAATATTAAAATGCAAAAATAATTTTTGTATATTCATAAACTGTACCCAATTTCTAACAAAACAAGTATAAAAATGTTTACATTTTTATCCATTAGATTCGGAGACATAAGTGTCTACAGTATATTTACATGTTTCGCGCTCTGATTTCAGCCGGATATGCCGAAGCTATTATTGACGTCGTAATTCTTAATTTCTATTTCTTCTTTCTTTTAAATTTATGCATTTTTAACTAAGAACTCATGGGTTAACCAGATTGGTTAAAGTGATGGCTAGTTAAAGCGAAGGCGGCCGGTTAAGAGAAAATCTATTTATTCTATGTCACTCGAAGTAGTTTCATTTCTCAGGTTATAAATTTTGGACAAACTTTCTGCTGAAATATGTGGTTTTTTTTTTTTTTTTTTTTTACAAGTCTAAATTCTTGCTCCTGAGATTTGAAAGGTACTTTCATTCATACCGAATTCTATTAAAGAAAAATAATAATATACTAAACGAATTACAATTTTTTTTTCGGGGGGGGGGGGGGGGAGAGAGCAGGAGGGTTGATAAGTTTATGCAGAAAAATGTTGCAAAGTGAGACTTGTTAATAGTTCTCGTTACAAAACTGATATTATTTTGTTCAATTTGTGTCCTGGTTTGACGATTTAGTCCAAGATGCTTTTTATAAGCAATTGGGAATCTTGGGTGACCAAATCACACACGTACAACTATTTAAAATACACTTCAAACTTTATGACTATTGTAGATATAAAAATTCTCAAATGTCGCTTTTTACTAATTTATATATTTTAGTTTACAATTTACATAATTCATCTCAAAATTATTTTTAATCTGTTTCTTCCTCATTTCCATTGTTTTCTTTAGTATCATCATTCGCTTCGGATCTTGTTCCTTCTTCTGAGATGCTAGCTTTGTCCAACGCATTACTGGTCGCAGTTTTCGGTTCGATGTGTTTCTAATGAGCTGTATCTTTTGATCCAATGGAGTCATGCTTGTCAACAACTTTAATTCTTTTACCAGCTGAATCGGGTGCTTTTGTATTCTTTTTTGAAGTGTCTGGGTTTTGTCTTTGCCAAAATTCTTGCCGATCTTTTAAGTAAGCCAAAAGATATTCACAATTAGGATGAACAAAGTCTACTGAATTGTCCTGCAAAAGCTTGCTTACAAAATCTACATCAGGCGAAAGCACATCCCGCTTACTTTTCAGTGTAGTTGTCCCTTTACCATCGCTTCCGATTTTGAGTTTAGCCATATCGGCAACATCCTCTTCATCAAACGTTATTGGTTTGTCCGGTTTTAATGCATTGTCTATCGCTTTTTGGCACATCTGATGCCCAAGTTTCAGTGATTCACGAATTGGTCTTGCAGTATGTGCTCTGTAAAAAGTTATAAAAGCTTTCTCGAAATCACCTAAAAAGTACTCTGTTTCTCCAATCAGCATTTTAGCCTCTGAAGATTTCGGATTGGCTTTTAGCGCTATCACGGCATCTTCTTTGGCTTCGGGATACTTAGCAAGTCTCATGTTGCATTTGGATCGACCAATCAGGCATTTTTCATTATTAGGTTCTCTCCCAAGCGCTTCATCATAAAATTCAATTGCTTTGTCGTATTTCAAAAGTCTAAGATATTTGTTGCCTTCAGATATAAGCATAGTTATAGGAAATTTAGGGCCTTTGGTGGCCTCCTGTTCATCTTCATCATCAGAATCCATAATTATGCAACACAAGATGGATGAATGCCTTGTTTGAATTATAAAGTGATTGTCTTTGTTATTTTAAATAAATCCACGTACAAAATGTACAACTATAATTATAAATTCGCAACTGCTATTAATAAGATAGCCCGAAACATGTATTTATTAGTTCAACCTTGATGTTTTTTCAGAAAGTTTTAAGAGCAAAATGGAGGCAAAACAGTAGACAAGTTGACTGAAAACATGAATTTAAAAGTAGAATAAAAACAAATTATATCTAAAATTGCTGATACTTAATCCGAAAATTTAATGTAAACAAGATAAGTCCCTGAATTTGGCAACTATAAAGTAGCAAATGCATACAGATGCTTCCATCGGTTAAAAAGAAAATTCAGATAAAAATCACACGAGTTTCTATTTGCACGTGGAAATCATTATAAAATTGATATAAAATATTATAGAAAAAATTTAATTTGCGCAGTTTTAGTAAAATGCACTAAAAGTAAAGAATAATTTTTAGCTATCGCGACGTTCTTGGTCTTATGTGGCTAAAAATAAAATCATGAGCTGCCCATAAAAGAATTGTAAGCTAAATCTCAGAGACCGGTACGATCATTTTTTTTCTTTTTTTATCGAGCCAAATCGGCGATAAGCGAAGTGCTATGTTGCGACCTTGGTAACTCTTTAACTCTTCATAATCATGGTAACCTTGCGAGTTGCTTGGATACTATGGCAAATGTCTCAACATCGGGCGCCAGAAAAGTCGCCAAATTCAAGACTGTACCGGTCTTTGGGATAATGCCGAATTGGCTATTGGTTGGGGATGCATATTATTTAATAAATAGTATTGTGTGTGTGTGTGTGTGTGTGTGTTGAATATCTTTTGAAATGAAATTAATTTGAACAATTGTCGCCATGTTTATATATACAGATATTTTTTAACTAGCTATGTATATATATAACTATGCTGACGGATTTTTAAATCAAAATTGTCAAAAAATAAATAAATAAATAAATAAATAAAGGAATTGAATGTAATAATTTTTATATATCATTTCTATGTTACCAATTCTATTGTTTCTTAAAATTATATTAATGTCTAAATGCAATTCTTTTATGGGCTCCCCACGATTTTATTTTTAGTCGCATATGATCAAGAATGTTGAGAAGGCAAAAAAATACTTTGTTCATTCTGTCTGTCTGTTTGTCTGTCTGTCTGTCCGTTCGCACGATAACTGTCGTGAAAATGACTTTATCAAAATGAAATTTTAGTATGTTGTGCAGACGGTCTGTTGGACATATGGGAATATAAATAAATAATATTACCCTATAAGTTTTGGATTGAACTCGGGTTGAAAAAATGAAACACATTGAACCCTACGGGACCAAATTTTTCAAACATTTTTTAAGCAAATTTAAAAATCACAAATTACTTCGAAAGTTTTAGGAAATATTCAAATTATCCCATAAAAAATATGAAAAAAATTTCATCAAAATATATTCGGTAGTTTTTAAAAAAAAAATTAAAATAATTGTTACACCCATATTATATGGAGAGATCACGTGACCCACTTCAAAATAAAATATGGCATCCATTTTGCGTCAAAATCGTGATTTTTAAAGTTTTTTTTAATTTATATTTTGTGTTGCATCCGCCCTAAAACCACTTTATTTTTGCTTAATTTCTGTGCATCTATATTCTGAAACAACGCAATTACAATATATTTGAGTTTAAATGATCAATGCCATCCATCTTGTGTCGAAATCGTGATTTTTATAGTTCTTCTTAATTTATATTTAGTGTTGCATTCGTCCTAAAACTGCTTTAATTTTACTTAATTTCTGTGCATCTATATTCTGAAAAAATTCAATTATAATATATTTCTGTTTGAAATGATCATTAAACTTTGATTACTTCTACAACGAAGCTTAATTTTCACTTATGCAAAATGTAAACACATCAAGCTGAAGAATTTCTGAATTTCTTTAACGCAAAATTAATTAGCTCTGGAGTCTGCAATATAGCTGATATGAATGAAACATTTACTGATTTACATAGAGAAGCAGATGATTGTACAGCAGACTTTTCCGATAAAGTTTTAAGCATTGAGTTAGAAAGTACTTTTACCTCCATGGTTTTAAGTTTTTAAGTAAAATAAATTATTACTTTCCTTATATACATAATGTATAAGGAAAGTATTGTGACGGAGTCGAAAATTCGAATTCAAATTTTCGACTGGAGAGCGCGCTTCGAGCATCCCTGATCACGAAGCAAACATTTTTGAGGTGATGTCTGTGTGTGTGTGTGTGTGTCAGTGAGTCTGTGGAAACGATATCTCACGAATGAATGGAGCGATTCGAATGAAATTTAGTTCAAAAACCACAATCCGTGAATGCTGAAAGTCTGTTGTTTTTGAACGCAATCGAATATCCAGAACCCCCCTTAAATTTTCGAGTGAAATTTTGAAAAAATCATCAAAAAAGCAAAACCTTTAATAAAGTTACGCAAATAGACATTTCTTATGTAATTTTTCCTTAGAAAACGATTGACATAAACTTTAGAACGCTAGCACGAACCGTTCTCGAGATATTGCACATTTTTGAAATAAATTTATCAAAAAATCCCATAAATAAAAAAACATATATACTAACCTTCGAGAAACATGTTCACTTTTCATATGTAATATCATGCCATAAATTTGGTGACATCATTCTCGTGGATCTAGCTCATTCCATTCATGAGAAAAGGTACTTTGAGTAATACTTTTGTATTTGAAAGCCACTAGTCATTTATCTGTTATAAGACTAATGCATTTCTCCGTCCATAACGCTTGGCGAGATTTTGGCGACGAATTTGGCGGAATGCCGTCAACTTGGCGACTTTTTAAAATGTTACCAAATTAACGAAAATCTCGCCAAATGGATAAAAATGATGCTAAATTAATGAAAATGACACTCCACCGACTGATACCTGCGCCTTGACGTGGTAGTGGAGCTTGAGTGCTCCGATGATCCTAAGAGCTATGCCGGCGGTAGCTTTTGCTACTGGTAGGGTCTCCCATGCCGGACAGGTCTAAGGTGAGGTTCACAACAAAACGAGGTATCCTGGTCCTCCAGGTTGGGGGTTGGGTGTAAGGCATACTGCCTCGCCCTCTAAAATCCCCAGGGGTCCACTTCTTTTGTGGATACGGGTGTTGCAATCCCGAGGTACCTAAGCGATCTTTTCCTCCTAGCTGCAGATTGCATCAATGCTGAGCCCCTAGTAAGCATCACTTCTGCTTTATGGGCCTTAGTACCACCCTTCGGCCTCTGCTGTAAGGTATACCGTTTTGGGCTCGGGAACGGGACCATGTGGTTGTGTCGTGAAAAAGGCAAAGCGGCGTGGATCTGTAGTATTGCTTTTAAGAAACGTTTGTAGTAAACGGTTCCAGAGGCTGAGTCCCTTGGTTGCGTTGGTTGGTTGGTGGGGAGTGTTTCATATCGAGAAAACCCCTTGGATCCTTGTTGATCTCTGGGCCCTGTGCACCTGGTGCACTTTATGGCCCGCTCCTCATCATCCAGCTTTGCGAATGACCCCGGCGGTTGCACTTTTCACGTTAGAAAAGTGTGGGGAGACGGGGCCTAGCGGGGGCTCTGATCAAACTGGAAGTAATCCGTGGTTTTTCTCATTAGTGGATACAACATGGAGATTCTAGATGTTCCATTTCCTAGCTCTCCATGCTGCCATAGAGAAAGTGTTGAAGGATTGGCTACACTTTCGTGTGATTCCCAATCAGCCATTGAGACAGCCCCTCTGGGGTAGAATCTTGGTAAAAAGGAGGAAAACTGCAGTCTGGCTGTGGAAGGAAGTGGAGTCGCGAGCCTTGGTGACCGACACACTGAAACCATGGCTGAGACGCAGGAAGTACTCACAAAGGCACAGAGGCGCAGGAGGAGGCGCATTCCTAATCAGCTAGACCAGAAGTTTTCAAAAGCTGGTGCTGTCAAAGAGAAGGTCGGAGGCACCAAACGGCTTAGGTCGGATAGAGCCACACCCTCTCCAAGAGATCTGGTCAATAAAAAGAGATCAAGGACTGACATCCAACCTGGATCATATGCTCAGGCAGTCCAGGTTATAAAAATGGCAGTCATTAAAGATTCCTTCCCTTCAAGTAAGCTGAGCAAGGAAGAGGTTGACATCATCCAGATGGAGATTCTCGGTAAAATAGATGAGATACCCGCTGGTGAGCAACTTCCGAAGATCCATGGTTCTGGTTTATATGCTGGAGCCTTGGTGCTTCAGTGCAATGATGCAACTACTGTGGAATGAATTAAGAAAACCTTCCACAATAACAGACAGGTTTTAGGTGAGGTACTCAAAGTCTTGAGTGCCAATGATCTACCCAAACCTGTCAAGGCGGCCTTCAAGACCAGAGATGTTTACACTAAAGAGCCGAGCGTTTTGCTGAAACGACTGAACCGTTTCAACCCGGAGTTGAAGTCTAAGGAGTGGCGTGTTCTGCAAAACTTTGTGGAATCCCTCTCCGTAAGATGGATCTTCGAGGTGGACTCGGAGGCTGCGGATGCGATTCGCAGAGCTGACTTTGGAGCTCACACTAGTTTGGACCGTGGGGTCTTCAAGATTCTTCGGGACCCAAACGAAAGGCCCAAAAGGAAGATGGAGATGAAGGTACAGCCAGAAGATCAGGCAACCTCCTCTCAGGTGAGTATCACTAATGTTGATACTATGATACCTAAGCTTGTTGAACTGGAAATTACTTCCAGCTCTGATAACATGCTGTATGCTAATCCACTGCTTTCAGATGACGAGCTGGAAAGACGCATGCAGGATTTGGAGTATGACGTGCCTGACACTGATCATTCTCATGATACTAGGAAGGCCACTCCCTCCTAGTTTTTTGCTGCCCTTGTTTCTTTCCTTTTTATGGGCTGTCTTAATGTTGTGCAAATCAACCTGCACCATAGTCGTTCTGCCTCTGCTATTCTTGGCAAGAGGTTGATGGATGGTAGGGCTGACATTGCTCTAATTCAGGAACCCTGGACCTGCAGTAATAAAATTTTGGGTCTTGGGATCAAGGGCTACAATGTCTTTTATGATACATCTTGTATCAGACCTAGAGCTTGTATTGTTGTTAGTAACAAACTCAATGCTCTTCACCTTGTGGAATTCCTTGATGGTGATAATGTTGCCATCAGAGTGAACTTCAAAACTAATGAGCATTTAGATGAATTCATCTGTGCTTCTGCTTATCTTCCTTATGAAGAAAGAGAAACTTTTACCAATGTCACTACTATTCTCATTGAGTACTGTAGTAAGGGTAAACGACTGATCATTGGCTGTGATGCTAATGCCCACCATACTGTGTGGGGCAGTAGTAACTGTAATAGTCGTGGCGATGATCTCTTATAGCACATTGTCCTCTCCAACCTTTTTATTCTCAACAAGGGCAACTCGCCCACTTTTGTTACAATAAATCGACGTGAAGTCATCGACTTGAGTATATGTAACAATATTACATATGACTGTGTTTTGAACTGGACTGTTTCAGATGATATATCTTTGTCTGATCATCCTTTAATCACCTTTTCTGTTAAAGGTCTTACAAAATTGACCATGGCAGCAGGTAGGAACCCCAAACGTACCAACTGGGTTTCTTACAGAGAAGATCTTCTTTCAAAGCTTCCAGATCATTCTGGTAAGTACTCTTCTACAGCTGAAATAGATTTGGCGTTGACCACGTGCAGCGATCCTATCTTTTCATATTACCAGAATTGTAAGGCTACTAAAGCTGTCTCCCCAAGGTTAGTTCCTTGGTGGTCAAAAGAGCTCAGCTGCTTACGTAGCAAATGCAGAAAGCTCTTTAATAGAGCCAAAAAGAGTGGTGAATGGCAGGTCTACAGATCTGCTCTAACTACCTACAATAAGGCAATCAGAGACTCCAAGAGGAACTCTTGGAGAAACTACTGCGACGGCATCAAAGACGCTTCTGCTACTGCAAAAATGGTCAAGCTCATGTCAAAAGACAGAAATTGCAACCTAAATACTGTTAGGTTACCTAATGGTGGCTATTCTGGGACTGGGGAAGAGACCCTGGATGAAATGTTCAGGGTTCATTTTCCGGTTTCTGAATCTAATTGCCACAGCACCACTCCTGCTGCTCACCTCACTTCTACTTGTAACAGCAGTAAGTGGAGCATTGCTAAGAGTGTGGTCACTTTGGATAGGGTTAATTGGGCTTTGAACTCTTTTAAACCCTATAAAACTCCAGGGATTAATGGCATCATTCCCATCCTTCTTCAGGAGGGAATTAAGGTGCTTGCTCCCATTCTCTGCAGAATCTACGGAGCTTTTATTGCCTTTGGTCATGTACCTTCTGCCTGGAGGCATACAAGGGTAATCTTTACTCCAAAGATTGGTAAGGATAATTATTATGAGGCCAAATCCTTCAGGCCTATTAGCCTTACGTCTTTTCTTTTAAAGGCTACTAAAAAGCTCATTGACAGGTATATCAGGGAAGTGACTCTGGCTTCTATGCCTCTGTCTAACTCTCAGCATGCCTATCAACCGGGTAAATCTACGGATACTGCTCTCTACAGTCTCTCCTTTATTCTGGAGAGAAACTTTAATGCCAAGGAAATTGCTCTAGCCACTTTTCTTGACATTGAGGGTGCTTTTGATAAAGTTCCTATTGACACCATCCTACATGCTCTTGATATTAAGGGTGTTGACATGACGATCTCTTGTTGGATCAAGAACCTATTATCTAATAGGTATATCTGTGCATCTTTGCTTGGTGACAACAAGACTGTGCATGCTCTGGCAGGCTGTCCGCAGGGAGGCGTACTTTCACCAATTCTCTGGTGTTTAGTTGTAGACTCTCTTCTGGACAACTTAACTAGTTCCGGTGTATCCTGTGTTGGATATGCTGACGATGCTGCTCATCATTGCCAGAGGCAAATTTGGTAACACTGTCTCTGATATGATGTCCACCGCTCTAAGGGGTGTTGAGACATGGTGCAAAAATGCTGGACTTTCTGTAAATCCGCAGAAAACAACCATGGTTGCGCTCACAAAAAAACGCATTCTTAACCTTAGAGACATTCGCTTCTTTGGTCAGAAGCTCATGTGCTCCAAGGAGGTAAAATTCTTAGGAATCATCTTTGACATGGGTCTCAACTGGAAGAGATACCTGGAATACTGCATAACTAAAGCCAAAATAATCTTCTGGTCTTGTAGAAATGCTATTTGGAGAACCTGGGGTCTGAATCCCATGGCTATCCATTGGATTTACTCTATGGTAATTTGTCCCATCATCTCCTATGGCTCCATTATTTGGTGGTCTAGAGTCAGATGTGAAACTGCTAAATTAGATTTAATTAAGCTTCAAAGGATGGTATGTACTGCGATCTCTGGTTGCATGAAAACCACTCCCACTGCAACTCTTGAACTTTTGCTCGGATTGCACCCTCTCTACATGCACATTGAAGCTGAGGCTCTCATCTGCATGAACAGACTTAAATATCTGAAACACTGGAAGGACTATTCTAAGTATTTATCTTGGAGTGGTCTCAACAGTAATGTTATAAATCATCCTTATTTCCATATGCCATCTGATGGTATACAGGTCCGATATACATTTGACAAGCCCTATGTAATTCAGGTCCCTTCACGGGATGACTGGAAGAGTACTCCCACCTACAATAAGCAAAATTGTATTGTATGGTACACAGATGGCTCGAAGATTGGCACCATTACTGGTGCTGGTGTTGGCTGTCTGGAAGATGGCACTAACATGTCTTACTCTCTAGGCAGTCATGCTACTGTCTATCAGGCTGAGGTCTATGCTATTCTAATGTGTTGTAGAATTTGCTATGACAGAAATTATAGGAGCAACCAGATTCTTATCTGTTCTGATAGTCAAGCTGCTCTTATGGCCTTAGGAAAATCTACTATGACGTCTTCCCTTGTCTGGGAGTGCTATAATGCACTGTGTAATATTGCTAGCAATAATAAAGTCATACTCTACTGGGTGCCTGGACATTCGGGCATTCCAGGAAATGAGCTGGCTGATGAATTGGCTAGGAAAGGCTCAAGTATTCCTTTTGTTGGTCCTGAGCCGGCTTTGGGTGTTCCCAATGAACTAACTAGAAGAACTGTCTATGACATCTTCAGAAAGCTTCAGTGCAAAAACTGGCGTAATACTAAGGGCCAAAGGCAGGCGAAAATTCTCAACTGCAATTGCCCTAGCATACGTCAGAAGGAATTATTCAGGCTCAGTAGAACTGGCATCAGAAGGGCTGTCAGGCTCCTTACTGGACACTGCACCCTTAAAAGACGCCTTAATATTGTGGGTGTCACGAAAGATTCGCTTTGCAGAGGCTGCAAATACAGTGAAGAAACTGCCGTACACATTCTCTGTGAATGTGAGGTGTTCTCCGCCCATAGGTTCGAACACTTGGGTCGACATGTGATCGAGCCCTGGGAGTTGAATGACATTCCTGTCAAGTGCCTGCTGATTTTTGCTTCGGCTACTGGTCTCTTTTCTTAAGGACCTTCACTTGTTGGGGTAGTACCTCTGTAAATAGACCTCTGGTCGATGTGCTGGGCTCTCCTGGAGCCACCCGCCTTCATGTCATTCATTCATTCAATGAAAATGACAACTCATTGACGAAAATTCAGTATCTCGGAAAGAATATAAGTATCTACTATAAGAATAACCTATTTTTTTTACTGTAAAAGTAGTAAATTCATTGCATTATATAAGGAAAGTCATGTGCTGCCCACATCAGATTTTTGTAGTATTGTGATGAATGAAAGGAATGGAATAAAAGTGTATGAATGAAATATTTACTGCTTTTACATAGAGAGCCAGGCGATTTATATTTCAATGACGTCATTTGAATAAAGTTCATTTTTTACGATGAAGTTTTAAATTTTCAAATATAATAAATTATTTTAGTATTGATATAACTTTTAAAATATTACCGCTGAATGTATCGCATTTTAGAGATGTTTAAATAAAATTGCGTTGTAGCTGGAAAGTGTTTCATAATCAATGCTTATGCATGATTGATCTTTCTTGTTTAACTATCTTGAAACAATGGGATTTTTGCGGGTAATTCCGCACATGAATCTAGGGGAAGTAGAGGGATTAGAATCTGGGGGGGGGGTACCTCCAATTTGATGAAATATTGTTTTGTTATCGACATTTAGAACGTTTTATATATACTAATAGAACTATTTAGAACGTATTATGTATACTAATAGAACTATTTAGAACGTATTATGCATACCAATAGAACTATTTAGAACATATTATGGATATCAATAGAACTTTTTAGAACGTATTATGTATACCAATATAACTATTTAGAACGTATTATGGATACCAATAGAACTATTTAGAACGTATTATGGATACCAATAGAACTATTTAGAACGTATTACGTATATCAATAGAACTGTTTAAAACGTATTACGGCTACCAATAGAACTGTTTAGAACGTATTATGTATACCAGTAGAACTGATTAGAACGTATTATGTATACCAATAGAACTGTTTAGACCGTATTATGGATACCAATAGAACTCTTTAGGCCGTATTATGGATACCAATAGAACTATTTAGAACGTATTACGTATATCAATTGAACTGTTTAAAACGTATTATGGCTACCAATAGAACTGATTGAAACGTATTATGTATACCAATAGAACTGTTTAGACCGTATTATGTATACCAATAGAACTACTTAGAACGTATTATGGATACCAATAGAACTGTTTAGACCGTATTATGGATACCAATAGAACTATTTAGAACGTATTATGGATACCAATAGAACTATATAGAACGTATTATGGATACCAATAGAACTATTTAAAACGTATTATGGATACCAATAGAACTATTTAGAACGTTTTATGGATACCAATAGAACTATTTCGAACGTATTATGGATACCAATAGAACTATTTAGAACGTATTATGGATACCAATAGAACAATTTAGAACGTATTATGGATACCAATAGAACTATTTAGAACGTTTTATGGATACCAATAGAACTATTTAGAACGTATTATGGATACCAATAGAACTATTTAGAGCGTATTATGGATACCAATAGAACTATTTAGGACGTATTATGGATACCAATAGAACAATTTAGAACGTATTATGGATACCAATAGAACTATTTAGAACGTTTTATGGATACCAATAGAACTATTTAGAACGTATTATGGATATCAATAGAACTATTTAGAGCGTATTATGGATACCAATAGAACTATTTATAACGTATTATGGATACCAATAGAACTATTTAGAACGTTTTATGTATACTCCGTACAAATGGCATGGTTCACATGGAGTAAGCGAAGCGCAGGAATGACTTTAGTTAAAATCAGACTATTTGAAAATTGAAGGGTGTTATCTATGCAGTTTTTTAGTAGACGGAGCTTATTTAGGACCCGGACAACGACAAGTAACTCGTTCTAGCTCAAATATAAATTTTTGATGTATAAAATTAATGACAAATAAAAGATTTCAGAAGCCCTGCAATAAATATTATTCAGGTGAAGGGTGATAAATGACGCCAGTAGATCCTATGATATCGTATGCGTTTGGTTAATTTTTAACACTTTCCAACATAGTTGAAAACTGTTTATGATTTTTTTCATTCTGTCTGTCTGGCTGTCTGTTCATTCGCACGATAACTGCGCAAAAATGACTTTATCAAAATGAAATTTTAGTATGTTATTCTGACGGTCTGTGGTGCCTATGGGAATATAAACGAATAATATCACCCAATTAGTTTTGGATTGAACCCGGGTTGAAAGCATGAAATACATTGAGCCCTATTAGACCTAATTTTTCAAACACTTTTTAAGTGAAATTAAAATCCTCAAATTGCTTCGAAAATTTTAGGAAATATTTAAGTTATCCCATAAAATGTAAAAAAAAAAAAAAAATTCAGCAGTTTTTTAAATAAAAATAAAAATTACACCCATATTAAAGAGATCAAGTGGCCCACTTCAAAATAAAATTTGGCATCCATCTTTTTTCCCACTATAAAAATTACGATTTTTAAAGTTCTTTAAATTTATATTCAGTGTTGCATCCATCCTAAAACCGCTTTATTTCTGCGTATTTTCTATCCATCTATATTCTGCACCAAAGCAATAACACAATATTTTTTAGTTTAAATGATCATCAAGTTTCGATTATTTCTACAACGAAGCCTAAGTTTAATGAATATAAACAAGCGATTGTAAGATGAGTTGTATAAGAATTGGTGAAATTTTTTCACGCAAAATTAATTAGCCCTGGAGTCTGGAATATATGTGATATGAATGAAACATTCCTTGATTTTACATAAAGAAGCACACGATTTTAAAGCATTGCGCTTTTTGGCGAAGGTTTAAGTTTCCAAGTAAAATAAATTATTGCACTGTGATAATTTAAAAAATATCACCGCTGAATGTATCGCATTTTAGATATGTTTTTGTATAAAATTGCATTTCAGTCGCTAAGTCTTTCATAAGCAATGCTTTATGCATGATTGACCTTTTTTGTCAAATCGTAACTTTATGTAGTTCAGTGTCATCAAAACGAACTATCATGAAATTAAAAGATTTCTTCATTTTTAACTTGGTCTTTCATTTTTGTGTTATACTGTTTGTTCTCTGTCTCTAAATGGATGTTACACTGGATAGTAAGCCCGTTATATAACGGGGTACATAAAATGGGGTACATAAAATGATAGCACAAAGCAAGTTTTCTTGCTGGCATTGCATGTATCATGTATTTTATGCAGACGAGCACATAAAGAGCACGAAACTCGTCCATTGATAATAAATTGAATAATTTTCGAACAGCAACTGGGATTATCAAAAATTAAGTTTAATTTTCAGATATTTACAAATGAAGTACATGTAAAAGGCTATTTACTATAGTGATCTACCGCCAGTCTAATAGAATCATTGATCTGAAAGAAACATGCTTTCATGGCAAAAACTACCCGTTTCTTCTTTTCCCCTGCCATATATAACATTCTTGCAGACTGTCTGCATTTTTGTTCTAGACTTTCTAATTCAGACTAGACTAGACGAATTAGAATAACCAAATATATTCCAGACTAGTCAAGCAAAACTGGACTTTCATATATACTTTTAAAAGATTGTTAAATCGTATTATGCTTCTTCCTTTTTGCATTCTTTTCAAACAGATCAGTCAAGCAGAACACTTTAAATCTTGCAGTTAGCCAGAGCATCATATTTAACAGTTATTAGAACACGGGTAATTTATAAACGGACAGTTTATTAAACATCAGATGCGGGCAACATATAATGTTCCGTGCAGAGTAATATGCATTTTTACGTTCTCGTCCGCAATATTGAGTAAATATTGTTTCCATGAAAATTTCGATTTCGATCTTTTGATACCAATATTTGACTAGTTTTGTAGTGATGTCCGCCTGTCTGTCTGTCTGTTTGTCTATATGTCTGTGGTCGATTTTTTGTGTACGTACACGATAGCAGATTAATGGATTTTCACGAAACTTTACATCCGGCTTTGTTATCAAAAAATCTAGAACTAGATAGAATATTTTTTTTTTATTTCGAGCGAAAACTTCGAAATTTATTTGAAATTTTATATTTTTTTAACAGGGTAGCATAGGACAAAATTTGGCTACTTTTCAATCATTGTTGTGATAAACATTTTTTTATTCAAGACGTCATTAGCCCCCCTCGGGGGGGAGGGAGGCAAGTTAACCACTCTCCCTGGGGTACATGATCAAGTATGGTATCAATTGAAAGATTTTTTCAAGCCTTTTTAACACGTTATAATTGTAATCATTTGAACCCATGGTACCAATTTTCAAAAATTTCTATTAAAATAAAATATAAAAATACTAAACATAAATTTTGGTATGAGATAATCGAGTTGCTAAGAGTCGAAAATCGAAATTATATCCAACTAGCAGGTATAAACTGATGTTGCCCATGATTTTAAATATATGCAATATTCTATTGATGATATTATTCTTCAGAAAGTTCAATTAAAATATTCAATTTTATTCCCCTAAAAAGAAACATAAGAATTTGTACCCCTCTATATAGAGTGATCTGCAAAGGTAGCCCGATGAATGAAATATCTTTCTCTGGTTTGTAAACCAATTTACAAAACGTATAAAGTGTGGTTCAACATACACCAAAATGAAGTGAAAAAGAATGGCAGAAGATATACACCGATTTTTATCCTCTGTGCCAACAGTCGGTTAAACGCAATCAAAAAAAATCTGATGTGGGCAGCACATGACTTTCCTTATATAATGTAATGAATTTACCACTTTTACAGTAAAAAAATAGGTTTTTCTTATAGTAGATACTAATATTCTTTCCAAGATATTGAATTTTCGACAATTAGTCGTCATTTTCATTGATTTAGCGTCATTTTAATCCATTTGGCGAGATTTTCGCCAATTTGGCAACATTTCGAAAAGTCGCCAAGTTGGCGACATTCCGCCAAATTCGTCGCCAAAATCTCGCCAAGCGTTATGGTCGAAGAAATAAGTTGTTCTTACAGCAGATAAATGACTATTGGCGTTCAAATACAAAAGTATTACTCAAAGTATATTTTTTCATGAATGGAACGAGCTAGATCCACGAGAATGATGTCACCCAATTTATCGCATGGTATTACATATGAAAAGTAAACATGTTTCTCAATAGGACATTTTTTTTTCATTTTATATGACTTTTTAATATTTTCTTTGAAAAATGTGCAATATCTCGAGAACGGTTCATGTTAGCGTTCTAAAATTTATGTCAATCGTTTTCTAATGAAAAATTACATAAGAAATGTCTGTTTGCGTAACTTTATTAGTGGTTTTGATTTTTTGACGATTTTTTCAAAATTTTATTCGAAAATTTAGGGGGGTTCTGAACATTCGATTACGTATAAAAACAATAGGCTTCCAGTGTTTACGGATTGTGATTTTTGTACCAAATTTGGTTCGAATCGGTCCATTCGTTCGTCAGTTATCGTCTCCACAGACTCACTGACACACACACACACACACACACAGACATCACTTCAAAAATGTTTGATTCGTGATCAGGGGTGCTTGGAACGTGCTCTCCTGTCGAAAACTCGATTTTGAATTTTCGACCCCGTCACAATACTTTCCTTATACATTATGTATATAAGGAAAGTAATTAAATGGTGTGTGGCTCAACTTGACCTTCTCATACTAGAATCCATTTTCAGTAGCTGTTTTGTTTTCTTTCTACAAGAAAATTTTTGAAAAATCGGTATTGTGGGTCCAAATGATTACAATTATAGCATATTAGCTTTCATTTGAAAAATCCTTCAATTGATATTATACTTGACAATGTACCTACCAGATGGACATTACTCTAAAAATATAAAAATAGTCAAAACGTGTTCAGGAAGTCTTGAAACTTTATATGGGCATCATAATCTCGAATTAGAAAATTTGCCTAAAAACAATACTTTCTCTATACTAACAGTAAAAATGGTCAGAAGAATACTAAGGCTACGAGTACAAAAATTACTTAAAAAAAAAAAAAAAATCTGTGTCAACGAAAAAAATATTTAAAAGAAAACGAAGTAAGAGACTGTCAATTTCCTTATTTTACTTTTTAACACTTTACAACATAGCTGAAAAGTGTTTATGACTTTGTTCATTCCGTCTATCTGTCTGTCTGTCCGTTCGAACGATAATTGCCGTAAAAAAGACTATCAAAATTAAATTTTAGTATATTGTTCAGACGGTCTGTGGGACCTATGAGAATATAAATGAATAGTATCACCCAATTAGTTTTGGATTGAACCCGGGTTCAAAAAATAAAATGCATTGAACCCTATGAGACCTAATTCTTAAAACATCTTTTAAGCGAATTTAAAATTCACAAATTGCTTCTAAAATATATAAAAATTTTTTAGCAAAATATATTCAGTAGTTTTTTAAATAAAAATTAAAATAATAATTACACCCTTTATAGGAAGAGATTACGTGACCCACTTCAAAATAAAATATGTCATCCAACTTGTGCCAAAATCGTGATTTTTGTTCTTTTTAATTCATATATAGTGTTGTATCCGTCCTAAAACCGCTTTATTTTTGCTTAAATTTTGTGCATCTACATCCTGACACAACGCAATTACAATATATTTGAGTTTAAATGCTCATCAAACTTTGATTATTTCTACAACGAAGCCTAATTTTCACTTATGGAGGATGTAAACACCAAAAGATGTAGAATGAGATGTATAAGAATTGCTGCATTTCTTTAATGCAAAATTATTTAGCTCATGGAGTCTGCAATATAGCTGATATGAATGAAACATTCATTGATTTTATAAAGAGAATCAGACGATTTTTTTTGATGAAGTTTTAAGCATAGAGTTAAATAAATTACTTGAACCTCCATGGTTGTAAGTTTTTAAATAAAATAAATTATTATAGTATTATGATGAATGAAATAAATGGATAAAAGTTTATGAATGAGATGCTACTTTTATACAGAGAGCCAGGCGATTTATATTTCGATGACGTCATTTGAATAAAGTTCATTTGTTTTCAAATATAATAAATTATTGTATTATTATGATAATTTAAAAAATATTACCGAGGAATGTATCGCATTTTAGAGATGTTTAAACCAGGCATTTTATATTTCAATGTCGTCATTTGAATAAAGTTCATTTTTTTTCGATGAAGTTTTAAGTTCTCAAATATAATTAATTAATGTAGTATTGTGATAATTTTAAAAATATTACCGAGGAATGTATCGCGTTTTAGAGATGTTTAAATAAAATTGCATTGAAGTTGAGAAATGTTTCATAATCAATGCTTTATGCATGATTGATCTTTCTTGTTATCACAACATACGTAACGAAAACTCTTTAATGACAGTGGTGAAATTTGTTTACAATCTGGCTTCCTACGCTTTACACTATTTTTACGAAAAACATCATTTTTTAGCACAGATATTAATATTTTATCTGATAATGTAAAACTACTAGTCGGGCATATTGGAGCGATACAATACTTATAACTATTCGGCAGTTTGGGACGGAAGAAACAATTACAATTATCGGTGTAATTGTTCCGATGTAACCAAACTTATTCACCAATTCTCGAAGACGCGAGCCGCAGACGAGCTTTATGTCGTCACACTCCGTGGGCGCCAAAATGGGTCGTTTTCCCCCGACAGTCTGAAAACCAAACTTTGACTGCTAATAAAACATGAAATAAAGCTCGAAGAATCAAAATTTTTATACTTTTGTTCGTTTTGCAATATTTCGAATCGAATAAAAAAAATTTAAAAAAAGAGGTCGGAATTATCCATTGCACCCATATTACATGAACAGATCACGTGACCCACTTCAAAATAAAATATGGCATTTATCTCTTTGCCAAGAGTCAAAATCGTGATTTTTAAAGTTATTTTTTATTTATATTTAACTAGCAAAGATTACCGGAACATATAGAGCCGTGAATCTTATACATTGTTTTTTCATTGTGAAAGATGCAAATTCATCGCATTATTTAAGAAAAAAAATCATTGCATTATATAAGTGATAGCTGCATAAGAAAGAATCTTCCTCATAAAATGCTGATAATTAAATAACCATTTTTAACACTTTACGACATAGTTGAAAAGTGTTTATGACTTTGTTCATTCAGTCTGTCTGTCTGTCCGTTAGCACGATAACTGCCGTAAAAATTACTTTATCAAAATGAAATTTTAGTATGTTGTTCAGATGGTCTGTGGGACTTATGGAAATATAAATGAATAGTATCATCCAATTAGTTTTGGATTGAACCCGGGTGAAAAAATAAAATACATTGAGCCCTATGGGATCTAATTTTTCAAACATTTTTAAGCGAATTTAAAATTCACAAACTGCTTCGAAAGTTTTAGGAAATATTAAAATTATTCCGCGAAATATATAAAAAAGTGTTCAGCAAAATATATTGAGTAGTTTTTTGAAATAACAATTAAAATAATAATTAAACCCTTTATATGAAAAGATCACGTGACCATTATATGAAAAGATCACGTGACCCACTTCAAAATAAAATATGGCATCCATCTTGTGTCGAAATCGTGATTTTTAAAATCATTTTTAATTTATATTAAGTGTCGTATCCGTCCTAAAACCGCTTTATTTTTGCTTAATTTCTGTGCATCTGTATTCTGAAACATTGCATTTACAATATATTTGAGTTTAAATGATAAATACCATCCATATTGTGTCAAAATTGTGATTTTTAAAGTTCTTTTTAATTTAAATTTAGTGTTGTATCCGTCCTAAAACCGCTTTATTTTTGCTTAATTTCTGTGCATCTGTATTCTGAAACAACACAGTTATAATATATTTGAGTTTAAATGATCGTCAAACTTTGATTATTTCTACAACGAAACCTAATTTTTAAATTTAATGAATGTAAACTGATTAGGCTTTAAGATGAGTTGTATATGAATTGCTGAATTTCTTTAAAGCAAAATTATTTCGCTCAGGAGTCTGCAATATAGATGATATGAATGGAACATTCATTGATTTTACAGAGAAGCAAACGATTTAATGGCAGACTTCTTCGATGAAGTTTTATGCATAGCGTTAAATTACTTTGGCCTCCATGGTTTCAAGTTTTTAAGTAGAATAAATTATTGTAATACTGTGATGAATGAAATAAAATTTTGAATGAAATATTTACTGCTTTTACATGGAGAGCCAGGTGATTTATATTTCGATGACGTCATTTGACTCAAGTTCGTTTTCTTTCGATGAAGTTTTAAATTTTCAAATATAATTAATTATTGCAGTATTGTGCTATATTACCGCTGAATGTATCGCATTTCAGAGATGTTTAAATAAAATTAAAGTTGGAAAGTGTTTTATAATCAATGCTTTATGCATGATTGATCTTTCTTGTGATTTCTTAATACTTTTCGTTAATACTTTCTTAATACTTTCTTAATACTTTCGTATATATAGATTCAAATTAATAAAATTTGTTGAGTAAGCCTGTGAGAAATAAACCATGGTGATAGTTTCCATTTAAATTCAGATTTCAAACTTGCGATTCTCAAAAGTGACTATTACGGTCAATAAACTCCCACAAAACTCAGAGATTTAATTGATTTTCACGTTTTAAACCAACTATTTCCAATCTTTTACGTTGGGAATTATGGAGTTAGAGAATAGAACTCCTAGGAGAAAATTTCGTTTTCCATTAATATCTCGACAACTTCTGATCTTAGAAACTCGAAACTTGGACTAAATTTATCGGTGGCTATTTTAAAGCTATCCACCATATTTCATTAAATTCGGTTTAGCCGTTCTCCCGTGATGATGAGACAAACGAAAGTTTTGTTTTTCACCAATATCTCAAGAACCACTGGTCGTAGAAACTCGAAACCTAGACTAAATTTTAAGTGGAGCTATTTCGAGACTCTCACCAAATTTCATCAAATTCGGTTCAGCCGTTCTCCCGTGCTGTTGGATCATACATACATACATACTTTTTTTCTTTATATATATAAATGATATAAGAAAGAATCTTCCTCATAAATTATTCATAATTAAATAACCATTTTTATTTTGTAATACTTTTCGTTGTTGAATAAGCCTGTGAAAAATAAACCATGACGATAGAGTTTCCATTTAAGTTTATATTTCAAACCTGTGATTTTCAAAAGTGACTCTAATACGTTCAATAAACTCCCACAAAACTGAGAGATTTAATTGACTTTCATGTTAAAATAGCGATTTCCAACCTTTTTCGTTGAGAATCATGGAGTTAGAGAGTAGAATTCCTAGGAAAAAGTTTCGTTGTCCATCAATATATCGACAACCCCTCGTCTTATAAACTCGAAACTTAGATTAAATTTATGGGGGGGGGAGGGGCTATTTCAAAGCTACTCACCAAATTTCATTAAATTCGGTCCAGCCGTTCTCCCGTGATAATGAGACAAACGAAAGTGTCATTTTTCACTAATATCTCGAGAACCACTGGTCGTAGAAACTCGAAGCATGGACTAAATTTTAAGTTAGGCTATTTCGAGACTACCCACCAAATTTGGTTAATTTCGGTTCAGCCGTTCTCCCGTGATGGTGGATCATACATACATACATACATACATACATACTTTTCTTCTTTATATATATAGATAGCTGCTTCTGACGTGAAAATTTGTTGAGTAAGCCTGTGAAAATTAAACCATGATGATAGAGTTTCAATTTAAAATCATATTTCAAACCTGCGATTTTCAAATGTGACTAATACGTTCAATAAACTCCCACAGAACTCAGAGAGTTAATTGACTTTCACGTTTTAAACCAACGATTTGAAACCTCTTTCGTTTAGAATCATGGAGTTAGAGAGTAGAACTCCTAGGAAAATGTTTTGTTTTCCATTAATATCTCGACAATCCCTAGGCTTAGAAACTCGAAACTTAGACAAAATTTATGGAGGGATATTTCAAAGCTACCCACAAAATTTCATTAAATTCGGTGCAGCTGTTCTCCTGTGATGATGAGACAAACAAAAATTGTTTTTCACTAATATCTCGAGAACGCCTGGTTGTAGAAACTTGAAACATAGACTAAATTTTAAGTGAGGCTATTTCAAGACTACCCACCAAATTTCATCAAATTCTATTCAGCCGTTCTCCCGTGATGTTGGATTATACATACATACATACATACATACATACATACATACATACATACATACTTTCCTTCTTTATATATATAGATCTTGCATCCGTCCAAAAACCACTTTATTTTTGCGTAATTTCTGTGCATCTATATACTGCAACGCAATTGCAATATTTAGAGTTTAAATGATCATCAAACTTTGATTATTTCTATTACGAAGCCTAATTTTAACGTATGCAGAATGTAAACACATCAAGCTGTAAGTTGAGTTGTATAAGAATTGCTGAATTTTTTTCACACAAAATTATTTATTTCTGGAGTCTATAGCTGATATGAATGAAACATTTATTGATTTTACAGAGAAGTAGACGATTTTATAGTATTGCCTTTTTCGACGAAGTTTTAAACATGGAGATAAAAAGTACTTTTACCTCCATGGTTTTAAGTTTTTAAGAAAAATAAATTATTGTACTATTGTGAAAATTTTAAAAATATCACCGCTGAATGAAAGGAATGGAATAAAATTGCATGAATGAAATATCCACTGCTTTTACATAGAGTGCCAGGCGTTTTATATTTCGATGACGTCATTTGAATAAGGTTCACGTTTTTTTTTCGATGAACTTTGAAGTTTTCAAATATAATAAATTAATGTAGTATTGCGATAATTTTGTAAATATCACCGCTGAATGTATCGCATTTCAGAGATGTTTAAATAAAATTGCATTGCAGCTGGAAAGTGTTTCATAATCAATGCATGATTGAAAGTGTTTCATAATCAATGCTTTATGCATGATTGATCTTTCTTGTTTAATGTATGTATGTTTTTAATTTCGTTTGGATGCATAATCGCAAAAAAAAAAAAAATCTGATGTGGGCAACACATGACTTTCCTTATATAATGCAATGAATTTACTACTTTTACAGTTTAAAAAAATGTTATTCTTATAGTAGATACTTATATTCTTTCCAAGATATTGAATTTTCTTCAATTAGTCATCATTTTCATTGATTTAGCGTCATTTTTCTCAATTTGGCGAGATTTTTGTTAATTTGGCAACAATTTAAAATGTCGCCAAATTGGCGACATTCCGCCAAATTCGTTGCCAAAATCTTGCCAAGCATTATGGACGAAGAAATATGTTATTCTTACAGCAGATAAATGGCTATTGGCATTCAAATACAAAAGGATTACTCAAAGTATCTTTTTCCTTGAATGGAACGAGCTAGATCCACGAGAATGATGTCACCAAATTTATCGCATGGTATTACATATGAAAAGTGAACATGTTTCTCAATAGAAAATATTTATTTCTTATTTTATATAACTTTTTGATAATTTTTTTGAAAACTTTGCAATATCTCGAGAACGGTTCACGTTAGAGTTCTAAAATTTATGTCAATCGTTTCCTAATGAAAAATTACAGAAGAAATGTCTATTTGCGTAACTTTAATATTGGTTTTGATTTTTTGATGATTTTTTCAAAATTTCATTCGAAAATTTAGGGGGGGTTCTGAACATTCGATTGCGTATAAAAACAATAGGCTTCCAGTGTTTACAGATTGTGATTTTTGTACCAAATTTCGTTCGAATCGGTCCATTCGTTCGTCAGTTATCGTCTCCACAGACTCACAGACACACACACATACACACTGACATCACTTCCAAAATGTTTGATTCGTGATCAGGGATGCTTGAAACGTGCTCTCCCGTCGAAAACTCGAATTCGAATTTTCGACCCCGTCACAATACTTTCCGTATACATTATGTATATAAGGAAAGTAAAAATGGTCAGAAGAATGCTGAGGCTATGAGTATAAAAGTCACTTTGAAAAGAAAAGTCCCGTCTAGAATAAAAAACATATTAGAAAAGAGAAAGAATTAAGATAACTGTCAATTTCACAAAGTTCTGAGTAGAAAATGTCTTCGGGAAAAATTAGTGAAACACACTGTTTCTCCCATAGACTGATGTGAAACATCACATTTCTCGTATATTTCGAATGCGAACGGGTTATTGGATTGGGTGGGATACAAGCTACCTAAAAAAAGTTTTCGATATTTCTATTCTAAAATTAAATTTTTTTACTACTTTTATATACCAGAATTGTTTCATAATACAGCTTAAAGGGTATACGAAATCAGAAAATACAACACATATCGGATGTTGGCAGGTAACAACTCAACTAAAAGATGACGATCTTATATGTCTTCTGTGGAAAGTTCTGAAAAAAACACGTAACTCGTGACATTATTAACCAATCCACAAAATTCCAGAACTCACCAAAAGTTGCCAAGTTTGCGATATTTTTCCAAATTTACTGTCAAGGTCATCGATTTTTTCAAGGTCAAGTGTGCCAGACCTTCAAACGACAAAGATGGTTGTCTGTTAGAAATTTTTAACAATACGATATCACTTTCGTTTTTATCTAAATCACATTTTATTTTTTAAGATTTACTCTACCTATTTACTGTCCTAAGATGTTTTAGGATGTCCTAAGATAAAAAAAAAACAAGAAAGATCAATCATGCTTAAAGCATTGATTATGAAACACTTTCCAACTTCAATGCAATTTTATTTAAACAAGTCTAAAATGCAATACATTCCTCGGTAATATTTTAAAACTTATCACAATACTACATTCATTTATTATATTTGAAAACCTAAACCTTCATCGAAAAAAATGAACTTCATTCAAATGACGGCATTGAAATATAAATTACCTGGTTCAAATATCTCTAAAATGCGATACATTCCTCGGTAATATTTTTAAGATTCTCATAATACTACGATAATTTATTATATTTGAAAACTTCATCGAAAACAACTGAAATTAATTCAAATGACGTCATAGAAAAAATAACACGCCTGGATCTCTCTATAAAAACAGGATTTCATTCATAACTTTCTCCCATTCATTTCATTCATCACAATACTATAATAATTTATTTTATTTAAACATTTTGTTTAAGACCATTGAGCTACAAAAAATTAAACTCTATGCTTGAAACTTCATCGAAAACAATCGTCCTTCTCTTTATGAAATCAATTAATATTTCATTCATATCAGCCATGCAGACTCCATGGACTAAATATTTTTGTGTTAAAAAAATACAGGAATTCTAATACAACTCATTCTATATACTTTGCTGTTTACATTTTACATAGGTGAAAAATAGGCTTAGTTGTAGAAATGATCAAATTTAGATGAGCATTTAAACTCAAATATATTGTCATTGCGTTGTTTCAGTATGTAGATGCACAGAATTTAAGCAAGAATAAAGTAGTTTTAGGACGGATACAACACTCAATATGAATTAAAAAGAACTTAAAAAAATCACGATTTTGAAACAAGATGGATGCCATATATCATTTTGAAGTGGGTCATGTGATCGTTTCATATCATGGTCACGTGATCGTTTCATATAAGAGGTGTAATTATTATTTTAATTTTTATTTAAAAAACTACTGAATATATTTCGCTGAATTTTTTTATATATTTTATGGAACCATTTGAATATTACCTAAAATTTTCGAAGCAATTTGTGAATTTTAAATCCGCTTAAAAAATGTTTGAAAAATTAGGTCCCATAGGGCTCAATGTATTTCATTTTTTCGACCCGCGTTCAATCCAAAACTAATTGGGTGATATTATTCATTTATATTCCCATAGGTTCTACAGACCGTCTGAACAACATACTAAAATTTCATTTTGATTAAGTCATTTTTACGGCAGTTATCGTGCTAACGGACAGACAGACAGACAGACAGACAGACAGACAGAATGAACAAAGTCATAAACACTTTTCAACTTTGTTGTAAAGTGTTAAAAAAAAAGAAAAAATTTGGTCACGGGTAAATGTGGGAGTATACAATTGAAAGCAATGAATATGTAGTCCTTGATGAAGTGGTGAAGTCTACTGCTTGACAAAGAAATAAAATTAGCTCCAGTGTACTGATTTTCTGCGTTGGACACATGAACACTGTATCTAACCTAGGATATCAATCTCTGGGAAAATTGTACTCCTTAAGTACACTTTTTTCCAGAGATGTGGTAAGTTATTTGCAAAGATGAAAAAATAATAGCTAACAATAAAGATCAATCGTGCATAAAACATTGATTATGAAACACTTCCCGACTGAAATGCAATTTTATTTAAAAAGCTTTAAAATGGAATACATTCAGCACTGATATTTTTTATATTATCATATTTCACTCATATCACTTATATTCCAGACTCCAGAGCTAAATAATTTTGCGTGAAAAAAACTCAGCAATTCTTATACAACTCATCTTACAATCACTTGTTTACTTTCTGTATCCATTAAAATTAGGCTTCGGTGTAGAAATGATCGAAGTTTGATGATCAATTAAACTCAAAAATATTGTAATTGCATTGGCACAGAATACAGATGCACAGAAAATGCTCAAAAATAAAGGGGTTTTAGGGCGGATGCAACACTAAATATAAATTTAAAGGAACTTTAAAAATCACGATTTTTACACTGAGAAAAAAGACGGATGCCATATTTTATTTCGATGTGGGTCAGGTGATCTCTTCATATAATATGGGTATAATTATTACTTTAATTTTTATTTAAAAAACTATCGAACATATTTTGCTGAAATTTTTTTTATATATTTTATGGGATTATTTGAATATTTTCTAAAATTTTCGAAGCAATTTGTAAATTTTAATTTCGTTTAAAATATATTTGAAAAATTAGGTCTCATAAAGTTCGATGAATTTCACTTTTTCAACCCGGGTTCGATCCAAAACTGATTAGGTGATATTATTCGTTTACATTCCCATATGTTCCCCAAACCGTCTGAACAACCTGAACAACATACTAAAATTTCATTTTGACAAAGTCATTTTTACGGCAGTTATCGTGCGGACGGACAGACAGAAAGAATGAACAAAGTCAGAACAGCTTTACAACTATGTTGGAAAGTTTTAAAAATAGGGAGACATTTCGTTACATATTATTAATTTTGATTTTGTAATGATGATCATCTCTCGCATATCTCTCTGGATAAATGGCTAAAAGTGTTATTGTTTGAAAATAATGGTCATTTTATACTGTACTGGACAGTTAAGGTGCTTTAGAAAACTTAGGTTACTGAGCAACGTCATTATGAAATCATATTCTTAAAATATTGACACAAAGCAAAATATATAATTACTATTTATTAATAATTGATATTTGATAGATTTCTTATATATTAAAAATGATTTCATCAAATGCACAACTAATTATAAACATACTACATTAGGGTTATAAGGGTTGTTCTAAAGCAAGTTTGAATCCTTGCATGTATACATGTTTATTTCTCTGTTTAAAAAAAAAAAATTAATCTCTGTGAGAAAAATGTTTAGAAGTTTCTCTATTCTCAGGTTTTGATTGCCTAATTTTTATATGATTGCTAATGTTTTGCATGTATCGCTTATTACCTGATTCTCATTCGGAACACTGAACAGAGGATTCAATAGATTCATTTACTTGTGATCCTCTTCTCATTCCAAATTATTTCGACTGTTTTCCGTTCTCCTATCTGGAACAATACCAGAGAGCCTCTCTTCAGCATATTTTGACATTGTATCAACAACAGGTGCAATGACTGTATCTCGTACTGACTTCATCAATCCAGTCACAATATTCTCGCCCCATATATCGGCTAATTTCAACTGCTCAATATCTTCAACGGATGTCGTCGATTTTTGCATTGCTTTTGGATCCATCACGACCATCTTGTTTAAACAGTGAATCGCTGCAGAAATGTTACCGCGCAGTTGATAACTTTCACCTAAACGGTGATGCGTTCTTAATTGCGGAATTCTCAAACTATATTTATTCGCTATTTCAAGCTCTTTCAGCAAGTTCTGATGCGCAAGCGATAATTTTCCTACCGCCGAATATGCAAGGCTCGTCAAATGCAAAGCATCGCATTTAAGCGCCATTTTTTCTATTTCCCTTTCTTTAGGAAGAGTTTCGACAACGTTCATCATTCTATCTGTTTCAGCGATGCAGTCATCAAATCTACCTTTTTTCAGTTCGCATTCCGCCCGCCGCTTCGCTGCTTTACAGACGTATATCTGTCTTGCAGCTACAAGTGGTTTCTGCACTTCCTTCTTTACCACCTTTGGAATCCTCTTCCTCGTGTGCACTGGCATGATCATGGCCCAGAATCTTTCGCAGTCTTTGATATAATCAACCGTTTCTTCGCAATAATTATGAATGGAAGTCAAATTTTTGTCCTCCATCAGATCTTCCATGAACCTCCGATCATTTTCAAAGCAATCGCGTGAGGATCTTCGGTATTTTAGTTGATTTTGAAATTTCTTATCATCTCTCGATGTTTTCACTATGGTGGCAACGTCCGTTTTGTCCAATTTTATTTCAAGAGACGGTTTCACAGAGTTATCAAGAGCTTCTTTACAAAGTTGCTTGCCAAGTCGCAAGTCACCATTTATTGGCTTCATCTTCCGCCCTTCTAAGTAAGTCATATATCCTCCTTCAAAATCCCCCATGAGATACTGGGCTTTACCTTTAACGTCAATAGCTTTGACATTGTCTGGGTATACTGTCAAAACTCTGTCTGCGTCTTCAATTGCTTTCTTGTACTCTCTAAGTGCTATAAGGCATTTCGATCGTTTTAAGACAGATTTTATATTATTTGGGTCGTTTTTTACAGCTTCGTCTAGAAACGTTAGGGCTTTTTTGTACTGAAAGAGATTCAGATACTTAGTTCCTTCTGTATAATACATAGAAAGCGGGAACTTGGCCGGCTTTTCTGTTTTCATCAGCGACTCGATAAATGCGTCGAGATCCATATTCTTCACACTCCGTAATGGCCTGGAACACAAAATTATAAATCTAAATTTGTATTGCTTATACGCATGTTCGTAGGAAAATCCTTATGCTCCTCAATAACTTCGCAAGGAAAGGTCCCTGTGTGTACACGGTCTATCTTTTGTAAAGTGACTATGTCCGATCGAATAAAAGGGCTTGCAGAGGTCCTATTGGAGAATTTAAAAAGTCAGAGTTGAGAACTCGGCAACAAAGCAAGATAGACGAAAAAAATTAATTACAAAATATAATGTGTAGGAATCGACATTAAAACTGTAGCCATGTTACAGGCCCTGATGTTATAACTTCATGACAATTAGTTATTTTCTTCCACATACACGTTTTGTTTGCTCCCGTGCCAATTCCTACTCATTAATCCATTTTCTACAACTTTCTAATTGGCTTTTTACATCTATATCGCTTTGCTGAAGAGTTTATGATATTAATTTTTTAAATTCTCCGCTTCAATTTTTTTTTCTCTTTGAGGTCAATTCCTTTTGATAGGCTTAACTTTTACACTCATGGACATTTCCCTTACACCTTTCTGGTAGGTCGGACGGTCTGGGTCTCAACAACAACAACTCATGGACATTTCTTTACAAAGTTACTGGGGTGCATCAAGGACTTTCCAAGTATATATATTGTTAAACTGCGTTCCACCAGATCTGCTTTATATGTCCGACTTGGCTAAATCTGCCCGACTTGAAAGAGTTTAAATTTTACTTTTTCATAATATGGAAAAATAATTGTTTTCAAGAAAATTTTCGAATTCGGGACTTTGGAGGGAAAGAAACATTTTTTGACATATCTATCTGCATATAGGTATGTATATACAGATAGACATTCTTTATGTAAAATCAATGAATGTTTCATTCATATCAGCTATATTGCAGACTCCATGAGCTAAATAATATTGCGTTAAAGAAATGCAGCAATTCTTATACAACTCGTTCTACATCTTTTGGTGTTTACATTCTCCATAAGTGAAAATTAGGCTTCATTGTAGAAATAATCAAAGTTTGATGATCATTTAAACTCAAATATATTGTAATTGAGTCGTTTCATTATGTAGATGCACAGAATTTAAGCAAAATTAAAGCGGTTTTAGGACGGATGCAACACTAAATTCTTCAGTTAGCATGGATACATGCTAACTGAAGAATGCAGCTCCATAAAATTTCATTTTTATATGTATAGTGTGAAATAAAGAAATGGATGTGGATACCACATGATTTTTACCTATACTCTATAATAAAATTACTTCTAAATAATTAATAAAAAAAACTCTAATGTTACGATAATGATATTAATGGTCTCATATACTATTGCACGCATGAAAAGTCATTTTATAAGATTTTTAAAACGGTTACCATTTAATGAAATTTTTATATATATAGTCGGGAAAAGTGCATTATTTCGAGAAAGGTTCATGCTAGAGTTATAAAATCAGTGCTATTCATTTTCAAATAAAAAATTACGTATTATTTATCTAACACTATGGACTGCCCTGATTTTTGTATGATTTTTTATATCAAATTTGGAGGTGTTTGTTTACCGAATAGAGTATTAAATAAATAATATTCCAGTATTCACAGATTGTGAGAATAGTACCAAATTTTATTGGAATAGCTCCATCGGTTATAGATATATTATCCATAGATTTATACACATTTATATCATCTCAAAAACGTTCGATTCCAGTTTACGAACTGCGTAAAAATGTTAAACAATCGAAAATTCGAATTTGAAAAATCAATTCTTGATCAAAGTTATTTAGTTGATAATTCTGACATCATTACGGCCTATTTATGAGTTTTAATCTGTAAGTTTTCATAAGCAAACAAGACATTTCCAAAATTTGAACCATTTTAACCGAAACATCTTTAAATTTAACAAGAAAGATCAATCATGCATAAAGAATTGATTATGAAACACTTTCCAACTTCAATGCAATTTTATTTAAACATATCTAAAATGCGATATATTCCTCGGTAATATTTTTTTAAATTATCACATTACTACCTTAATTTGTTTTATTTGAAAACTTAAAACTTCATCGAAAAAAATGAACTTCATTCAAATGACGGCATTGAAATATAAATTGCCTGGTTTAAACATCTCTAAAATGCAATACATTCCTCGGTAATATTTTCAAAACCATCATAATATTACAATAATTTATTATATTTGAAAACTCCTTCGAAAACAAATGAACTTTACTCAAATGACGTCATCGAAATATAAATCGCCTCTCTATAAAAGCAGCATTTCATTCATTAACGTTTTTCCATTCATCACAATACTATAATAATTTATTTTATTTAAAAACTTAAAACCATGGAGGTACAAGTAATTTAACTCTATGCTTAAAACTTCATCGAAAAAACGTATGTTTCTCTATGCAAAATCAATGAATGTTTCATTCATATCAGCTATATTGCAGACTCCATGAGCTAAATAATTTTGCGTTAAAGAAATGCAGCAATTCTTATACAACGCATTCACATCTTTTAGTGTTTACATTCTCCATAAGTGAAAATTAGGCTTCGTTGTAGAAATAATCAAAGTTTGATGATCATTTAAACTCAAATATATTGTAATTGCGTTGTTTCAGTATGTAGATGTAAAGAATTTAAGCAAAAATAAAGCGGTTTTAGGACGGATGCAACACTAAATATGAATTAAAAGAACTTTAAAAATTACGATTTTGACATAAGATGCATGCCATATTTTATTTTGAAGTGGGTCACGTGATCTCGTCATATAATGGTCACGTGATATCTATATAAAGTGTGTAATTATTATTTTAATTTTTATTTAAAAACTACTGAATATATTTTGCTGAAATTTTTTTTTTATTTATTTTATGGGATAATTGAATATTTCCTAAAATTTTCGAAGCAATTTGTAAATTTTAAATTCGGATAAAAACTGTTTGAAAAATTAGGTCCCATAGGGTTCAATTTATTTCCTTTTTTTCAACCCAGGTTCCATCCAAAACTAATTGGATGATATTATTCGTTTATATTCTATTGGTCCCACAGACCGTCTGACCAACATAATAAAATTTTATTTTGATAAAGTCATTTTTACAGCAGTTATCGTGCTAACGGACAGACAGACAGACAGACAGACAGACAGAACAAAATCATAAACACTTTTCAACTATGTTGTAAAATGTTAAAAATGCAATTTTGAAACGTAAGCAAAAGATGAAAGATTTTTTATAATTTAAATTCTTGAAAAAGAAACAGAAGCATTTTATAATTTTAAATTATTAAAAAATAAATAAATAAATAAAAAAAATTACTTACTAAATAGTAAACAATTAAAATATTTTAAAAATTTTAATTCATTTGAAGAAAAGGACAACAATTTCTAAAGCGCGCCGTTTGAGGTCAGTATAATATATAAGTACCATGATGTTATCTAAATGTATCAGATGAACATCTAACGGTGTGTATACAAAATTCATGTGTTGTCCTCATCATATTTTATACAGATGTATTATGGACTAACTAGAAGGTATGCCCGTCATATGACGGAATTAAAAATTTCTCCTATTTAGCGTCATTTTTATCAATTTGGTGATATTATTATCAATTTGGCGGTATTTTCGTCAATCTGGCAATATTTAAAAAAGTCGCCAAGTTTGCGACATCCAGCCAAATTTTTCACCAAGCATGGACTAATGTCAACTGATTAAAAACAAAAATCATTGCGTTTTAGATAACATGGGATTTGGAAAAATTTACACTGAGAGTTTTTATTATACAGCTACTAGTATTCATAATTTTGATTTAAAAACAAATTAAAACAAATTAAAACAATCTATTCTCCCGATTTACCGTCTATTCTCCCGATCAACCCAAACTACCTTAATTAATAGACTCTATAATATAGAAACAGTATTGGCTTGTGTTCACAGAGAATTTAGAATGTCAAATAATAATTCCTGCCGCATATAGCTCATAAAATATTCCGCCATATTTGTCATATTTTACTTCAAAAAAACCAATCAATCTGTTTTTAAAATATAAATATGTGATGTTATATGAGACTTACATTATAAAAAAAAATCCTATCTTTTAAATATAACCGCTTGTTAGTGATATAAATCAAAGGAAACATAAAATTAATTGTCATAACTGATAAGTATGATGTTACGTTCATAGATACTTACATTTTGTAATAAATTCGAAGAACTGTTACAAAAATAATGGAACTTTTAGATTAAATTGTACGAGAGGGCTAAGAGTAAACAAAAAAAAAAATATGTTTCCTGAAAACGAAATTACCTTAAATGATACATAAATTACATGCTGCCATACACATTTTTATAATAATATAGGATGATTTTTAAATTACTCCGACATTCACGTGACAGCCTATGAAGAGTCATTTAATATGTAACTATACTCTTCATGATAACAATACGAACACATGAGATTATTGTAAGAAGTTTTGTTTATATTGCATAAAAATTTGATATGAGCATCACTTCGTTTACGCAGCAAACTCCAATGTATTTTTACTTATATATGTATTAGAATATATATAGAGTATTACAATGTATAGAAAAAATATTGTTTTCACGAAAAAATTTTAATTCGAGATTTTGATGCCAATGTATATTTGAAGACCTGCTGAACGCGTTTTGGTTATTTTTGGAGTAACGTCCGCCTGTCTGTCTGTTTGTCTGTGGTCGGTTTCTTGTGCACTCTATATAGCGGCCTAAAATATTAATGGATTTTCACAAAACTTTATATTCGGCATTATTATAAAAAAAATCTAGAGCTAGATAGAAGTTTTATTTAAATTCCAGTGAGAACTTCGAAATTTATTTGAAATTTTATATTCTATTAACGTGGTAGCATAAGACAAAATTTGGCAAAATCATGCATAAAAGGGTTTATTTGTGGCCCAATAATCACGAGACTTAATAGTTCCAATCATTGTTGTGAAATATAGCCGCGATACAATTTTTTGTTCGTGACGTCATTAGTCCCCTCGGAGGCCACGTTACCCCCCCCCCCCCCCCAGTGTTACATTACCAAGTATGGTATCAATCAAAATATTTTTTCAAGCCCTTAAAGTGAAGGGTAACACGCTATAATTGTAATCATTTGGACCCATGATACCGATTTTTCAAACATTTTCTTGTAAAAAAAGAAGAAGAAAACCCACTGTAAAAACGGATTCTGGTTGAGTTCAGCCATACTTGATACCATTTGTTGTTGTTGTTGTTGTTGCTTATCTTAAAATATCTGATGTGGGCAACACATGACTTTCCTTATATAATGTAATGAATTTACTACTTCTACAGTAAAAAAAATAGGTTTTTCTTATAGTAGATACTAATATTCTTTCCAAGATATTGAATTTTCGACAATTAGTCGTCATTTTCATTGATTTAGCGTTATTTTTATCCATTTGGCGAGATTTTCGTTAATTTGGCAACATTTCAAAAAAGTCGCCATGTTGGCGACATTCCGCCAAATTCGTCTCCAAAATCTCGCCAAGCGTTATGCACTAAGAAATAAGTTATTCTTACAGCAGATAAATGACTATTGGCGTTCAAATACAAAAGTATTATTCAAAGTATCTTTTTTCATGAATGGAACGAGTTAGATCCACGAGAATGATGTCACTCAATTTATCGTATGGTATTACATATGAAAAGTGAACATGTTTCTCAATAGGAAATATTTCTTTTTATTTTATATGACTTTTTGATAATTTTTTTTTAAAAATGTACAATATCTCGAGAACAGTTCATGTTAGCGTTCTAAAATTTATGTCAATCATTTTCTAATGAAAAATTACATAAGAAATGTCTATTTGCGTAACTTTATTAGTGGTTTTGATTTTTTGACGATTTTTTCAAAATTTCATTTGAAAATTCAGGGGGGTTCTGAAAATTCGATTGCGTATAAAAGCAATACGCTTCCAGCATTTATGGATTGTGATTTTTGTACCAAATTCGGTTCAAATCGGTCCATTCGTTCGTCAGGTATCGTCTCCACAGACTCACTGACGCACACACACACATACTTTCACACACACACGCACACACACACACACACACACACACACACACACACACACACACACAGACATCACTTCAAAAATGTTTGATTCATGATCAGGGGTGCTTGAAACGTGCTCTCCCGTCGAAAACTCGAATTCGAATTTTCGACCCCGTCACAATACTTTCCTTATACATTATGTATATAAGGAAAGTAAAAAACGTTTTATCACACAAAATGACCCACAAAATCAATACCAAACTCAAATTATATCAATAAATTGTAGTTTTTAAATAAGATAATTTCTAAAAAGTAAAATCATCGGTGAAAACATACAGAGATTTTAACGGAGATTTTACGTTTAGCTATATTTTTTGCAGCAATTTGAGTGATTTAATCTTAATATCCATTCTATGTGTCGACTTGGCATATTTTTAAACTACAAAATGTATCCAGCATTCCCCGCAGAGTTTCTTTCAGGCATATATCCAAGTAGGAAGGGACGTCCCCCCCCGGAGACATTTTATATTAACTTAGTTTCTACTTATGAGACAGCATTTAGATATATTAGGAGTTAAATCAGGGTAGTTACATAAAATAACAATAAATAAATTTTCTTCGTATAAATAATAGTGAAAATTGCATGTTACAATTTAAATCTTAATTTCAACAATCTCAGCACAATTAAACTAATTTATATATTGGCTACCACAAAATAAGTGCCCAAATAACACAGGTACAAATAACAATATCAGATAATTATCTCAGATAACAAATACAGATGCATATAACAAAAACACAAAAAGAATCTCAAATACAGGACATGTCCGGAATCCGGAAGGAATAAGTTTAACACCCCTCTCTACCCTCAACAAAATGAGTCTGTTCTTTCAGCTGTACGTGGGAGGGGTTAAATTTTCAATCTTATATTTCATCTCAACAGGGTGAGGGGTCCGCTGACTTTTAGGTTCATTAAAAAAATCAAAGAGGATAAAACACTTATAATTAATCAACGGATGGATTTATTTAAAAAAAAATTCTGGAGTAATATATTTAGGAGTGATATATTTAGGAGTTGATGTTAAAATATGAGCGGTGGATGTGCATGTCAATTTTTTTTATATCGTAATATAAAAATCGAAGAGATTTAAAACGCACGAAAAGTAAATATATTTTTTTAAATATATTAAAATTTGTCTATTTATCGTATAGACTTCGTTCAAAAATTATTCGAAAGAGAGTTTTGGGATTTTTCAAATGATGTTAAGATAGAAACTCTATGATAATAGTGATTAGGTCACTAAGGAATGAACTATGATTAGGTCACTAAGGAATTGACTTGTTGTTGTTGTTGTTGAAACCCAGACCGTCCGACCTACCAGAAAGGTGTAAGGTAACTGCTTGGACGGTCGGGAAATGTCACCCAATTTAGACCGGAACCCAGTGGGTGAGGCATCCACAGGGACCGTACCCTTCTTCCCCTACCACCAACCTCTCGGAAGGACTTTCGGACAAATATGTTTAACGTGATCGTACTCCGCATGAACACGGAGGAATTGAGTTGTTGTTGTTGTTGTGGAAACCCAGACCGTCCGACCTACCAGAAAAGGAATTGAGTTGTGTAAATATCGGCCTAAATCAGGCTAAACCATAAAATAACTAAGAAACTATTTCGAAATTAAAAATAATAATACCGAGATGCACCTAATCGGGTCCTGAAGAACATGTGCACCAAATTTCATGGTAGCACGGCGCTTAGATTTCCCGCTAAGACTGCACAGACAGACAGAAAGAAAGGAAGACAAACAGACATATTCCTTTATTTCTTAAGATGACGCCAGCTCGACAAGTGTTCTAAAATAAAAATTATGTTTCGAACTGTTTATCCTAGCGTAGTGAGAGTGGATTGTTTCATCTGTTTTGTTATATAAAAAACTTCAATATTTAATATCAGCTGTAAATTCACAGCTTTTAATAATTGTTAGGTAACAAACAATATGGTTACGCAATATAGTGGTTCCTCACCTCCCCCTCCCCCACTCCCCCTTAACAGAAAATCTCCATTTTTTAAAATTTGCAATACCCACATTTTAAACAGTTAACTATTTGCATTAACAATTAACTTTATACTATACAAGCAATCGTGTCCCCCGACTACAGACATACCTTATTTATTATTTATTACTGTATATTAATTTAATTGGTATTCTCTCTCTCTGTATATATATATATATATATATATATATATATCATCCAGATAACAGAAAAACTCCTTTCAGACGCATACTTCAGTCATTTTATAAAATCAATTCTCCGAAATTTACCTTCTTATGTTTTACTCCTCAAAATCACAATAAAATGTCACTCAAAATAAGCAGTTCTACTTCTATCTGCAAGAACTCGCTTCCATTCACTTAATTAAATTCATAAAATCAAACAACTTCGCAAATAGACAAATACTTAAATGATTTCATAAAGTATTGCCAATAAGTTTTTGTGAAATTTTCAGTGTTAGTGGTATTTTTGCAAATGTACCATACCATGGAGTTAAAGTTAGAGAGAAGGAGATAAAGTTCTTAAAGATGAAAAGCATGAAACTGGCATAATGCTTTGAGAATTACATCTGGGGTGTCGGCTAATGCTAGTAAGTCCCATCATCTCACTTGACACAACAGGAGGGCATAGCGTTTATACGTAGTTTTATAGGCATATATGTATATTTGTCTGTTTTTAAAAAAAGCTCTTAAATTATGATGAGTAGAAGTAATTACTATTTTTACTTTCCCTGCAATACATGGTAATGTATAGGGAAAGTATTGGAATCATGTCGAAAATCGCAACTCGAGTTTTAGACGGATCCTTTCGAGACATCTAGAATTCGAAAAAACAATTTTTAGCGTGACGTCTGTGTGTGTGTCTATATATCTGTCTGTGTCTGTCTGTCTGTCTGTCTGTGTGTCTGTCTGTCTGTGTGTCTGTCTGTCTGTGCAGATTTTGTATCCACTCTACTAAAAAAGTAATTGACCGAATTTCATAAAATTTGGTTGGTAAGTCACTTGTGGGCGAATCAGGATAAAAGATTCAGGATAAAAGAACCCGCCTTTTTTTGCGAAATGGCCAGCAAAAGCCTGTATCCACTCTAGCTGAAAAACTAATGGACCGAATTAAACGAAATTTGGTAGGTAAATCGCTTGTGGGACACCCTGGTGCTGATTAGATTTTGGTATGATTCGGAAAAAATAACTTGCTTTTTTCCAAAATGGCCCTCCAAAATCTAAAATAAAAATCTACGTATGCTCAAATATATCCATAAAATGCTTGTTTAATACGTAATTTTTAACGAAGATAAGACTAAGACCAACCCCATTACACTAGGACTAGCCGTTCTCGAGATATTTTAGTTTTTTCGTATTTTCTCTACGCCACCTTTGAAAAGAAGTCCAGTTATCAAATGAGAACGAAAATTAAATTAAGTGAATTAAATGTAATTAAAAAAATCTGATGTGGGCAACACATTACTTTCCTTATATAATGCAATGGATTTACTACTTTTACAGTTAAAAAAATGTTATTCTTATAGTAGATACTTATATTCTTTCCAAGATATTGAATTTTCTTCAATTAGCCGTCATTTCATTGATTTAGCGTGATTTTTATCAATTTGGCGAGATTTTTGTTAATTTAGCAACAATTAAAAATGTCGCCAAGTTGGCGACATTCCGCCAAGTTTGTCGCCAAAATCTCGCCAAGCGTTATGGACGGAGAAATAAGTTATTCTTACAACAGATAAATGACTATTGGCGTTCAAATACAAAAGTATTACTAAAAGTATTTTTTTTCATGACTGGAACGAGCTAGATCCACGAGAATGATTTCACCGAATTTATCGCATGGTATTACATATGAAAAGTGAACATGTTTCTCAATTAGAAATTTTCTTTTTTTATTTTATATAACTTTTTGATAATTTTTTTGAAAAATGTGCAATATCTCGAGAACGGTTCATGTTAGCAGTCTAAAATTTATGTCAATCATTTTCTAATGAAAAATTACATAAGAAATATCTATTTGCGTAATATTATTGGCCGTTTTGACTTTTTGACGATTTTTTCAAAATTTCACTCGAAAATTTAGGGGGGTTCTGAGCATTCGATTGTGTATAAAAACAATAGGCTTCTAGTGTTTACGGATTGTGAGTTTTGTACCAACTTTCGTTACAATCGGTCCATTCGTTCGTCAGTTATCGTCTCCACAGACTCACTGACACACACACACACACATACACACACACACACACAGACATCACTTCAAAAATGTTTGATTCGTGATCAGGGATGCTTGAAACGTGCTCTCCCGTCGAAAACTCGAGTTCGAATTTTCGACCCCGTCACAATACTTTCCTTATACATTATGTATATAAGGAAAGTAATAAAGAGAACGTGAATATAAGTCTGCAGGGAAAGTCATGTGCTGCCCACATCAGATTTTTACTTTCCCTGCAATACATGGTAATGTATAGGGAAAGTATTGGAATCATGCCAAAAATCGCAACTCGAGTTTTCGACGGATCTACACGTTTCGAGACCTCTAAAATACGAAAAAACTATTTTAGAGTTATGTCTGTCTGTGTGTCTGTCTGTGCAGATTTTTTATCCACTCTAACTGACAAACTAATGGACCGAATTTCATAAAATTTGGTAGGTAAGTCACTTGTGGGCGAATCTAGTGCTGATTAGTTTTGGGTACGATTCGGGATAAAAGAACCCGCCTTTTTGCGAAATGGCCTGCAAAAGCTTGTATCAACTTTAGCTGAAATACTAATGGACCGAATTTCACAAAATTCGGTAGATAAGTCACTTGTGGGACACCCTGGTGTTGATTAGATTTTGGCATGATTCGGAAAAAATAACTTTCCTTTTTTTGCAAAATGGCCCGTAAAATTCGCCAAAACTAAAAAAAAACTACGTATGCTCAAATATATCCAGTAAATGCTTATTTAATACGTAATTTTTAACGAAGAAAAGAATAAGACTAACCCCATTACACTAGGACTAGCCGTTCTCGAGATATTTTAGTTTTTTCGTATTTTCTCTACGCCACCTTTGAAAAAAATCTGATGTGGGCAACACATGACTTTCCTTATATAATGTAATGAATTTACTATTTTTACAGTAAAAAAATAGGTTTTTCTTATAGTAGATACTAATATTCTTTCCAAGACATTGAATTTTCGACAATTAGTCGTCATTTTCATCGATTTAGCGTCATTTTTATCCATTTGGCGAGATTTTCGTTAATTTGGCAACATTTCAAAAAGTCGCCAAGTTGGCGACATTCCGCCAAATTCGTCGCCAAAATCTCGCCAAGCGTTATGCACTAAGAAATAAGTTATTCTTACAGCAGATAAATGACTATTGGCGTTCAAATACAAAAGTATTACTCAGAGTATCTTTTTTCATGAATGGAACGAGCTAGATCCACGAGAATGATGTCACCCAATTTATCGCATGGTATTACATATGAAAAGTGAACATGTTTATCAATAGGACATATTTTTTTTTATATAACTTTTTGATATTTTTTTTGAAAATGTACAATATCTCGAGAACGATTCGTGTTAGCATTCTAAAATTTATGTCAATCGTTTTCTAATGAAAAATTACATAAGAAATGTCTATTTGCGTAACTTTATTAGCGGTTTTGATTTTTTGACGATTTTTTCAAAATTTTATTCGAAAATTTAGGGGGGTTCTGAACATTCGATTGCGTATAAAAACAATAGGCTTCCAGTGTTTACTGATTGTGATTTTTGTGCCGAATTTGGTTCAAATCGGTCCATTCGTTCGTCAGTTATCGTCTCCACAGACCCACTGACACACACACACACACACACACACACACAGACATCACTCCAAAAATGTTTGATTCGTGATCAGGGATGCTTGAAACGTGCTCTCCCGTCGAAAACTCGAATTCGAATTTTCGACCCCGTCACAATACTTTCCTTATACATTATGTATATAAGGAAAGTAATAAGTTCAGTTATCAAATGAGATCGAAAATTGAATTAAAAGTGAATTAAATTTAATTAAAATAAAGAGAACGTGAATATAAGTCTGCAGCGAAAGTCATGTGCTGCCCACGACAGATTTTTCTAGCTGTAGGAAAGGGGGCAAAATATATGCAGAAAAATATAGTCTAAGGTAAAAAAAAAATTGAAAAAATAAGGATGTTCTTTATTGTATGAGTTCAAATCTGCATTGTACTGTTAATTTTTTCCTGCAAAATTAATCAGCAAAATTAAAATTTCTTTACCTCCATAGTTACCTCCATAGTCCCCTAGAGGCAGTACATAGTCAAATTTGATATTAATAGAACTGTTTTTTCAAGCCCTTTAAAATGAAGAGTAAAGTGTTATTATTGTATGATCAGTTGGAATGACGATACAGCTGTTTTAACTTTTGTCTTGCACAATTTGCAAAAAATAAATAAATAAATAAATAAATAAAAGTAAATAAATAGATAAAATTAAAAAAAAAATCACAAGCTGCTTAAAATGGATTCTGGTATGAAAAAGTCGAGTTGAGCCACATTCCAGTTTATTTAATTTAGAGTTCGTTGTAAAACAGCATTTTGCTAGACACGGAAGAGGCAATTGTTCAGAGATGCAATAGCAGTTCAATGAAATTCTAAAATTATTCATCGTCATGAATGGTTTTTGTAGGAGACCCTAAGATGAAACCCCAGAAGTAGCACAGAAGTAAAAGCCTAGGCCTCCAGGTTGACTTATGATGAAATGCCACTAATGGATAAAAGTTCAATTACAAAAGAGATTTCCTATTCGGTGGAAAATAGAACAAAGCATATAATATAGCATTTTACTCTTTTTACACCTTTTAAAACAAACAAAAATTCTAAATCCTAAACAATAACCGCCATATTTTCTTTTCAATCTGAGCCGCCAACAAATTAGAAGGAAAATATGAAACAGTCAACAAATCCCCTGCCGTCAACAAATTCCCTGAAGTCAACAAATCCCCTGACGTCAACGAATCCCCTGCCGTCAACAAATCCCTTACCGTCAACAAACTCACCTTCTTTACACCCAGTCACTTTTCATTTATATTTACAAACTTTATATTTTATAAACTATTGTTTACAGTATCGCTCCGGCATCAGCATGATCTTGCTTGTGATTGATCCGAGCCTTCCACCTATTGAACTCGAAATAAGCGCCCTGCCAACTAAGCTACCCGGAATCATGACAGATTTCCACATTCTTTTTCTAATTTGGGGTAGAGGCTCTTCGTCATCAACAAATTTAACGTGTACACCACAACTGTATCATGGTTCTCTGATGGGACCACATGTTTGGCATGGGGCCAGAATCTTAAGTTTCAATGGCTTCATGGTAAATCCGCCACTGTCCTGTGAATATGTGATCTTTGGAGTTTCCTCCGAAGAGTACTGACCAGGCCTTGACCTTATGTCCACGCTTATTGGAAAAGTTCCTTGTACGTGTGGAAAGCTCACCATCTGATAAGGGAAGACTCGTGGATGCATCGTATGTGTTCAGATTCTACTCTTAGAGAGACTCATGATAAGAAGGAAAACAAATTGGGCCCTCGTAGTTATCGCGGTGCATAAGGAGAAAACTGATCTCCAATCCTGTGATATGGAAATAATTATAATCATAGATATTTTGATGTAGTAACTTATCTGTCAAGATTAAAGGATAATTTTAGAATTTTTGAAAGTAGCGTTTTAAGAAGGAGTGTGCGGAAGTGCATAGAACGCGCGTGCGAGTTTCAGTAATTAAGCGACGCCTAATATTTATCTCTGGGAATCTGGCAACGCTGACAGATAGCTATCGGAAAATTTATTTTATCGCGAGGTTGTGATTCTATTTGTTCTTTCTAAATTCGATGTAATTAATAAGTTTCGAAGTATTTTAGTGTTATTTCTTATATCCAGTTTCAATATGGCAACTGCGTGAACATGTCGGCAGTCATTTATTGAAATATGGAAATGTAGAATTTTGAATATTTATTTTAAAAATCGATTGATTTGAGTTTAAACCAATAGTTTCAAATATATATTTTTTTAATTAATAGCTTTTAATAGACTATATAGTTTAACGGAAACTTTCCAATGGCCTTAATATCATCAAGTTAGATTAAGTTTTGAATGGCCTTAATGTCGCCAAGTTAGCTTTAGTTTTTCCAATGGCCTTAATATCGTCGAGTTTGCTTTGTTGTTGTTGTTGTTGTTGAGACCCAGAGCGTCCGACCTTCCAGAAAGGTGTAAGGTAACCGAGTTTGCTTTGTTGTAAGTATATTCAATATATTCAATGGAAGAAAGGAGATTATGACCACTATAACCATCCCTTCTACTAGCTGTTAACTGGATGGTGTATTTACATGTTAATGTAATGACATTTCATTAATTAGACCACATTTACTTCTAATTTTTCATAATTCAAACGAACTTTCTGGTTCCTGCAGGCATCACCACTGAATGCAATTTATAACCAGTGGCAAAGCATTCGGGGAGACAAGGTAGACAGTGCCTACGCAAATCATTTTCGACCAATTATTCTTTATTTTAATTGCAGATTATTCCAAATAAATGTATAAATTGTTTTTTGTGTAAATAAACGAAGAGAAGCGTAGAAATTTTTGCTCCGTCTAGAGCTTGACGAACACTGGCATATTGTTCAGGACATACTATCTCTATATGTCTATTTAGCCAGGAAAGGTTGCATTGTAAATAGAACTAAAAAGAAATGCGTACGCACCTTATATCGGTTAATTGTAGACCGGGTAGACGTGTCTAAGCTATGAGATTTCACTGTTTTTCTTATTTTCGTTTCTGCAAATGTACGGCTTATTGTTTAAGGACTCTAAAGCGTCATTTTATAAGTTGATAACAAATTTGCTTTAGAAAATCGCAAAATTATGATTTTTATATTTTTGATACGTTCAGAATATTTGAATGTAAATCATAAATGCAATTTTTAACAAGTGAAAAAGTAAAGCTCGGTTGATGGTATATTTATTATCTTACTTGTATTTATTTTTTATTTTTATAGACTACTTGAAAAAGAGCTTCCCTTGTATACTCCCGCATATAACGTTTTCGAATCGATTCCACAGTGAACGCAAAACCGAGGTTCCACTGTAGTGGAGTTTGTCTCAACTCTACTTTCTCATATAAGAATCCATTTTTAAGCAGATTTTGACTTTTTTTTTCTAATCTGGATTGTTGGTTCAAATGATCACAGTTATAAAATATTACCCCCCATTTTAAAGAGCTTGAAAAGATATTTCCATTGATACCAAGTTTAACAATGTACCCCCTTCGGGGGGGAGGGAGGAAGCTATTGACGTGACGAACGCACAATTGTATTGAGGCTATTTTTCACTACAATGATCCAAACTGTTAAGTTTCGTGATCATTGAGCCATAAAAAATCCACTTTACGCATAATTATGCATAGTTTTATGTAACCAAGTTAACAGTTTGCTTACGGGTGGGACAGCGTCAATCTCCTCTCAAAACATTTTTTTTTATTTTTTTTTTATTTTTTTATTATATATATTTATTTATTATATATATTATGAATTTATTTATTATATATATTTATTTATTATATATATTATGAATTTATTTATTATATATATTTATTTATTATATATATTATGAATTTATTTATTATACATATTTATTTATTTATTTATTTATAATAAATAAATATTTAATTTATTATTATATTTATATATTTAATTATTTATATTATATTATATTTATATATTATATTATTAATATATTATATATATATATATATATATATATATATATATATATAAATAAAAATAAAAAAATATATATATATATATATATATATATATATATATATATATATAATATATATATATATATTTATATATATATTATATATATATATATATATATATATATATATATATATATAATATATATAATATATATATTATATTATATATAATATATAATATATATATATAATATAGTATATATATATATATATATATATATATATAATGTATTAATAATATAATATATAAATATAATATAATATAAATAATTAAATATATAAATATAATAATAAATTAAATATTTATTTATTATAAATAAATAAATAAATAAATATATATAATAAATAAATTCATAATATATATAATAAATAAATATATATAATATATTTATATATATATATATTATATTATATATATATATATATATAAATATAAATATATAATATAATATATTTATATTATATATATATAATAATATAAATATATTAAATAATATATTAATTAATAATATAATAATATATTTAAATAATTATATATTTATTTATAATAAATAAATATATAATAAATAAATAAATAAAAATATATATAAATAAATAAATATATATAATAAATAAATAAAAAAAATAATATATAAATAGATATAACAAAAAAATAAAAAACAAAGAACCTCTCAAAAAGACAGGTATTTGACATACCCTGTCGTAAACAGTTTGCCCCACCATTGCAGGCATTGGACGCCAATGTTTGCAAAGGGGGATCGAACTGTTTGAGGCAAGGTATGTAAAATACCTGTCTTTTTGAGAGGTTCTTCGTTTGGGGTTGACGCTGTCCCACCCGTAAGTAAAAGGTTAAGAAAATATTAAATTTCGAAGTTTTCACTCGAATTTCAAAAACGTTCTATTTAGTTTTAGATCTTCTTATAACAATGCCGAATATAAATTTTCTTGGTAATTCATTAATATTTGTGGCAGTACACGGGAAATCGACCACAGACAAACTGGCATCACTCTAAAAATAGTCAAAACGTGTTCAGAAATTTCTAAAACATATATTGGTATTAAAATCGAAAATTTTCGTGAAAACAATACTTTCTCTATATTATATTCTATAGTATAAGAAAGTAAACATTCATTTAAGTCCAGGTTTTAAGCCAGGTTCTAAGCCTTTTATCATCAGCGAGCGGAGGGATAATTTTCATCCCAGAGGTGGCTAATAATGTCCCGAACACAAAAATTGTATCGCAGCTATTTTTCACTACAATAATTGACGCTGTTAAGTTCCCCGATCATTGAGTCATATATTATCCCTCTTATGCACACTTTTGCCAAATTTCGTCCGATGCTGTCATTTTAAGAAAATATGAAATTTCGAATAAATTTCGGAATTAATCATCAAAATCTGGAAATCGAAAATTTTCGTGAAAGTAATAACTTCTATAGTATGAAGAAGTAAAACTTGCAAAATGTCATTAATATATTTTCATAGTAATTCCCTGTACATCAGTACATCAATTTCCTGTACTTCATTTGTAACCTTGTTAAAATATACAGTGAGAAATCTTTTAATGGGTTTTTTAATTTTGGTCCCTAGTTTTATGTCTCACCCAATTATTTCATCACATTTGGCCACTGCAGAACGCCATAAAAATGGGGTCCTGGGTTCCCCCGAATAAGATTTAGTACTGGGCATCTAAAACTGTAATTCCGCCATCAGTTTTCCGTGAAAGTGCTTCATTAACATCTCACTCTGTGCTTATAGGAATTAAAGTGGAAACGGAAAGTGTGGCCACGCCATGAAAATCCAGTTTCGGAAAGTGATTAATAATCCCCGTCTAAATAAAAAATGAAAAGAAAATCCGAGCCAAGAAAAAATCTGGTCTTCTGGAATGCCGGTTTCGACCCCTGACCCCGGCTGAACACCCCGTCCCCTTTTCCACCCGATTGGTGTCTACCTGCGATCTATATTTCTCGGGGAAAGGTGTATGACCAATATCTTCAGAAGGTCGTTTTACGTTCGGTAATGGGACCGGGAAAGGAAGTGGTGGTCAAATACGAGCAGGGAATAGTTTAAAATGGGGAGAAATATGTTCTTTGAGATGTGTGTCATATAAAATTTATATTCCGTAAGAGAATTCTAATGAGGAAAGCCTCCTTTAGTGGAATTGTCGATTTTTAAAGAAAAATTCTTAACATTCTATAATTCCGATTTTACGCATAAGTTGCGAAATCCAAACGATTTCCTCGAAAAATATTCTTTTTTTCTTTTTTTTTTCTTTCTTTTTTCGTTTTACTTTTTTTTCTCTTTTTTTTTTTCCTTTTTTTTTTCATTTTTTTTTTTTTTTTTTTTTTTCATTTTTGCTTTCTCTACCGTATAAATTATCTACCAAAATAGAAGTTAACGGGGAAGTTTTCTTGAATCGTTGGTTGCACACTGCAAAAATTATTTAAATAGGGTAATAAATTATGCAATAGTAATTTAAATAATGAGCCGTATTTTATAAAAAATTAAAAAGAAATTAACTTTTTATGCAGCTCCTCCAACATCAACACTGTTGTCCATGAATTACAAGAATGCCGCCCGTACTTCATTTGGTCCTAAAAAATTCTAATATGGGCAGCACATGACTTTCCCAATATAATGCAATGAGTTTACTTCTTTCAGAGAGAAAAAATGATGTATAATATCCGCTGCAATTTGCTTTTAACGTTGATTTGTACATTTGACGCTTTTCCGGATGACAATATGTAAAACTATATCAAAGTACCCAATTAACTTATATTTCGCTCAACTCTAAATAAACAATTATCAATATTGATAACATCCGCAATGAGCAATATTGTCCGTATATTAAAATATTTTGATACTTAATTCATCGGTTTAGAGTCATTTTCGTTAAATTAGCGTCATTTTTGCAATTTTGACGATATTTTTGTCAATTTTGCGCGAAATAATACCAGGTTGACGATATTTCATTGCAGTAATCGCCAAGTTCGCCAAATGTATCGCCAAGCGTTACAGACAAACGGAGAGAAGAGCATTTCTTACATATATAAATGACTTGAGTGAATTGTTGGGCTTCAAAATGCAAAACTATACTCAAAGTATATTCTCTCATGGATGGAACGAATTAGATCCACGGGAATAATGTTAACAAATTTGTCGTATAATATTCCATATGAAAAGTGAACATGTTTCAAAATAGTTAATATTATTTTTATTTTACGTAATGTAATTTTTTGATACATTTATTTGAAAATACGTGCAATATCTCGAGAACGGTTTACGTTAGCGCCCTATATTTGTGTCATTCGTTTTCTAATAAAAAATTACATAAGAAATATTAGTTTATGTATTATTATTGAAGATTCTGATTTTTTATAATGATTTTTCCAAAATTTCATTTGAAAATGTACGTTCTTCCGAACATTCGATTACGTTTAAAATCAACAGGGTTCCAGTATTCACCGATTGTAATATTTGTACCGAATTTCGTTCGGATACTCACGAACACAGACGCTAACATTGTATATACACACATGCATACATACACACATGCATGCATATATAGATACTATCATACATACACACATACATGCATATACAGATACTATCATACATACTTGCACATACACAGGTATCACCCCAAAACGCTCGATTAAAGCTTGAAACGTGCTCTTCCATAAAAAATTCTAATTCGAATTTTCGACCTCCTCACAATACTTTTCCTACAGATTATACTACGTATATAGAGGAAATAAAAATTTGGATCTCAGAAGTGCAAAGTGAAGGCAAAATAAATTGTCAAATTTCCAGAAGTGCACCACTTTATCTTAGCTTTTCGATGCCCTTGGGTATCGGAAAACTAAGATAAAGTGGTGCACGTCTATAAAGTGGTCAGATAAAGTGGTGCACGATTTTTTCGTGCACCACTTTATCTTAGTTTTCCGAGGGGTATCGGAAAACTAAGATAAAGTGGTGCACGTCTGGGAATTTGACAATTTATTTTGTCTTCTCTTTGCACTTCTGTGATCCAAATTTTTACTTCCTCTATATACGTAGTATAATGTGTAGGGTAAGTATTATGAGGGGGTAGAATCATCACAATTCATGAACTCAGGGGTCGTTCGCACATTGAATTGTTCCACATATATCACACAGTGGAATTTTAAAACTCTATATTCGGGAGGGGGTGGGGAGCAGTTTGTCTTTGAAACTACCGAGTACAGACAGATGATTTTGTTTACAATTAATTTAAACCTTAAATAAAGTAACTAAAACAAAAAAGATCAATCATGCTTAAAGCATTGATTATGAAACACTTTCCAACTTCAATGCAATTTTATTTAAACATATCTAAAATGCGATATATTCCTCGGTAATATTTTTTTAAATTATCACAATACTACCTTAATTTGTTTTATTTGAAAACTTAAAACTTCATCGAAAGAAATGAACTTCATTCAAATGACGGCATTGAAATATAAATTGCCTGGTTTAAACATCTCTAAAATGCGATACATTCCTCAGTAATATTTTGAAACTTATCACAATACTGCATTAATTTGAAAACATCATCGAAAACAAATGAAATTTATTCAAATGACGTCATCGAATATAACACGCCTGGCTCCCTCTATAAAAGCAGCATTGCATTCATAAACTTTTTTCCATTCATTTCATTCATCACAATACTAAAATAATTTATTTTATTTAAAAACTTAAGACCATGGACTTAAGACCAACTTAAGACCAACAACTGAATGGAACAGGGTAGTGTTTAACAAGAAAGATCAATCATACTTAAAGCATTGATTATGAAAAACTTTCCAACTTCAATGCAATTTTATTTAAACATCTCTAAAATGCAATACATTCCTCGGAAATATTTTGAAACTTATCACAATACTGCATTAATTTATTATATTTAAAACTTAAACCTTCATCGAAAAAAATGAACTTCATTCAAATGACGGCATTGAAATATAAATTGCCTGGTTTAAATATCTCTAAAATGCGATACATTCCATACATATTTTTAAAACTATCATAATACTACGATAATTTATTATATTTGAAAACTTCATCGAAAACAACTGAAAGTAATTGAAATGACGTCATAGAAAAAATAACACGCCTGGATCTCTTTATAAAAACAGAATTTCATTCATAACTTTCTCCCATTCATTTCATTCATCACAATACTATAATAATTTAGTTTATTTAAACATTTTATTTAAGACCATGGAGCTACAAATAATTAAACTCTATGCTTAAAACTTCATCGAAAAAATCGTCCTTCTCTTTATAAAATCAATTAATATTTCATTCATATCAGCCATGCAGACTCCATGGACTGAATTATTTTGTGTTAAAAAAATACAGGAATTCTAATACAACTCATTCTACATATTTTGCTGTTTACATTTTACATAGGTGAAAAATAGGCTTAGTTGTAGAAATAATCAAATTTGAATGAGAATTTAAACTCAAATATATTGTCATTGTGTTGTTTTAGTATGTAGATGCACAGAATTTAAGCAAAAATAAAGTAGTTTTAGGACGGATACAACACTCAATATGAATTAAAAGGACCTTTAAAAAATCACGAGTTTGAAACAAGATGGATGCCATATATCATTTTGAAGTGGGTCATGTGATCGTTTCATATCATGGTCACGTGATCGTTTCATATAAGAGGTGTAATTATTATTTTAATTTTTATTTAAAAAACTACTGAATATATTTCGCTGAATTTTTTTATATATTTTATGGAACCATTTGAATATTACCTAAAATTTTCGAAGCAATTTGTGAATTTTAAATCCGCTTAAAAAATGTTTGAAAAATTAGGTCCCATAAGGCTCAATGTATTTCATTTTTTCAACCCGGGTTCAATCCAAAACTAATTGGGTGATATTATTGATTTATATTCCCATAGGTCCTACTGACCGTCTGAACAACATACTAAAATTTCATTTTGATTAAGTCATTTTTACGGCAGTTATCGTGCTAACGGACAGACAGACAGACAGACAGACAGAATGAGCAAAGTCATAAACACTTTTCAACTTTGTTAAGTGTTAAAAACCTGATAATTGTGATTTCGTTGGTTTGTAGTTGTATAAATGTTTTCCCAACAGAATCTATGGGAAAAAAAGAATGTCCTTTTACTTTCTCATACTATGTTATATAGTATGGAGAAAGTATTGTGTGTACGAAAATTTAAGAATTTGAGATTTTGATACCAATGCATGTTTTTAGACCTCCTGAACACGTTTTGACTATCTTTGGGGTCATGTCCATCTGTCGGTTTCTTGTGTACACAATAGCGGCCACAAATATTAATGAATTTTCACGAAACGTTGCATTTGGTTTTGTTATAAAAAGATCTAGAAATAAATATAATTTTTTTTTAATTCGAGCGAAAATTGCGAAATTTATTCGAAATTTTATATTTTTTAACATGCCAGCATAGGTCAAAATGTGACATCATTATGCATAAGATGATTTACTTATGGCTCAATGATCACGTGATCTAATAGTTTCAATCATTGTTGTGAAAATAGCCGCGATACAATTTGTTTTGTTCGTGACGTCATTAGCCCCCTCGAGAGCAAGTTAACCCCCCCCCCTCCCGAAGAGTATGGTATCAATCGAAAGATGTTTTCAAGCACTTTAAATTGAAGGGTGATATGCTATAACTGTAATCATTTGGACCCACGATACCGATTTTTCAAAAAATTCCCTGAAATATTTGAAAAAAAAAAAAAAAAAAAAAAAAAAACAAGTTACTAACAAGAAGGATCAATCATGCATAAAGCATTGATTATGACTTTCCAACTTCATGCAATTTTATCAAACATCTCTCAAATGCGATACATTCCTCGGTAATAATTTTAAAATTATCACAATACTACATTTATTTATTATATTTGAAAACTTCATCGAAAACAAATGAACTTTATTCAAATGACGTCATCGAAATATAAATCGCCTCTATAAAAGCAGCATTTCATTCATAAACTTTTTTCCATTCATTACAATACTATAATAATTTATTTTATTTAAAAACCTAAAACCATGGAGGTACTAGTAATTAGTAGTGATATTATTGATTTATATTCCCAGAGGTTCTACAGGCCGTCTGAACAACATACTAAAATTTCATTTTGATTAAGTCATTTTTACGGCAGTTATCGTGCTAACGGACAGACAGACAGACAGACAGACAGAATGAACAAAGTCATAAACACTTTTCAACTTTGTTGTAAAGTGTTAAAAAATATCAACACTGAATGTATCGCATTTTAGAGATGTTTAAATAAAATTGCATTTCAGCTGAAAAGTGAATCAATGCTTTATGAATGATTCATTTTTCTTCTTGTCATTTTACTTTTTTAACACTTTATAACATAGTTGAAAAGTGTTTATGACTTTGTTCATTCTGTCTGTCTGTCTGTCTGCCTGTCTGTCTGTTTGTCTGTCCGTTAGCACGATAACTGCCGTAAAAATGACTTTAACAAAATGAAATTTTAGTATGTTTTTCAGACGGTCTGTGGGACCTATGGGAATATAAATAAATAATATCACCCAATTAGTTTTTATTGAACCCGGGTTGAAAAAATGAAATACATTGAACCCTATGGGACCTAATTTTTCAAACATTTTTTAAGCAAATTTAAAATTCGCAAATTGCTTCGAAATTTTTGGAAAATATTCACATTATCCCATAAAATATATAAAAAAAATTTCAGTAAAATATGTTAAGTAGTTTTTTAATTAAAAATTATTTAATATACTGAAAAAAACAAATTCAATTAAAGTCTGACTTTTGGGATATCCTCCAGAAAGAACGAGATATATTATATAATAAATATATTATATAATAAATATCTTTCCAAGAGTTTAATCATTTTGTATATGAGAGAGGTTTTGCATTTTAAAATAAATTTGGTAGATAACAATTTTTCAAAATTTTTTTATAACTCTTCATGATATATTTTATATAACTCTTTTAATTCTCTTATAATTTTATATAACTCTTCATGATATATTTATTTGATGGCATTTTTAATGCACTTTCCTACGTCCTGGAGAGTTAAAATTTGGTACACAGCTTAAATTTGTTGAACATTTTATTCTACAAAAATTTGGTGGATCTTTAAATATAGATCATGCATTTTTTTCGAAATGGCCTGCAAATAATCCCCGTTCACTTCTATAAATCATTGTAATATTGTTAAAAATTCTGATGTGGGCAGCACATGTCTTTCCCTACAGACTCATATTCACGTTCTCTTTATTTCTTCAATAATAATTTGAGTTTATCTGCACAAAATAACGACCATAAGTATTTTAAATGACATTGAATTTGCACGTTAAACTTCAATTTGGTTCTCCTTTGATAGCTGGACTTATTGTCAAAGGTGGCGTAGCGAAAACGCGAAAAAACTAGGAATATCTCAAGAACGGCTAGTCTTAAGAGTAATGGGGTTAGTTTTATTCTTTTTGCTGTCAAAAATCACGTATAAAATAGGAATTTAATTGATATAAATGAGCACACGTAGTCCTTTATTTTTATATTTAACGATTTTGCGGGCCATTTCGCAAAAATAGCCCGTTCCTTTTTCCTGAATCGACTAGAATAACCTAAAAATGATTTATGTACCAAATTTTGTTAAATTTGGTATATAAATCACTTGTAGGTCATTGAAATATTATACACCAAATTTTGTTAAATTTGTTCCATTAGTTTTTAGCTAGAGTGGATAAAGGCAATTTCTGCCGGCCATTTCGCAAAGAAGGCAGATTCTTTTATTACGAATAGTACTATAATCTAATGAACATCAGGATTTCCCACAAAAAGCATATCTACCAAATTTTATGAAATTCGGTCCATTAGTTTTTCAATTAGAGTGGATGTAATATCCTCACAGACACACAGAAACATACACGGATACACTCTTACACACACATACGTCTCTTCCCGGCCGTCCAAATAGCTGCTCTTAGTCCTGGACGAGAATATCTGGACGAGTCGGACGGTCTGGGTCTTCAACACACATACGTCTTCCTAAAAATAGTTTTTTCGTGTTCTAGAAGTCCCAAAACGTGGAGATCCTTCGAAAATTTGAGTTCCGATTTTCGGCACGATTCCAATACTTTGAATACACACACACACACACACACACATATATATTATCTGCATATTTGTGTATTATCTGTGTATCTAAATTCCGTGCTTAAGCAATTACAATAGTTGTGATTTTAAATGATCTCTAAACTTTTATTATTTCTTCAACGAAGCCTAATTTTAACTTATGCAGAATGCAAATATCTGAAGCGATTGTAATGTGAGTTACATAAGAATTGCTGAATTTTTTTCACACAAAATTATTTAGCTCTGGAGTCTGGAATACAAGTTATATGAATGAAATATTCATTGATTTTGCATAGAGAATCAGATGATTTATATTTCGATACAGTTTTAAATATTTAAGTATAATAAATAACTGTAGTACTGTGATAATGCAAAAGATATCACCACTGAATGTATCACATTTTAAAATTTTTTAAATGAAATTGCCTTTCAGTTGGAAAGTGCTTCATAATCAATGCTTATGCATGATTGATCTTTCTTGTTTTTCACTAGATGGGCTGTATAAAAAGTTAATTTATCATTTAAATTACTATTTCATAACTTCTTTATTTGAAGTATTTTTGCAATTGGAATTATGTATCTATATAATCAACGATTCATGAGAGACTTCAGCTGTTTAACTTTTTTAACTCTTTACAACAAAGTTGAAAAGTGTTTATGACTTTGTTCATTCTGTTTGTCTGTCTGTCTGTCCGTTAGCACGATAACTGCCGCAAAAATGACTTAATGAAATTTTAGTATGTTGTTCAGACGGTCTGTAGGACCTATGGGAATGTAAATGAATAATATCACCCAATTAGTATTGGATCGAACCCGGATTGAAAAAATAAAATACATTGAGCCCTATGGGACCTAATTTTTCAAACATTTTTTAAGCGGATTTAAAATTTACAAATTGCTTCGAAAATTTTAGGTAATTTTCAAATTGTTCCATAAAATATATAAAAAAAAATTCAGCGAAATATATATTCAGTAGTTTATTAAATAAAAATTAAAATCATAATAACACCTCTTATATGAAGCGATCACGTGACCATGATATGAAAAGATCACGTGACCCACTTCAAAATGATATATGGCATCCATCTTGTTTCAAAATCGTGATTTTTAAAGTTCTTTTTAATTAATATTGAGTGTTGTATCCGTCCTAAAACTACTTTATTTTTGGTTAAATTCTGTGCATCTACATACTGAAACAACGCAATTACAATAAATTTGAGTTTAAATGCTCATCCAAATTTGATTATTTCTACAACGAAACCTATTTTTCACCTATGTAAAATGTAAACAGCAAAATATGTAGAATGAGTTGTATTAGAATTGCTGTATTTCTTTAACACAAAATCATTTAGTTCATGGAGTCTGCATAGCTGATATGAATGAAATATTCATTGATTTTACAAAGAGAAGGACGATTTTTTTCGATGAAGTTTTACGCATAGAGTTTAATTACTTGTAGCTCCATGGTTTTAATTTTTAAATAAAATAAATTATTATTGTATTGTGATGAATGACATGAATGGGAAATTATTTATGAATGAAATGTTGCTTTTATAGAGAGAGCCAGGCGTGTTATTTTTTCTATGACGTCATTTGAATGAATTTCGGTTGTTTTCGATGAAGTTTTCAAAAATAATAAATTATCGTAGTATTATGATAATTCTAAAATTATTACCGAGGAATGTATCACATTTTAGAGATGTTTAAACCAGGCAATTTGTATTTCAATGCCGTCATTTGAATGAAGTTCATTTTTTCCGATGAAGGTTTAAGTTTTCAAATATAATAAATTAATGTAGTATTGTGATAAGTTTTAAAATATTACCGAGGAATGTATTGCATTTTAGAGATGTTTAAATAAAATTGCATTGAAGTTGGAAAGTTTTTCATAATCAATGCTTTAAGTATGATTGATCTTTCTTGTTAAACACTACCCTGTTCCATTCAGTCGTTCAAGAGGCCCAAGTCAGACGCTATTGCAATCTGTCACGTCGGTGCCTTGTCTTCAATGGCAATCTTCGGAAAGGACGGTTTGGGTGCAAGCCGCTTTCTGCTAATTGTCGAGAAACTGTTCTCGCTGATATTGAAATATCCAATGTACCCTGCAAATTCTGCAGAATGTTGACAGTCGTCGTTTGTGGGGCCGACATTGCATACCTTCGAATGCGTCGATCAACGTGTGCTGAAGTACGCGTGGATGGACCTGTACCACTGCGGCGATTTACATGTCCTTCTTCAATCCCATCTTCTCCAAATCCTTTGCAGAGTGAACGCATCTACGCGCCTTTCAGTGGCTATACTCCGGCTCGACCACCCAGCCGTATGAAGGCCTAAAACGAATCCCCCGCGCGATCGTTCAAATGCTGAAATGGACTTCGGCGGCGTCGGCCAGGCATCTCTTGAACAACACGTGTCTTCTGAAACGAAAAGCAGCTCGGAAGACGGATTTTCGTAGGCGACAAATAGTAACAATTATTATCTTCGTTGCCGTTTCCAACCCTTTTATCCCACACTCTAATCACGTGATCTACTTGCATTTCTCTCAAGGACTCAAGGACGGGGTTACTGGAGTGCCCAGAAGAGGAAAAGATTCCTCCCTTTAAACTCCAGACGAAAAGGAAAAGAAACAGAAAAAAGGAAGTAGTAAAAGGTAATTAAGCAACTAAGAGATGCTTGGGGGGGGGGGCAGGACCGAGGTCATGCCCTTCCCCAAGTCTTCAGAAAGCGAAAGTGTTGGGGCCCAAGCGGGTTCCCAACAGAGGAGGTGAAAGGGAGAGATAGACTAGGTGCGCCAGATCATTTGCATACATCGGCCAGATGCGTTTCCCTCGCAATTTGCATAATTATACAGCCAGAGCTTCATGGTATTGCATATTCTATGTCGGGTAGTGTATATTTAAATGAGCAAATTGTGCTAACGACAGTTGACAAAGATATAACTTCTTCAAATTCTGATATACTATATATATATCAGGGTTTTTTCAAAGGAAAATATTGAATTCTATACGTGAATGAATATTATTAAAAACATATAAAGTGCGAGGCATCCAGGTATTTCTCAGCTTGAAAATTTTAGAAATATAAGAGTATAAAACATGGTTCTTTTAGTAATTTTTTTTATAAAATATCTTAAATTTCACATTTCGGGGAAAAAGGGGATAATTCCCTAAAAATAGCTTGATCATGAAATTTAAGCTCGAATGAACAAGGATAATGTTTAAATAACATATTTAATATTAACACAAATTGCTAAAAATTTATTCAAAAATGAACAGATATTGATAATTTATTAAAAAAATGAACTAATACTGATAATAACAAATATTGACAATTTATTCAAAAAACTGAACAAATATTGATAATTCATGAAATACATAATTATGGTAAAATGTGATGCATAAATACTACTAAAATAAATTTCAAAGGCAGCAAAAATATTTTGATCTGAGATTTTATTCTGCATTTTACAATAGTTGAACAGAATTGTTATAAAGTCTAAAATAATAGAATGAGAAAGATGTTAAGTACGTATTTATGTCACTTTTTTTCTTTTTAAAAATGAATCCTTTAATCACGAACAAACACAGGATATTTTGTGTACTTTTCACTAAAGAAAAAATCTGATGTGAGCAGCATATGACTTTCCCTGCAGATTCAAATTCATTTTGTAATATTTTGTTTCATTATGCATTAAATTGAGTTTAATTGCAGAAAATAATATGGATAATTTTCTGATATTATACCCAATTCGTATTTTTATTGCATCTTCGTTTCGTTTGGCAACTTAATTCACTTTTAATTCTTCAGGTCCTTAAAATTTCAAAAACTACAATATCACGAGAACGGTTTATCCTACAGTCATGGGGTCAGATTTATTCGCTTGGTTGTCAAATTTTACATGTAGAACAAGTACATAATTAATATATTTCATCAATTTTAGTCATTTATTTCAGAGTTTCACTATCTTGCACGTGTAGTATTTTATTTTTGATCAAATATTTTATATTTGAGAGTCATTTCGCAAAAAAAAGGCAGATTCTTTTTTTTTCCGAATTGTATCAAAATCTAACCAGCATCACAGTATCCTACGAGCGACTTATCTATCAAATTTTGTGTAATTTAATCAATGAGTTTGTCAACTAGAGTGGATACATACAATTTTTGCGGACCATTTTGCAATAAAGGCAGGTTCATTTATCCCGAATCGTACCAAAATCTAATTAGCACCAGTGTTGCCCACCAAGTATCTATCAAACCTATCTACCAAAATTTATGAAATTTAGTCGATTAGTTGAGTTAGAGTGGATTAATACCATTTTTGCGGGCCATTTCGTAAAAAAATGCAGGTTCTCCTTTTTCGAATCATATCAAAATCTAATCAGCATCAGGGCGACCCACAGGTGACTTACTTATCTACCAAATTTTGTAAAATTTGATCAATTAGTTTTTCAGTTAGAGCGGATACAGGCAATTTTTGCGGGCCATTTCGCAGAAAAAGGCGGGTTGTTTTATCCCGAATCGTACCAAAAACTAATCAGCACCAGGGACCCACACACCTACCAAATTTTATGAAATTCGGTCCATTGGTTTTTGAATTAGAGTGAATACATACATTGCACAGAGAGACAGACACACACAGACACACAGACACACAGACAGACAGACGAACAGACACACAGACAGACAGACGAACAGACACACAGATAGACACACAGACACACACAGACAGACATACAGACACACACACACACATAGACAGACACACACACACACATAGACAGACACACACACACACACACACAGCCGTCACGCTAAAAATAGTCTTTTCGTATTCTAGAGATCCCGAAACGTGTAAATCCGTCGAAAACCCGGGTTGCGATTTTCGGAATGATTTCAATACTTTCCCTATATATTGCCATGTATTGCAGGGAAAGTAAAAAGCTTAAATTTCAAGAAAAATCTTTCAGCTCGAACTCTTCAATTTTAATAAAGGCCATTATAATAAAATAATGTAATCCTTATAAAAAAAATATATCCTCTAAATCCCAACAGCTACACTAAAAAAATGCAATAAAAAGCCGTTTTTTAGAACTTCATAACTTCCAGTTTCGCACTGCACAAATTCTTTTCGTTCTGTCCAAATTGTGAGCTACTGCACGTTAAACAGTCTTTGTACTGTATATATTTTTCTATTATACTAATTCTGTGTTACAAATAGCTTTAAATAGTACAAAATATTAATGCATTGGAAAGTGGAGTGGCGACTTAACACAGATATTTTATATGAAAATTTCTGGTCACCTTCACACATCCGATAGATAGAAAGAAGAAAAAATGCATACATGGACAATTTATGAAAATTCTGGAGTAGAAAAAACTCGAGTGGCGCTCTGGAGCAGCTGTGTCAGCTGAGATAAGGATATCTCCATTTCTAAGCAGATAAAATGAGAGCGGACATTTTGGATGAAAAGGTGATGAGTTGAACAGGGACGGAAAAATTCATTCATATGAAAAGAGACGATCTGAATTCTTCAATTTTCTTCGCCATTGGAATTCGCCAAATACAATTTTTATTCGCTGAACCTAATCTTTAATAACCGACTGTCAATTTCACTCTCAAATTGAGAAAACTGTATAAATGTTATATGTTGGGAAATTTGTATAAATTATATTTTTACTTTCTTCTTCGATTGTACAGAAAAAGTATTGTGTTTTGAATTTGGGATTTTGGCGGAAAAGCCGATTTTAAGGTCTACCGAACCCATTTTGAACACTTTTGGATCGCTCACTCTCTTTCTCTCACACTCTTTCTCAGTCTCTCTCTTTCTCTAACACCTTTTCTCTCTCTTTCACTCTCTATCTTTCTATCACTCTCACTCTTTCTCTCAGTCTCACTCTTTCTCTCACTCTCTCTCTTTCTCTCACTCTCACTCTTTCTCTCACTCTCACCCTTTCTCTCACTCTCGCTCTTTCTCTCGCTCTTTCTCTCACTCTAGCACTTTATCTCACTCTAGCTCTTTCTCTCGCTCTCTCTCTTTCTCTTTTTCTCTCTCTTTCTCTAACACCTTTTCTTTCTCTTTCTCTCACTCTCGCTCTTTCTTTCACTCTTTCTCTCACTCTCGTACTTCCTCTCACTCTCGTACTTCCTCTCACTCTCTCTCTCACTCTAGCTCTTTCTCTCGTTCTCTCTCCTTTTCTCTCTCTTTATCTTTCTTTGTGTGTGTATGAAAGAGAGAGAGAGAGAGAGAGAGAGAGAGAGAGAGAGAGAAAAAGAGAAAAAGATGGATACGATAACTCAAGAATGGACTTACCGATATAAAATTTTATTTGCAGATACATTATTGAAAAAGACTAAAACTAAATAAAATTTTTAATCGTTCTCATGATTAATATTCCAATTATTCGAACTTTAATATTTTGATAACATGTTTTCCTATGCAGACAATGATGATTCTTAGAACAATGATGGTAATATGTAGTACACAGGGGAAATTAGTACTTTGAACTAAAAAAGGAATAATATTAAAATAGTTTATATTAACGCAGATAAGTCAAATGCATCCGTCGTCGTTACTAAGCTGCTGCCAACTTGGAAAAGATAATTGTAAATAAATTTTACGACATGTTTAAAAATAATTATTTATTTTTAATAATATTTATTTTTAATAATAAATAATTATTTATAAATTTATAAAAATATACCTATACACTTGATACAATAAATAAACCTGTTGCTAGTCAGAATACAACTTTCAAATACTTCCTTAAAGGAAGCAGGCATAGAAAAGTTAAGCGACTACAATTGTTTGGAGGACGTTTGCTCTTTTTCTCATAATATTTCAGTAATTGTGTATTTTCTCAACATCCGCTGCGGAAGAACTGTCGAAGAATCTGATTCAAATGTAAAGCAAGCATGAACAATGATTTTTGCTTGAGAAAATTGGAAGGAAGAATTTTCAGACCAACAATGTTAGAAAATTGATGTTTCTTGCTTAGCGACTATCCTGGACTATTCTTGGACACTTTTCTAGCTTAGAGACCATCCTGGAATATTCTTCAACATGTTTCTAGCTTAGGGACCATCCAGGAATTTTCTCTGACATATTTATAGCTTAGCGATCATCCTGGAATTTTCTTTGATATGTTTCTAGCTTAGCAACCATCCTGAAATATTTTTAACATGTTTATAGCTTAGGGACCATCCTGGAATATTCTTTGATGTATTTCTAGCTTAGAGACTATCCTGGAATTTTCTTTGACATGTTTCTAGCTTAGTGACCATCCTGAAATTTTCTTTGATATATTTCCAGCTTGACCATCCTGGAATATTCTTTAACATGTATCTAGTTCAGCGACCATTCTGGAATATTTGGAATATTCTTTAAGATGTTTCTAGCTTAACGAATATCCTGAAATATTCTTTAACATTTTCCTAGCTTAGGGACCACCCTGGAATATTCTTTGACATGTTTCCAATTTAGCGACTATCCTGAAATATTCTTTGGCATGTTTCTTGCTTAGCAAATTTCCTGGAATGTTCTTCAACATGTTCCTAAATTATTGTTCCTCCTGGAAGTATATAGTTCCTCCTGGAAGTATATAGTTCTTCCTGGAAGTATATAGTTCCTCCTAGAAGTATATAGTTCCTCCTGGAAGTATATAGTTCCTCCTGGAATATTTTTGACATGTTTTTAGTTTAGAGACCATCCTGGACTATTCTTTCACATGTTTCTAGCTTAGGAACCATCCTGGAATTTTCTTTGACATGTTTCCAGCTTAGCGACCATCCTGAAATATCCTTTAGAACCATCCTGGAATATTCTTTGACATGTTTCCAGCTTAGCGACCATCCTCGAATATTCTTTGACATATTTCTAGCTTAGCGACCATCCTGGAATATTCTTTGACATGTTTCCAGCTTAGCGACCATCCTCGAATATTCTTTGACATATTTCTAGCTTAGCGACCATCCTGGAATATTCTTTGACATGTTTCTAGCTTAGCTACCATCCTGGAATATTCTTTGACATGTATCTAGTTTAGCAACCATACTGGAATATTTGGAATATTCTTTAACATGTTTCTAGCTTAACGACTATCCTGGAATATTCTTTAACATTTTCCTAGCTTAGGGACCACCCTGGAATATTCTTTGACATGTTTCCAGCTTAGCGACCATCCCCAAATATTCTTTGACATGTTTCTTGCTTAGCAACTTTCCTGGAATATTCTTTAACATGTTCCTAACTTAGAGATCATCCTGGAATATTTTTTGACATGATCTTAGTTTAGAGAACATCCTGGACTATTCTTTGACATGTTTCTAGCTCAGCGACCATCCTGAAATATTCTTTAACATGTTTCTAGCTTAGAAACCATTTATGGAATTTTCTTTGACATGTTTCCAGATTAGCGACTATCCTGGAAAATCCTTTAGAACCATCCTGGAATATTCTTTGACATGTTTCTAGCTTAGCGACCATCCTCGAATATTTTTGACATGTTTCTGGCTTAACAACCATCCTGGAATATTCTTTGACATGTTTCTAGTTTTGTGACCATCCTGGAATATTCTTTAACATGTATCTAGTTCAGCGACCATCCTGGAATATTTGGAATATTCTTTAATATGTTTCTAGCTTAACGACTATCCTGAAATATTCTTTAACATTTTCTTAGCTTAGGGACCACCCTGGAATATTCTTTGACATGTTTCCAGCTTAGCGACTATGCTGAAATATTCTTTGGCATGTTTCTTGCTTAGTATCTTTCCTGGAATATTCTTCAACATGTTCCTAGCTTATAGTTCCTCCTGGAAGTATATAGTTCCTCCTGGAATATTTTTGTCATGTTTTTAGTGTAGAGACCATCCTGGACTATTCTTTGACATGTTTCTAGCTTAGGAACCATCCTGGAATTTTCTTTGACATGTTTCCAGCTTTGCGACCATCCTGAAATATCCTTTAGAACCATCCTGGAATATTCTTTGACATATTTCTAGCTTAGCGACCATCCTGGAATATTCTTTGACATGTATCTAGTTTAGCGACCATCCTGGAATATTTGGAATATTCTTTAACATGTTTCTAGCTTAACGACTACCCTGGAATATTCTTTTAACATTTTCCTAGCTTAGGGACCACCCTAGAATATTCTTTGGCATGTTTCCAGCTTAGCGACCATCCTGAAATATTCTTTGACATGTTTCTTGCTTAGCAACTTTCCTGGAATATTTTTTAACATGTTCCTAACTTAGGCACCATCCTGGAATATTTTTTGACATGTTCTTAGTTTAGAGAACATCCTGGACTATTGTTTGACATGTTTCTAGCTCAGCGACCATGCTGAAATATTCTTTAACATGTTTCTAGCTTAGAAACCATTTCTGGAATTTTCTTTGACATGTTTCCAGATTAGCGACTATCCTGGAAAATCCTTTAGGACCATCCTGGAATATTCTTTGACATGTTTCTAGCTTAGCGACCATCCTCGAATATTTTTGACATGTTTCTAGCTTAGCGACCATCCTGAAATATTCTTTGACATGTTTCTGGCTTAACGACCATCCTGGAATATTCTTTGACATGTTTCTAGTTTTGTGACCATCCTGGAATGTTCTTTAACATGTATCTAGTTCAGCGACCATCATGGAATATTTGGAATATTCTTTAACATGTTTCTAGTTTAACGACTATCCTGAAATATTCTTTAATATTTTCCTAGCTTAGGGACCACCCTGGAATATTCTTTGACATGTTTCCAGCTTAGCGACTATCCTGAAATATTCTTTGGCATGTTTCTTGCTTAGTATCTTTCCTGGAATATTCTTCAACATGTTCCTAGCTTATAGTTCCTCCTGAAAGTATATAGTTCCTCCTGGAATATTTTTGACATGTTTTTAGTTTAGAGACCATCCTGGACTATTCTTTGACATGTTTCTAGCTTAGGAACCATCCTGTAATTTTCTTTGACATGTTTCCAGCTTAGGGACCATCCTGGAATATTCTTGGACACTTTTCTAGCTTAGAGACCATTCTGGAATATTCTTCAACATGTTTCTAGCTTAGGGATCATCCAGGAATTTTCTTTGACAAGTTTCTAGCTTAGTGACCATCCTGAAATTTTCTTTGATATGTTTCCAGCTTGACCATCCTGGAATATTCTTTAACATGTATCTAGTTCAGCGACCATTCTGGAATATTTGGAATATTCCTTAAGATGTTTCTAGCTTAACGAATATCCTGAAATATTCTTTAACATTTTCCTAGCTTAGGGACCACCCTGGAATATTCTTTGACATGTTTCCAGTTTAGCGACTATCCTGAAATATTCTTTGGCATGCTTCTTGCTTAGCAACTTTCCTGGAATGTTCTTCAACATGTTCCTAACTTATTGTTCCTCCTGGAAGTATATAGTTCCTCCTGGAAGTATGTAGTTCCTCCTGGAAGTATATAGTTCCTCCTAGAAGTATATAGTTCCTCCTGGAAGTATATAGTTCCTCCTGGAATATTTTTGACATATTTTTTTAGTTTAGAGACCATCCTGGACTATTCTTTCACATGTTTCTAGCTTAGGAACCATCCTGGAATTTTCTTTGACATGTTTCCAGCTTAGCGACCATCCTGAAATATCCTTTAGAACCATCCTGGAATATTCATTGACATGTTTCCAGCTTAGCGACCATCCTCGAATATTCTTTGACATATTTCTAGCTTAGGGACCACCCTGGAATATTCTTTGACATGTTTCCAGCTTAGCGACCATCCCCAAATATTCTTTGACATGTTTCTTGCTTAGCAACTTTCCTGGAATATTCTTTAACATGTTCCTAACTTAGAGATCATCCTGGAATATTTTTTGACATGATCTTAGTTTAGAGAACATCCTGGACTATTCTTTGACATGTTTCTAGCTCAGCGACCATCCTGAAATATTCTTTAACATGTTTCTAGCTTAGAAACCATTTATGGAATTTTCTTTGACATGTTTCCAGATTAGCGACTATCCTGGAAAATCCTTTAGAACCATCCTGGAATATTCTTTGACATGTTTCTAGCTTAGCGACCATCCTCGAATATTTTTGACATGTTTCTGGCTTAACAACCATCCTGGAATATTCTTTGACATGTTTCTAGTTTTGTGACCATCCTGGAATATTCTTTAACATGTATCTAGTTCAGCGACCATCCTGGAATATTTGGAATATTCTTTAATATGTTTCTAGCTTAACGACTATCCTGAAATATTCTTTAACATTTTCTTAGCTTAGGGACCACCCTGGAATATTCTTTGACATGTTTCCAGCTTAGCGACTATGCTGAAATATTCTTTGGCATGTTTCTTGCTTAGTATCTTTCCTGGAATATTCTTCAACATGTTCCTAGCTTATAGTTCCTCCTGGAAGTATATAGTTCCTCCTGGAATATTTTTGTCATGTTTTTAGTGTAGAGACCATCCTGGACTATTCTTTGACATGTTTCTAGCTTAGGAACCATCCTGGAATTTTCTTTGACATGTTTCCAGCTTTGCGACCATCCTGAAATATCCTTTAGAACCATCCTGGAATATTCTTTGACATATTTCTAGCTTAGCGACCATCCTGGAATATTCTTTGACATGTATCTAGTTTAGCGACCATCCTGGAATATTTGGAATATTCTTTAACATGTTTCTAGCTTAACGACTACCCTGGAATATTCTTTTAACATTTTCCTAGCTTAGGGACCACCCTAGAATATTCTTTGGCATGTTTCCAGCTTAGCGACCATCCTGAAATATTCTTTGACATGTTTCTTGCTTAGCAACTTTCCTGGAATATTTTTTAACATGTTCCTAACTTAGGCACCATCCTGGAATATTTTTTGACATGTTCTTAGTTTAGAGAACATCCTGGACTATTGTTTGACATGTTTCTAGCTCAGCGACCATGCTGAAATATTCTTTAACATGTTTCTAGCTTAGAAACCATTTCTGGAATTTTCTTTGACATGTTTCCAGATTAGCGACTATCCTGGAAAATCCTTTAGGACCATCCTGGAATATTCTTTGACATGTTTCTAGCTTAGCGACCATCCTCGAATATTTTTGACATGTTTCTAGCTTAGCGACCATCCTGAAATATTCTTTGACATGTTTCTGGCTTAACGACCATCCTGGAATATTCTTTGACATGTTTCTAGTTTTGTGACCATCCTGGAATGTTCTTTAACATGTATCTAGTTCAGCGACCATCATGGAATATTTGGAATATTCTTTAACATGTTTCTAGTTTAACGACTATCCTGAAATATTCTTTAATATTTTCCTAGCTTAGGGACCACCCTGGAATATTCTTTGACATGTTTCCAGCTTAGCGACTATCCTGAAATATTCTTTGGCATGTTTCTTGCTTAGTATCTTTCCTGGAATATTCTTCAACATGTTCCTAGCTTATAGTTCCTCCTGAAAGTATATAGTTCCTCCTGGAATATTTTTGACATGTTTTTAGTTTAGAGACCATCCTGGACTATTCTTTGACATGTTTCTAGCTTAGGAACCATCCTGTAATTTTCTTTGACATGTTTCCAGCTTAGGGACCATCCTGGAATATTCTTGGACACTTTTCTAGCTTAGAGACCATTCTGGAATATTCTTCAACATGTTTCTAGCTTAGGGATCATCCAGGAATTTTCTTTGACAAGTTTCTAGCTTAGTGACCATCCTGAAATTTTCTTTGATATGTTTCCAGCTTGACCATCCTGGAATATTCTTTAACATGTATCTAGTTCAGCGACCATTCTGGAATATTTGGAATATTCCTTAAGATGTTTCTAGCTTAACGAATATCCTGAAATATTCTTTAACATTTTCCTAGCTTAGGGACCACCCTGGAATATTCTTTGACATGTTTCCAGTTTAGCGACTATCCTGAAATATTCTTTGGCATGCTTCTTGCTTAGCAACTTTCCTGGAATGTTCTTCAACATGTTCCTAACTTATTGTTCCTCCTGGAAGTATATAGTTCCTCCTGGAAGTATGTAGTTCCTCCTGGAAGTATATAGTTCCTCCTAGAAGTATATAGTTCCTCCTGGAAGTATATAGTTCCTCCTGGAATATTTTTGACATATTTTTTTAGTTTAGAGACCATCCTGGACTATTCTTTCACATGTTTCTAGCTTAGGAACCATCCTGGAATTTTCTTTGACATGTTTCCAGCTTAGCGACCATCCTGAAATATCCTTTAGAACCATCCTGGAATATTCATTGACATGTTTCCAGCTTAGCGACCATCCTCGAATATTCTTTGACATATTTCTAGCTTAGCGACCATCCTGGAATATTCTTTGACATGTTTCTAGCTTAGCTACTATCCTGGAATATTCTTTGACATGTATCTAGTTTAGCAACCATACTGGAATATTTGGAATATTCTTTAACATGTTTCTAGCTTAACGACTAGAAACATGTTAAAGAATTGGAATATTCTTTAACATTTTCCTAGCTTAGGGACCACCCTGGAATATTCTTTGACATGTTTCCAGCTTAGCGACCATCCTGGAATATTCTTTGACATGTTTCTAGCTTAGCGACCATCCTCGAATATTTTTGACATGTTTCTGGCTTAACAACCATCCTGGAATATTCTTTGACATGTTTCTAGTTTTGTGACCATCCTGGAATATTCTTTAACATGTATCTAGTTCAGCGACCATACTGGAATATTTGGAATATTCTTTAATATGTTTCTAGCTTAACGACTATCCTGAAATATTCTTTAACATTTTCTTAGCTTAGGGACCACCCTGGAATATTCTTTGACATGTTTCCAGCTTAGCGACTATGCTGAAATATTCTTTGGCATGTTTCTTGCTTAGTATCTTTCCTGGAATATTCTTCAACATGTTCCTAGCTTATAGTTCCTCCTGGAAGTATATAGTTCCTCCTGGAATATTTTTGACATGTTTTTAGTGTAGAGACCATCCTGGACTATTCTTTGACATGTTTCTAGCTTAGGAACCATCCTGGAATTTTCTTTGACATGTTTCCAGCTTAGCGACCATCCTGAAATATCCTTTAGAACCATCCTGGAATATTCTTTGACATATTTCTAGCTTAGAGACCATCCTGGAATATTCTTTGACATGTATCTAGTTTAGCGACCATCCTGGAATATTTGGAATATTCTTTAACATGTTTCTAGCTTAACGACTACCCTGGAATATTCTTTTAACATTTTCCTAGCTTAGGGACCAACCTAGAATATTCTTTGGCATGTTTCCAGCTTAGCGACCATCCTGAAATATTCTTTGACATGTTTCTTGCTTAGCAACTTTCCTGGAATATTTTTTAACATGTTCCTAACTTAGGCACCATCCTGGAATATTTTTTGACATTTTCTTAGTTTAGAGAACATCCTGGACTATTGTTTGACATGTTTCTAGCTCAGCGACCATCCTGAAATATTCTTTAACATGTTTCTAGCTTAGAAACCATTTCTGGAATTTTCTTTGACATGTTTCCAGATTAGCGACTATCCTGGAAAATCCTTTAGGACCATCCTGGAATATTCTTTGACATGTTTCTAGCTTAGCGACCATCCTCGAATATTTTTGACATGTTTCTAGCTTAGCGACCATCCTGAAATATTCTTTGACATGTTTCTGGCTTAACGACCATCCTGGAATATTCTTTGACATGTTTCTAGTTTTGTGAACATCCTGGAATGTTCTTTAACATGTATCTAGTTCAGCGACCATCATGGAATATTTGGAATATTCTTTAACATGTTTCTAGCTTAACGACTATCCTGAAATATTCTTTAATATTTTCCTAGCTTAGGGACCACCCTGGAATATTCTTTGACATGTTTCCAGCTTAGCGACTATCCTGAAATATTCTTTGGCATGTTTCTTGCTTAGTATCTTTCCTGGAATATTCTTCAACATGTTCCTAGCTTATAGTTCCTCCTGGAAGTATATAGTTCCTCCTGGAATATTTTTGACATGTTTTTAGTTTAGAGACCATCCTGGACTATTCTTTGACATGTTTCTAGCTTAGGAACCATCCTGTAATTTTCTTTGACATGTTTCCAGCTTAGGGACCATCCTGGAATATTCTTCAACATGTTTCTAGCTTAGGGATCATCCAGGAATTTTCTTTGACATGTTTCTAGCTTAGTGACCATCCTGAAATTTTCTTTGATATGTTTCCAGCTTGACCATCCTGGAATATTCTTTAACATGTATCTAGTTCAGCGACCATTCTGGAATATTTGGAATATTCCTTAAGATGTTTCTAGCTTAACGAATATCCTGAAATATTCTTTAACATTTTCCTAGCTTAGGGACCACCCTGGAATATTCTTTGACATGTTTCCAGTTTAGCGACTATCCTGAAATATTCTTTGGCATGCTTCTTGCTTAGCAACTTTCCTGGAATGTTCTTCAACATGTTCCTAACTTATTGTTCCTCCTGGAAGTATATAGTTCCTCCTGGAAGTATATAGTTCCTCCTGGAAGTATATAGTTCCTCCTAGAAGTATATAGTTCCTCCTGGAAGTATATAGTTCCTCCTGGAATATTTTTGACATGTTTTTAGTTTAGAGACCATCCTGGACTATTCTTTCACATGTTTCTAGCTTAGGAACCATCCTGGAATTTTCTTTGACATGTTTCCAGCTTAGCGACCATCCTGAAATATCCTTTAGAACCATCCTGGAATATTCATTGACATGTTTCCAGCTTAGCGATCATCCTCGAATATTCTTTGACATATTTCTAGTTTAGCGACCATCCTGGAATATTCTTTGACATGTTTCTAGCTTAGCTACCATCCTGGAATATTCTTTGACATGTATCTAGTTTAGCAACCATACTGGAATATTTGGAATATTCTTTAACATGTTTCTAGCTTAACGACTAGAAACATGTTAAAGAATTGGAATATTCTTTAACATTTTCCTAGCTTAGGGACCACCCTGGAATATTCTTTGACATGTTTCCAGCTTAGCGACCATCCTGAAATATTCTTTGACATGTTTCTTGCTTAGCAACTTTCCTGGAATATTCTTTAACATGTTCCTAACTTAGGGATCATCCTGGAATATTTTTTGACATGTTCTTAGTTTAGAGAACATCCTGGACTATTCTTTCACATGTTTCTAGCTTAGGAACCATCCTGGAATTTTCTTTGACATGTTTCCAGCTTAGCGACCATCCTGAAATATCCTTTAGAACCATCCTGGAATATTCATTGACATGTTTCCAGCTTAGCGACCATCCTCGAATATTCTTTGACATATTTCTAGCTTAGCGACCATCCTGGAATATTCTTTGACATGTTTCTAGCTTAGCTACTATCCTGGAATATTCTTTGACATGTATCTAGTTTAGCAACCATACTGGAATATTTGGAATATTCTTTAACATGTTTCTAGCTTAACGACTAGAAACATGTTAAAGAATTGGAATATTCTTTAACATTTTCCTAGCTTAGGGACCACCCTGGAATATTCTTTGACATGTTTCCAGCTTAGCGACCATCCTGGAATATTCTTTGACATGTTTCTAGCTTAGCGACCATCCTCGAATATTTTTGACATGTTTCTGGCTTAACAACCATCCTGGAATATTCTTTGACATGTTTCTAGTTTTGTGACCATCCTGGAATATTCTTTAACATGTATCTAGTTCAGCGACCATACTGGAATATTTGGAATATTCTTTAATATGTTTCTAGCTTAACGACTATCCTGAAATATTCTTTAACATTTTCTTAGCTTAGGGACCACCCTGGAATATTCTTTGACATGTTTCCAGCTTAGCGACTATGCTGAAATATTCTTTGGCATGTTTCTTGCTTAGTATCTTTCCTGGAATATTCTTCAACATGTTCCTAGCTTATAGTTCCTCCTGGAAGTATATAGTTCCTCCTGGAATATTTTTGACATGTTTTTAGTGTAGAGACCATCCTGGACTATTCTTTGACATGTTTCTAGCTTAGGAACCATCCTGGAATTTTCTTTGACATGTTTCCAGCTTAGCGACCATCCTGAAATATCCTTTAGAACCATCCTGGAATATTCTTTGACATATTTCTAGCTTAGAGACCATCCTGGAATATTCTTTGACATGTATCTAGTTTAGCGACCATCCTGGAATATTTGGAATATTCTTTAACATGTTTCTAGCTTAACGACTACCCTGGAATATTCTTTTAACATTTTCCTAGCTTAGGGACCAACCTAGAATATTCTTTGGCATGTTTCCAGCTTAGCGACCATCCTGAAATATTCTTTGACATGTTTCTTGCTTAGCAACTTTCCTGGAATATTTTTTAACATGTTCCTAACTTAGGCACCATCCTGGAATATTTTTTGACATTTTCTTAGTTTAGAGAACATCCTGGACTATTGTTTGACATGTTTCTAGCTCAGCGACCATCCTGAAATATTCTTTAACATGTTTCTAGCTTAGAAACCATTTCTGGAATTTTCTTTGACATGTTTCCAGATTAGCGACTATCCTGGAAAATCCTTTAGGACCATCCTGGAATATTCTTTGACATGTTTCTAGCTTAGCGACCATCCTCGAATATTTTTGACATGTTTCTAGCTTAGCGACCATCCTGAAATATTCTTTGACATGTTTCTGGCTTAACGACCATCCTGGAATATTCTTTGACATGTTTCTAGTTTTGTGAACATCCTGGAATGTTCTTTAACATGTATCTAGTTCAGCGACCATCATGGAATATTTGGAATATTCTTTAACATGTTTCTAGCTTAACGACTATCCTGAAATATTCTTTAATATTTTCCTAGCTTAGGGACCACCCTGGAATATTCTTTGACATGTTTCCAGCTTAGCGACTATCCTGAAATATTCTTTGGCATGTTTCTTGCTTAGTATCTTTCCTGGAATATTCTTCAACATGTTCCTAGCTTATAGTTCCTCCTGGAAGTATATAGTTCCTCCTGGAATATTTTTGACATGTTTTTAGTTTAGAGACCATCCTGGACTATTCTTTGACATGTTTCTAGCTTAGGAACCATCCTGTAATTTTCTTTGACATGTTTCCAGCTTAGGGACCATCCTGGAATATTCTTCAACATGTTTCTAGCTTAGGGATCATCCAGGAATTTTCTTTGACATGTTTCTAGCTTAGTGACCATCCTGAAATTTTCTTTGATATGTTTCCAGCTTGACCATCCTGGAATATTCTTTAACATGTATCTAGTTCAGCGACCATTCTGGAATATTTGGAATATTCCTTAAGATGTTTCTAGCTTAACGAATATCCTGAAATATTCTTTAACATTTTCCTAGCTTAGGGACCACCCTGGAATATTCTTTGACATGTTTCCAGTTTAGCGACTATCCTGAAATATTCTTTGGCATGCTTCTTGCTTAGCAACTTTCCTGGAATGTTCTTCAACATGTTCCTAACTTATTGTTCCTCCTGGAAGTATATAGTTCCTCCTGGAAGTATATAGTTCCTCCTGGAAGTATATAGTTCCTCCTAGAAGTATATAGTTCCTCCTGGAAGTATATAGTTCCTCCTGGAATATTTTTGACATGTTTTTAGTTTAGAGACCATCCTGGACTATTCTTTCACATGTTTCTAGCTTAGGAACCATCCTGGAATTTTCTTTGACATGTTTCCAGCTTAGCGACCATCCTGAAATATCCTTTAGAACCATCCTGGAATATTCATTGACATGTTTCCAGCTTAGCGATCATCCTCGAATATTCTTTGACATATTTCTAGCTTAGCGACCATCCTGGAATATTCTTTGACATGTTTCTAGCTTAGCTACCATCCTGGAATATTCTTTGACATGTATCTAGTTTAGCAACCATACTGGAATATTTGGAATATTCTTTAACATGTTTCTAGCTTAACGACTAGAAACATGTTAAAGAATTGGAATATTCTTTAACATTTTCCTAGCTTAGGGACCACCCTGGAATATTCTTTGACATGTTTCCAGCTTAGCGACCATCCTGAAATATTCTTTGACATGTTTCTTGCTTAGCAACTTTCCTGGAATATTCTTTAACATGTTCCTAACTTAGGGATCATCCTGGAATATTTTTTGACATGTTCTTAGTTTAGAGAACATCCTGGACTATTCTTTGACATGTTTCTAGCTCAGCGACCATCCTGAAATATTCTTTAACATGTTTCTAGCTTAGAAACCATTTATGGAATTTTCTTTGACATGTTTCCAGATTAGCGACTATCCTGGAAAATCCTTTAGGACCATCCTGGAATATTCTTTGACATGTTTCTAGCTTAGCGACCATCCTCGAATATTTTTGACATGTTTCTGGCTTAACGACCATCCTGGAATATTCTTCGACATGTTTCTAGTTTTGTGACCATCCTGGAATATTCTTTAACATGTATCTAGTTCAGCGACCATCCTGGAATATTTGGAATATTCTTTAATATGTTTCTAGCTTAACGACTATCCTGAAATATTCTTTAACATTTTCCTAGCTTAGGGACCACCCTGGAATATTCTTTGACATGTTTCCAGCTTAGCGACTATCTTGAAATATTCTTTGGCATGTTTCTTGCTTAGTATCTTTCCTGGAATTTTCTTCAACATGTTCCTAGCTTATCGTTCCTCCTGGAAGTATATAGTTCCTCCTGGAATATTTTTGACATGTTTTTAGTGTAGAGACCATCCTGGACTATTCTTTGACATGTTTCTAGCTTAGGAACCATCCTGGAATTTTCTTTGGCATGTTTCCAGCTTAGTGACCATCCTGAAATATCCTTTAGAACCATCCTGGAATATTCTTTGACATATATCTAGCTTAGCGACCATCCTGGAATATTCTTTGACATGTTTCTAGCTTAGCTACCATCCTGGAATATTCTTTGACATGTATCTAGTTTAGCGACCATCCTGGAATATTTGGAATATTCTTTAACATGTTTCTAGCTTAACGACTACCCTGGAATATCATCATTACAGGATTATTCGATGAATCTTTATGTTGCACTAACTTTAATTGATATTTTAAACCGAAAATTGTCTAATTTTGACTTTTGTTATAGTACAAAGTAATTTTGGTCGTTTTATAAACCATGATATTGTAGGAAATGCATTTTATGATTACTTAATTTATCCATACCAGTTGTTAACAATAATTTGAGGTATATTTTAAAACATTTGCAGCATGTATCCTATAAGGCAATACCTTGCAGCATGCATCCTATGTGACGTGCAGAATAACGTAAATTTGGAATTAGATCGATGAGGTTAATTTGCTCATTTCGGGCCAATAGACTAATGCTGAAGCCTGCCCGACATAATAAAAAGCAGTATGTTGCAAGTAATCAATATGCATAAAGTAATCAATATGCATAAAGTAAACAATACAATAATCAAAATCATAAAGTAATCAATATGCATATAATTATTGTTTTGTATATTGCATTTGTTTTGTATTTGTGTATTGTTATTTTGTTTAGTAAGCCTAAAAATTACGAAATTCCTTTTCTAATTTCCCAATTTATCAAATTGTCTTTAAATATTTAGCAAAGTTCAATTTTAAGTTTAGTCAGTAAGAAATGTGCAAGAATTTTTCGTAAGCTCCAAAAATAATTTCCCTACATAGTATAATACGTAAGAAAAGCATTGAGATGGGGTAGGAAATTCAAATTCGAATTTTTGGAGAAAGAGCATCTCTGAACTCGAATCGACTGTTTTTGAAATGAAGTTAGCATGCATGTTAGTGTATGTGCGTATGTGGATGAGATATCTCCTGCACAAATAGAGAGTTTCAAATGCAATTTAGTATGGGATTGGAATCAGTGAATACCGGAACCCTATTAATTTTAAATGCAACCAAATGTTCGGGAGCCTCCCTAATTTTCAAATGATTTTTTGAAAAAAAATCATTGAAAAATCAGGCTCTGCAAGACTATTAAATAATTATTCATGCCATAATGTCATACGTAATTTTTTTATTACAAAATAAATGACACAAACTCTAGGATGCTAGCATGAACCGTTCTTGAGATATTGCACATTTTTCAAATAAATGTTTCATAAAATTTACATAAAATTAAAAACAAGAGTAAGTATAGTCTACTATGTTCTCTTTTCATATACAATATTATGCAATCAATAAATTAATCAATCAATCACCGTAAGCGAAGGGCCAACTCGTGGGTTTAAAACCCATGACTGTGAATCGCCACAGAATAGGATATGCATTATAATAATCATAACAGTACTAAAAAATCTGATGTGGGCAACACATGACTTTCCTTATATAATATAATGAATTTAATACTTTTACATTAAAAAGATAAGTTGTTCTTATAGTAGATACTAATTTTCTTTCCAAGATATTGAATTTTTGACAATTAGTCGTCATTTTCATTGATTTAGCGTGATTTTTATCCATTTGGCGAGATTTTCGTTAATTTAGCAACATTTCAAAAACTCGCCAAGTTGGCGACATTCCGCCAAATTCGTCGTCAATATCTCGCCAAGCGTTATGGACGAAGAAATAAATTATTCTTACAGCAGATAAATGACTATTGGCGTACAAATACAAAAGTATTACACAAAGTATCTTTTTTCATGAATGGAACGAGCTAGAAACACTAGAATGATGTCATCTAATTTATCACATAGTATTACATATGAAAAGTTAACATGTTTCTCAATAGGAAATATTTTTTTTTATTTTATATGACATTTTGATAATTTTTTTGAAAAATGTTCAATATCTCGAGAACGGTTCATGTTAATGTTCTAAAAATTATGTCAATCGTTTTCAAATGAAAAATTACATAAGAAATGTCTATTTTTGTAACTTTATTAGTGGTTTTAATTTTTTGACGATTTTTTCAAAATTTCATTCGAAAATTTAGGGGGGTTCTGAACATTCAATTGTGTATAAAAACAATAGGCTTCCAGTGTTTACGGATTGTGATTTTTGTACCAAATTTTGTTCGAATCGGTCCATTCGTTCGTCAGTTATCGTCTCCACAAACTCACTGACACACACACACACAGACATCACTTCAAAAATGTTTGATTCGTGATCAGGGATGCTTGAAACGTGTTCTCCCGCCGAAAACTCGATTTCGAATTTTCGACCCCGTCACAATACTTTCCTTATATACTGTATATAAGGAAATTAAAAAGAATTCCGGCCGAAAATATCGCCAAATTCATAAAAATGATACTAAATCAATGAAAACGACAACTAATTGATGAAAATTCAATATCTTGGAAAGAATATGAGAATCTACTGTAAGAGTAACCTACTTCTCAGTCCATAACTCTTTGCAGAATTTTGGCGACGAATTTGTCGGAAAATCGCCAATTTGACAACCTTTTTAATGTTTCCAAATTGATGAAAATGGCGCTAAATTGATAAAATGGCGCTAAATCAGTGAAAACGACGATTATAGATGTAAATATAATATATTGGAATATAAGAATCTAACTATAAGCGAACTTGACGAATAATCTAGCGAAATATTGCCAACTGGCGCTATTTTACCCCCAGATTGAGACGAATATCGTCAAAATTGTAAAAATGCCGCCAAGTTAACAAAGATGGCGCCAAATTGGTGTATAAATTATTTAACTACTTTAATATATGGATTCTATGGCTTATTGCGAATGCTATCAATATTGATAATTATCAATTTAGAGTTGCCTGAAATATAAGTTAATTGGGTACTTCTAAATAGTTTTATTTTTGACAAGAGGAAAAGTGCCAAATGTACATTTTAACGTTAAAAACACAGTATCTTGGGTGTTATACATTATTATTACTTTCCTTATATACATAATGTGTAAGGAAAGTATTGTGACGTGGTCAAAAATTAGAATTCGTGTTTTCGACGGGACAGCACGTTTCAAGCAACCCTGATCATGAATCGAACATTTTTGAAGTGATGTCTGTCTGTGTGTGTGTGTGAAAGTATGTGTGTGTGTGTTAATGAGCCTGTGGAGACGATATCTCACGAACGAATGGAGCGATTCGAATGAAATTTGGTACAAAAATCACAATTCATGAATACTGGAAACCTATTTTAAAACACAATCGAATGTTCAGAACTCTCCTAAGTTTTCGAGTGAAATTTTGAAAAATCATCAAAAAATCAAAACCTTTAATAAAGTTACGCAAATAGACATTTCTTATGTAATTTTTCCTTAGAAAACGATTGCCATAAATTTTAGAACGCTACCATAAACCGTTATCGAGATATTGCACGTTTTCAAATAAATTTATCAAACAGTCCCATAAATAAAAAAAATATATTAACTGTTAAGAAACATGTTCACTTTTCATATGTAATATCATGCGATAAATTTGGTGACATCATTCTCGTGGATCTAACTCATTCCATTCACGAGAAAAGATACTTTGAGTAATACTTTTGTATTTGAACGCCAATAGTCATTTATCATCTGTAAGAATAATTTATTTCTCCGTCCATAACGCTTGGCGAAATTTTGTCGATAAATTTAGCGGAATGTTGCCAAATGAACGAAAATCTCGCCAAATGGATAAAAATTACGCTAAATCAATGAAAATGACGACTAATTCAAGAAAATTCAATATCTTTGAAAGAATATAAGTATCTACTATATGAATAACATTTTTTTAACTGTAAAAGTAGTAAATTCATTGCATTATATAAGGAAAATCATATTTTGCCTACATCAGATATTTTTTTCACTGTGAAAGAAGTAAATTCATTGCATCATATAAGAAAAGTCATGTGCTGCCCACGTTAGATTTTTTTTTTTATTCTGAGCGTGTTACTCGAATTGTAGTTTCGAATTTAGTTGAATTGTAATCAGTTACCATTTAATCAACTTGCACCCTTTTCTCGCTAGAGCCCCCTTTCCATCGTTCTGTAAAGTACTTATTCCGTTGTCAGCTGCTTACATGTGAGCACCTGATATGCGTACTCAGCTGTTGGTCTGAAGAAACCTTGTTCATATCTGCTGTCGGAATTTCGAATCACTGAGAAGATACATTGTATCTAGTAGAAAATTCATAAAGTCGGACTCCTTATCACTGGTTAAAATGTCGCCAGCACATCATATTTTGTTGATATGCAAAGAAGAAAAAGCTGATTTACTCAGTACGTGATTTTCCCTACAAATCAACAAATTTGAATGTTATTTGAAAAGAATAACATGAATTATATTTTATTGTTTCCGAACTTTAATAGCTTTATTGTTAGCATAAAAAAATCTGATGTGGGCAGCACATGACTTTGATCATATAATGCAATGAATTTACTAATTTTACAGTAAAAAAAAAAAATATTATTTTTATAGTAAATATTTATGTTCTTTCCAAGATATCGAATTTTCGTCAATGATTCGTCATTTTCTTTGATTTAGCGCCATTTTTATCCATTTAACGAGTTTTTCGTTAATTTAGCAACATTTGAAAAAGTAGTCAAGTTGGCGACATTCCACCAAATTCGTCGCCAAAATCTCGCCAAGCGTTATGGACGGAGAAATAAGTTATTCTTACAGCAGATAAATGACTATTGGCGTTCAAATACAAAAGTATTACTCAAAGTATCCTTTTTCATGAATAGAACGATCTAGATCCACGAGAATGATGTCACCAAATTTATCGTATGGTATTACATTTGAAAAGTGAACATGCTTCTCAATAGGAAATATTTTTTTTTTATTTTATATGACTTTTTGATAATTTTTTTGAAAAATATGCAATATCTCGAGAACGGTTCATGTTAGCGTTCTAAAATTTATGTCAATCGCTTTCTAATAAAAAATTACATAAGAAATGTCTATTTGCGTAACTTTATTAGCGTTTTTGATTTTTTGACGATTTTTTCAAAATTTCACTGGAAAATTTAGGGGAGTTCTGAACTTTCAAATTAACAAAAATCTCTCCAAATTGATAAAAATGACGCTAAATCAATGAAAATAACGACTAATTGAAGAAAATCCAATATCTTGGAAAGAATATAAGTATCTATTATAAGAATAACCTATTTAATTTTACTGTAAAATTAGTAATTTCATTGCATTATATAAGAAAAGTCATGTGTTGCCCACATCAGATTTTTTACAACTCATTTGCGTTACCCTATTTCTTGTGCGATATCCTTATTTGTGGTGGTGATTATTTTCTAATCTTTGATTAAAGCACAGTCAAAGCTGCATTAATTGATTTTGCGTAATAATGATGATGACGTTCTTACTGAGCTAAGAAAACCTATTGACATCTTAACTACGAGTATTTGTCAACTTTATGTTTTTCAAATGTATTTTCTATTTAATTAAGAACCCAAACTACTTAGAAACCGATCGCAACATCAATTTCACTCGTTCTTACAACTCTAACTATGTTATTCCTAAAGCTAATCATGAAATTTTGCGTAAGAACTTCTCGTGGTTAAGCCCTAAAAATTGTAATGCTTTACCTAAGGAAACGAAGTCTGTAAAGTCGCCTCTATATTTATATACGGATACGGAATTTTTTTTTTCATTATTCAAAGAAATTATTTGAAGTATAGTTTTGTTAATTGATGTATCCCTCACAGCAAAGATCCTCACATGTGTGACAGTGACGTTGTAGTCAAGTGACACATGGGTTACAATGTGACACCATATTTGAGACTTCCATTCGACGTTACGTATTAGTAACTTTGTAACTTCATTGTGACTATATTCTGTGATGTTTCCATAATTTAATTAACAAGTAACAATGTGACGACATTACAGTGACAATTACAATGTGACGTCACAAACAAGTTAATATGCGACGTCACAAACGACCATGAAAATGACTAAAATGACTTCGCTGTGACCTCTATATAACATTGCCGAGACGTACTGCGACGTCTTGTGACGTCCCAAAGTCACAGTGTGGCGTAAATCTTACGTTTACTGTGAAAAAAAATGCTGTTAGTTGCACCTGTTGGTGTTATTAGGCCTTAAGCCGCATTGTAACTAAAATGTGTGTTTGTATTTAAGTTATGTTTCTTTGTCTGTTGTGCTCGTCTGTATTATCTTGTTTGTTGTATTAATGAATTTGAATTTGTTAATGTAGGGAAAGTCATGCGCTTCCTACATTACATATTTAAAATAGCTACAAATATCGCAGCTAATAGGGAGCTAAAGACAGTAATAATATTTAGTCAGATTTAGCTGTCGCAACGGAGATTTGAATCAGCTTTTGGGTTTAATTTTTTGATTTTGGGTGTTTATTTTAGCGCCAAAGAAGGGAACACGACACGTCCTCGAAACAGTTATATATTGCGTTTCAATTTAATTTATGCTTCATTGCGCTGTACCTTATTAACTTATGCTTGATTGTGTGTGTGTGTGTGTGTGTGTGTGTGTGTGTGTGTGTGTGTGTGTGTGTGTGTGTGTGTGTGTGTGTCAGTGTGTGTGTCAGTGGGTCTCTGGAGACGATAACTGACGAACGAATGGACCGATTCGAACCAAATTTGGTACAAAAATCACAATCTGTAAACACTGGAAGCCTATTGTTTTTAAACGCAATCGAATGTACAGAACCCCCCTAAATTTTCGAATGAAATTTTGAAAAAATCGTCAAAAAATCAAAACCAATATTAAAGTTACGCAAATAGACATTTCTTACGTAATTTTTCATTAGAAAACGATTGACATAAATTTTAGAACGCTAACATGAACCGTTCTCGAGATATTGCACATTTTTCAAAAAAATTATCAAAAAGTCATATAAAATAGAAAAAAAAATATTTCCTATTGAGAAACATGTTCACTTTTCATATATAATATCATGCGATAAATTGGGTGACATCATTCTCGTGGATCTAGCTCGTTCCATTCATGAAAAAAGATTCGTTCCATTCATGAAACAAAATACTTTAAGTAATACTTTTGTATTTTAACGCCAGTAGTCATTTATCTCCTGTAAGAATAACTTATTTCTTTGTCCATAACGCTTTGCGAGATTTTGGCGACGAATTTGGCGGAATGTCGCCAACTTAGAGACTTTTTGAAATGTTGCCAAATTAACGAAAATCTTGCCAAATGGATAAAAATGGCGACTAATTGTCGAAAATTCAATATCTTGGAAAGAATATTAGTATCTACTATGAGAAAAACCTATTTTTTTACTGTAAAAGTAGTAAATTAATTTCATTATATAAGGAAAATCATGTGTTGCCCACATCAGATTTATTTTATTTTATTTTTAAAACTGAATGTGATCTTAATGATTCACTAGAACCCTGAAATGCGTTTTCATCGAACACCAACCAGTACACGTGTCGAAGTCATTGTACCCGATGGCTTTCAGCAAGAGGGCCATTAACGATGACTTATGCTGACCATAACAACGATAAAAAAGGTACATTTCCCTCGGCGATAATTGACTTTTTACGCAACATGCGAAGTGTAAGAATATAAAACATTTTTTATACCAGATATATATGACTTTATTTGTGTATAAAGGAGAAGTTACTTTTTTGTTACTTTCACCGCAATAGAGTGGTTTCAGATTAAAGAAAATTTCACTGTAACGCATGATGGAGTTACGAAGTTTACGGGGTCAAGTATGCCTGGAAAAAATTATAAGAAAAAAAAGTTTGAGAAGAAATAGGGAAGAAAAGAAACAAAAGAAAGGATTCTACCGACGTTTTTTGCGTTCTAATTATAGGATCAACACTGTTTAATTTAAATTCTTATTACTATAAGAACTCTATTTTACTGGATATTAATCAGTTATACACGGCTTTAAAGTTACTACTAAAAGAAAGTATTGTGACAAAAGTAAAAAAATCTGGTCTTGAGCAATACTTAGTAGAAATAAATCCTTTTTTTCACTGTCTATCTGTCTGTGTATGCGCCTATTCGTCTGTCTGTCTGTCGGCAGGATATCTTTTAGCAATATCTTTTGAGCAAATCGATTGAAACTTGATACGATTATTTCAATCCATACAAATCAGAAGCTGATGGATTTCCGAGAAACTAGAAACATTGGAAAGCGCTCTTTTAGTACTTTTATAATGTAAAGGTAGAACTCGTAAAATAAAAGCATGCTTCTTTATATCAAATTAGCTTATTCAATGTATATCCTATTAACCACGAAATGAGTGGCTATTATTGTTTAAAATCAGCGTTCTCGACATATTACAAATTTAACACGATACCTCTCAAAATAATAAAGTGATGTTTGTAAAATTTGGTATATATATTTATTACTTTCCTTATATACATAATGTATAAGGAAAGTATTGTGACGGGGTCGAAAATTCGAATTCGAGTTTTCGACGGGAGAGCACGTTTCAAGCATCCCTGATCACGAATCAATTTGAAGTGATGTCTGTGTGTGTGTGTCAGTGAGTCTGTGGAGACGATAACTGACGAACGAATGGACCGATTCGAACGAAATTTGGTACAAAAATCACAATCCGTAAACACTGGAAGCCCATTGTTTTTTACGCAAACGAATGTTCAGAACCCCCCTAAATTTTCGAGTGAAATTTTGAAAAATTGTTAAAACATCAAAACCGCTAATAAAGTTACGCAAAAAGATATTTCTTATGTAATTTTTCATTAGAAAACGTTTGACATAAATTTTAGAACGCTAGCAAGAACCGTTCTCGAGATATTACACATTTTTCAAAAAAATTATAGAAAAGTTATATAAAATAAAAAAAAATATTTCTTATTGAGAAACATGTTCACTTTTCATATGTAATACCATGCGATAAATTTGGTGGCATCATTCTAGTGGATCTAGCTCGTTCCATTCATGAAAAAAGATACTTTGAGTAATACTTTTGTATTTGAACGCCAATAGACATTTATCTGCTGTAAGAATAACTTATTTCTTCGTCCATAACGCTTGGCGAGATTTTGGCGACGAATTTGGTGGAATGTCGCCAACTTGACGACTTTTTTAAATGCTGCTAAATTAACGAAAAACTCGCCAAATGGATAAAAATGACGCTAAATCAATGAAAATGCCGACTCATTGACGAAAATTCAATATTTTGGAAAGAATATAAGTATCTACTATAAAAATAATCTATTTTTTTTAATGTAAAATTAGTAAATTCATTGCATTATATAAGGAAAGTCATGTGCTGCCCACATCAGATTTTTTTATGCTAACAATAAAACTATTAATGTTCGGAAGCAATAAAATATAATTTATGTCATTCTTTTCAAATAACATTGAAATTTGTTGATTTGTAGAGAAAGTCACGTACTGAGTACATCAGCTTTTTCTTCTTTGCATATCAATAAAATATGATGTGCTGGCGACATTTCAATCAGTGATAAGAAATCTGACTTTACGAATTTTTTACTAGATACAATGTATCTTCTCAGTGTTTCAAAATTCCGAAAGCAGATATGAATAAGGCTTCTTCAGACCAACAGCTGAGTACGCATATCAGGTGCTCACATGTAAGCAGCTGACAACGGAATAAGTACTTTACAGAACGATGGAAAGGGGGCTCTAGCGAGAAAAGGGTGCAAGTTGATTAAATGGTAACTGATTACAATTCAACTAAATTCGAAACTACAATTCGAGTAACATGCTCAGAATAAAAAAAAAATCTAAAGTGGGCAGCACATGACTTTCCTTAAACGATGTAATGAATTTACTACTTTTACAGTTTAAAAAAATGTTATTCTTTTAGTAGATACTTATATTCTTTCCAAGATATTGAATTTTCTTTAATGAGTCGTCATTTTCATTGATTTAGCGTCATTTTTATCAATTTGGCGAGATTTTTGTTAATTTGGCAACAATTAAAAATGTCGCCAAGTTGGCGACATTCCGCCAAATTTATCGCCAAAATCTCGCCAAGCGTTATAGGCGGAGAAATAAGTTATTCTTACAGCGGATAAATGACTATTGGCGTTCAAATACAAACGTCTTTTCTCGTAAATGGAACGAGTTAGATCCACGAGAATGATGTCGCCAAATGTATTGCATGATATTACATATGAAAAGTGACCATGTTTCTTAACAGTTAATATTTTTTCTTAATTTATGGGATTTTTTGACAAATTTATTTGAGAAAAATGCAATATCTCGAGAACGGTTCATGTTAGAGTTCTAAAGTTTATGTCATTGGTTTTCTAAGGCAAAATTATGTAAGAAATATCTATTTGCGTATTTTTATTAAAGGTTTTGATTGTTTGATGATTTTTTCAAAATTTCGCTCGAAAATATAAGGAGGTTCTGAACATTCGATTCTGCTTTAAAACAACAGGCTTCCAGTATTTACGGATTGTGATTTTTGTACCAAATTCCATTCGACTCGCACCATTCGTTCGTGAGATATCGTCTCCATAGACTCATTGACACACACACACACATACTTTCACACACGCACACACACATACAAATAGGGTAACGCAAATGAATTGTAAAAAATCTGATGTGGGCAACACATGATTTTCCTTATATAATGCAATAAATTTACTATTTTTACAGTTAAAAAAAATGTTATTTATATAGTAGATACTTATATTCTTTCATCAAGATATTGAATTTTCTTGAATTAGTCGTCATTTTCATTGATTTAGCGTCATTTTTTATCCATTTGGCGGGGTTTTCTTTAATTTGGCAACATTTAAAAATGTAGCCAAGTTGGCAATATTCCGCTAAATTTGTCGCTAAAATCTCGCCAAGCGTTATAGACAGAGAAATAAATTATTCTTACAGCGGATAAATGACTATTGGCGTTCAAATACAAAAGTATTACTCAAAGTATCTTTTCTCGTGAATAGAACGAGTTAGATCCACGAGAATGATGTCACCCAATTTATTGCATGATATTACATATGAAAAGTAAACATGTTTCTTAACAGTTAATATATTTTTTTAATTTATGGGACTTTTTGATAAATTTATTTGAAAAATGTGCAATATCTCGAGAAAGGATTCATGCTAGCGTTCTAAAATGTATGGCATTCGTTTTCTAAGGAAAAATTAAATATAAAATGTCTATTTGCTTTATTAAAGGTAACTTTATTAAAGGTAACTTTATTAAAGGTTTTGATTTTTTGATGATTTTTCAAAATTGCACTCGAAAATTTAGGAGAGTTCTGAACATTCGATTGTGTTTTAAAATAGGCTTCCAGTATTCATGGATTGTGATTTTTGTACCAAAATTCATTCGAATCGCTCCATTCGTTCGTGAGATATCGTCTCCACAGTCTCATTGACACACACATACTTTCACACACACACACAGACATCACTTCAAAAATGTTAGATTTATGATTAGGGTTGCTTGAAACGTGCTCTCCCGTCAAAACACGAATTCGAATTTTCGACCCCATCACAATACTTTCCTTATACATTATGTATATAAGGAAAGTAATAATAATGTATAACACCCAAGGCACTGTGTTTTTAAAATGTACATTTGGCGCTTTTCCTCTTGACAAAAATAAAACTATTTCGAAGTACCCAATTAACTTATATTTCACGCAACTCTAAATTGATAATTATCAATATTGATAGCATTCGCAATAAGCCATAGAACCCATATATTAAAGTATTTAAATAATTTATACACCAATTTGGCGTCATTTTTGTTAACTTGGCGCCATTTTTACAATTTTGACGATATTTTTGTCAATCTGGGGGTGAAATACCGCCAGTTGGCAATATTTCGCTAGATTATTCATCAAGTTCGCTTATAGTTAGATTCTTATATTCCAATATATTAAATTTACATCTATAATCGCCATTTTCACCTATTTAGCGCCATTTTATCAATTTAGCGACATTTTCATCAATTTGGAAACATTTAAAAAAGTTGTCAAATTGGCGATATTCCGTCAAATTCATCGCCCAAATTTTGAAAAGAGTTATGAACTGGAAAGTAAGTTAATCTTACAGTAGATTCTCATATTTTTTCCAAGATATTGAATTTTCATCAATTAGTTGTCATTTTCATTGATTTAGTATCATTTCTATGAATTTGGCGATATTTTCGTCAATTTGGCAACATTTTAAAAAAGTCACCAAGTTACCGATAATCCGCCAAATTCGTCGCCAAAATTTTGCCAAGTGTTACGGACGGAGAAATAGGTTATTCTTATAAAAGATAAATTACTTTTAGCAAATTGTCAGGCATTAAATTATGAAACTATTACTTAAATTATCTTCTCTCGTGAATGGAACAAACTAGATCCACGAGAATGGTATTAACATATTTATCGCATAATATTACATATGAAAAGTGAACATATTTAACAATAGATAATACATTTTTTATTTTATTTGTGTTAATCGTTTTCTAAAAAGAAAAGATTATTTACGTAACTTTAGTTGAGGCTCTGATTTTTTGATGATTTTTTCAAATTTTCAGTCGAAAATTTGGAGGCCTTCCGAGCATTCGATTGCGTTTAAAATCAATAGGCTTGACAAAGCTGTTTACAACTTGAAACCTGTTTACAAAGCTGTTGATGAAGCTGTTTACAAAGCTGTTGATAAAGCTGTTTACAAAGCTGTTGATGAAGCTGCTTACAAAGCCGTTTACAACTTGAAAAAAGAAACTTTTAAGGAATTGAGAAATATTTTATAGGAATAACTTGGTAATAAATCTGAAAAATTAACATTTCTTTTTTCTTTCTAATAAATAGTATTTCGATATAAATGCAACTAAACTCTGTGGAATGCGAATGTCTCAGAAAGTCAAATGGAAACTCACATTTTAAATATATTTTATATTGTAGTTATCGTTTTGGAAGTATACATTGGGGGGATTAGTCGCAAAATCCAAAAATGTAATTGCAAAATGATCGGTTCAATATGGATTTAACAAAGTTAATGAACTTAATTATTGAAGGAATGAGTTAGAACATAAAACATTATTGGAATTTCACCCTGCGAATTAGTGATGAACATTTTTATACATTTGTTCACTATCTGTATTACAAAACGCGGTATAATTCAGGAGCTCTCCAATTATGTATTATTAAGGAACATCATCTGTTTCCGACGCAAACATTTACCTTGCAAAAATCTTACAGTGAACTTTCGAACAGCTGTTTTAGTGGAATTCAGAAATTCCTACCACATTAATAAAAAAAAGCATAATTTGAGAATTTAACAAAACTGCTTTATGAAAGTTCTGTTTATGTGAATTTTCTATACATTCTTTTATTTTCCGGAAATGGAGATTCAAACTTCTTGAATAAATGCCCCGCACAACTTCCGGATAAAAAAGAAATTTAAAGTTAACTGTTGATAAATCTCTAAATGTCGAAATCATAGAACACAGAGAACTTTTAGAATTATACGTAAGGAGGCTAAGGAATTCTAAGACGATTCTGTTTTTACAAATTTCTGCAATTATTCGTTTCTTTCTCGTAAGTTTTGCAATGCATATAGAGCTTCAGTGTGAATTTGCTTTTATACGCGAAATATAAGAAATGAACAGTTACAGTTACAGGCATATTAAATACGTGTTATTTGTGTAAATTCCGTATGGAATATCGTAAATAAAGTTCTTAATGTGTACTGGATGTATTCTTAATTTTCGGATTCTGGGCATCAGAAGGATGTAAATACGAATTAATTGGAGTGTGGCTCAACTTGCCTTTCTCATATCGGAATTCATTTATATTTTTTCGAATTTTACAAAAAAAAAATCTCGGTATTGTGGATCCAAATTATTACAACTATAGCGGTTATCCTTCACTTTAAAGGACTTGAAAAAATCTTTCGATTAATACCATACTTGAAAATGTACCCAGTTGGAAGGGGGGGGGGGTACTTGCCCCTAGGGGGGGGGATTAATGACTTCACTAACAAAAAAATTATATAACGGCTATTTTTCACAACAATGATTAAAATTATTAAATCTCGTGATCGTTAAGCCATAAATAAACCCTTTTATGCATGATTATTTCAAATCCTGTCCTGTGCTGCTATGGTAAAAAATATAAAATTTCGAATAAATTTAGAAGTTTTCGTTCAAATTAAAAAAAAAATTCTATCTAATTCTCGATTTCTTGATAATAATATAAAGTTATATATTAACTGTTATACTGGATATAAAGTTTCGTGAAAATCTATTAATATTTGTGGCCGCTATAGTGTGCACAAGAAATCAACCACATACATCAGATAGACAGACGCACGGACATCACTCCAAAAATAGTCAAAACGTGTTCAGGAGGTCTTACAACATATATTGACATCAAAATCTCGAAATTGAAAATTTTCGTGAAAGCCATACTTTCTCAATCCTGCAAAAGTGAAAATGGTTATTTTCAGGTAAGTGTATATTTTTATTTTATTTCATTTACTTTATTTATCTTAGTGTTCTGCCCGATGTAGAATATTAAAGAAATATTGTGTTAACAAGGAGTCGAATCACCCATCTCCGACTGACCTGTAGAGTTGTAAAATATCCGGAAATTTTAGAGAATACATTGGAAATAGAAACTTTGATGGGAAGAAACAATTTATACGTGTTTCGTATAAATACCTGCAACCAGTATTTCAAGTTGATGAATTTTCATTTTTAGAGCGGTCTAATCAATTTTGATACTACTCTGCAGATAGAATCTGTCACAATAAAAATTTACACTCTATAACAAAATAATCGTAGCACCAAGAAGGAGTTGACCGATTGTAATGAAATTTCGTATGCAAAGACATTTTGAGCGAACATGCAAATAAATAAAATTTGGTGTCCAATGAATAAATAGTGGGAGTTCCAGCGCATCGGAACTGCGCATTCAGCAGATGTATATCTGGGCAGGTGTATATCAGCAGGTGGGTATGGTCTGGGGTGCCATCTCCTTTGATAGCCAGACCCCTTTGGCAGTTATTTCTGTAACACTGACAGCACAGAAGTACGTAGACAGCATTCTACGACCGGTTGTGTTACCGTTCCTTTGCGACACCCCGGACTTACTTTTCAACAAGATAATGCCCGGCCGCACACGGCACGTGTTGCTATGAATTGTCTTCAAGCTTGCTCAATACTTCCTTGGCCAGCTAGGTCTCCTGATCTCTCTCCCATAGAGCACATTTGGGACGTTATGGGAAGGCGATTGCAACCATCCCGGAATGTTGACGATTTAGCCCGACAGTGGAGACAATTTGGCAAGACCTTCCGCAGGACACCATCCATGAACTTTATCAGTCTATGCCATGCCGGATGAAATCTTGCATCCAGGCCAGAGGTGGACCAACGCCTTATTGACTTCCTCCCTTTGTATACGGTCAAACTCTAAATCATTAAATTGTTCTGAAATATTAATCATTTCTTTTTCTATGTATGTTCTTCACATCCACCAATTTTTATCACAATCGGACAATTCCTTCTTGGTGCGTCGATTTTTTTTGTTATAGAGTATATATTTCAAATGTCGATATTGTTAAAATTCTTTGAAAACAATGTGCAAATTATAATGTCATTAATATAAATTTCTTTTTAACCTTTCATATTAAATAAATACGACTAAATTAATCACTTGAAACAACTATTTTAAACGAAATAATTGTTTAAATGTTCGATAGATTAAAGCCTTTTTACTTTCCTTACATATATAGTATAATGTATAGAGAAAGTATTGTGACGGTGCGTATGTGTGTGTGTGAACGCTATATATCTCATGAACTATCAGTGAATATGACTATCAATAAATAGTGGAACCGTATTTGAAATTCGATCTAACTTTCGGAAGACTCCCCAATTTTCGATTGAATTTTTGCAAAAATCATTAAAAAGTCAGAACATTCAATAATGTTAAATAAACATTCATTGTATACGTAAAGGATGACGTCATTGGTCCAAGGTTCACAAGATGACGTCATTGGTCCAAGGTTCGCAAGATAGCCCTTTAACCTTTTAAAAATTTTTTAATTACTACCGATTTTAATTACTTCTTAATTTTAAATCACTTATTCACAATTATAAAAATTTTAATTCTTAATTTTAAAAGGTTAAACGGCTATCTTGCGAACCTTGGACCAATGACGTCATCTTGTGAACCTTGGACCAATGACGTCATCTTGTGAACTTTGGAGTGATGGCGTCATTTTATGTGAAATCTTAGATAAGATAAGAACTGATAAGCTCTCATCTAATTGTTGCAATTAGTGTGTTTATCGTTCATTTCTAGTTTGGATGTCGACTTGTGAAGATCTCATACTGTTAGTTATTTTCGTGTTTTTGGTAGCTATTCTTGTATATTCCGCGTGATACATATCACCTAAAGTTATAAAAATATATATAAAATTTTTCTAAGTATATAATGTTAATGGGATTTAAAATTATGAACTTTAAGTAAGTTTGGTACATATTTTCACTCTATGATTTCGAAGCTGAATGAAATAATATAGAAATTTTCTCATGTAGATAACAATTGTATTTACCACAATATAATGTGTTGTACGATTCATTAAAAATTATAAGTTCTAATCACTTCATATCTCATGTGATCTGTTTGCACACGACACTCGATTTAGGTTACGTGATTATACTTATGAAGTTGTTTGATAAGTCATTTCAACTTTGGGCGTTGTGTGGATAGGTTTAGTTCATTCATAGCTGCGACAAAATTATAATGTTTTAAGATGTTAGTGTTTTAAAAATAAATCTTATACTGTGAATGTCGTAGTTGGATGTTACTATCTAAAAAGAATGCCTAAAATTCAAAGTATGCCATCACTCGAGCAAATAATCTTTAGTGTAAATAGTGCAGAGTTGACTGTTCCTGCCCTAGAAGAAACAAAATCTGTGGACATTGTCTCAGATGTGATTAATTCGCCCTCACAAAAATTTGCTGTGGATTGGTTAGAGACCTATCTTATGTCTTCCAAAACCCCAGCAGAAACATCTACCGTTGTCAATTCACAAGTTCTCACCGAGGTTGAAAACTCAACTCAAGATCTGCTTTCTTGTGCTCTAACACATAGCGGAGTGTTATCTTCCACTACAGAATCAGTTTCGACTGAATCTACTTCTTCAGATTTTATGCAAGATGCACTCCGTCGTTGGCATTTAGGTTCTAATGTGTATGTATATTTAAAACTTCGTCATGGGAAGTTAAAAGTGTATATATGGAAATATCTCTCTAACGATCGAAATGAATTACAGCCTACGCGTGAAGGTGTTACACTGTCACCGGCTACGTGGAGTGAATTTTCTCAAAAATTGTGGTCGTTCAATATTCTATATGCAGATACCTCTTTCGTCAGTCGCAATGAGTTGTTCTGTTTCAATGACAACGGAAAATTACATCTGCAGAAAATAATTCAATTATATGATTCAAAATTTTGCCTAACACAGTGTCATATTACCTTAGATAAAAATCAAATAGTATGTTTACTCAATAGTGTTAACAACATTAGTATACATTTTCGAGAAAGTATATTTATAGAGTGGCTTCCTGCTCAAATATTAAAAATAAAGAACACTATAACCTTTCTACCATCACTTATTTGTGACAAAAATTTTGCATTCGAACAATTAATCTCTTGTATTCATGACAGCATCATGTGTTATGTAAGAAAACTTTTCAAATGTGTTGGCTGTGTTGGTCAAGTTGAAGATTTAAGTTACCATGAATGTCTTTACAGCACTCCATTACAAATGTATGACAGAGTGTCTGAACAAGTACTTCTAAATCTTGACATTAATAACATTGCTAAGAAAGTTTTGTTGCGTGGTGAGGAAGCCTTTTACTACTATGATAGAAATTTTTTCGAGTCATTCAAATCAGAGGACTATGAAAGTGCGATAAGGAAATTATTTTAACTTATTTGTTTAAATGTACAACTGATAATGGTTAATGTGTATTTCATGAATAATAGATTCATTAAATGGTTTTTATTCTTCAAATTGAATTCCTTATTTATACTCATAAGCTATTTTTTTTTTTTTTTTTTTAGCATGTTCCATTTAACAAATGTTATATGGTTATGAGTTATGTATCTATGCATTCAAGTGTAACAGGTTTACTAATCTCACTTTTTAAAATAAAATATAAAAAATTAAAAATAGATTTATTCGAATCATATCAAATGTCTACAGTGTGAGTTTCATAACAAAAGATATTTACACTTTACAGAGTTTAAATCATAAAATTTATAATCAATGTCAAAATTCTGAATTCATTCAAAATAAATGCTAAGTTATGTTCCATTCTCAAAAGTATGAAGATTCATAAACAATGTTGTGTTTCAATCTCTAAGAATCGGTGAAAATTCGACTGTAGTTTCTTAAAAATCTACGAAGTTGGGACTTATTCTGTAATAAGTGTAAAATTTTGTTGTAGTCCTGTCATTTTCTGTGTGTTGTTAAATATGTACATTCAAATGTGATCATTTATTAAGAACAGAAGGGTCTTATGGAGCACCTACAGCCACAAAATTGTGACATTTCTATGTGCATGTCAATAATGTCTCGTATTAAGATATCAAAACTCATTACATGTTTCTTTTAAGGTGCTAATTGCATATCTTTCATATTTTTTAATGTTATTGCAATGTACTGTACTTGTCTCAGAGGGTCACTCTTTCATTTAAATTCAATGTTAACAATCGCCTATCCTTAAAAACAGTAAGTTATATACTATACTTCTTTAAAAAAATATATATATATATATATATAGTCGTTTAATGATCTTAAACGTTGTTGTAACAATAAAACCTAGCTCTTATTTGATAGTCATACACTAAGTATTGTGCAATTTTTGTCAAATTGCATTAAAATTTGATAATTTTAAATGGGGAAAAAAAAACATTCGTGACTATTCTATAATATTGAAATGTTAAGATCTTCCAGCTCTTGTATGTATTGTATAATTTGATAAATTTTTCATTTAAATATGGGATCTGCTTAAAACAATAACATTGCAATTATCTCGCTTTGCGAACATGAACTTTGGGTCACTATCTGTTACACTGATAAGCACCATAAGCTATAGAGCCGATTTGGAATGTATTCTGGGTGAGTCTTTGGCTTGCATATTGTGTGTATTGTGGGGGGGAGGGGCTGTATTTATGGAAAATATGTATTCATATACATATTCTTTCTGAGAGCAGCTTTTTCAAAATAAGATCCACACATTTTAGTGGTGTCTATGGAAATGTAAGGATTCAATCATGCATTTGCAATCGTCGGATTTCCACTTGGACGAATTCAGACGTAAAATACATCTCTAATGTTTTTTTTTAAATTATAACTTAACATTTAGAAGGTATATGGAATATCTGCTTATATGAAAAAAAAATGGATAGCATAAGACAGTTAGTAGCAAGTTATTAAAAAAAAATGCATAATTTAAAAAGAATAATTATGTAGTGGCAACACGTCAACATAATGACGTCATTATAGATAAGATCTAATTTTTAATAATGTAATGAGAGTGTATCACTCATTTGGAGTGTGGACAGTAAGCTGTGAAGATGTCGCTCCGTGAGTTCCAACTTTGTTAACTATTTTCAATGTGAATATAAAAATTATATGAAATGATTCTAAATATTCAATCTTAGAAGCTTCAACTAAGTTCGGTTTCATCGAAATATTTGTCCTGTAAATATTTGCATCGGTAAAAACACCATTGGTAGTTCAAACAGTCGATTCGTATTTAGAAAATTCTAGAACTGTAGTGTACAACTGTAGAAATCTATTTTAAAAGCTGTCGAAACAGATATTTTTTTCATAAAAATGTGCTCCATACAATTTATGTCTACCGATGAAATACAACTATTTCGGACATTTTTAAAAATTTAAAAAGTTTAAAAGTTAGTGTGATAAAATCTCACACAATACATACTCGTTTCATGTTTAGCAGGTTTTAATACTGGGTGTTGAAATCTAGGTACATGTGTGTGCAAAATGGTCTATTCCTATTCAATAAATTTCAAAATGTGTTGGTGTCCTATAAAAATAATCGAAACTGTACACTCACTTCTAAGTTCTATAATGGTAGTAAAATTACGATGTGAAAATGGTCAAATGATATTCGCTGGCTTTTATTTTATGTAAACTTAATGCTAAAATTTTGGGGGTGAAAATACTCGATTTGTTAGTTTGTTAAATTCTAAACCTCGATATTTCAATTACATCCACCACTTTAAAAATGGTCAAATCAATCCTATTCACATTATAAAATCACACACTTCTAAAATTCTATAATGATACTAAAATTAGGATGTGCACTGTGAAAATGGTCTTATTATATTCGTTGGCCTTTATTTTATTTAAACTAAATGCTAAAATTTTGGGAAAGTTCGATTTGTTAGCTAGTTAAATTCTAAACTTCGATATTTCAATTATATCCACCACTTTAAAAATGGTCAAATCATATTCAATGCACAATATCATTAAAATGATGTATTTCAGATTACGTGTAGCAAATCAGACCCTTGAAGTATCCAACTATTAAAATATATTATTAGAAAAAATAGTTGGCAACACCTCATAATGCTGACGTCATTATAGATAAGATCTAATTTTTAATAGCGTAATGAGAGTGTGTCACTCATTTGGAGTTTGACCAGCAGCTAGTGAAGATGTCGTTCTGTGAGTTCTAATTTTCATTATTATTTTTATAAAAAGAAAAAAAAATCATTTCGTTATTATAATAGTCGTATATACTGTTAGATTTATTTTTAAAAAAATCACACACACACACACACTTAGAATGGTCGAATCTTGTTCACTTCATTTTAACTAAATACAATGCGCTATTTTAAAGCTTGTGTACGTGTATAAATTTGTTTTTAAATACCCAACACTTAAAAGGGTCGAATCCTGTTCACTTAACACAATTTTGTGTTCACTGTAAATCCGTATTCTATGTGTTTTTAAACATTCGAAATCATTTCGTTATTATTATAAAAATCATATTGATATATGCTGTTAGATTTATTTAAAAAAAAAAAATCCATATTGCTATATATCACTTAGCTAAGTATTACATTCATGTTTTTAAGTGTTAAAAGGGTTGAATGCTATTCACTTAACACAATTTTGAAAATGTGTAACTATACTTGAGTTTATTCAATTCATTTTAAAAAAAAATCATAGTGTCCACTGAATACAATTTTTGTGTTCATCCGTATTCAATTTGTTTTAAAAAATCATAGTGTTATAATACACAATTAATAACACAATTTTATATTCAGTCCGTAACATTCTGTTTTAAAACGCACCGAAATCCCTTTATAAAATACATCGCTATTCACCGAGCGAAAAATATTTTATCTCCTGCTTCCTCTGATAAGGTACAGTTCAAAGAAAATAATCTATGGAGCAAGGCCTTGTGGCGTGGTCGGTAGAACGACAATCTTGTAATCAGCTGGTTAGGAGTTCGAATCCCGCTCCTGACAAGTGAGAAATTAAATTCTTTTGGGAAAAAAAATGCCGATAGATGGCAGCACTTCATCAAAATTCGCCAGAGGGCGCTTTAACTACGTCACGCTGATAAGATCGTTCAGTTTGTTCCCAGACAGCAGAGAGGGAGGACGTGTGCTGAGGAGCTCTTGTCAAAGGTCACTTCTAAGGTTATCAATCGCTGATTGCGACATCCATTGAAACCACTTCCTCAGGTCATCCCCTCTCACTCCGTATGAGTCATCAGGCCTCTTTCGCAATACTAGGAAAGAGGCATCCTCCCAACAGAGGCATTGGGTGCTGCACCGCCTCACCAAACTTCCAAAAGAGGGGGGCACCGAGAGGCATCCTCCCAAAGAGGATCCACTCCAAAGAGGGGGTCTCAAGAGAGGCATCCTCCCAAAGAGGATCCTCTCCAAAGAGGGAAGCTTCCTCTCAGAGGAACCCTCTGAGAGGCATCCTCCCAAAGAGGATCCTCCCAAAAGAGGGACCCTCCTCCCCAAAGAGGAACCCTCCTCCAGGGGCAGCCGCTGCCCAGCTGCCCCTGCTGGTGCTCAACTGTCATTTCTCTTCTACTCACGTATTCAGTATGTCAAGAAAATAAATAAAGTCAAAATAAATGTTAACACTACTACAAAGAATTATCTTTAGGAAGTGAATTTGAAATCGCTCTAAAACTCTTCATTTTGAAGCACACATACTCTTATTAATTTTACATACTCTTACTACTACACACATACTCTTACTGGGACCTTACACCTTTCTGGTAGGTCGGACGGTCTGGGTCTCAACAACAACAACACTTACTCTTACTGGGGCGCGGTAGCCCATTTGTTAGCGCGCTGGAGTTGCACTCGGTAGGCCCGGGTTCGATTCCAGCCACTGCCAAAACTGCCGCCGTGTTCATGCGGAGTACGATCACGTTAAACATGTGGGTCCGAAAGTCCTTCCGAGAGGTTAGTGGTAGGGGAAGGAGGGTACGGTCCCTGTGGATGCCTCCCCCACTGGGTTCCGGTCTAAATTAGGTGGCACTTCCCGGCCGTCCAAACAGTTACCTTACACCTTTCTGGTAGGTCGGACGGTCTGGGTTTCAACAACAACACTTACTCTTACTAATTTTCAAAAATCAGTGTAGGTGTGTAACTCTTTCACCTGTTTCAACAAAAACGAACCAATTTTTGAAGCACATAGGGACACATCTGATCAAACACCATGTCCTTTGGCTCTTTCATGTATATTATTCCCTTTCTGTGGTAATTACAATCGTGATAAAGTAGATCTCACCATCACGAAATTGTTCTTACCGACTATCAGTCTGCATCGGTAACAAAAGACTTTGGCAAAAACTATCTTGATTGAATCTCCTCAAACAAATCCCTCTGAAGGAAAATTAGATTGATTACATTGGTGGATATACGGTAAATTCGGTAAAAGAGTTTTGTATACAACTTTCTATAGTACATCCTTGAACAAAGTAGGCAGATGATGCCTGCTTTCTTCAAGGAAGTACTGAAAAATTGATTTTCACTAGCAGGTGATGCCTGCTTTTTTAAAGGAAGTGCGGAAAAGTTGTTTTCCACAAGCAGGTTATATCTTCTTTCTTCAAGAAAGTATTGAAAAGCTCATTTTCACAAGCAGATGATGAATGCCTTCTTCAAGGAAGTACTGAAAAGTTGTTTTTTATAAGCAGATGATGCCTGCTTTCTTCAAAGAAGTACTGAAAAGTTGTTTTTTATAAGCAGCTGTTTCATTCATTAAGAGAAAGAGTCATGAATAATTTATTTTGTGAGATAATTTTATTTTTCTTAGAGTACATACTGTATGTATAAGGAAAGTATTAGAATAATATCAAAAAGTCAAAATCGTTCTGGCGAATTTATACCTTTTGGGCCGCTAGAATACAAATAAACAACTTGCTACGCGTAGTATATGTGTGTTTCGCTATGTGTGTCTGGGAAATATTAGTATCCAGGCTATAGTTTCATTCGTCGGATTTTCTTGAAAATTGGTAATTACAGTGTTAATACGTTACTTTGATGTTGATTACATTTTGATGTAAATATGAAAAGCATAAGTGCCACTTTTATTCGTAATGGTTCCCAAAATAAAAAAAAAAGAATAAATTGATAAATAATCTTATCTGAGTAACTGCGTGTTTGAGTATTTAAGTTCTTCAAACCAAGAGAGAGATAAGTTTTGTCAGACGATTAACTCTTTACATTTTCATTTTTCTCTGCATGTTTTTCATTGTTGAACAAACTAAATACTATTTCTTTGAAATTTAAACACGTGCGAGTAGTGCATCGTTCCTTTTATTACTTTCCTTACATACATAATGTATAAGGAAAGTATTGTGACGGGGTCGAAAATTCGAATTCGAGTTTTCGACGGGAGAGCACGTTTCAAGCAACCCTGATCACGAATCAAACATTTTTGAGGTGATGTCTGTGTGTGTGTGTGTGTGTGTGTGTGTGTGTGTGTGTGTGTGTGTCAGTGAGTCTGTGAAGACGATAACTGACGAACAAATGGACCGATTCGAACGGAATTTGGTACAAAAACTACAATCTGTAAACACTGGAAGCTTATTGTTTTTAAACACAATCGAATGTTCAGAACCCCCCTAAATTTTCGAGTGAAATTTTGAAAAAATCATAAAAAAATCAAAACCTTTAATAAAGTTACGTAAATAGACATTTCTTATGTAATATTTCATTAGAAAACGATTGACATAAATTTCAGAACGCTAACATGAACCGTTCTTAAGATATTGCACATTTTTCAAAAAAATTATCAAAAAGTCATATAAAAAATATATATATTTCCTATTGAGAAACATGTTCACTTTTCATATGTAATACTATGCGATAAATTGGGTGACATCATTCTCGTGGATCTAGCTCGTTCCATTCATGAAAAAAGATACTTTGAGTAATACTTTTTTATTTGAACGCCAATAGTCATTTATCTGCTGTACGAATAATTTATTTCTCCGTCCATAACGCTTGGCGAGATTTTGGCGAATTTGGTGTAATGTCGCTAACTTGGCGACTTTTTAAATGTTGCTAAATTAACGAAAAACTCGCCAAATGGATAAAAATGGCGCTAAATCAATGAAAATGGCGACTCATTGACGAAAATTCAATATCTTGGAAAGAATATAAATATCTACTATAAAAACAATATATTTTTTTTACTGTAAAAGTAGTAAATTCATTGCATTATATAAGGAAAGTCATGTGCTGCCCAAATCAGATTTTTTTTTATTAAAATATGTATTAAGTCACCCTAATCCATGTATAGAGTCTCCCAACTGGGGGGGGGGAGATATACTACGATTTTAGCTGATCATTGTAAATTTGTATTGCTTGGAAACTAAGAACTTTAATTAATTGTAAATAATTATTTTATAAAGGTACATTTTATAACTTTTTAGGCATACGTCAGTTATTTTATGTATTTAAATTGGAAAGAGGTTCTCTGAAGTCCATAAATTAGATGCATTAGGCTCACTTGTGTTAATAAATATGATTTTAATACCCTTTACATATATAAAGAATAATCACGCTCTGGTAAAAACCAGCATCGTGAACAAGTCTCTTCAGCACAGCATTACCGATGCCTGTAATGGCAACAAGAAAATTTTAACCAGATATTTATAAATATTCACCTCGAAAACCTACATGTATCCAGATTCCACCTGTTTAATAACCCACAAATGGGCTTCACTTATTAACAAAACGAGCACGAGAAAGAAGCATCTGGTCAAATACACAAAAAAAATTCGAGCTATTCCTTTTATGGTTGATTCGATTCCTATTACAAAAGCACTGCATGCGATTTGAGTAGATCACGAGATCTATTAAATTCCAGTTATAGGGAAAGAACAAAACATTTCGCTGTAGGTATTACGTCGTACGTTTTTAATCCCAGAAATTCTTTGAAATTTTGTGCAGCAGCAGAAAATTTTATATCCAGCGAAATGTGCATAATTCCAAGATTGCTTAAATAAATATTGATAATGTTTCTGAGATGTCAAAATATAACGACGGATAGCTATTTAGATCTATTTAGTCGAGCGATGCAGCAAGAGGAGAAAATACTGAATGTCCTTGAAATAAATGTCCTAGAATAAATGGGACAGAAATCAAGATTAATCAATTACAATGATCAATGTGATAATGTAAGGATAACCTTTATCTCTGTCTGTCTGCCTGTCTGTCACGTTTAGCGAAAAATTTGGTAAAATATTAGGTAACCTTGGTGACAAAGTTGACGAAAAATTTAGCGCAATATCGCTAACATAGCGACTGTTGGAAAATGTCGCAATTTTAATGATAATTCAATATCTCTGAAAAATACATTTCTTTGAGACAACTATTGATTCGTAGTAATTAAATCAATATTAATATCAGAAGAACCCTTATCGCTGTCTATTTGCCTGTCTATCACGGTTGGGGGGGGGGGGATTTCGTGAATGGAAGGTAGGAAATTCGAACTGTATGAAACCCTGTACATAATTTTTTGCGTCTATTATATGATGGAAAGAACATTGAGACTTTATCAGTGAATGGAATTTTCTAGTCTGCACGGTTGGTGAGATTAATACTTGAAAAACAATATGAGACTTATCAGGTGAAATTTAACTCAAATATTAGAAATAGCATCAATTTCGATGGCTGTTTATAATACTTATCACAAAATTAGAGTTGAAATCATTATTTCTATTGAAAGAGCGCAAATAGGTTTTTAATATACTTTAAAAGAGTCAGTTTTTTAAACCAAAGCATTTCATCTCAAAAATTATTTTAAAATTATTACCTTAAATAATAAAAGTGAAATTATTTGCCTTGTTTCATTCTGTACTAGGATGTAGCTGACATTCCCCGGGTCCTAAATAAGCGCCTGCTATGTAAATAGTACAGAGAACATCACTCAATTTCAAAATAACTTATTTTCAGCAAATATCAATCCCTCGCTCCGCATTTTCTATGCGTAACTATGACAGTTGTACAACGCCGGTGTAATATGCCCTAAATAAGGTATTTTGGTATACCCTAAATAAAATATACTTGAAAACGCATAAAAGATTATAGTTTTTTTTTTTTTTTTTTTTTTTTTTTTTTTTTTTTAAGAAATAAAATTAAAGAATTTAATACTATCTCAACGAGTTTTTCCCCCCAATCTTAACCATTTTCGAATGCGATCGTCTGATCGATAAATTTAACAAGAAAGATCGGTCATGCATAAAGCATAGATTATGAAACACTTTCCAACTTCAAGGCAATTTCATTTAAACATTTCTCGGTAATATTTTAAAACTTACCACAATACTACATTAATTTATTATATTTGAAAACTTAAACTTTCATCGAAAAAAATGAACTTCATTCAAATGACGGCATTGAAATATAAATTGCCTGGTTTAAACATCTCTAAAATGCGATACATTCCTCGATAATATTTTTAAAATTATCATAATACTACAATAATTTATTATATTTGAAAACTTCATCGAAAATAACTGAAATTCATTCAAATGACGTCATAGAAAAATAACACGCCTGGCTCTCTCTATAAGAGCAGCATTTCGAACTCGAAACTTAGAGCTTGCTGATCCCGCACTATACCGGTAGGCCCTAAATAAGTTTTCGGACCCGAAAGAATAATCGGGGATGCCTTTCGCTGCAGTGAGTGGCGCAAGAGCTGACCCGGCAAAACACTCTCTTCCCTGGTGGCAAACTCTGTAGAATTTCAGTGAGGAGGGGGGCCACCTGGAAAACCCCCGCCGCGTCCCCAGCCGAAAATTCAGTGGGGAGTTTTCAGTGAGTGACGTAATAACTGGCCCCGCCACACTTGTAAATGAAACAAACGAGTCTGAAGAAATGGAATAAACTTATTGAACTTTATTAAAGTTTTATTTTACGAAATGTTATTCAAGCAAAACCATTTCAGTTCCATCGGACTGGAGCCATCGCCGATTTTTTATTCGCTTTTTTCTTTGTATTATTTCTTTGTAATTGGACTTTACTTGCTATATATCGCATAAATAAATAAATAAATAAAATCATCAAAATCCAAAAGCCGGATTTTTGACCATTTCGCAACATTTTGCTTTACATATACTATTTGTTGCAAAGAAAGAAAGAAAAAACATTTAGGAATTAAACTTTGAGATTGCATAGAATATAAATTTTAAGCATGAATTGTTCTGAAATGTTCCAAAAGAGTTGGTGTCGATTTAAAAACATCTGATGTAAGCAGCGTTTGACCGTCAATATATAATACAATGACATGCCTACATAATGTACATTTTTCACAGTAAAACAATGGCGTGCTAAATCCACAGCACAACTTTTTTGGCATTGAATAAACATTACTTATTATTGAATAAGCAACTTATTAGTCCAAACAGTGAATTACTTATTCATATTCCCGTGTAAAATCCATGCAATTCACTGTCAATTAATGTCCCTTCAAAGTACAGAACTATTACAAAAGTATTTTCTTTCGTGAATGGAACGAACTAGATCCACGAGATTGATGTTAACAGTTTTGTTGTGCAATATTGCATATGCAAAGGGTATTAGATGATACTTACTGCATTTTTAAGTTTAGGTAATTTTTTTGATAAATTAATTTGACAAATGTGCATTACCTGGTGCAATCTAGAGTTCTGAAATTGGTGCCATTTACTTTTAAGATTAATTGCATATGAAATGATTATTTATGCAAGAGTATTAGAAATTTTGATTTTTCTTTTAAATTAATTTGAAAATCGTGCAATATTTCGAGAACGGTTTATGCTAGCGTTCTAAAGTATATACCATTCGTTTTCTATTAAAAAATTACGTATGAAATGATTCTTTATTTATCATTATGGGAGGCTTTTAATTTTTTAACAATTTTTTTCTAATAATCTCTGTAAATTTAGGGCGTATTCAGAACATTCGACTGCGTTTAAAATCAATAGGATTCGCTATGTTCACTGATTGTTGATTGTTGAAACCCAGACCGTCCGACCTACCAGAAAGGTGTAAGGTAACTGTTTGGACGGTCGGGAAGTGCCGCCCAATTTAGACCGGAACCCAGTGGGGGAGGCATCCACAGGGACCGTACCCTCCTTCCCCTACCACCAACCTCTCGGAAGGACTTTCGGACCCACATGTTTAACGTGATCGTACTCCGCATGAACACGGCGGCAGTTTTGGCAGTGACTGGAATCGAACCCGAGCCTACCGAGTGCAACTCCAGCGCGCTAACCAATGGGCTATCGCGCCCGCTATGTTCACTGATTGTAATAATCGTGCCAAATTATTTTTAAAACATCTTAATCGTTCTTATGATATAATCCACACATACACACACAGCGAGAACGAGAGAAAGATATATATATATATATATATATATATATATATATATATCCCCTCAAAAACGTTGGATTCGAGTTAAGGGATGCTTAGAACGTATTATTCCTCCGTTCGACCCTGTCATATTACTTTCACTACGGGGCCCAACTTGGCCTAACTGGGGCTCGAGGCAAACATTTCTCCTGCCCCCCCCCCCCCCTCTCTTCATCTCTCAACATATATGAAATGAACGGGTATATTTTTTTAAAAACATAATTACATTCTATAAAAAATATAGAAAATGAAGTTTTGCACACTTTCTAGGAATTTAAATTGATGGCAGCTTTCTCATTATAGCCAAGAAACCGGGGTCCCTCTGATATGGGGAACCGGGGCAGCTGCACCGCATGCCTCTGCTTTAGTCAGGCTCTGCCTATGCTATGTATATAGAGAAATTAAAGAGCACCTCAACTTTCATAAATAAAAATAGTGAGATACACCTATTATGAGATACTGACGACAAACATAGCCTGAAGCAGTGAACTCATTAGGCAAATTTAATAAGCAACCTAAAGCGGAAGATAGATATGGAAGATTCTCAGGCATAAGAATAACCCAATCTTATCTTTAATTATAACCATTTTCAATTGGAAGTTGATAGATTAATCTTCCCTACCAAACAAATGTTTCAATTATGCGTGTTTATGCCTTAGTTCCAAACTTATCATTTTAGCTGTTGCTTAACACACTTATCTGACGTTGGCGCTCATTAAAATATTTCCTTCGATCTTGTTATGGCATCAAGATTATATTTTATTATATACATATTCCTATATATATATATCCGGGAAGTAAATTATTATTTTTCTTACGAAGTATAATGTATATTGAAAGCATTGTGGCGGGGTCAGAAATAAACGTTTATAGGGATCCCAACAGTTTGGTATTTCCGAAACTTTTTTAATTCGAAATTTCGAGGGATAAGTACGTTTAAAAAAAACCCTGAACTCATTTTGAACGCTTTTGGAAAATGTGTGTATGTCTGTGATGTGTAGACATGAAAATTCACCGATTCGATCATCCTTAAACTCACAACTGAGAGGTTTTGCAATGGTGTATGTGTGTATGTGCCTGCATATGTGTGCCTGTGAGTGGAGGTCTGTTTGTTCGTTCGACCCAGACCGTCCGACTTACCTGAAGGTGTAAGGTATCTGTTTGAGCGGCCGGGAAGTGCCACCCACTTAGACCGGAACCCAGTAGGGGAAGCCGTACCCTCCTTCCCCTACCACCAACCTCTCGGTAAGACTTACAGATCCACATGTTTAACGTGATTGTACTCCGCGTAAACATGGTGACAGTTTGGGCAGAGGAGTGAATCGAACTCGGGTCGTCCGAGTGCAATACCCGCGCGCTAACCACTGGTCTGTCGCGCCCTGTGAGTAGAGGTCTCCACGGGCTGCCCGTAGGATAAGACCCGACCCGGTCTACAGAGCAGCCGGGCCGAGCTATAAGGAAACTATTTCAGGTCTAACCGGACTCGGGTCAAGTTATAAAATCTCGGATCGGTTCAATCCGGGTAAATGTAAATAAAAGATCCAAAAATAGGTCAAAATTTAAATGGAAAAATTTGAATTACGTATGAAACAAAATTCTCAATAAGATAGTGAAAATTTCCTTGCCCCATATTAAGTAATAAAAGATTTCTCTGCACGGGGAACGCAAATGGATAAATTTGAACCGAATATAGGAAAACAATAATTTCAGATAGGAAGTTGAACATTCGAAGACATTCCGAAGTCAAATTAAAACATTGCTCTTTGAAACTTTTACCTGCTGATTTAAATCGTTGTATATGTAATGCATAACACTAGGTAGGATCAAAAAGTTCAGAGACTGTGCTCATATCTTCAACCCTGATTGGAGGAGAGGGGAACTATTTTATCGTGGCGTAGAGGCACATGTGACGCGAGATGTGAAAGGGAAAAAGCAGATCCGCAGCGTAGGGTTTTTCCAGACAATGCGTGTCAGTGAACTGTACAGCAGGTGCAATGTTCTGTAGGCGATTTCCCCAAACACTGGCAGAATTTGATATTCGCACGCTGTTCTTCAAACGCTACTTCCGTTTTTGGACGGACGCGAACGAGTACAGTTCACTGACACGCATTGTCTGTAAAAACACCTGCTTCTTTTCACATCTCGCGTCACATGTGCCTCTACGCCTTGGTAAAATAGTTCCCGTCTCCTCCAATCAGGGTTGGAGATATCAGCACAGTCTCCGAACTTTTTGATCCTACCTTGTTTAATTGATATTTTATTCCTTAAATGTCAAATTATGAGGATGATACGAGACAATAATTGTTGTTGAGACCCAGACCGTCCGACCTATCAGAAAGGTGTAAAGTAACTGTTTGGACGGTAGGGAAGTGCCACCCAATTTAGACCGGAACCCAGTGGGGGAGGCATCCACACGGACCATACCCTCCTTCCCCTACCACCAACCTCTCGGAAGGACTTACAGACCCACACGTTTAACGGGATTGTACTCCGCGTGAACACGGCTGCAGTTTTGGCAGTGGCGGGAATCGAACCCGGGCCTACCGAGTGCAATTCCCGCGCGCTAACCACTGGGCTACCGCACCCTCACGAGGCAATAGTATATTAGCTTTAGCCAAGCTTGAATGTACCAAAAAATATAGGGCATTGCAGCATCTGGGCGCGTTTTGAGTGTTTTAGAGCAGAGCCGGGCTCGAGTGAATTAATTTGAAAAATTTTCGGGCTTGGGTAGGGTCAAATCTTAATACTTTCGGGCCGGAACGCCAATACAATTTTTACAATACAACAATGTCGGCACTTGTGCGTAAAAATCCCCCCCAGACTTTTGAAAAGGAAATCACACTTAACAGGCGTGTTTTCCAAAAGAAAATTTATCCTTTATAATAGTGATCCGAACAGTTCATTATGTTAAATAAACAATCTTTTAATATGTAATTCACTATAAACCAATGGCACAAACGCTTGTATGAGCCATTATCGTGATATTACATGTTTCCTTCAATATATATTTAAATGTTGCATAAAATTAAAAAAGCGTCGTTAAAGAAGCTAAACCTTAATGTCGTACTTCGTCACTGTGTATTTCTTTGGCGTTGCGTTTTTACTATGTGCATTTCCTTAATGTCGTACTTCTTCACTGTATGTATTTCTTTAACGTGGCTTCCTTACTGTATGCATTTCTTTAATGACGTACTTCTTCACTGTGTGTATTTCTTTGACGTGGCTTCTTTACTGTGTGCATTTCCTTAATGTCGTAATTCTTCACTATATTTCTTTGACGTGATCTCTTCATTGTGTGCATACCCATAATGTCGTACTTCTTCACTGTGTGCATTTCTGCGACGTGGCTGCTTCACTGGGTGCATTCCCTTAATGTCGTACTTCTTCACTATGTGTATTGCTATGACGTGGTTTCTTCACTGTGTGCATTCCCTTAATGACGTACTTCTTCACTGTGTGTATTTCTTTGACGCGGCTCTTCTTTACTGTGTGCATTTTCTTAACTTAATGTCGTAATTCTTCACTATATTTCTTTGACGTGGCCTCTTCACTGTGTGCATTCCCATAATGTCGTACTTCTTCACTATGTGTATTTCTTTGACGTGACTTCTTTACTGTGGACATTTCCTTAATGTCGTATTTCTTCATTATATTTCTTTGACGTGGCCTTTTCACTGTGTGCATTCCCATAATGTAGTACTTCTTCACTGTGTGTATTTCTGTGACGTGGCTTCTTCACTGGGTGCATTCTCTTAATGTCGTACTTCTTTACTGTGTGAATTGCTTGGACATGGCTTCTTCACTGTGTGCATTCCCTTAATGTCGTACTTCTTCACTGTGTGTATTGCTTTGACGTGGCTTCTTCACTGTATGCATTCCCTTAATGTCGTACTTCTTAGCTGAAGGCTATGCAAGGCTATGCTTCGAAAGAAGTGGCTTCTTTACTGTGTCCATTCATTCCTTTAATGCCGTACTTCTTCACTGTGTGTATCTCTTTGACGTGGCTACTTTACTGTGTGCATTCCTTTAATGCAGTACTTTTTCACTGTCTGTACTGCTTTAATACAGTACTTCCTTTATACTAATTTTTAATTCTGTGGAACTTTCTTTATCTAGAGCAGTGAGAATAAATATTTTCTAAATATATCAAAAGAATTCGTCGCGATACGTAAGAAAAATATTTTGTGCTGCCCACAAATATATTTTTTTTAATTTTGAAACTAATTGTGACATAAATCGAACTAAACAATGAATGTCTTCGAAAGTTGAGTAAAGGGCTAGAATTTTAAATATTTAATAGCATTTAAAAGATCATACTATAACAAGAAAGATCAATCATGCATAAGCATTGATTATGAAACACTTTCCAACTGAAATGCAATGTCATTTAAAAATTTCTGAAATGTGATACATTCAGTGGTGATATCTTTTACATTATCACAGTACTACAGTAATTTATTATACTTAAATATTTAAAACTGTATCGAAATATAAATCATCTGATTCTCTATGCAAAATCAATGAAAATTTCATTAATATAACTTGTTTCCAGACTCCAGAGCTAAGTAATTTTGTGTGAAAAAAATTCAGCAATTCTTATGTAACTCACCTTACAATCGCTTGAGATATTTGCATTCTGCATAAGTTAAAATTAAGCTTCGTTGAAGAAATAATAAAAGTTTAGGGATCACTTAAAATCACAACTATTGTAATTGCATAGGCACGGAATTTAGATACACAGATTATACACAGATACACAGATAATATGTGTGTGTATATGTATTCAAAGTATTGGAATCGTGCCGAAGATCGGAACTCGAATTTTCGAAGGATCTCCACGTTTTGGGACTTCTAGAACACGAAAAAACTATTTTTAGGAAGACGTCTGTGTGTGTAAGTGTGTATCTGTGTATGTTTCTGTCTGTCTGTGAGGATATTACATCCACTCTAATTGAAAAACTAATGGACCGAATTTCATAAAATTTGGTAGGTATGTTTTTTGTGGGAAATCCTGATGTTCATTAAATTATAGTACGATTCGTAATAAAAGAATCTGCCTTCTTTGCGAAATGGTCGGCAAAAATTGCCTTTATCCACTCTAGCTAAAAACTAATGGAACAAATTTAACAAAATTGGTGTATAATATTTTAATAACCTACAAGTGATTTATATACCAAATTTAACAACAATTTGGTACATAAATCATTTGTCGGTTATTGCAGTACGATTCGGGAAAAAGGAACGGACTATTTTTGCGAAATGGCCAGCAAAAATCGTTAAATATAAAAATAAAAGACTACGTGTGCTCAATTGTATCAATTAAATTCCTATTTTATACGTGATTTTTGACAACAAAAAGAATAAGACTAACCCCATTACTCTAGGACTAGCCGTTCTTGAGATATTCTAGTTTTTTCACGTTTTCGCTACGCCACATTTGAAGTCCAGCTATCAAATGAGAACCAAATTTAAGTTTAACGTGCAAATTCAATGTCATTTAATATACTTATGGCTGTTATTTTGTGCAGATAAACTCAAATTATTATTGAAGAAATAAAGAGAACGTGAATATGAGTCTGCAGGGAGAGACATGTGCTGCCCACATCAGAATTTTTAACAATATTACAACAATGATTTATAGAAGTGAACGGGGATTATTTGTAGGCCATTTCGAAAAAAATGTATGAGCTATATTTAAAGATCTACCAAATTTTTGTAGAATAAAATGTTCAACAAATTTAAGCTGTGTACCAAATTTTAACTCTCTAGGACGTAGGAAAGTGCATTAAAAATGCCATGAAATAAGTATATTATGAAGAGTTATATATAATTAAAAAAAATTTGAAAAATTTGTTATCTACCAAATTTATTTTAAAATGTGAAGCCTCTCTCATATACAAAATGATTAAACTCTTGGAAAGATATTTATTATATAATATATCTCTTTTTAACACTTTACAACAAAGTTGAAAAGTGTTTATGACTTTGTTCATTCTGTCTGTCTGTCTGTCCGTTAGCACGATAACTGCCGTAAAAATGACTTTATCAAAATGAAATTTTAGTATGTTTTTCAGACGGTCTGTGGGACCTATGGGAATATAAATAAATAATATCACCCAATTAGTTTTTTATTGAACCCGGGTTGAAAAAATGAAATACATTGAACCCTATGGGACCTAATTTTTCAAACATTTTTGAAGCAAAATTAAAATTCACAAATTGCTTCGAAATTTTTAGGAAATATTCACATTATCCCATAAAATATATAAAAAAAATTTCAGTAAAATATGTTAACTTAAAAATGATTTAATATAGGAAAAAAAAACAAATTCAATTAAATTCTGACTTTTGGGATATCTTCCAGAAAGAAAAAAAAGAGATATATTTTATAATAAATATCTTTCCAAGAGTTTGATCATTTTGTGTATGAGAGAGGCTTCACATTTTAAAATAAATTTGGTAGATAGCAATTTTTCAATTTTCGTTTTAATTTTATATGACTCTTCATGATGTTGTAATATTGTTAAAAATTCTGATGTGGGCAGCACATGTCTTTCCCTGCAGACTCATATTCACGTTCTCTTTATTTCTTCAATAATAATTTGAGTTTATCTGCACAAAATAACAGCCACAAGTATTTTAAATGACATTGAATTTGCACGTTAAACTTAAATTTGGTTCTCATTTAATAACTGGACTTACTGTCAAAGGTGGCGTAGCGAAAACGCGAAAAAACTAGAATATTTCAAGAACGGCTAGTCTTATGTAATGGGGTTAGTCTTATTCCTTTTGTTGTCAAAAATCACGTATAAAATAGGAATTTAATTGATACAATTGAGAACACGTAGTCTTTTATATTTAACGATTTTTGCGGGCCATTCCGCAAAAATAACCCGTTCCTTTTTCCCGAATTGTACTAGAATAACCTACAAATGATTTATATAACAAATTTTGTTAAATTTGGTATATAAATCACTTATAGGTTATTGAAATATTATGCACCAAATTTTGTTAAATTTGTTCCATTAGTTTTTAGCTAGAGTGGATAGAGGCAATTTCTGCCGCCCATTTCGCAAAGAAGGCAGATTCTTTTATTACGAATCGTACTATAATCTAATAAACATCAGGATTTCCCACAAAAACATACCTACCAAATTTTATGAAATTCGGTCCATTAGTTTTTCAATTAGAGTGGATGTAATATCCTCACAGACACACAGAAACATACACAGATACACCCTTACACACACAGACGTCTTCCTAAAAATAGGTTTTTCATGTTCTTGAAGTCCCAAAACGTGTAGATCCTTGGAAAATTCGAGTTCCGATCTTCGGCACGATTCCAATACACGATTCCACACACACACACACACACACATATATATATATTATCTGTGTATCTGTGTATTATCTGTGTATCTAAATTCCGTGCCTATGCAATTACAATAGTTGTGATTTTAAATGATCCCTAAATTTTTATTATTTCTTCAACGAAGCCTAATTTTAACATATGCAGAATGCAAATATCTCAAGCGATTGTAAGTGAGTTACATAAGTATTGCTGAATTTTTTCCACACAAAATTATTTAGCTCTGAAGACTGGAATACAAGTTATGTGAATGAAATATTCATTGATTTTGCATAGAGAATCAGATGATTTATATTTCGATACAGTTTTAAATATTTAAGTATTATAAATTACTGTAGTACTGTGATAATGTTAAAGATATCGCTACTGAATGTATCACATTTTAGAAATTTTTAAATGAAATTGCATTTCAGTTGGAAAGTGTTTCATAATCAATGCATTATTGATCTTTCTTGTTTCTTTCTGGAGGATATCCCAAAAGTCAGAATTTAATTGAATTTGTTTTTTTCACTATATTAAATAATTTTTAATTAAAAAACTACTTAATATATTTTACTGAAATTTTTTTTGTATATTTTATGGGATAATGTAAATAATTCCTAAAAATTTCGAAGCAATTTGTAAATTTTAAATTTGCTTAAAAAATGTTTGAAAAATTAGGTCCCATAGGGTTCAATGTATTTCATGTTTTTAACCCGGGTTCAATAAAAAACTAATTGGGCGATATTATTTATTTATATTCCCATAGGTCCCACAGACCGTCTGAAAAACATACTAAAATTTCATTTTGATAATGTCATTTTTACGGCAGTTATCGTGCTAACGGACAGACAGACAGACAGAATGAATGAACAAAGTCATAAACACTTTTCAACTATGTTGTAAAGTGTTAAAAATGAAACAATGTTTTTTTCAACCGATATTATTCCTTTCCTTATATGCATAGTATATAATGTGAGGGAAAGTATTGTGACGGGTTTAAAAATTCGAATTGGAAATTTCGAATTACACATTTCAAGCATCTCTGAACTCGAATCGAAAGTTTTTGAGGTGATGTCTGTGTGGAGAAAATATAGCCCGAACGAATGCAACTTTATCGTGATATTAAACTTTTTCAAGTATATTTTTCAAAAAAATCTCATAAATTAAAAAAAAAAACATTAAATATTGTGAACGATGTTTACTTTTCATAAGTAATATTATACAATAAATTAATTCTTGTGAATCTAGTTCGTTCCATTGACGATTGGAAATACTTTGTGTAATAATTTTGTATTTTATCGCCAACACTTCTGCATTTATATTTCTCATTTATATAGTATAAAAAATGCTTTGTTCTCCGTTTGTCTGTAATGCTTGGCGATACATTTTGCGAACTTGGCGACTCATTTAGAGAAATATAGCCAACTTGGCGGTATTTCACCCCAGATTAACGAGAATGTCGTCAAAATTGCGAAAAGTTTAACGAACACGACGCCAAACTGATGAATTAATTATTAAAATATTTTAATATATGGACTATATTGCTTATTGTAGATGCTATCAATATTGATAATTGTCAATTTAGAATTACGTGAAATATAAGCTATTTGGGTACTTTGAAATAGTTTTACATCCTGAAAATCATCAAATGTACAATTCAACATTAAAAGCATTGTGCCATTGATATTATATATCATTTTCACATTGTGAAATAAATAAATTCATTGTATTATATAAGGAAAATAATGTGCTGCCCACATCAATTATTTTAATACTTTTTGCATAATAATTAAGTTTGAAAAGGTGCATTGACTTCAAATACAAGGAATTACCACGAGGAACATTACCTGAAGGACATTCAAACTGAAGGCCATTTCTTTCTTTACAGCAGCCCGTTCTTAAACGAAATCCTTCCTCGTTCAACACTTTTCTCGACCTCAACCTCGCCGTCTCAATTACCGAAATTGAGATGATTTTTTAATCGTTTTAACCCGAACATCGGCTATGGTCGGGACGCTAATAGATAACAAGGAAGATCAATTCATGCATAAAGCATTGATTAGGAAACACTTTCCATCTGAAACGCAATTTTATTTAAATATCTCAGAAATGCGATACATTCAGCGCTGATATTTTTTTAATTATCACAGAACTACAATAATTTATTTTACTTGAAAACTTAAGAACTTTTTTGAAAAAAATGAACTTTATTCAAATGACGTCATCGAAATATAAATCGTTCGGCTCTCTATGTAAAAGCAGTGAATATTTCATTCATACACTTTTATTTCAGACTCCAGAGTTAAATAATATTGCGTGAAAAAAATTCAGCAATTCTTATACAACTCATCTTACAATCACTTGTTTATATTCTGCATCCATTAAAATTAGGCTTCGTTGTAGAAATAATCAAATTTTGATGATTATTTACCTTTAAAAATATTGTAATTGCGTTGGCGCAGAATATAGATGCACAGAAAATACGCTAAAACAAAGCGGTTTTAGGACGAATGCAACACTAAATATAAATTTAAAAGAACTTTGAAAATCATGATTTTTACTCTGGGAAAAAAAGATGGATGTCATATTTCATTTTGAAATAGTTCACGTGATCTCTTCATATTATATGGGTGTAATTATTATTCTAATTTTTATTTTTAAAAATACCAAACATATTTTGCTGAATTTTTTTTATATATATTATGGGATAATTTGAATATTTTGTGAAATTTTCGAAGCACTTTGTGAATTTGAACTTCGCTTAAAAAGTGTTCGAAAAATTAGGTCCCATAGGGTTCAACGTATTTCATTTTTTCAACCTGGGTTCAATCCAAAACTATCTGGGTGATATTATTCATTTTCATTGCCATATGTCCCACAGATCGTCTCAATAACATATTAAAATTCCATTTTGATAAAATCATTTTTACGACAGATATAGTGCGAACGGACAGACAGACAGAATGAAAAGTCATACACACTTTTCAACTATGTGGGTGACCACCTGGGAACACCGTGTGCTGTTGGCACATTTCGGGCGCGTTGAGCGCTGAATTCGGGCGCGTTGAGCGCTGGTTTGAGCGCTGAATTTACATACTGCCACAACTGCCGCCATGTTCATGCGGAATACGATCACGTTAAACATGTGGGTCCGTAAGTCCTTCCAAGAAGTTGGTGGTAGGGGAAGGAGGGTACAGTCCTTGTGAATGCCTCCCCCACTGGGTTCCGGTTTAAATTGGGTGGCACTTCCAGGCCGTCCAAACGGTTACCTTACACCTTTCTGGTAGTAAGTGACACTTCTGTGAGTATTCTCTGCTCTTAATTTTTGGTGATCTATGAATTTCTTAATCCTGTTTTTGCTCCTGGGTTCTCCCCCTTTGGTGTAAGACTCTTTGAATTTCTTGTGCATTACTTGATTTTAAGTATGTCAGTCTGTCGGATGTTAGTTGTGTGTGATGACCATTGTATTGTGTAAGGATTGTTTGTTGTGAAGGGTTTTACACACAGATTAATACGCTTCCCGACCGTCCAAACAGTTACCTTACACCTTTCTGGTAGGTCGGACGGTCTGGGTTTCAACAACAACAACACCTTTCTGGTAGGTCGGACGGTCTGGGTCTCAACAACAACACACTTTTCAACTATGTTGTAAACTGCTAAACATGTAAGCAATTTATAGATATTTTGTAGGAAATAGGGTACCGTTTATGAATATACAAATATGATTTCAGTATTCTAATCTTTTGAACGATTTTTTTTTTCGAAAAAAGATATAAAACGGTTTTATACGAGTTAGTTTTCGTTTCACTTTGCTGGCTTTCATTCAAAATATCATCTAAATTATACAAGCAGATATAAAAAATAAGTGACAAAAATGTTCAATTGGAAATCTAGTTTCTTGATCAATCATTTTATTTTACAAAGTTCTTATAGTTTTTGAGCAATCGTTTTGGCAAGTTAAAAAATATTTAAATTTTTTTGTTTTTAAAGTTTGTAATGCTTATTTCGAAAACTAAAAGTGCTAACTAGGAACAATTAGCGAATAATTTGTAGTCCTTTACAAAGCCTATATAAATATATATTTGTAATTTAGATCGGACTCTTAAATTTCAAAGCATATAGATTAGAATTTTGTTGAGCTTTACGAATTGAATCGAAACGGTGTTACGAATTGGCACATCATATTGGACAGAAGATCAATTTCGCATTTTACATTAGTTGCCGCCGATCTAGTGGTCGAGCTGTCAGGGGCATGCGTTTCCGTCTGATCGCTGAATTGGGGGTTGCGGGTTCGAATCCCGCCAGCGGGCATGGATGTTGTCATGTCGAAGTCAAGTCAGACTTCCACCCTTCGGGGGGCTTCTATAAAAGTGAAACTGCAAATCTCCTCCCCTTCGCCATGGGACACCCTGGGGGGTCTTGTGGACGTGGCGCGTAGGCGCCCCTTCACAACGGGGGAATTAGTACCCCCACTTTAGTTGCCAGAGACAAATTTTTTAAAATGTATTTTAAAATGATAATTTTGATAAGAATTCCTAAAGTGATACATTCTTTTTTTCTTTCTGATAATGACTGTGATTCAAGAACTAAACACTATGGAATATAATTGTGTGGAAAAAATATAGTGGCAACCCGTACTATTTAGTAAATAAATTTGAATATATTTGCTTCCTTGACGAAACGTTTGAAACTATAGGCATTTCCTACCATTATTTTTAACCGGAAAACGAGCTGTTCTTAATCGTCTGTTGCTTATTTGAGAAATTCTACGGAGTATCATGCGACAAACCTAACTTGATACTACTCCTGCGTGGATCGGGTTTGACCCAATCCGCGTCCGCACTGAAGAAAATTGTCAACCCCAAAACCCGAACCGAACCCGTAAAAAAGAAAATTGTCGATCCATAACTCAATCCGATCCCGCAGTATGTGACCCGAATACCCGACGGAATTGTTTTTTAAAATTCTATTCAGTAGATATCTAATTTCTTCCGCATATGCACAATTTTCTGCTGTTTACTGTTTTTAACCTCTGTTTACGCGTTTCGCCAGTTAACTTCTTTAAAAAATGTGATAAAGTGATAAAAAAATGTGATTAGTCAGTTAACGTTTCATAAAAAATGTGATACCCTTACAAATAATTTTTGGGAATAGCACCACAACCCGGCCTGCAGCTTGAAATGTAAAAGAATCGTGACCCTCAATCTCACCCGCAACTAGTAAAATAAAGGAAATCCGACCCAAAAAGCAGGTAACCCGCGAATAATCACGGGTACCCGACCTGCTACAGAGATATAAGAATAACTGCAAGCCTCCGCTAAACTATATAGTCAATTTAAAAATTTTCATTTATAAATAAAAACTAAAATTATTTTCATAAAACTGATGGTTATAGTTGAAATCAATCGATTTTTATAATAAATATTAAAAATTCTACTCGTATTTTTCCATATTTCAATAAAAAAAAAGTATTCTAAAGTGACATTCAAAATGAATTCAGTTGCTATTGGAAACCAGTAGCAACAGTTCAGCGTATGTATAATGGGCATATGAAGACAAAATTGAGTAATAAGCCGTTCTACCCTGTATCCCTGTTAGTCTTGCTGCGAGTATACTTTTTCATAAATTTTAGTTTCAAATCGTTGTCATAAAACTCTAAACGACTCTTAATTCGCCGTTCGAAGCTGGTATTTAATAAATATATTGAGAAGTCTGTTACTGTTCGCACATAACTGGCTATCACAAAAGTTTATTGACTCAATATTCAGGGATTTCTATGAGGAATAAGGAATATACCTCGAAGGGCATTTTAACTTAATAACGTTTTTCTTTAGCTTACTCTTGCGACAAAATATGCTTTGTCATAGGCTCCGTTCAACCTGAAACTTGTTTGCCCTTCCATATGGTGTTTGCGCAAGGTCTTCCTGTATAAGTGACCAGTCTAGTAAAGACTTACGACATGTTTTGATCCGGGTAGGATATACCACTAAGTAATCCAGAGGAAGGGCTCAATTATATCGAAAAGGATCCGGTCGTCCAGTCAATTTATCCGGAACTCAACAACAGGGTTCTAGAATGAGGATCAGAATTCCCAGTCCTGCCAAAGACAGGAGTTGGGGTGCTAATTCCGGGTTATTAATTTCTAAAAACAGGATTTTTAGAGGGCATCCACCCCACGTGTTTATACAGGGTCCCGAACCCTGTTTTTGTTATGGTGGACTTGTGTTTGATAAAAGCAAGTGAGTTTTACATATGCTATAGACAGATATGTTTATGGTTCTACCGGTGGACTTTAATCGCGTAATAACACAAAGCCAAAAATCGATAGTATTTGGAGGGGTTGATATTTTGCGAAAGAGCTAAAGGAAGTGCAGTTAAGTCGTTTAATAAGTGCATAGATATTTTGAGATCATGGATATAACTAGTGGCGTCAACAATAAAAAATTTAGGAAGGGCTGGTTGCAATAAAAAATAAAATATATATAGTTCTTAATTTATCCTATTTCGCTTTACTGATGAACTTTTGAAGTCTCGTTTACTGGTGAACTTTTAAAATCTCGTTTACTGATGAACTTTCAATTTTATTATAAAAACATTTGATGTGGGCAGCACGTGACTTTCCTTATATAATGCAATGAATTTGCTACTTCTACAGTAAAAAAAATAGGTTATTCTTATAGTTCCATTCTTTCCAAGATATTGAATTTTCGTCAATTAGTCGTCATGTTCATTGATTTAGCGTCATTTTTATTCACTTGGCGAGATTTTCATTAATTTGGCAACATTTAAAAAGTCGCCAAGTTGACGAGATTGCGCTAAATTTGTTGCCAAAATCACAAAGCGTTATGGACGGAGAAATAAGTTATTATTATAGCAGATAAATGATTATTGGTGTTCAAATACAAAAGTATTACTCAAAGTATATTTTCTCTTGAATGGAACGAGCTAGATCCACGAGAATGATGTCACCCAATTTATCGCATGATATTACATATGAAAAGTGAACATGTTTCTAAACAGTTATATATTTTTTTTAATTTATGGGACTTTTGTGATAAATTTATTTTTAAAATGTGCAATATCTCGAGAACGGTTCATGCTAGCGTTCTAAAGTTTATGTCAATCGTTTTTTAAGGAAAAATTACATAAGAAATGTCTATTTATGTAACTTTATTAAAGGTTTTGAGTTTTTGATGATTTTTTTCAAAATTTCACTCGAAAATTTAGGGAGGTTCTGAACATTCGATTATATTTTAAAACAATAGGCTTCCAGTATTCAGGACTGTGATTTGTGTACCAAATTTCATTCAAATCGCTCCATTCGTTCGTGAGATATCGTCTCCACACACACACACACACACACAGACATCACTTCAAAAATGTTCGATTCGTGATCAGGGATGCTTGAAACGTGCTCTCCCGTCGAAAACTCGAATTCGAATTTTCGACCCCGTCACAATACTTTCCTTATACATTATGTATATAAGGAAAGTAAAAATTAAACATTATTTTAATTATGAAAACTTGTAATTAGAAAGTACCAGAGCAAAATTTTGGATATCCATGCGTATTACAAAAATTAATTATATGCATTAATTAATTAATTACTTTAATTAATCCTATGTTTGAAAAACCGTGATTTATGGTTTTTATCAGAGACAAGCATGCTTCACTAAACGTTTATGACAGGTTCTGCTATAGAATTTCATAGCTTTCAATCTCATTTTAAGCTTTTATATATCCTTAATAATTTTAATTAAAAATACTTCCATATGCAGTCTCAAAATGATCAATATATATATTTTTATTTTTGTTTCGTTAGCAATAGAATTGTAATTCAAGCGCATTTTTAAAATGCATATTCAAAGTTCATATTCATGCATTAAAAATATGTTTTAGCAAATGTATTTTTAACGACCAAAAGCCATTGTTCATTATTCTGTTATTTGTAGAAAACTTTTTAGGCCTGAAAATGAAAAATGATGTCCATTAAATGGATGTGTCTGCTGTTCAGAAGTGTAATAGTTTGTTAAGGGGTTTTGCTGATAGATGTTTCCTAAATGAACGTTGCATAATTTAAATACTCTAAATGAATGCGTCTTCGGGTATCGGGGAGGGTTATGGCCCCCAAACCACTCTCTTGGCAACCCCACCGGTTATAGTTAATAAAGTATATCGGAGTAATAAGTCAAATACAAAATACCGCGGTCAAAACCGGATTTGGAAATTTCGGAGTCGGGGTTAGAAGGACTAATTTTCACGAGTGTACAATCTGAACACATTTTACAGTAGAATATTGCATCTGTTGTACTTATTAAAAAGCAGTATACCTCTAATGAATAAAAACAGTTTAATACTTATTATTATTATTATTATTGTTGTTGTTATTATTATTGTTATTATTATTTCATAATTTCAATTTTTCACTTTATATATAAGCGCGATACAAAATTTGAAATATTCTTAGCCATAAACCTACTTCTTATTAAGCTTAATAAACCAGTGAAAACTGTTTTTAAATCCGTTAAACTAACTACATTTTAAACCAAGCATATTAAATTAATGATATTGACAAAGCGACAGAGATTCTCAAATAAGTAAATTTAATTTTCATATATACCGAATTATGGTTTAAGCTTGTGGCATTTCTCAAAAATCGCCAAGTTGGCGAAATTGTGCCAAATTTGCCGACGAGCTTTTTTTGTCTTGTAAAATTATATATGATTATTATAATCAAACGATCATATAAATATTAAATTTTATGAATCTATTTTAACTAGGTGATACCATCTCAAAAGCAAAGCATATTCCAAAATTTTCAAAACTGATTCAACTCTCTGACTTTAAAATGCATTTAATATAATCATTTCCTTGGATAATTCGCTTCAAAGCTTTCTCAAAATGTGTAAAATATATCAAAATTTGCTACGCTCACATATAAGTCTTTCCTTTAAGAAAACTTAGCATTTTATGGAGATCTGAAACAACTCTTTTAAGTCAATAAGCATCTGGCGTATAATTCGAACATAGAAATGTGCTGACTTTCAAAGTTCCGTTTATTCTACGTTTTAAAATCACCTGCCTTTATTAATTTCGCCAACGATGAAATTATGCTAAATTCATTTATACATACCATCTCATGTACTCAGAAGCAGCCAGAAAGAGTTCCATTGATGTTTACGGTTGACAGCTGATTTAATGCATCACCTTCAGGGTATGTCTATTACCTATGCAAATAGAATAAAGCCAAAACTGTGTAAACTACGCTAATACAGGTGCTGGAATAAAAGTTCGAATACTTATAATTATCTACACAAATGCAGTGAATTTTTGATTGGATAATAGAATTTAGACTTTTGAATTTGTGTGGTGTCATTATTCCAAGTAATGATTTGCAATATCTCCCTCCTCCCCTTCCTAACACAAAACAATAACAAAAACATTAACAGTATTTGTAGTTATAATAATAATATTCTTGACATGCCCAAGTTCCGAAAATAATGATAAAAAAAATTATACATAGTTCCTAGTAACCCCCCCCCCATTAAGTGTTTTAGTAAAGATCTATGAGTGTGCACGTAAGATCTATCTATAAATTAACTAAAGCGTAACTCAATTCGACTTTCTCATACCCAAATCCATTTTTAGTAGAATATTTTTGAAATTTTTTGAAAAATTGAAATTGTATGTTATTGATCGATATTGATGGGGACTATTAATCGATATTGTGGTAAAATTTCGAATTTTTTGATCGGATTTCCGAAACATTCTATCCAGTTCTAGATTTTTTTTATAACAAATACGGATACAAAGTTCCGTGAAAATCGACTCATATTTGTGGCCGCTATCGTGAACACAAATAATCCACCCCAGACATGCATCTAATGTTCGGACAGATAGGCGGACATCACTCCAAAGATGGCTAAAACGTGTTTAGAAGATCTTAAAACATATGTATTGGCATCAAAATCTCGAAATCGAAAATCTCCGTGAAAACAACGTTTTCTCTATACTGTTGCGAACACGCAATATTCCATTTGGCGCCTCCTCTTTCGTCTGTCTCGAAGGCCGGACGAAGAAAATACAGTACATGACGTCAGCATGACAGGAAAATGAGGTAACCCGAGGTTTTTCCAGGATTTCCCAGTTAGAAGAAGGATTGCCAGATTTGGCGATTGATCTTCAATTTGGCGACTTCCGGAATGCTCCATAAATTTCTCGATAGAACGATTTATTCCTTGAAATATAGAAATTTCTAGAAATTTCTATGGAGAGACTGTAAAAAGGACTCACCCCTCCATTGCAGTGGAGTTGATGAAGTGACGTGAGCTACATTGGACTCTGATTTTATCAATGTTTTGAGAATAGTTGTTGAGACCCAGACCGTCCGACCTACCAAAAAGGTGTAAGGTAACTGTAAACATCTTGATGTTGTTGTTGAAACCCAGACCGTCCGACCTACCAGAAAGAAACATTTTGATGTGAATAATATATATGCTTAGGGTTTTTGTGGCGGAAATCGGTTGCGCAATGAAAAATGTAAACGCTTAGGATGTTTATACTTTCGAACCTAATAAATAAAAATCTGATGTGGGCAACACATGACTTTCCTTATATAATGTAATTAATTTACTACTTTTACAGTAAAAAAAAGTAGGTTTTTCTTATAGTAGATACTAATATTCTTTCCAAGATATTAAATTTTCGACAATTAGTCGTCATTTTTATCCATTTGGCGAGATTTTCGTTAATTTGGCAACATTTCAAAAAGTTGCCAAGTTGGCGACATTCCGCCAAATTCGTCGCCAAAATCTCGCCAAGCGTTATGCACTAAGAAATAAGTTATTCTTACAGCAGATAAATGACTATTGGCGTTCAAACACAAAAGTATTACTAAAAGTATATTCTTTCATGAATGGAATGAGCTAGTTCCACGAGAATGATGTAATCCAATTTATCGCATGGTATTACATGTGAAAAGTGAACATGTTTCCCAATAGGAATTTTTTTTTATATGACTTTTTGATAATTTAAAAAAAAAATGAACAATATCTCGAGAACGGTTCATGTTAGCGTTCTAAAATTTATGTCAATCGTTTTCTAATGAAAAATTACATAAGAAATGTCCATTTCCTTAACATTATTAGTGGTTTTGATTTTTTGACGATTTTTTCAAAATTTCATTCGAAAATTTAGGGCGGTTCTTAACATTCGATTGCATATAAAAGCAATAGGCTTCCAGTGTTTACGGATTGTGATTTTTGTACCAAATTTGGTTCGAATCGGTCCATTCGTTCGTCAGTTATCGTCTCCACAGACTCACTGACACACACACACACACACACACACATACTTTCACACACACACTCACACACATACACACACACACAGACATCACTTCAAAAATGTTTGATTCGTGACCAGGGATGCTTGAAACGTGCTCTCCCGTCGAAAACTCGAATTCGAATTTTCGACCCCGTCACAATACTTTCCTTATACATTATGTATATAAGGAAAGTAAAAACTCGAATTCGAATTTTCGACCCCGTCACAATACTTTCCTTTTACATTATGTATAAAATCTGATGTGGGCAACACATGACTTTCCTTATATAACGTAATGAATTTACCACTTTTACAGTAAAATAAATAGGTTTTTCTTATAGTAGATACTAATATTCTTTCCAAGATATTGAATTTTCGACAATTAGTCGTCACTTCATTGATTTAACGTCATTTTTATCCATTTGGCGAGATTTTCGTTAATTTGTCAACATTTCAAAAAGTCGCCAAGTTGGCGACATTCCGCCAAAATCTCGCCAAGCATAATGGACAAAGAAATAAGTTATTCTTACAGCAGATAAATGAATATTGGCGTTCAAATACAAAAGTATTACTCAAAGTATCTTTTTTCATGAATGGAACGAGCTAGATCCACGAGAATGATGTCATCCAATATATCGCATGGTATTACTGAAAAGTGAACATGTCTCTCAAGAGGAAATATTTTTTTTTTATTTTATATGACTTTCTGATAATTTTTTTGAAAAATGTGCAATATCTCGAGAACGGTTCATGTTAGCGTTCTAAAATTTATGTCAATCGTTTTCTAATGAAAAATTACATAAGAAATGTCTATATGCGTAACTTTTTTAGTGGTTTTGATTTTTTGACTATTTTTTCCAAATTTCATTTGAAAATTTAGGATTGTTTTTAACATTCGATTGTGTATAAAAACAATAGGCTTCCAGAGTTTACGGATTCTGATTTTTGTACTTAATTTGGATCGAATCGGTCCATTCGTTTGTCAGTTATAGTCTTCACAGACTCTCACACACACACACACACGTACTTTCACACACACACACACACACACAGACATCACTTCAAAAATGTTTGATTCGTGATCAGGGATGCTTGAAACGTGCTCTCCCGTCGAAAACTCGATTTCGAATTTTCGACCCCGTCACAATACTTTCCTTATACATTATGTATATAAGGAAATTAATAGGATTTTCTTATAGTAGATACTAATATTCTTTCCAAGATATTGAATTTTCGACAATTAGTCGTCATTTTCATTGATTTAGCATCATTTTTATCCATTTGGCGAGATTTTCATTAATTTGGCAGCATTTCAAAAAAGTCGCCAAGTTGGCGACATTCCGCCAAATTCGTCGCCAAAATCTCGCCAAGCGTTATGCACTAAGAAAAACGTTATTCTTACAGCAGATAAATGACTATTGGCGTTCTAATACAAAAGTATTATTCAAAGTATATTTTTTCATGAATGGAACGAGCTAGATCCACGAGAATGATGTCACTCAATTTATCGCATGGTATTACATATGAAAAGTGAACATGTTTCTCTATAGGAATTTTTTTTTTTATGTGACTTTTTCATAATTTTTTTGAAAAATGTACAATATCTCAAGAACGGTTCATATTAGCGTTCTAAAATTTATGCCAATCGTTTTCAAATGAAAAATTACATAAGAAATGTCTATTAGCGTAACTTTATTAGCGGTTTTGATTTTTTAACGATTTTTTCAAAATTTCATTCGAAAATTTAGGGGGGTTCTGAACATTCGATCACGTATAAAAATAATAGGCTTCCAGTGTTTACGGATTGTGATTTTTGTTCCAAATTTGGTTCGAATCGGTTTATTCGTTCGTCAGTTATCGTCTCCACAGACTCACTGACACACACACACACACACACACATACTTTCACACACACACACACACACACACACACACACACACACACATACACACACACAGACATCACTTCAAAAATGTTTGATTCGTGATCAGGGATGCTTGAAACGTGCTCTCCCGTCGAAAACTCGAATTCGAATTTTCGACCCCGTCACAATACTTTCCTTATACATTATGTATATAAGGAAAGTAAAAATATGAATAATTTTTGTTTAGTCGAAAATAAGATCTAGATTATAAATATATAAAAATAATTTCAATATTTTAATATTTTGATTTTTTTTTTCTTTTCGAAAAAACTTGAAAAGTATCTGTCCAAGTAAGTGTTTTTCTTTTTTTTTTCTTACTTTCACTCTGAATATCTTCGAAACTATAAAAGATACAAAGATACATATAAATATTAAGCGACAAAAATATGTATTAAGAAATTTAGTTTCTAAATCTATATTTATTTTTTTTAAAAAGCTCTCGTAATTTTCGAATAATCGTCTTGTTAAGTGGAAAGACAATGAAAATTTGCGATGTTTCAAGTTTGTAATGCTTATATTTCAAGAATTAATAAAATAAAATAGTATAATAAATCTTTTTAAGTTACACGGTTTTAAAAAAATGCACTAAATAGTAAAAAATAATTTTTAGCTATCACAACATTCTTGTTCAAAAATAAAACTGTTATCTAAAAATAAAAGAGTGGGGCGTCTATAAAATAATTGCATTTGAACAGTAACAGAATGTTAAGAAACAATAGAAGTCATAACACAGAAAGGACATATATATAAGAATAACGAATTGTTAAATCAAAATTGTCAAAGAAAAATTTACATGAATTGAATGTAATCATTTTTATATATGTCATTTCTATGTTATCACTTCTATTGTTCCTTAAAATTATGTTTAAAGTCCAATTTTATGGGCGCCTCACGGTTTTATTTTTAGTCGCATATGATCAAGAATGTTGTGATACGACAAAATAATTTTTTTTACGTTTCAGTGCATTTTATTAAAACCGTGTAACTCAAAATGAATGGTTTTTATAATATTTTATTATACTTTTTAGTCTTGTAATCAAATTTTCACCAGATAGCCAATCAAATCCTTTTTAACACTTTACAACATAGTTGAAAAGTTTTTATGACTTTGTTATATATTTTATTGAATTCATCATGACCGATGGTTGTCTGGACATCTGTTTCAACTTCTTTGACGTCATTTTAAACATACTTCCCTACGTACTAAAGATCTACGTACTAAACGTAAGATCTACGTACTAAAATTTGGTACAGAGCTTAGTCCAGTGAAATTTGAACCTATTAAAATTTGCCGAATCCTCAAAAAATAGAATCAGCTTTTTTTTTTAAATGACCCGAGAAAATTCTTCTCCGCTTTACATATTCTTCTTGTTGTAAAATAGTTAAAGAGAGTTATATATATATATGCGTGTGTGTGTGTGTGTGTGTGTGTGTGTGTGTGATTCCGGGGGAGAGTCAGAATCCGGAATATTTAGTATTTTACCTGGGTTTTTCAATAGGTGGGAAAGATGTAGTACTTAAAATGTCACGATTGTCGCAGCTCAATCTGCTTACTTACTCCTCAGTGAAATATTGGTGCTTAAGAACCAGATATTATATTTTGTTTAAAAAGTTAAAAAAAATTAAATGAACCTGAAATTTCTAAAGATGTATAATATTTGGTGAGTTTTGAATAGAATAGATGAAAATATATATATTCAAATACGTATTCAAGTACGTATTTATGTGCCACCAGGTAAGTTTATAGATTAACTTGTATATAAACTCTCGTCAGATATATTCTAAAGTTTGATTTTTATACCGAAAAGCAAGTTAGTTAAATAATTTGATATTTTGACATGGAGTCTTACGGTCTACAGATGAAATCGGGATACAGATGAAATACAGATGACAGTATGCAGATGAAAAATAAAAATGCTAGCTAGCTATAAATACTAGTTAGTGAGTGATCTGTAGCGCTTTGAAAGCCTGTAAAAGAAATAAATAAGTGGATAGAGATCACTTTTATGTAGATACCGTGTACAAGTCCTATGTTATAGTTATGATAGTTAGATCATTACATTATCGATGATTTATTTATGATCACGCAAGCGTTGTAGATAACAGCATTTAGGAATATTGTTATCTGCAATGTGTGCGCGATTCCAGCTCATGATATTTCATGCGGATTCTGTGAATATGAACACTTAATTACAAAAATGTTTAACATGAATGTCAAGAAAGTGACCATGAACGTCCATGCAACATAAAGTTAATGTAACATCTCTAAATTATTACAGATTCCTAACATGTATTTCCCTGCAGTCTTTAAAGGTTCCTAACTGGAAAATAGCATTTACAGTTACCAATTGTTATTACCAGATGGTCCAGTCACTTGACCTTGACGATAAATTTGGAAAATGTAGTCAACTTATAAGACTTATAAGTCTTACTTATAAGACTTATAAGTCACTTATAAGGTATAAAGACTTATAGACTTTATACCTTATAATACTTTATACCTTATATACCCTTTAAGACTTTATACCTTATAAGTGACTTATAAGTGTTATAAGTCTTATAAGAGAGAGAGAGAGAGAGAGAGAGAGAGAGAGAGAGAGAGAGAGAGAGAGAGTCACTTATAAGGTATAAAGATTTTTAACGCTTTTGGAAAAATATTTTAATAGCGAACAGATTAGACAAGAATTTCATGAGTTTTCCAGGTCTTGGGTATATAAGGATGCTCATTGCTCAGATGCGACGTTAGGTGACATGACAAACGGTGAATTGGAATACGCCAGTGTCTTGAGAACTTGTTTGAGAATTAGTTGAGCATTTAATTGATGTTTTATTGCATCCGACGGTTGATTTGTAATTCTTCTACATAACTAGAAGTTGATTAACTATATTTTGTTCCTGTGTATGCTTACTGCTGCTTCTGAAAGAGATTAAGTTATCCAGATCTTTGAGCTCATTTTTGTGTCCATTAAATACATCCACGAATCCAGCGTATATTTCGTAACTACTGGTGTCAGGAGTAGGATTCAAACCGTAACCACCGATAGGAAGATGACGGTTCGAATTGACCATAGATATAGAAGAATATATCTAGGGTTAGAGATATAGAAGAATATATATATAAAATCTAGAAGAATTTATCTATAGTATGTACCAAATACCTATTCCGTATCTATAGAATCGACCATCTTTCTGGAGTCACGACTAGATCCCACGCCTACATTTGGTAACAAAGAAAGTCTAGTCCAATCATTCTTGGGTCAAATATCTATTACTCAACCAATATGATGATAAATGCTCGCCCAGAGAGAAATAATAATTTCCATTCTTGTAATCAGATTTGCCGTTACGTACATTGAAATGAATTCCATCATTAAATTGAATGTGTGATAATGATGCACGACTTCACCGACAAAAGCTTTAAATTGCAATATACGTTATATTATTTTATACCCACACCGCCCAACCTACCCAAAAGGGTAAGGCAACTAATTGGGTGGCCGGGACAGTGTCACCCTATTTAAATCAATATCGAATGGGGTTGAAGACCGTACCATTCTTCAGGGATCGCATCATTCTTCTCCTGCTCATCACCTCTTGGGAGAACTTTCGAACCTACGAATGTATTTTGCTCATACTCCGAGTAAGCACAGGTATAGTTTTGGTATAGTAGATCAATATAATACACGTGATATTAGTTTTGCAAAAATAACATTATTCAACGTATTGTTTTCATGTTTATTTAGTTGACTAGGGGGCTCCGTTCCTGTTTGTTTCGCTCGCCAACCTTGAAGAGCTTTTTACGCTTTTTAAGAAATACAATGAATTAACAATTATGAATAAGTATTGTTAATTCATTGCAATTGTTTTGAAACAACGATGAAGAAAGATAAATATATTTAACCATTTTAGCGTCTTAACTGTCGAAATAACCGTATGTTTACATTCGAATCCAGCTTTCGGTGTAGTCTTGTTGGTGTTATTTGAATTGGAGGATTTTAGAGCAACAACCGTTCTTGTATGTACCGTGGTGGTAAGCTCTGTCTGCTCTGTGACGGCAGCAAATTTGAAACTCGAGTGTAACAAACGTTGTAGACTAGAATCAAATATTTATACTTTTAATGAGTTCAGTGCTTCAATAATTCTATCTTCGGCCATTTTTGTGACGTTTCTATCAGCAACCAATCAGAAAGAGTTGAAAGTCGGCTCGACTCATGAAATCTTTGCCCCTACTGACAATATTAACTCTTACTAACTAATATTCAATTAACTAATACTTGAATCAAAATTTTAAACCCATCTCAGGTATCTATAGGTCTCTATTAGTCCCTGTATAAATGTTCAAAACTATAAATTTTGCCATCTGTCCGCAATGCAGTGTCAAAAAATCGCAGAATTTGTTGTTGTTTATTTAATATAGAGATAAAGAACTAAATTATTTGTAGTGTTTAGAGAAAATGCTGCTCTGACGACATCAGATTTAAAAAATATATAATTACAAGCTGTCCTTTGCAAAGTCTTTTTTATTAATTATCTGTACTTGCCTCTTTTAACCACGATTATTTATCTCGGTTGTTTTTCAGGGATACATATTTATCAAAATACAGTCAAAACTGCTGCTATAATAGTTTTAAAAATCTGATGTGGGCAGCACATGACTTTCCCTGCAGACTTATATTCACGTTCTATTTATTTAAATTAAATTTAATGAATTTTTAATTCAATTTTCGTTCTCATTTGAAAACTGGACTTATTTTCAAAAATGGTGTAGGAAAAATAAGAAAAACTAAAATATCTCGAGAACGGCTAGTCCTAGTGTAATAGGGTTGGTCTTATTCTTTTCTTCGCTAAAAATTACATATTAAACAAGCATTTAATGGCTATATTTGAGCATACGTAGTTCTTAAGTTTAGATTTTGATGATTTTTGCGGGCCGTTTTGCAAAAAAGGCAGGTTATTTTTTTCGAATTATACCAAAATCTAATCAGCACCAGGGTGGCCTACAAGCGACTTATCTACCAAATTTTGTGAAATTCGGTCCATTAGTTTTTCAGTTAGAGTGAATACAAGCTTTTGCGGGCCATTTCGCAAAAAAAGGCGGGTTATTTTAACCCGAGTCATACCCAAAACTAATCAGAACCAGATTCGTACACAAGTGACTTACCTACCAAATTTTATGAAATTCGGTCAATTAGTTTTTTAGTTAGAGTGGATACAAAATCTGCACAGACAGACAAACAGACAGACACACAGACACACAGACACACAGACGCACACACAGACGTCACGCTAAAAATAGTTTTTTCGTATTCTAGAGGTCTCGAAACGTGTAGATACGTCGAAAACTCGAGTTGCGATTTTCGACATGATTCCAATACTTTCCCTATACATTACCATGTATTGCAGGGAAAGTAAAAAAACATTTGTATATGCTGTAGTTATTCTTTATATATACTGTAGTTAATATTTTATTGTATACTATAGTTATAAATAAAGATTTATTAAGATTTATTATTAAAATTTTCTTTAAAACTCTATACATAGTTATATATAACATTAAAAAAATGAAAACGTGCATTAAAAATGTAAGCTATTCAAAAGTTAACATTTGTAAATTAATTTTTTTTTAACTAATTAAATGCTCGAAAGTTCTTTCTTTTTAAAATTGCGGTACTTTAATAATAAAATATGCAGTTTTAAACATGTTTACTCCTTTTCCATTTTAATTTAAAATACGTTTTATTACGTGTTATTTGGGTGACACGGGTAGGATGAAACAGAATAAGAACGTGAAATTAAATTAAAGTCAGCGTTCAATTGAAAATGTATTAACTTTTATAATGATTTTATTTCGCAGTAAATCACAAATTTCCATATAGATCTTATTTTCTGATCGAACTGTGTTTATTTTTATTAAAATAATGCATTTTATATGCTAAGACATAAAACTGAAAAAAAAAATCTAATATTAAATTTAGTTACTAACAAATTCACCTTCCTTTGAAAACTACAAATCTCGAATTCGAATTCTTATTCAAAAATTTTAATTTGATGTTCTTTATGTTTTTCGAAATGCGAAAGTACAGTCCATGCAGTAAGAATGGAAAATTGATTTTTATTTTAAACTAGCAATACATCCACTCAATACTGTCATGTATTGTCTGGTTTCGAAGCATTTTTAGAGTAGGACATGAATAGCCGAATTATTGATCTCAAGACTTTTTTCTGGATCATACGAAATCCTTGGAGGGGTGCACTGTTGATTGAGAGTCGTCTGGCCAGTCGAAGATAGGTAGTTCGATTCCCCGCTGCGGTAGAAGTTCATTATAACAGTACTCGATTAACTTAACACTGCCGGTTAGATACAGCGGATGGCTGGGGTCTAAATAACATGAAAATTGGAATTTTCACCAACTTTTTAGATTTATGGTAGCGGTTTCAATCCACGGAGAGTTATGATGACACAGGAAATTACGAAAGCAACTGAGTGGTCTTATTCGTGGGATCTTCCCAATCTCATAGGTCGTTTCAATGGAAAATTTTATTAAGGGGAAACTGAATGCTCATAATCATGTGATCCTACCAGTCTCATAGGTCGGCTGAATGGAAATTTTTAATGTAGAACAATTGAGTGGTTTTTACGTGATTTTAACAATTTCATAGTTCGACTCAAGTAAATTTTAATGAATGGCAACTTAGTTCCCTTCAAGTGACCTTAACAGCCTCATAGGTCGGCTCAGTGGGATATTTTAATGCAGAACAATTGAGTGGTCTTTTGGGGATTTTAACAATCTCATATGGTCGATCTAAAGAAAATTTTAACGAATGGTAACTGAGTGGTCTTCAAGTGATCTTAACAACCTCATAGGTTGGTTCAGTGGAATATTTTAATGCAGAACCATTGAGTGGCCTTTATGGGATTTTTACAATCTCATATGTTGCTGTTGTTGAGACCCAGACCGTCCAACCCTCCAGAAAGGTGTAAGGTAACTGTTTGGGCGGCCGGGAAAAGCCACCCAATTTAGACCAGAACCTAGTGGGGGAGGCATCCACAGGGACCGTACCCTCCTTACCCTACCACCGACCTCTCGACAGACCCACATGTTTAACGTGATGGTACTCCGCGTAAACACGGAGGAAATAGCAACGGAGGAAATCGAACCCGGGCCTACCGATTGCAATTCCCGCGCGCTAACCACTGGACTATCGCGCCCAACAATTTCATATGGTCAATCCAAAGAAAATTTTAACGAATAGCAACTGAGTGGCCTTCAAGTGATCTTAACAGCCTCATAGCTCGGTTTAGTGGAATATTTTAATGCAGAACAATTGAGTGGTCTTTACGTGATTTTAACAATCTGATAAATCGATTCAAAGAAAATTTTAATGAATGGAAACTGAGTGATCTTTGGGTGATTTTAACCGACCCATAAGTCGGTTCAATGGAAATCTTTAATGAAGGGCAACTTAATGATCTTGATATGTAATTTTTGCAGTCTCATAGGTCGGTTTAATAGAAAATTTTATGAAGAAAATATGAGTGGTCTAGGTCGTAGGATCTTAACACCCTCATAGTTCAATAGAAACATTTAATAAAGGGCAATGTTATAGGCCGATTCAATAAAACTTTAATAAAGGGCAACTAAGAGAGAGGTTTTAGTCATGAGATCTTAACAGCCTCATAGGTAAATTCAATGGAAAATATTTATGTATAGTATCTGATAATGATCTTGATCATGGGATCTTAACAGCATCAAAGTATGTTCAATGGGAAATTTTAATGCAGAACAATTGAGTAGTCTTAGCCATATGAGCTTAACAGCTTTTTAACACTTTACAACAAAGTTGAAAAGTGTTTATGACTTTGTTCATTCTGTCTGTCTGTCTGTCCATTAGCGCGATAACTGCCGTAAAAATGACTTAATCAAAATGAAATTTTAGTATGTTGTTCAGACAGTATGTGGGACCTATGGGAATATAAATGAATAATATCACTCAATCAGTTTTGGATTGAACCCGGGTTGAAAACGTGAAATACATTGAACCGTATGAAACCTAATTTTTCAAACATTTTTTAAGCGGATTTAAAATTCACATATTACTTCGAAAATTTTAGATAATATTCAAATTATCCCATAAAATATATAAAAAAACATTCAGCAAAATATATTCAGTAGTTTTTTAAATAAAAATTAAAATAATATTTACACCCTTATATGAAGCGATCACCTGACCATTATATGAAGAGATCACGTGACCCACTTCAAAATGAAATATGGCATCCATCTTGTCTCAAAATCGTGATTTTTAAGGTTCTTTTTAATTCACATTGAGTGTTGTATCCGTCCTAAAACCGCTTTATTTTTGCTTAAATTCTGTGCATCTACATACTTAAACAACGCAATTGCAATATATTTGAGTTTAAATGATCATCCAAATTTGAAATTTCTACAACGAAGCCTATTTTCCACTTATGTAAAATGTAAACAGCAAAATATATAGAATGAGTTGTATGAGAATTGCTGCATTTCTTTAACGCAAAATTATTTAGCTCATGGAGTCTGCATAGCTGATATGAATGAAATATTCATTGACTTTACAGAGAGAAGGACGATTTCTTTCGATGAAGTTTTAAGCATAGAGTTTAATTACTTGTATCTCCATGGTCTTAAGTTTTTAAATAAAATAAATTATTATAGTATTGTGATGGATGAAATGAATGGGAAAATGTTTATGAATGAAATGCTGCTTTTATAGCGAGAGCCAGGCGTGTTATATTTCGATGGCGTCATTTGAATAAATTTTAGTTGTTTTTGATGAAGTTTTCAAATATAATACATTATTGTAGTGTTATGATAATGTTAAAAGCATAACCGAGGAACCAGGCGATTTATATTTAATTGGCGTCATTTGAATGAAGTTCAACTTTTTCGATGAACTTTTAAGTTTTCAAATATAATAAATTAATGTAGTATTGTGATAATTTTTAAAATATTACCGAGGAATGTATCGCCTTTTAGAGATGTTTAAATGAAATTGCATTGAAGTTGGAAAGTGTTTCATAATCAATGCTTTATGCATGATTGACCTTTCTTGTTAAGTAATTAACACGGTGCAATCATATGTGACAATGAAAAATTTTACTGAAGGGCAAATGTGTGGTCTTGCTCACGTGATCTTAGCAAACTCATACCTGTATAAATCGATCCCTTCGGCACAGATAAACCAAATTCGAAAGGAATAATTCAGTGTCAGCCATTTTCAGCCATTGACCTTTGAAGGGAAGGAAGAGATAATGTTCGCGTTCAAGGGGCACAGCAACAGGCATAAGTGTGAGCTTTATCTGCCACCAATAGATAAAAAGTGAGTCCACACATCGAAAAATGGCTGCGGAGGTGAACTCGAGATAAAAAAAAAAAAAAAAAAAAAAAAAAAAAAAGAAAAGAAAGAAAATAAGTTCCAAGACGTGGAGATTGGAAATACTTTTCAGTTTCTTCTCTTCTAGACAACGAAAAATGTTGTTATTTAATAAAATAGTATGGAAGCAACTAATTAATACTTTAAATTCAAAGATAACAAAAAAATAGGTTTAAAAGTCTTTTATTAAAATCTCCTTTTTGTGACGTACAAAATCACACGGCCGTAGCGCTTTCGAGCACTTTTATGCCCTTCACCAGTGGCGAAGTGAAAATTAGGTGCGAACATGTGCTTAATTATAGGCCATAACTGCCAGGCAAAATTTTCCATATCAATCAATTTATGTTTTTACTGTTTTAATTACGAGGCATTTAAAATATAATTTAATTATGAAATACAAATTACAATATTAGAAAAAGGTTCATAAAGTAAATAGTAACCAATAGGAATGTCGTCAAAAAACGAAATAAAGCAACTACTAAATTTTTAGAAAATCGGCTTTGACACGTATTGAATCGAGAACGTGACGCAAAGCATAACTAAGGATCTGAACAAGATCAAAGTTACAAATTGACTCACGGTGAAGATAAACAAGAGAGATCAATCATGCATAAAGCATTGATTATGAAACACTTTCCAACTTCATTGCAATTTTATTTAAACATGTCTAAAATGCGATACATTCCAAGGTAATATTTTTAAAATTATCACAATACTACATTAATTTATTATATTTGAAAACTTAAAACGTCATCGAAATAAATGAATTTCATTCAAATGACGGCATTGAAATATAAATTGCCTGGTTTAAGCATCTCTAAAATACGATACATCCTTCGGTAATATTTTTAAAATTATCATAATACTACAATAATTTATTATATTTGAAAACTTCATCGAAAACAAATAAAATTTATTCAAATGACGTCATCGAAATATAACACTCCTGGCTCTCTCTATAAAAGAGCAGCATTTCCTTCATTAGCTTTTTTCCATTCGTTTCATTCATCGCAATACTATAATAATTTATTTTATTTAAAAACTTAAGACCATGGAACAACAAGTAATTAAACTTTATGCTTAAAACTTCATCGAAGAAATTGTCCTTCTCTGTGTAAAATCAATGAATATTTCATTTATATCAGCTATATTGCAATCTTCATGAGCTAAATAATTTTGCGTTAAAGAAATGCAGCAATTCTTATACAAATCATTGTACATCTTTTAGTATTTACATTCTTCATAAGTGAAAATTAGGCTTCGTTGTAGAAATAATCAAAGTTGGATGATCATTTAAACTCAAATATATTGTAATTGCGTTGTTTCAGTATGTAGATGCCCAGAATTTAAGAAAAAATAAAGCGGTTTTAGGACGGATGCAACACTAAATATGAATTAAAAAGAATAAAAATCACGATTTTGACACAAGATGGATGCCATATTTATTTTGAAGTGGGTCACGTGATCTTTTCATATAATGGTCACGTGATCGCTTCATATAAAAGGTGCAATTATTATTTTAATTTTAATTTTAAAAACTAGTGAATATATTTTGCTGATTTTTTTATATATATTTTATGGGATAATTTGAATATTTCCTAAAACTTTCGAAGCAATTTGTGAATTTTAAAATTTTTTGGTTCTCTTTGATTTTAAAGTATGCTATTATTTGTTGAGTAATTAACTGCATTCTGCCAATCAGAAAACAGTTTAGATGACATTCACTTAGGATACATAATTTGAAAAATATATTTTTGCTATGGATAAGAATTTACAATACCAACAAAATTCACATTCACATTAACTTTGTAACTTTTTAATCTCATAAATATGACGTCTGAATAAGAAGCCGAATCTACAAACATTACACGCAGTAAAGCAAAATTTACCCAAGGAATACTGTAGGTATCTTTAAAAATACTAATGAGATCAGCACATAAATTTTCGACAGTGCTTACTTAACTTTGTAACTATATCAATATGTTTTTTTTTCTTTCCATTCCATAGATAATAATATTTTTTTCTTAAAATTATTTTTTTTACCCTGCAAAATTAAGTGAAAATAACAATTTAAAATTACGTTGCCGCCCTTCCCTATTTTAATTCTTAATTTCAAAATATTTTTCTCAATGCACAGTTTTATCAATTGCCAAAATATCCTTAAAATAGCTATAGAACGTTAATCTGTGCACAACCAATAATGAACTAAATCACAGCTCACAGCGTGAAATACAACGCGAATAAAGTTAAGTAAGCATATGTACGTTTCTGCAATCTTCGTATTTCCTTTTTTAGTGCCAAAAAGGCGTACACCTGACGTACGTCTGCTTTCTTCACTTTATTTGAACTGCCTTTTGCGTTGTGATCTAGTTCAATATTCTTAAAAAATTCTCGAATCCTAAATAGTCTTTCAGCTACATATTTTGACGGTGTTTTTTAGTATTTTAATAATAAATTATTGGAATATAATTAAAATATATAATTAAAATATATAATTAAAATATAATATAATTAAAATATATAATTAAAATATATAATTAAAATATAATATAATTAAAATATATAATTAAAATATAATATAATTAAAATATAATATAATATACACGCGGAGTACAATCACGTTAAACATGTTGGTCCGTAAGTCCTTCCGAGAGGTTGGTAGTAGGGGAAGAAGGGTACGGTCCCTGTGGATGCCTCACCCACTGGGTTCCGATTTAAATTGGGTGGCACTTCTCGGCCGCCCAAGCAGTTACCTTACACCTTTATGGTAGGTCGGACGGTCTGGGTAACAACAACTCAATTTGGTTCAATTTCGTGTGAATTGAGAATTTATTTTCTACTTTTCTATGCGCCACTATTGTGTAGGGCAACGTTTCCCAACCTTTGTGAGACCGCTGGTAAATTATTTTTTAATAAGACGAGAGCCTGGTCCCAACAAATTGACTCGTAAATACCTTCCTAATTTTTTTAAATTCACGCATTAAATAAGTATTAATCATACATTAAATAAGTATTAATAAATAAAAATCATGGCATAATCATAAGGCGCATTAGTACATTTATGTATACGGTGTGGCATGTTGACTAATATAAAATTACATTTAAATAAATTATCAATCAAACTCGCGAAATCGTGCGGCATGTTGTAATTTCCTCAGGCCAACATCATTCAATTAATCTGTGCTGATTTTCATTCACATATCCCATTCTGATCACCAAAAGTTTATAACATTGTTTAGTATAAAATGGATTATTGTATTATTAAATTATTTTACTTATGTTGGTTTAAAAAAAAATGGTATTGAGAAAGAGAAATATGCATGCATTGTAATTCACCATAGAAATCAGCTGAGTGGTCTCTTATTCATATTAAAATTTAAATGCGGCTTGGTCACTGACATTTGCTACATAGATGTTATTTAAGCATTCTGGTTATGGAGCTTTTCGCCACTGTGAGACCAGAAATCTCTTACGTATTTCGATGAGACAGCTTTATGCTGTTTATTTATTGGGTCCGAAACATCGAACAATACTTATAGTCTGGATGGCGCCGAGATTTACAGAAAACCATAAATTTAGGAGCGTCAAGACAGAGGGGGCCGAGCGGGCCCTTACGAGGATGCCAAGTAGCGACATTGGTTCAATGATTAACCAATGGTAAAACTGCTTGTTGCGTCACTCTCAATGCTACAAATGAAAGCAAAGGGGGGAGTTACACCCCTGAGAAAAAAGAACCACAACCTGTGACCTAAGAAGGACACTTAAGCACACTTGCTCATATAACGTCGAGAAGATGACTTAAGAACGACTTTTAGAAAGATGACTTGTGCTAATACTCGGGCGGCATTATGACTTAGAGATGACTTGATTTGGCAGGAGATTAACAGCTCGAAATTAAGGAGCACGAAACTTAGAAAGATGTGTCAACTACGAGAATGACTTAAGTGCGTGTGTCGGCCAGCAGTACAATATTATCGTCGAATTACAAGTGGTGAATAAATACTTCGAGTTAAATTCTAGTAATATGATCGGCGTAGTACCTGGTGGTGACAAAGTACAAGACAGATTTGAAGGTATGTGTTCCTCAATTAACTTTAGGTCTAGAAACGTTTAGGCAATTTAAATGGTCTCGCATGTTCCCCCGCCAAAACTAATAATTAATTGTGTAATAAATTAATAAGTGTTTATGTTGTTAATAAATGTTTTATTGTTAAAGTTTAAATGGTGCGATCCATTTAGTATTATATTAATTAATATTCCTTTACAGGACTCACGCAAAGGTAAAAAAACCTGATGTGGGTAACACATGACTTTCCTTATATAATGCAATGAATTTACTACTTTTACAGTTAAAAAAAATGTTATTCTTATAGTACATTCTTATATTCCTTCCAAGATATTGAATTTTCTTTAATTAGTTGTCATTTTCATTGATTTAGCGACATTTTTACTCATTTGGCGAGATTTTTGTTAATTTGGCAACAATTAAAAATGTCGCCAAGTTGGCGACATTCCGCCAAATTCGTCGCCCAAATATCGCCAAGCGTTATGGATGGAGAAATAAGTTATTCTTATAGCCGATAAATGACTATTGGCGTTCAAATACAAAAGTATTACTAAAAGTATCTTTTTTCATGAATGGAACGAGCTGGTTCCACGAGAATGATGTCACCAAATTTATCGCATGGCATTACATATGAAAAGTGAACACGTTTCTCAATAGAAAATATATTTTTTTTATTTTATATGACTTTTTGATATTTTTTTTTAAATGTGCAATATCTCGAGAACGGTTCATGTTAGCGTTCTAAAATTTATGTCAATCGTTTTCTAATAAAAAATTACATAAGAAATGTCTATTTGCTTAACTTTATTAGTGGTTTTGAATTTTTGACGATTTTTTCAAAATTTCACTTGAAAATTTAGGGGGGGGTCTGAACATTCGATTTCGTATAAAAACAATAGGCTTCCAGTGTTTACGGATTTTGATTTTTGTACCAAATTTCGTTCGAATCGGTTCATTCGTTCGTCAGTTATCGTCTCCACAGACTCACTGACACACACACAGACATCACCTCAAAAACTTTTAATTCGTGATCAGGGATGCTTGAAACGTGCTCTCCCGTCGAAAACTCGAATTCGAATTTTCGACCCCGTCACAATACTTTCCTTATACATTATGTATATAAGGAAAGTAATAATTGGAGGGTTTTATATAGCAGCAGAGCAAAGCAATGTAATTTAATAATAAGTCCACTTATACGAGCAATTTACGACCATGTATAATAAATTAAATTTAACAATATTATTATAATTAATAATAGTAGTTCTTTTCTTTTCCTTTCCCACAGCCACATTCACGACAATTATTCTCCTTAGAATATTTCTACTATGAAATATTTATACATAAAAAATGGTTAGAAAACTGAAACGCGAAATTACAAGGAGATCTCTCGCAGCCCGCTATAATGGATACCACGGCCCGGAAATTGAGAAATACTCGTGTAGGGGATAACATTCAATTTTTCCCCCTCATAATTTATTTTTGCTATCTCATAATAGGTAATACAGTATAGAGAAAGTACTGTTTTCACGAAATTTTTTGAACTCAATATTTTTTTGTCAATATATGTTTTAAAACCTCCTGAACATGTTTGACTCCTTTTGGAGTGGTATCCGTCCGCCTATTTGTCTGTATGTCTGTGGTCGATTTCTTGTGCACACCATATCGGCCCGAAATATGAATGGATTTTCACGAAACTTTATATCCCACTTTGTTGTCGAAAACTCTAGAATTAGATAGAATTTTTTTTTTTTTTAATTCGAGCGAAAACTTCGAAATTTATTCCAAGTTTTATTATTTTGAAATTTTTTTAGCATGGCAGCATAGGACAAAAAAATCTGATGTGGGCAACACATGACTTTCCTTATATAATGCAATGAATTTACTACTTTTACAGTAAAAAAATAGGTTTTTCTTATAATAGATACTTATATGTTTTCCAAGATATTGAATTTTCGACAATTAGTCGTCATTTTCATTGATTTAGCGTCAATTTAATCCATTTGGCGAGATTTTCGTTAATTTGAAAACATTTTAAAAACTCGCCAAGTTGGCGACATTCCGCCAAATTCGTCGCCAAAATCTCGCCAGGCTATACTAACGGAGAAATAAGTTATTCTTATAGCAGATAAATGACTATTGGCGTTCAAATGCAAAAGTATTACTCGACGTATCTTTTCTCATGAATGGAACGAGCTAGATCCACGAAAATGATGTCACCCAATTTATCGCATGGTATTACATATGAAAAGTGAACATGTTTCTCAATAGGAAATATATTTTTTTTATTTTATATGACTTTTTGATAATTTTTTTGAAAAATGTGCAATATCTCGAGAACGGTTCATGTTAAAGTTCTAAAATTTATGTTAATCGTTTTTTAATGAAAAAGTACATAAGAAATGTCTATTTGCGTAACTATATTAGCGGTTTTGATTTTTTGACGATATTTTCAAAATTTCACTCGAAAATTTAGGGGATTCTGAACATTCGATTGCGTATAAAAACAATAGGCTTCCAGTGTTTACGGATTTTGATTTTTGTACCAAATTTCGTTCGAATCGGTCCATTCGTTCGTCAGTTATCGTCTCCACAGACTCACTGACACACACACAGACATCACCTCAAAAACTTTTAATTCGTGATCAGGGATGCTTGAAACGTGCTCTCCCGTCGAAAACTCGAATTCGAATTTTCGACCCCGTCACAATACTTTCCTTATACATTATGTATATAAGGAAAGTAATAATTGGAGGGTTTTATATAGCAGCAGAGCAAAGCAATGTAATTTAATAATAAGTCCACTTATACGAGCAATTTACGACCATGTATAATAAATTAAATTTAACAATATTATTATAATTAATAATAGTAGTTCTTTTCTTTTCCTTTCCCACAGCCACATTCACGACAATTATTCTCCTTAGAATATTTCTACTATGAAATATTTATACATAAAAAATGATTAGAAAACTGAAACGCGAAATTACAAGGAGATCTCTCGCAGCCCGCTATAATGGATACCACGGCCCGGAAATTGAGAAATACTCGTGTAGGGGATAACATTCAATTTTTCCCCCTCATAATTTATTTTTGCTATCTCATAATAGGTAATACAGTATAGAGAAAGTACTGTTTTCACGAAATTTTTTGAACTCAATATTTTTTTGTCAATATATGTTTTAAAACCTCCTGAACATGTTTGACTCCTTTTGGAGTGGTATCCGTCCGCCTATTTGTCTGTATGTCTGTGGTCGATTTCTTGTGCACACCATATCGGCCCGAAATATGAATGGATTTTCACGAAACTTTATATCCCACTTTGTTGTCGAAAACTCTAGAATTAGATAGAATTTTTTTTTTTTTTAATTCGAGCGAAAACTTCGAAATTTATTCCAAGTTTTATTATTTTGAAATTTTTTTAGCATGGCAGCATAGGACAAAAAAATCTGATGTGGGCAACACATGACTTTCCTTATATAATGCAATGAATTTACTACTTTTACAGTAAAAAAATAGGTTTTTCTTATAATAGATACTTATATGTTTTCCAAGATATTGAATTTTCGACAATTAGTCGTCATTTTCATTGATTTAGCGTCAATTTAATCCATTTGGCGAGATTTTCGTTAATTTGAAAACATTTTAAAAACTCGCCAAGTTGGCGACATTCCGCCAAATTCGTCGCCAAAATCTCGCCAGGCTATACTAACGGAGAAATAAGTTATTCTTATAGCAGATAAATGACTATTGGCGTTCAAATGCAAAAGTATTACTCGACGTATCTTTTCTCATGAATGGAACGAGCTAGATCCACGAAAATGATGTCACCCAATTTATCGCATGGTATTACATATGAAAAGTGAACATGTTTCTCAATAGGAAATATATTTTTTTTATTTTATATGACTTTTTGATAATTTTTTTGAAAAATGTGCAATATCTCGAGAACGGTTCATGTTAAAGTTCTAAAATTTATGTTAATCGTTTTTTAATGAAAAAGTACATAAGAAATGTCTATTTGCGTAACTATATTAGCGGTTTTGATTTTTTGACGATATTTTCAAAATTTCACTCGAAAATTTAGGGGATTCTGAACATTCGATTGCGTATAAAAACAATAAGCTTCCAGTGTTTCCGGATTGTGATTTTTGTACCAAATTTCGTTCGAATCAGTCCATTCGTTCGTCAGTTATCGTTTCCACAGACTCACTGACACACACACACACACACACACACACACACATTCACACACACACACACATACTTTCACACACACACACACACACAGACATCACTTCGAAAACGTTTGATTCGGGATCAGGGATGCTTAAAACGTGCTCTCCCGTCGAAAACTCGAATTCGAATTTTCGAAACCGTCACAATACTTTCCTTATACATTACTGTATATATATATGGAAAGTAAAAAGAATTCCGGTATAAGAAGGTCGAGTTGAGCCACACTCTAGTTAATTTGCTTTTTATTTTTTATTTTTAGTTTTAGGTTTTCCTCCTACATCCAACATATTATTACTTTCCTTATATACATAATGTATAAGGAAAGTATTGTGACAGGGTCGAAAATTCGAATTCGAGTTTTCGACGGGAGAGCACGTTTCAAGCATCCCTGATCACGAATCAAACATTTTTGAAGTGATGTCTGTGTGTGTGTGTGTGTGTGTGTGTGAAAGTATGTGTGGGTGTGTGAAAGTATGTGTGTGTGTGTGTGTGTGTGTGTGTGTGTGTGTGTCAGTGGGTCTGTGGAGACGATAACTGACGAACGAATGGACCGATTCGAACCAAATTTGGTACAAAAATCACAATCTGTAAACACTGGAAGCCTATTGTTTTTATACGCAATCGAATGTTCAGAACCCCCCTAAATTTTCGAATGAAATTTTGAAAAAGTCGTCAAAAAATCAAAATCAATAATAAAGTTACCTAAATAGACATTCCTTATGTAATTTTTCATTAGAAAACGATTGACATAAATTTTAGAACGCTAACATGAACCATTCTCGAGATATTGCACATTTTTCAAAAAAATTATCAAAAAGTCAAATAAAATAGAAAAAAAATATTTCCTATTGAGAAACATGTTCACTTTTCATATATAATATCATGCGATAAATTGGGTGACATCATTCTCGTGGATCTAGCTCGTTCCATTCATGAAAAAAGATACTTTGAGTAATACTTTTGCATTTGAACGCCAATTTATCTGCTGTAAGAATAACTTATTTCTTCGTTCATAACGCTTGGCGAGATTTTGGCGACGAAATTGGCGGAATGTCGCCAACTTGGCGACTTTTTGAAATGTTGCCAAATTAACATAAATCTCGCCAAATGGATAAAAATGACGCTAAATCAATGAAAATGACGACTAATTGTGGAAAATTCAATATCTAATAAGTTATATAATATATAAATATATAATAATAGTTATATAATATATGTCGAAAATTCAATATCTAATATGTTATATATATATATATAACTTATTTCTTTGTCCATAACGCTTGGCGAGATTTTAGCGACAAAATCGGCGGAATGTCGCCAACTTGGCGACTTTTTGAAATGTTGCCAAATTAACGAAAATCTCGCCAAATGGATAAAAATGACGATAATCAATGAAAATGACGACTAATTGTCGAAAAGTCAATATCTTGGAAAGGATATTAGTATCTACTAGAAGAAAAACCTATTTATTTTACTGTAAAAGTAGTAAATTCATTTCATTATATAAGGAAAGTCATGTGTTGCCCACATCAGATTTTTTTTTAATGTAATTTACGTACAAACCTATGTAGATGGATCATACATGGATCGATGTATTAAAGCCAGGAGGACATTTCACTAGAAGACACTAAACCGTACTTCGTAATGAAAATGCGAAAAACACATGCTTATGACTTACGTAAGTGACGTAACGAAGTAACGTAACGACAGCATAGATGAAAATGTTACACGGGATAAAACAGTATGCCGAGTTTCAGCTTCGGGAGCCGAGAAGGAGAGTGACAAAGATGTTGAACTAAAATATAGACTAAGAAAATTAAGGGGAGGTTAATAAGTTGGTGTAGGTGAAACAAAATAGACAAAATAAATCATATTTTCAATAGTTTCTTTTAAAATTTAATAAGTATTAAAAAATAAATATGAAAGTATGGTAGACAATGCTTGGATTTTTAATTGAATTGTATCAAAACGTTCCGAAATTTCACACAATGATCCGCACGCCACTGACGTCGGATCGACAGATCGACGGACATCACGCCACTGACGACGGACCCACAGATCGACGGACATCACGCCACTGTCTTTATGAGACTTTTATGTATTTTTCCCTTCTAGTGAACATATCATTAAAACGTAATAAGTTTTGTGCCATTAATAAATAATTCATCCGTTGCCTCTCCCTTGCTGAAGTCGAAGTGGTCTATCGTGGGAAACTATAGTTACAGTATCCAATCTTTTTTTTTTTTTTTTCAAACCTTTTAGGACGTCGACAAAAATTCGCCAAACTGGTTATCTTCATTGTAATTCTGTTGCGTGTCGAAAGGAAAGTTTCTCCATCGAGAAAGTACTCGGATATAAATTAGTTTAATAGACTGCCAATGAGATGGCAGTTTTTAAAAATCGGCTGAGTCATTCAATTCGTTATTTGATACTCCAGCCGTCTCTTTTATATGAGTAATTAACTGAAGTGTGGCTTAACTAGGCTTTCTCATATCCAATTCTACTTTTAAACATCTTGTGATATTTTATTTTATTTATTTATTTTTTTTTTTTTGCAAGAAAAAATGTGAAAAATCTGTATAGTTGGTTTCAATGATCACAAATGTAGCATGTTATCATTCATTTTAAAGAGCTTGCAAAACTATCACGATTGATACCAAGTTTGAGAATGTACCCTCCTAGGGCATAACTTCCTCCCCCCCTGATCACGAAAGCATCCCTGATCACGAATCAAACATTTTTGAAGTGATGTCTGTGTGTGTGTGTGTGTGTGTGTGTGTGTGTGTGTGTGTGTGTGTGTGTGTGTGTGTGTGTGTGTGTGTTTGTGTCAGTGGGTCTGTGGAGACGATAACTGATGAACGAATGGACCGATTTGAACCAAATTTGGTATAAAAATCACAATCCGTAAACACTGGAAGCCTATTGTTTTTATACGCAATCGAATGTTCAGAACCCTCCTAAATTTTCGAATGAAATTTTGAAAAAATTGTCAAAAAATCAAAACCACTAATAAAGTTAAGCAAATAGGCATTTCTTATGTAATTTGTCATTAGAAAACGATTGACATAAATTTTAGAACGCTAACACGAACCGTTCTCGAGATATTGTACATTTTTTAAAAAAATATCAAAAAGTCATATAAAATAAAAAAAAATATTTCCTATTGATAAACATGTTCACTTTTCATATGTAATACCATGCGATAAATTGTCTGACATCATTCTCGTGCATCTAGCTCGTTCCATTCATGAAAAAAGATACTCTGAGTAATACTTTTGTATTTGAACGCCAATAGTCATTTATCTGCTGTAAGAATAACTTATTTCTTAGTGCATACCGCTTGGCGAGATTTTGGCGACGAATTTGGCGGAATGTCGCCAACTTGGCGACTTTTTAAAATGTTGCCAAATTAACGAAAATCTCGCCAAATCGATAAAAATGACGCTAAATCAATGAAAATGACGACTAATTGTCGAAAATTCAATGTCTTGGAAAGAATATTAGTATCTACTATAAGAAAAAAACCTATTTTTTTACTGTAAAAGTAGTAAATTCATTACATTATATAAGGAAAGTCATGTGTTGCCCACATCAGATTTTTTTCTATAGTATGAGAAGGTAAAAATTGATTTAATTTCAGGTTTAAACCAGGAGTATGCATCCTGTTACCATAAGCGAGCATCGACATATGATACATTTATCTAGAAAGCACTAAACAAAAGAACTAGTACAGTAAGTGACATATATTTCCACTGTCACGCGAGCATTTTGGTGCTCGCAAGAAATACGTTACGGACATGGAGGAGTAATTACAATGAGAGGAGTTTGATAAGAACTCTTTGATTGCGACCTCTGTTTTAAGGGAACGGGGGGATGTTCAAAAATTGTTTCATACGATGTCTACACTTGACATGCAAATTATTTAACTGAGAGGTTAAAGTCGGCTATGCGTGTTTGCCTAATACTTATTTTCATTAAAGATATGGCCAGCTACTGTAGGAACAGACAGTGTCTCCGACAGAATTTTTAGACCCCTATGCTGCAAATGCGTGGACTCTCTACTACCCCCTATTTTATAAGTTATTAACCTTTCTTCATCCACTGTTTATGTGAACTTGGCCCATAAATCTTCCGGGTCCTTATTTATTGCCCCATTCCAACTGTGGGTGGCCCTGGAAATAGAAAAAAGTCAGCCATGACGTAAGAAAATCTTTCATCTTTATTAAATTAGTTGAAAAAAGTTTAAACCATGTGCTTCTGAGTTTCATCTAAAGATTCTTTTACACGATGTAAGATATTTAATTAATAAATTGACCAACTTAATCTGACTACTTGCATCGTATAAAAGGAAAATAAAATGTCAATAACCTACATTCAACTAATTTTTCTTTGACAAGTGAGAGAACGGTTATGAGAGCTAAATGTAACAACTCCAAACACAGATGAATGTAACTAGCTGAATGTAACTCAATTACAAACACATATGAATGTAACAGTTCCAAAAAGATCTGAATGTAACTCCAAATAGAGCTGATTGTAACACAACTACAAACACATGTGAATGTAACAGCTCCAAAAAGATCTTAATGTAACTCCAAATAGCGCTTATTGTAACACAACTACAAACACAGATGAACGTAACAGCTCGAAAATGATCTGAGTGTAACTCCAAATAAAGCTGATTGTAACACAACTACAAACATATATGTATGTAACTGCTCCAGAAAGGTCTAAACAACTGCTCCAGAAAGGTCTAATTGTAACAACTCCAAAAAGAACAATAGTTTCTGCTCCAGAGAAGGAGTGAACTTTAAAAAAATAACATATTTTAATTAACTTATTCGAAATATCAACGAATAAAGTATAAGTTAGATTTGCACGAAATAATTTACTATAACACTTTGGAATAGCTTTGCATGAAATCACCAACAAAAGAGCAAAATTTTAACTTACATCCCAACACCAACACTATTGTGAAGTTGACTATGAATGTAATTAAGGAAGCGAATTTATTACAGGATGTAGGGAAATTCATTTACTGCCCACATCCGATGTTTTTGCTGCATACAGCTTCATTTCCAAGTTATATTTTTCTTCATTACATTCCAGAAAAAGTAAAATTATTTTACGTTCTTATCTTTAGTTAAAAACGCATTTTGTTCATTTCATTATCTAAAAATTATGGCATTTTTATGATTTTAAATATTAACGAAGAGAAATTTAATTTCTCCGCGCTTCTTAATATTTAACCAAGAAAGATATTTGGGGAATTTCAACGTGTTGCAGTGATGTTTTTTGCCGCATTACATTTTATTGTACATAGTTTCCTTTCAACTCCCCTGAGATATGTTATTTTCACTTACGATAAAAACGACAGCACGCGTTATAAATTACACAGTAATTTACAATTAAATTAATATATGCACTAAAAGCGGCACGCACTATAAATTTTAAAACAATACACTGCAAAATTTAAAGCAAAATTGGCAGGCAGAAATTGTTATCTCTAATTTATAAAATTTAAAGATTTTCGATCATATACAAAAATTATCTGAAGTGTGACTCAACTCGACTTTCTCATAGCAGAATCCCTTTTTTTTCAAAGTTTTGAAAATTTAATAATTTGAAAATTTTCAAAATTTTCAAAATGTTTTTTCAACCAATTTTTTTCAACCAATTTTTTTAACCAATTTTTAAAATTTTCAAAATTTTGGAATTTTTTTTAAAATTTTTGAAAAATCGGTATCGTGGATCAAAATGGTTGCAATTATATCGTTTTTATACTTCACTTTAAAGAGCTTGAAAAAAAATCTTTCCATTGATACCATATCAGGCAATGTACCCCCGAGGAACTCCCCCCCAACCCCGACGTGGCTAATGACGTCACAAGCAACATAAATTGTATCGTGGCTATCTTCCACAGCAATGATTGAAACTATTAGATTCGTGGTCATTAAGCCATAAATAAAAACTTTTATGCATGATTATGTCAAATTTTGTCCTGTGCTGCCATGTTAAAAGATATAAAATTTCAAATAAATTTCGAAATTTTCGCTCGAATTAAAGAAAATTCTATCTAGTTCCAGATTTTTACTTTCCTTATATACGTAATGTATAAGGAAAGTATTGTGACGGGGTCGAAAATTCGAAATCGAGTTTTCGACGGGAGAGCACGTTTCAAGCATCCCTGATCACGAATAAAACATATTTGAAGTGATGTCTGTGTGTGTGTGTGTGTGTGTGTGTGTGTGTGTGTGTGTGTGTGTGTGTGTGTGTGTGTGTGTGTGTGTGTGTGTGTGTGTGTATGTGTGTCAGTGAGTCTGTGGAGGCGATAACTGACGAACAAATGGACCGAATCGAACCAAATTTGGTACAAAAATCACAATCCGTAAACACTGGAAGCCTATTGTTTTTATACGTTATCGAATGTTCAGAACCCCTCTAAAGTTTCGAATAAAATATTGAAAAAATCGTCAAAAAATCAAAACCACTAATAAAGTTACGTAAATAGACATTTCTTATGTATTTTTTCATTAGAAAACGATTGACATAAATTTTAGAACGCTGACATGAACCGTTCTCGAGATATTGCGCATTTTTCAAAAAAATGATCAAAAAAAGTCATATAAAAGGAAAAAAAAATATTTCCTATTGAGAAATATGTTTACTTTTCATATGTAATACCATGCGATAAATTAGGTGACATCATTCTCGTGGATCTAGTTCGTTCCATTCATGAAAAAAGATACTTTGAGTAATACTTTTGTATTTCAAAGCCAATAGTCATTTATCTGCTGTAAGAACAACATATTTCTTAGTCCATGATGCTTGGCGAGATTTTGGCGACGAATTTGGCGGAATATCGCCAACTTGGCGACTTTTTGAAATGTTGCCAAATTAACGAAAATCTCGCCAAATGGATAAAAATGACGCTAAATCAATGAAAATGACGACTAATTGTCGAAAATTCAATATCTTGGAAAGAATATTAGTATCTGCTGTAAGAAAAACTAATTTTTTTACTGTAAAAGTAGTAAATTCATTACATTATATAAGGATAGTCATGTGTTGCTCACATCAGATTTTTTTTATAATAAAGCTGGATATAAAGTTCCATGAACATCCATTAATGTCTGTGGCCGCCATTGTGTACACAAGAAATCAACCATGGACAGATAGATAGAAGGACATCACGCCAAAATTAGTCAAAACGTGCTCAGTAGGTCTGTAAAGAGTCTTGCTGCCCCAACCGGGGATCGAACCCTGGATCTCCGAACTGGCCAGCCAATGCTCTGCCGTTGAGCTACTGGCAGAACATCGGCTGGCCAGAATTGCAAGCGAATTGCAAGCTATTATCGTCGAAATGGACTCTGCGGGTCTTAAAATATATATTGGCATCAAAATCTCGAAATTAAAAATGTTTGCGAAAACAATACTTTTTCAATACTAAGTATGAGGAAGTAAACGTACATATAATAGTAATAAAAAGAATCATATTATAATTTTGGTGCCAAAAAAGTGATTGATCTGCACTATTAAAACACATGCCACTATGTATGTATATTCAGAGTTTTTCTTAGCTAATTCGAGCTTCCAAAAATCGAGGTTGATCCTATTAAAGGTTTACATTTTATCATGTAGAAAGCTGTTAAGCATACAGAAGGTAAAAAAAATAACCTATTTTAATTAACTTATTCGAAATATCAACGAATATTAAAGTATAAGCTACATTAAAAATACAGACTATAATTAATAATTTACGGTATCAACCAGTTTTGAAAATAAAAATAGGCCCATTTCCTCAATACATAAATTACAAAATCGTTACCTTCAAAATTATTTGAAACCATTATTAATTAGTTATATTCTGTATTTTTAATACGTTTACTTTACAGTTACTTTTGTAGTAGTTTGAGATTTAATTTAACTGATATGTATTAAACCGTACTGCGTTTAAGAATTTTCAATGAAGTGTTGTTATAGGGGTATCATACTAACAACTCAGTGCATTCTATTACAGAAAAATTAAGATGTGGATGTACAGAAATTGAAGTAGCCTGTTCAAAAATAATGGATGTGCAGAACTTTAAGTAGCCTGTTCAAATTGAGATGTGGATGTGCAGAAATTAAAGTAGCCTATTGAAAATCCCTAGCTTAAACCAGTAGAGGCACTCTGGGATGAACCACCGCGTGCTTGCCATGACACGTCCAATTTCTGTACCTGAGAAGAATGTGTAAAGAAACTTGCTGCCCCAACCTGGATTCGAACCACGGATCTTCGCACTGGACAGTCGACGCATTACCGCTAAGCTGAGACGAAATTGCAATCTCTTCTCGTCAAAATGGATTACATTACCCACCCTCGAATGTCAGATTGGCGTGCAATTGAAAATCTGACTGCCCTCCTGCTATTTTTTCATTAGGTTGGCCTCATGCAGTTATTTTATCCTTCAGGTTAATTTCCAGCGTGGTCTTTGACCTCTCGGTTTGAAATCGGCGCTCAATATAGGGTGTCCCAAAAAGATTGAAACGCGCTTTAATTCTTTACCTGTTGGAGATAAGTGGGCAATGTAAATTGCAAAAATGTTGGAAGTAAGGTAGGAAATAAGACTACGTTAATGAAATAGTCCTCCCATTCATTTTCAAAAAGTTACACTTTTTAAATTTTTATACGACCCCCTTAGACAAATTGGGTCAATCAGAAAATTTTTATTTTTAATGCAACAAGATCATTAAAAAAAACCGCATATCTGTATTTTTAAAATTGAGCGAGTTATATTTAATTAAAAATTGAACATTGTGAATGGGGACCCTATATCAAATTAGAAATGTAAATTTGTGACATATCACAAAAAAGATCAATGTATGCATATTTTAATTATGTACCCCAACAGCGTAGTGAGTACCACTGTTTTATATGATCCCTGTGTAATGCTTTATTTAGATACATTTGTGTGATAAAAAATTTTGACACATATTAACGTATTTTGATCTAAACCATTTCCATCGTCAGTTTGTTTATGATCCCTATTTTCACTGATGAAACAGCCTTTCACATGATACGGAAAAGCGGCATAAGTCAGATTTTTTCCTTTATCATAATTCAGTTGATTTTAAAGATACAGATATGCGATTTTTTTAATGATCTTGTTGCATTAAAAATTAAAAATTTCTGATTGATCCAATTTGTCTAAGGGGGGGGGGGGGTCGTATAAAAATTTAAAAAATGTAACTTTTTGAAAATGAATGGGAGAACTATTTCATTAACGTAGTCTTATTTCCTACCTTACTTTCAAACATTTTTGCAATTTACATTGCCCACTTATTTCTAACAGGTAAAGAATTAAAGCGCGTTTCAATCTTTTTGGGACACCCTGTATACCAGAGTCTACTGAAGCGGTGCTAATCAGTCTAATGTCACTTTCAGATTTCTGACATCTTTGCACTAACCTACAAAATTGATTTATTTGTGCGCCATTATAAAACACATTGCTGTCCGCAACAAATTGGAAATCGAACCATGGATATTCGTGCTGGATAGCCGACTCTCTACCGTTGAGCTACCGGGATGGAATTGCAAGCTCTTATCGACGAAGTGAACTCTGAAAATGGAATAATACATCTAAACTTTTATAGCAGAAAATTATTAAAAGTATTCCTAAGAGGGTGAAAGGTATAATTTCTGCCAAAAGTGGAGTAACACTTTGTTGATTTTACAGTAAATGCACTATTCTCAAGAAGAAATTAATCATGCATAAAGCATTGATTATGAGACACTTTCCAACTGAAATGGAATCCACTGAATGTAGCGCATCTTTAAAATGCGATACATTCAGCGGTGATACTTTTTACTTTCCCTGCAATACATGGTAATGTATAGGGAAAGTATTAGAATCATGTCGAAAATCGCAACTCGAGTTTTCGACGGATCTACACGTTTCGAGACCTCTAGAATACGAAAAAACTATTTTTAGCGTGACGTCTGTGTGTGAGTCTGCTGTGTGTCTGTCTGTCTGTGCAGATTTTGTATCCACTCTAACTAAAAAACTGATTGACCGAATTTCATAAAATTTGGTAGGTAAGTCATTTGTGGGCGAATCTGGTGCGGATTAGTTTTGGGCACGATTTGGGATAAAAGAACCCGCCTTTTTTTGTGAAATGGCCCGCAAAAGCTTGTATCCACTCTAGTTGAAAATCTAATAGACCGAATTTCACAAAATTTGGTAGATAAGTCGCTTGTGGGTCACCCTGGTGCTGATTAGATTTTGGTATGATTCGGAAAAAAATAACCTGCCTTTTTTGCAAAATGGCCCGCAAAAATCGACAAAATCTAAAATAAAAAACTATGTATGCTGAAATATATCCATTAAATTCTTGTTTTATATGCAATTTTTAACGAAGAAAAGAATAAGACCAACCCCATTACACTAGAACTAGCCGTTCTCGAGATGTTTTAGTTTTTTCGCATTTTTTCTACGCCACCTTTGAAAATAAGCCCAGTTACCAAACGAGAACGAAAATTGAATGAAAAGTGAATTAAATTTAATTAAAATAAAGAGAACGTGGATATAAGTCTGCAGGGAAAGTCATGTGCTGCCCACATCAGATTTTTTACTTTCCCTGCAATACATGGTAATGTATAGGGAAAGTATTGGAATCGTGCCGAAAATCACAACTGGAGTTTTCGACGGATCTACACGTTTCGAGACCTCTGGAATACGAAAAAACCATTTTTAGCGTGACGTCTGTGTGTGTGTCTGTCTGTCTGTCTGTGTGTCTGTGTGTCTGTCTGTCTGTCTGTCTGTCTGTGCAGATTTTGTATCCACTCTAACTAAAAAACTAATGGTCCGAATTTCACAAAATTTTGTAGGTAAGTCACTTGTGGGCGGGGCTAATGCTGATTAGTTTTGGGTACGATTCGGAATAAAAGAACCCGCGTTTTTTGTGAAATGGCCCGCAAAAGCTTGTATCCACTCTAACTGAAAAACTAATGAACCGAATTTCACAAAATTTGGTGGATAAGTCGCTTGTAGGCCAATCTGGTGCTGATTAGATTTTGGTACGATTCGGAAAAAAATAACCTGCCTTCTTTTGCAAAATGGCCCGCAAAAAATCGTCAAAATCTAAACTAAAGAACTAGGTATACTCAAATATATCCATTAAATGCTCGTTTAATACGTAATTTTTAACGACGAAAATAATACGACCAACCCCATTACACTAGGACTAGCCGTTCTCGAGATATTTTAGTTTTTCGTATTTTCTCTACACCACCTTTGAAAACAAGTCCGGTTACCGAATGAGAACGGAAATTGAATTAAAAGTGAAATGAATTTAATTAAAATAAAGAGAACGTGGATATAAGTCTGCAGGGAAAGTCATGTGCTGCCCACATCAGATTTTTACTTTCCCTGCAATGCATGGTAATGTATAGGGAAAGTATTGGAATCATGCCGAAAATCGCAACTCCTGTTTTCGACGGATCTACACGTTTCGAGACCTTCAGAATACGAAAAAACTATTTTTAGCGTGACGTCTGTGTGTGTGTGTCTGTGTGTTTGTCTGTCTGTGTGTCTGTGTGTGTGTCTATGTGTTTGTCTGTCTGTGTGTCTGTGTGTCTGTCTGTGCAATGTATGTATCCACTCTAACTCAAAAACTAATGGACCGAATTTCATAAAATTTGGTAGATAAGTCGCTTGGATATGACCTTGGTGCTGATTAGTTTTTGGTACGATTCGTAAAAACAAAACCCGCTTTTTATTGCGAAATGTCCCGTAAAAATTTCAATTATCTGCTCTAGCTGAAGTACTAATTGACCAAATTTTACAAAATTTGGTAGATAAGTTACTCTGGTGCTGATTAGATTTTGGTACAATTCGAAAAATAACAGGCTGCCTTTTTTTACGAAATGGCCCGCAAAAATCGCCAAAATCTAAAAAAAAAGACTACTTATGCTGAAATGTATCAATTAAATTCTTGTTTTATACGCATTTTTTGACGAGGAAAAGTATATAACACACTCCATTAAACTTTAGGACTAACCGTTCTCAAGATATTTGAGTTTTCTTGCATTTTTGTTACACCGTTATCGGAAAAATGTCCAATTACCAAATGAAAACAAAATTTGAATTAAAAATGCGAATTTAGTGTTATTTGGTGCAATTAAACTCAATCTAATGAATTATTAAAGAAATAAAGAAAATATGAATTTAAGTCTGCAGGAAAAGTCATGTGCTACTAACATCATATTTTTAATTATCGCAGAACTACAAGAATTAATTTTATTTGAAAACTTGAAACTTCATCGAAAATGAAAATGAACTTTATTCAAATGACGTCATCGAAATAAAAATAGTCTGGCTCTCTATGTAAAAGCACTGAATATTTCATACATACATTTTTTATTCCAGACTCCAGAGTTAAATAATTCCAAAGTAAAAAAATTCTTATACAACTCATCTTACAATCACTTGTCTACATTTTCATAAATTATCAAAGCACTACAATAATTTATTTTACTTGGAAAATTAAAACCATGAAGGTAAAAGTACTTTCTAACTTTATGCTTAAAACTTCATCGAAAAAGACAATGCTATAAAATCGTCTGCTTCTCTATGTAAAATCAATTAATATTTTATTCATATCCCCTATGTTGCAGACTCCAGAGCTAAATAATTTTACGTTAAAAAATCAGCAATTCCTACGCAACTCATCCTTCAGCTTGATTTGTTTACATTCTGCATACGTTAAAATTAGGCTTTGTTGTAGAAATAATCAAAGTTTGTTGATCATTTAAACTAAAAAATATTGTAATTGCTTTGGCGTAGAATATAGATGCACAGAAAAAAATATAAAAATAAAGCGGTTTTATGACGGATGCAATACTAAATTTAAATTAAAAAGAACTTTAAAAATCAAGATTTATACTCTGGGAAAAAAGATGGTTGCTATATTTTATTTTGAAGTGGATGGATCACGTGATCTCTTCATATTATATGAGTGTAATTATTATTTTAATTTTTATTTAAAAACTACCGAACATATTCTGTTGACAATTTTTTATATATTTTATGAGATAATTTGAATATTTCCTAAAATTTTCGAAGCAATTTGTGAATTTTAACTTTGTTTAGAAAAATATTTGAAAAATTATTTCCCGTAGGGTTCAATGTATTTCATTTTTTCAACCCAGATTTACTGCAAAACTAATTAGGTGATATTATTAATTTACACACACACATTCCCATATATCCCACAAACCGTCTCAACAACGTACTAAAATTTCATTTTGATAAAGTCATTTTTACCGCAGTTATCGTGCGAACAGAGAGACATACAGACAGAATGACCAAAGTCATAAACACTTTTGAACTATGTTGTAAAAGTGTTAAAAACAGCTGGTGTTCGGGTATGATCTTCCATATAGTGTATTTGCTTTACGCTTCTTTACTAGTGAAGTTTTTATGCTGAAATGTTTTAGATTATTTTACTAACGAGATGTTACTAACAGAGTGATTTGTTCTACTTTACTGAAAATGTATTTTTATTTTCAATTAATTTAGACAGAGATAATTATTTTACAAATATAAATAGCTGGAACTACGTATTATTATATAAATTCTAAACCCTTATCAACAACAGCTATCTATTTCCATTGATGGCATGATTTTTGAATGAAGTTTTACAGTTATAAGGACTACCACTGTTATCTAAAAGTCTGGAGAGAGTGGGAATAAGACAATGAGGCAACAAGTCAAGGTGAATGGCATTGTTTCCGTAACTATCGGCTATCTTTTAAAGTCATCTTAAAAAGATAAGTCACCAAGTGTACACTTTTTTCTGTGGAAGTATATTCGTTTTAATTTACAATTCAGCTAAATTAGCCCAGATTTTTTATGGAAAATATTCACTTGCGATGTTAGAGTACAATTTGAAATATTGGTACAGCTTTTGGGGTGAATGAGACCCGTGTTGTCGTCAAAGTGCCAAAGTGTCGCCAAAGTGCCAAAGTCGCCAAAGTATTTTAAGCCTTGCCAGAGCCCCATTCTGTTCCAGTGTTACACTGTAAAACATTTGAAAGCATGTTGCTGAAAGTTTCAGGGGAATCTGTCCATAATGGGGAGTAAGGTTCCTGATAGTTATGGTAAAATATATGTATTTAAAAGTACAAAAATAACGCTTCGGCAGACGATAATTGGCTGAACATTTCAGAAATGAAGCTGAAATTTTCAAGAACGCCTGTAATTGCGGCTTTTCTGATAGCCTGCCGAAATTGTCATCAAGTAGCTGTAAAACAAGAGCAAATGTCGCAGAACTTTTACAGTTTAAAATTATACATATTAGACACTGGTGTACAATGTTTATTTAAAAAACGTTTTCAATAAAACCTCCGTAACGGACACTTCCAAATAGCAGACACATCCAATTAATAAACATTATTTTTAATTTCCAGTCCCAAACCCAAAAGTATATCGAATTCTATATATCTGTCTATCTATACAAATACAACTCAAAATATTAGAATAAGGCATTTCATTTGTAATTTGAATTGCATTTAGCTTCATTTCAGCGTAGTAAATTTGTAAAAGAACAAACGTTGATGTTTTAATAAATTTACGTGTTATTACGGTAAATTAAAACTTTAAAAGATTTAATTTCGAGCAAATATTGTAGTTTTTAACAATGATTTTCATTATTCAAAATATTAGAATACTAAAATAGGTGGTTCAAAAAATCTGAATACTTATTAATTTTCCTGAATGGTTATGAAAGTTGCATGCGTTAAGTATAAAATTAGCTTCTGCGGGACTTTCCTGTTGTTTTTTTACTTTCCCTGCAATACATGGTAATGTATAGGGAAAGTAATGGAATCATGTCGAAAATCGCAACTCGAGTTTTCGACGGATCTACACGTTTCGAGACCACTAGAATACGAAAAAACTATTTTAAGCGTGACGTCTGTGTGTGTGTCTGTGTGTCTGTGTGTCTGTCTGTCTGTGCATATTTTGTATCCACTCTAACTAAAAAGCTGATTGACCGAATTTCATAAAATTTGGTAGGTAAGTCATTTGTGGGCGAACCTGGTGCTGATTAGTTTTGGGCACGATTTGGGATAAAAGAACCCGCCTTTTTTTGTGAAATGGCCCGCAAAATCTTGTATCCACTCTAGCTGAAAATCTAATGGACCGAATTTCACAAAATTTGGTAGATAAGTCGCTTGTGGGTCACCCTGGTGCTGATTAAATTTTGGTACGATTCGAAAGAAATAACCTGCCTTTTTTTGCAAAATAGCCCTTCAAAAATCGACAAAATCTAAAATAAAAAACTATGTATGCTGAAATATATCCATTAAATTCTTGTTTTATACGTAATTGTTAACGAAGAAAAGAATAAGACCAACCCCATTACACTAGGACTAGCCGTTCTCGAGATATTTTAGTTTCTTCGTATTTTCTCTAAGCCACTTTTGTAAATAATTCCAGTTACAAAACGAGAACGAAAATTGGATTAAAAGTGAATTAAATTTAATTAAAATAAAGAGAACGTGGATATAAGTCTGCAGGGAAAGTCATGTGCTGCCCACATCAGATTTTTGTTGTTGTTGTTGTTGTTCCTTTTGTGTGAAACATGGGTCGTTCGTCTGACATAACTGCGTTTACAAAGAATCTTATTATAGATATGCATGAACAAGGCCATAATTAGCAATATATCGCCAGTTGTTCTCAATCAAGTGGTAGTAGAGCAATAAAGCAGTATTTTAACGACGGCTATTTTGAAAACAATCGTCTGAATAGTGGGCGAAAAGCCAAAAACTACTCCGAGAGATGATAGACAGCTAAAAAATTATGCTAAAAATCGTTTTAGAAGTGTAAGGTATTTGCATTGGAAGTGGAAAAAACACGGTGTTAATGCGTGTAAATCTACAACACTAAGATGACTCCACAAACTTGAACTTCATCCTCATGTACCAAAGATAAAGCCTCTCATGAGACTAGTAAACAAAAAATCTGATGTGGGCAGCACATGACTTTCCCTGCAGACTTATATCCACGTTCTCTTTATTTTAATTAAATTTAATTCACTTTTAATTCAATTTTCTTTCTCATTCGGTAACCGGACTTATTTTCAAAAGTGGCGTAGAGAAACTACGAAAAACTAAAATATCTCGAGAACGGCTAGTCCTAGTGTAATGGGGTTGGTCTTATTCTTTTCTTCGTTAACAATTACGTATTAAACAAGCATTTAATGGATATATTTGAGCATACATAGTTCTTTAGTTTAGAATTTGACGATTTTTGAGGACCATTTTGCAAAGCGTGTTTTAAATTTTCGTTATTCCGCACTACGCCGTATGGAGATAAAATTTACATCAGAATCTTACCTGGATTGAGCCTCATTGCTTGAAAATAAATCATCAAAATCTCTTGCGTGGCTCAGGCGATTTTTGAATTAGGAACCTTTACTGAGATTTTCCCTTATACTTATTAAAATTATATCGGAAAATCTTCGTTGATGGTAAAAATTTAACAAAGATTAAAACACTTTACTAAAATTTTTAAAGCATCTATTTTGTCAGGATCTGCTGCAGATAGAGTTTAGACGATGACTGATATGAATTCAGCATCAAATTCATCATTTTCAAACTACAGAGAACTTAGAGAATAACTAACATGAGTTTAACATCATATTCTGAAGGAGGCAGTGGGGTGTAAGACTTCCACTAAGTACGTCCACTTACGATTTCTTTTCCAGTTCCGATACAAAAATTTTGTTTGAAGCACATATTTCTCAGGTTTGGCTATAGATAGAACATAGATGATGACTGATATAGAATCAGCATTAAACTTTGGAGGGGGTAAGATAACTCACTAAGGATTTCCACATCTGGTTCTCGAGATGTCATTTACGATTAAAAAATTTACATTTTCCTTTGCGACATCTATTCTTCAAGATCGGCTATAGAAAGAGCTTAGGCAACAACTCATATGGATTCAATGTCAAATATTATAGGCGATAGGGAGTTTTACTAGGGATTTCCACTTCCGCTTTTCTCCCGTTTTCGGTTCAAAAATTTTCCATTCAACATACGTTCCTCAAGATTGGTTACAAATAGAGAGTAGAAGATTGACTAATATGATTTCAGCATTAAATTCCGGAGGGGTGTGTGTGTGTGTGTGGGGGGGGGGGGGGGGCTCTATAAAAATATCCACTTTCGGTTCTAAAAATGTCACTTCCGATTAAACAGCTTACATTTTCTTTGCAACATCAATTTCTTATGATCGGTTATAGATAGAGAAGTTTTAAAAAATGACTGATATAGTTTCAGCATCAAATTCCAGAAGGGTGGATGGTGCACTAAGAATTTCAGTTTCCGGATCCATTCCTACTTCCGGTTTTTCCAAAATTTTGTATAACTTATCGAAACAAGTGTACAAAAGAATAAATAAAGGTGCTTAAAAGTTCCGACGAAAATGAAGCGCACATATTGCCACCCTGTGAAAGCGTTTCAAAGATATTTTTGTTACTAATAGTATTAAAAATTTTAAATATCATTTCACAACTTTTGTATTTATTTGTGTAACCAGTCTTATTATAATAACTTCGGACATATAAGAAATGAAAATAGAAGGAAAAGGTCTAATCTGCGCATCGCATGACTTTCCATCCAGAATAAAAAATCTGATGTGGGCAGCACATGACTTTCCTTATATAGTGCAATGAATTTACTACTTTTATAGTTTAAAAAAATGTTATTCTTATAGTAGATACTTATATTCTTTCAAAGACATTGAATTTTCTTGAATTAGTCGTCATTTCACTGATTTGGCGTCATTTTTATCCATTTGGCGAGATTTTCGTTAATTTGGCAACATTTAAAAATGTTGCCAAGCTGGCGACATTCCGCTAAATTCGTCGCCAAAATCTCGCCAAGCGTTATGGACGGAGAAATAAGTTATTATTACAGCAGATAAATGACTATTGGCGCTCAATTACAAATGTATTACTCAAAGTATCTTTTCTCATGAATGGAACGAGCTAGATCCACGAGAATGATGTCACCCAATTTATCGCATGATATTACATATGAAAAGTGAGCATGTTTCTCATCAGTTAATATATATTTTATTTATTTATGCGATTTTTTGATAAATTTATTTGAAAAATGCGTAATATCTCGAGAACGGTTCATGCTAGCGTTCTAAAGTTTATGTCAATCGTTGTCTAAGGGAAAATTACATAACAAATGTCTAATTGCGTAACTTTATTAAAGGTTTTTATTTTTTGATGATTTTTTCAAAATTTCACTCAAAAATTTAGGAGGGTTCTGAACATTCGATTGTGTTTTAAAACAGTAAGCGTCCAGTATTCATCGATTGTGATTTTTGTACCACATTTCATTCGAATCGCTCTATTCGTTCGTGAGATATCGTCTCAACAGACTCACACACACACACACACACACACACACACACACGCACACACATACACACATACTTTCACACACACACACACACACACACAGACATCACCTCAAAAATGTTCGATTCGTGATCAGGGATACTTGAAACGTGCTCTCCCGTCGAAAACTTGAATTCGAGTTTTCGTAAATAATAAGTATAAACGTTCTAGTAATAAGTATAAACGTTCCTAAAAAATCACGATTTTCACTAAGTGAAAAAAAATGGATGTCTTATTTTATTTTGCAATGAGTCACGTGATCTCTTCACATGATATGGGTGTCATTATTATTTCAAATTTTATTTAAAAAACTACTTAACGTGTTTCGATGAAATTTTCTTTTACATATTTTCCATGACAATTTAAATATTTACTGAAATTTTCAAGGCAAATTGCGAATTTTAACTCCTCTTAAAAAATGTTTGAAAATTATGTCCCATAGGGTTCAATGTATTTAATTTTTTCAACCCGAGTTCAATCCAAAACCAATTGGGTGATATTATTTTTTTTACATTTCTATAGGTCCCACAGACCGTCTGAACAACATACCAAAATTTCATTTTGATAAAGTCATTTTGACGGTAGTTATCGTGCGAACGAACAGACAGACAGAATGAACAAAGTCATAAACACCTTGCAACTATGTTGGAAAGTGTTAAAAAGCCTGATGTATGACTTTAAAAGTGTGAGTGACTTTAAAAGTATGACGTGTATGACTTTAAAAGTGAAAGTGTTAAAGCATCGTATGACTTTCCCTACAGAATAATAAATTTATATATTATACAGATTTCTTTTACGCATATGCCATGTTTCGCAAGAAATGTAAAAATAGATATGAAATAGATCAAAGACTAGAAGAGATCAGTTAATTGTGAAGCACAGCTCTAAGGAACCACCTGTTGAACGATGTCGAAAAATTAATTACTTCTCTGTTTTATTAAATCATGCAGAGGAATAAAATTATTAAAACTAAATACTACGTCAGTGTTCCTTATTTTGAACATACGCCAAATATAAAAAAGTATTTGCGATTTTAATTAAGGAATCGTATTCTTGTTGTTAATTAGTCACTTATCAACCGAAAAGTTTGCACGCAGTCGAAATATTAGATGAAGGATTTCGTTTTTCATTTTACCGCTGTGGAGTTTCTTTTTCCCCCGCCAGTTTAGAATGAAAAGATGTATTTCTAATTATGCAACGATAAGCGCAAAATAAAAATGTGTTACTGAAACTACCTGTTGAAGCAGACGAACTTAATTAAGTCTTTAACATTTTGTGAATGCATGTATCGATTTTATATATGAAAGACATAATTCAGAACTTAAAGAAATATTCCAGTCCGAAAAAAAAATATAATTAATTAATATATATATATATATATATATATATAATAAATATATATAATAAATAAATAAATATATATAGATAGATAGATAGATAAATAGACAGATAGATAGATAAATAGATATATAAAAATTGAAAGATTTTAATCGAAAACTATGCATAAACTACGGTATGTGCAAAAGAAAAACCCATCTCTAGCATATCTGTTACAAATAAGTAACTATAGACCAAGACTAAGGATAAAAATAGAAGGTAACTTATCACTACAATGAAAAGGGGAATGAGAAAGTATACAAAAATCACAATTAATTATTTATCTTGTGTAATACGCTCACAATTTTTGGGTGCCAGGAAAGGCCTAGCTCCCTTTGTTGATTTATCAGTTTGAATCTATTTGGATGCTACACTATTCATGCACTTAGCCATGTATGTTAATGCAGGGAACGAGAGGTTTAGTACCTGTATTACATATAAGATTTTTTTTTAATTTAAATATTAATTTCATTGTTGGGTGTATTTACAGGTTTAAATTATAACAAGGCTTTCTTAACATGATAACCAGATTTCAAATGCTAAGCATTTATTCTCGAGCGAAACGTTAGGTCTATTTTATTTTTATTTTTATTTTTATTTTTACATGTGCTCTTCACACAACTTCCACTAAAGGATAAGCCACAGGTAATTAAAATATACAAGTAATTAAATTTTTTACAATATATATATATATATATATATATAAATTCCCAAAAAAGGACAAGTAACAATGTACTCGTAAATTTCTAGAAGAGTGACAGGAGTAACGGCCGGGGGGAGTTGCGACCCCCAACACTCCGGTTAAAGCTTTTTTCCGCCATGGCAAACGCTCCCGGTAGCCGATACTCCCTACTCTATCTACTTCATGACTCTTATGAGACCGTAAAAATTACATACAAACATATACACTTTCAATAATATGTAAATCTTTAAAAGTTTATTATTCTACGCTAAGTCAAACTAAAAAGCTCACTATAAAATTTTTTAACAATTAATTTAAAATACTAATGTATGAAATTACTCTTCACTCGTGCCTATTTAATACTTTAAAATCAATATATTCATGAGTAATTAAATCCAAGTCTGAGTGGTTATTTTAAAAAAAGGTAATTTAAAGTATTAAATAACCACGTGTGAAGTAATTTCATACATTAGTATTTATATGGCGAAAATGTTGCCAATAGGTTTTGTATCCAATTTAATAAACAACCACTCTGACTTGGGTTTCAAACATTAGTTTTGAATATATAGTTTTTAAAGGATTAAATAACCACGAGTGAAGAAACTTCATACATCAGTATTTATATGGCGATTATGTAGCTAATAGGTCTTGTGTCCATTTTTTAAAATAACCACTCAGACTTGGATTTAATTAGTCATGAATATATTGATTTTAAAGTATTAAATAGGCAGGAGTGAAGTAATTTCATACATTAGTATTTTAAATTAATTGTTAAAAAATTTTATAGTGAGTTTTTTGGTTTGATTTAGCGTAGAATAATAAACTTTTAAAGATTTACATATTATTGAAAGTGTATATGTTTGTATGTAATTTTTACGGTTTTATAAGAGTCATGAAGTAGATAGGGTAGGGAGTATCGGCTACCGGGAGCGTTTGCCATGGCGGAAAAAAGCTTTAACCGGAGTGTTGGGGGTCGCAACTCTCCCCGGCCGTTACTCCTGTCACTCTTCTAGAAATTTACGAATACATTGTTACTTGTCCTTTTTTGGGAATTTATATAGGTATACACATGTAAAATTGCAGCATAGCGCTTTACAAGTTGTATTATAAATTATTTTTTGCTTTTAGCTTTTTAACCAATTCAACAAAAATTGTAGCAATTTTTCAGGTGTTGTATTATATATATATATATATATATATATATATATATATATATATAATAAAAATATAATATGAAAATCAATGATAGAACAGAGAAAATTTGCAACTCTCTCTCTCTCTGTATATATATTCTCGTAGATTATAAGATATACCCGTGCATTTGTAGAAAATTACTCGTACAACGTACAATATATGAGTTTCAACAATTTTTGCGACAATAAAACAATGGCATAATAACTTGAAAATATCGAAAATCTCTGAATCAATTATCGACGAAAATATCAATAATAATAAAGTTTAAACCTGAAGACCGTAAATGATATTATCCAGTCAAAAATGCAATGTCAATGAAATTTATTTTATATACATATCTTTATTATTCAAATCGGAAAAGATTTAATAAAAATCGTATGCCACATAAACACATTGGATTTACATCCGTTGCTAAACGACGTGATATCATTTGCTTCAAATAAATTGATGAAAATCATATCGCCTGAATAATGCTATCTCCATGGAAGGTTTGGCGTCATTTTCGTCAATTTAACGATAATTTAAAAAATCGCCAAATTTATCGCCAAGTGGAATTGTAAAACTGATAGTTCCATTTTGCTACAAATTGACGAAACATCATCACAATACTATACCCTAACAAAACACAATTAATTTCATTTATTAAACTCAATTTTATCAATTTCATGATATTTTTATGGATTTATAAACATTTTTATCAATTTGGTGATATTTTAAAAATTCGCTAAATGTGTTACTAAGTAGGACGGATGGACTGACCGACAAATGCTACCGCAACACTATTCCAGTACTCTATTATGAAAAAACGAATATAATTTCATTGATTTGAGTCATTCTTATCAATTTCGCGACATTTCCGTTAACTTGGCAAAATTTTCAAATTAACGATATTCTGCCAAATTCGTAGCTCTGAATTTGCAGATCTGAAGAATAAAATAACCTGATTCCGTTTGTATATACTAAATGGAAACACTAAAATTGTATTAGAAGATATACCCGTTCTACTCTTTTCTGTTTCAACAATCGGATAAATGAATTTATTGGGTAAACACAATATATGAATTTATTAGTTAAAGAAAATATATAAGCTTAAAAACACTTTGCCAAAATAAATGAAAGTGATGTACGCAGTCCGCAATTAATATAATTAAAAGAAAAATCAAACCGTTCATTTCTAAAATATATTTTTATATCCATTTATTTATTATTCAAATCGAATAAATAATAATTAAAATTAACAGACAGATTTAATTTAATTGCGTTTCTGAGAAACATGATATAAGATAGAATCTTCCTCATAAACTGCAAAATTAAATAACCATTTTGATTTCTTTATACTTTTCATTGTTCAGTAAAAGCTTATAAAAATAAACCATGGAGATAGATTTCCCATTTCCCAGAAACAATTCATGTTTTCAGAAAATGACTAATTAGCCTAAAAAATCTCCCACCAAACTCAGAGATAAAGTTTTAATTCACTTTCAAAAGATTTTCAGCCTTTTCGTTTTAATAAACCACGGAGTTAGAGAGAAGAACTCCTAGGAAAAAGTTTCGTTTTTCATTAATACCTCGACAATCCCTGGTCTTAGAAACTCGAAACTTAGACTAAATTTATGGGGGGATTTTTCAAGACTATCCACAAAATTTCATCAAATTCGGTTCAGCCGTTCTCGCGTGATGATGAGACAAACAAAAGTTTCGTTTTTAACACTTTACAACAAAGTTGAAAAGTGTTTATTACTTTGTTCATTCTGTCTGTCTGTCTGTCTGTTTGTCTGTTAGTTTGTACGATAACTGCCGTAAAAATGACTTAATCAAAATGAAATTTTAGTATGTGGTTCAGACGGTCTGTAGGACCTATGTGAATATAAATGAAAAATATCACCCAATTAGTTTTGGATTGAACCTGGGTTGAAAAAATGAAATACATTGAACCCTATGGAACCTAATTTTTCAAACATTTTTTAAGCGGATTTAAAATGCACAAATTGCTTCGAAAATTTTAGGTAATATTCCAATTATTCCATAAAATATTTTAAAAAAATTTCAGCAAAATATATTCAGTTTTTAAATAAAAATTAAAACAATAATTACACCTCTTATATGAAGCGATCACATGATCATGATATGAAAAGATCACGTGACCCACTTCAAAATAAAATATGGCATCCATCTTGTCTGAAAATCGTGATTTTTAAAGTTCTTTTTAATTCATATTGAGTGTTGTATCCGTCCTAAAACCGCTTTATTTTTGCTTAAATTCTGTGCATCTACATCCTGAAACAACGCAATGACAATATATGATGAGTTTAAATGATCATACAAATTTGATTATTTCTACAACGAAGCCTATTTTTCACTTATGTAAAATGTAAACAGCAAAATATGTAGGATGAGTTGCATAAGAATTGCTGTATGTTTAACGCAAAAATATTTAGCTCATGGAGTCTGCATAGCTGATATGAATGAAATATTCATTGATTTTACACAGAGAAGGACGATTTTTTTCGATGAAGTTTTAAGCATTGAGTTTAATTACTTGTAGCTCCATGGTCTTAAGTTTTTAAATAAAATAAATTATTTTAGTACTGTGATGAATGAAATGATTGGGAAAATGTTATGAATGAAATGCTGCTTTTATAGAGAGAGCCAGGCGTGTTATTTTTTCTGTGACTTCATTTGAATGAATGTCAGTTGTTTTCGATGAAGTTTTTAAATATAATAAATTATTGTAGTATTATGATGATTTTAAAAATATTTCCGAGGAATATATCGCATTTTAGAAATGCGTAAACCAGGCAATTTATATTTCAATGCCGTCATTTGAATGAAGTTCCTTTTTTTTCGATGAAATTTTAACTTTTCAAATATAATAAATAAATGTAGTATTGCGATAAGTTTTAAAATATTACTTAGGATTGTATTGCATTTTAGAGATGTTTAAACAAAATTGCATTGAAGTTGGAAAGTGTTTCATAATCAGTGCTTTAAGCATGATTGATCTTTTTTGCTTATTAATGTCTCGAGAACCACTGGTCGTAGAAATTCCAAACATGGACTAAATTAAGTGGAACTATTTCCGAGCTACCCACAAAATTACATCACATTCGATTCAGCCGTTCTTCCATGATGATGGGGCAGACAGACAGACAGACAGACAGGGAAATTTTCAATTTTATTTATATTGATAAATGATTATTAATATTTTTATATACTGATCTTGATAGATGAGGTGAATAATGTTGAAGTTTATTTACTTTGAAGTTATATGATTCAGTTTTGTCGTATATTTTAATTTTTAATGTGCATTTTGAATTTTTAAACTAACGTCTAGGTAATTGATGCAATGCGATGTATATACATTTTCAATTAGTTGTAGATTATAAGGATAAAACTGAAAGTTTAACATTGTGACATAATAAGTAATTTTAATAATGAATAGATCATCAATAAATCTTTACATGATATGACTGTTGAAAGGGTACTGAATTTCGTAAACATGTAGATAAAGGTTGGCCAGTATTGTGGATGAGATTCCTCCCTGTGGAATTCCCTTACTTAATTTGTATATGCAATTACCCTGAGAGAGATACTGGTTGAACAGAATAAATTTTAACAATGTTTTGAATTTTGGAATACAGATGTTTTGGGTTGCGTAAATTGTTCATATAAATTTAGTATCACTTTAAATAAGTCATGAATGTCAATGGTATTAAAGAGGTCTTTGAAATCAAAAGATTTAATATCATGTATGTAATGCTGTTGATTTAAGTTATTAATCAGTTCTAAACTATTTTTGATTATATGCGTTCGTTGTGTAGTAAAATGGTCATAAATTTGATTTAGTATTAATAGTAGTTGTTTGCCAGCAGCATTGGCATATCCAACCTCTCGGAAGGACTTACGGGCCCACATGTTTAACGTGATCGTATTCCGCGTGAACACTTCGGCAGTTTTGGCAGTGGCGGGAATCGTACCCGGGCCTACGGCTAACTTCCCGCGCGCTAATTTACAATTTAAAATGACCATATGCTCTCTAAGGTCTTAATTCCATCATCCTCATTCCATTGTTCCATCATTTAAAATATCCATAAAATTTAAATATCCATCGTTCCATCATTTAAAATATCCATAAAATTAAAATATCCATCGTTCCATCATTTAAAATATCCATAAAATTAAAATATCCATTTAAAAAATCCATATCGTTCCATCATTTAAAATATAAATATAATAATTTCTACAGTGCATATGTTAAGCTCTTATTTCATTTAAAATCGGAAGCGCGGGAAACGGAAAGTAAAAACTAATTCGGTTTCTTATTGTCCCACCCATCGCTATGCATATACAGAACCGTGACGTCACCTCCACCATGACGTCCCCACCCACCACCTTCCCTGCTTCAGCGGGGGAGAAACGGAGCGGAACGCCGAGAAATTTAAAATCATGACGTCTTTAAAATTGCGATCCTGCAGGCAATTTTCATTATTTCTGGACCAGATTAGACTTGTAAGAATGCCAGATATTTCAGCTTTCTAAAAATGTAAATTATTAGTCGAAATTATGAGTACTTTTTACTATGCGAGAATTTAAAAACCAAAAATCGTTTTTTTGAGCCAAAAGTGACTTTTGTTTTAAAATCTTTAAAAAATATTAGAAATCGAAATGGAGAATTGAAATTGATATATTTTTACTCGCAATTGTCTGCTCTTTCCGATGGTGTGAGTTGTTTTTTTCTACGACGTCTGGATCGTGGAGAAAAAAGGGCAAAAAGGGCAAAAAAAGGTCGAAATCGCATAAAACATTAAATAAATAAAAAAATAATTAGAATTTTGAAAATCGGTTTTCACGTGTCCCCTTCCCTCCCCCCAGGTCTCCGATTGCCAAATTTCGTAGCTCTCCGACGCGCGGTCGCGAAACGTATAGTGTATAAGACAGACACACACACACAGACATTGCCTTTTATTATTTACTAGCCGCCTTTGGCGACCAGCCTGTTCGCTACCCTTGAAAATTCTGACCGTGGCAAATTCTAACCGTGGCACACTCGCTGGCGCGACCTACCAGAAGGAACGACCTACCAGGAAGTGCCACCCAATTTAGACAGGAACTCAGTGGGGGAGGCATCCACAGGGACCGTACCCTCCTTCCCCTACCACCAACCTCTCGGAAGGACTTACGGTCCCGCATGTTTAACGTGATCGTACTCCGCCTGAACACGGCGGCAGTTTTGGCAGTGGCGGGAATCGAACCCGGACCTACCTAGTGCAAATCCCGCGCGCTAACCACTGGGCTACCGCGCCCTCCGCGACAATCTCCATAACCTTCTTTTTATTCACCCAATTTAGACCGGAACCCAGTAGGGGAGGCATCCACAGGGTCCGTACCCTCCTTCCTCTACCAACAACCTCTCGGAAGGACTTACGGATCCACATGTTTAACGTGATCGTACTCCGCGTGAAAATGGCAGCAGTTTTGGCAGTGGCGGCAATCGAACCCTAGCCTACCGAGTGCAATTCCCGCGCGCCAACCACTGGGCTACCGCGCCCTCCGCGACAATCTCCATAACCTTCTTTTTATTCACCCAATTTAGACCGGAACCCAGTGGGAAAGTCATCCACAGGGTGCGTACCCTCCTTCCTCTACCACCAACCTCTCGGAAGGACTTACGGACCCACATGTTTAACGTGATCGTACTCCGCGTGAACACGGCAGCAGTTTTGTCAGTGGAGGGAATCGAACCCGGGCCTACCGAGTGAAATTCCCGCACGCTAACCACTGGGCTACCGCGCCCTCCGCGACAATCTCCATAACTTTCTTTTTCTTCACCCAATTTGGACCAGGACCCAGTGGGGGAGGCATCCACAGAGACCGTACCTTCTTTCCCTGCCACCAACCTCTCGGAAGGAATTATCGACCCATATGTTTAAGGTGATCGTACTCCGCATCAGTGGCGGGAATCGAACCCAGGCCTACCGAGTGCAATTCTCGCGCGCTAACTTCCCGCGCGCTAATTTAAATTTATAACGACCATATGCTAGGCTCTTAATTCCACCATCCTCGTTCCATCGTTCCATCATTTAAAATAGCCATAAAATTAAAATATCCATTTAAAATATCTATAAATTAAAATATCCATAAATTAAAATATCCATTTAAAATAAAAAAATCAACCATATCGTTCCACCAATCCATAAATATAATAATTTCAAATACATCACCACAATTCAAACCACCATAATTCAATCATTTAAATTATTTAAAATATCCATTTAAAAATATCCATTTAAAATATCATATAAATATAATAATTTCGCCCGATGTATACAACACTTATGCTCGTAATTCAGTTAAAACCGAAAGCGCGGTCTCCATGGAGACGGGGAAGAAACTAATGCGGATGGGAGGAAAATGCCATTGAGGAACTGAGCCGGTAGCCGACAAATTTAAAATCATGGCGTCTTTAAAATTGCCATCCTGAAGGCAATTTTCATTATTTCTGGATCAGATTGGACTTGTAAGAATGCCAGATGTTTGACCTTTCTGAAAATGTAAATTATTAGTCGAAATTATGAGTACTTTTCACGATGCAAGAATTTAAAAACCAAAAATCGTTTTCTTGAGCAAAAAGTGACTTTTGTTTTAAAATCTTTAAAAAATATTAGAAATCGAAATTCAGATTTGAAATTGAAATATTTTTACTCGAAATTCTCTGCTCTTTCCGATGGTGTAATTTGTTTTTTTCTACGATGTCTGGATCGTGGAGAAAAAAGGGCAAAAAGGGCAAAAAACGGTCGAAATCGCATAAAACATAAAATAAATAAAAAAATAATTAAAATTTTAAAAATCGGTTTTCACGTGTCCCCTTCCCTCCCCCCCGGGTCTCCGATTGCCAAATTTCGTAGCTCTCCGACGCGCGGTCGCGAAACGTATAGTGTATAAGACAGACACACAGACACACAGACATTGCCTTTTATTATATAGACTAGCCGCCTTTGGCGACCAGCCTGTTCGCTACCCTTGAAAATTCTGACCGTGGCAAATTGTAACCGTGGCACACTCGCTGGCGCGACCTTACCAGAAGGTGTAAGGTAACTGTTTGGACGGCCAGGAAGTGCCACCCAATTTAGACCGGAACTCAGTGGGGGAGACATCCACAGGGACCGTACCCTCCTTCCCCTACCACCAACCTTTCGGAAGGACTTACGATCCCACATGTTTAACGTGATCGTACTCCGCGTGAACGCGGCTGCAGTTTTGGCAGTGGCGGGAATCGAACCCGGGCCTACCCAGTGAAATTCCCACGCGCTAACCACTGGTGTACTTCGCCCTCCGCGACATTTTCCATAACTTTCTTTTTATTCACCGAATTTAGACCGGAACCCAGTGGGAGAGGCTCCCACGGGGACCGTACCCTCCTTCCCCAACCACCAACCTCTCGAAAGGTCTTACAGACACACATGTTTATTCCGCGTGATCGTACTCCGCGTGAACACGGCGGCAATTTTGGAAATCGAACCCGAGCCTACCGCGTGCAATTCCCGCGCGCTAACCACTGGGCTACTTCGCCCTCCGCGACAATCTCCATAACTTTCTTTTTATTCACCCAATTTAGGCCGTACCCTCCTTCCCCTACCACCAACCTCTCAGAAGGACTCACGAACCCACATGTTTAACGTGATCGTACTCTGCGTGAACGTGGCGTAAGTTTTGGCAGTGGCGGGAATCGAACCCGGACCTACTGAGTGCAATTCCCGCGCGCTAACCACTGGGCTGCCGCGCTCTCGCGACAATCTCTATAACTTTCCATATATTCATCCAATTTAGACGTGAACCCAGTGGGGGAGGGATCCACAGGGGCCGTATCCTCCTTCCCTTACCACCAACCTCTCGGAAGAACTTACGGACCCACATATTTAACGTGATCGTATTCCACGTAAACACGGCGGCAGTTTTAGCAGTGGCGGGAATCGAACCCGGGCCTACCGCTAACTTCCCGCGCGCTAATTTGCAATTTAAAATGACCATATGCTTAATTCCATCATCCTCATTCCATTGTTTCATTGTTCCATCATTTAAAATATCCATAAAATTAAAATATCCATTTAAAATATCCAAAAGTTAAAATATACATTTAAAAAATCCATATCGTCCCATCATTTAAAATATAAATATAATAATTTATATAGAGCAAAGGAGCTCTATTCAGAACCGTGACGTCACCTCCACCTTGACGTCCCCACCACCACCTTCCCTCCTTCAGCGGGGGAGAAACGAAGCGGCACGCCCAGCGGAACGCCGAGAAATTGAAATTCGGAAACTTTTAAAATCCCGATCCTGTGGGCAATACGAAATATTTCTTGACCAGATTGGACTTGTAAGAATGCCAGATGTTTGACCTTTCTAAAAATGTAAATTATTAGTCGAAATTCTGAGTACTTTTTACTATGCGAGAATTTAAAAACCAAAAATCGTTTTTTTGAGTCAAAAGTGACTTTTGTTTTAAAATCATAAAAAAATATTAGAATTTGTCCCTGAGATTTGAAATTGATATATTTTTACTCGAAATTCTCTGCTCTTTCCGATGGTGTGATTTGTTTTTTTCTACCATGTCCGGATCGTGGAGAAAAAAGAGCAAAAAGGTCAAAAAACGGTCGAAATCGCATAAAACATTAAATAACAAAAAAAATAATTAAAATTTTAAAAATCGGTTTTCACGTGTCCCCTTCTCACCCCCCAGGGTCTCCGATTGCCAAATTTCGTAGCTCTCCGACGCGCGGTCGCGAAACGTATAGTGTATAAGACAGACACACAGACACACAGACACACACACAGACATTGCCTTTTATTATTTACTAGCCGCCTTTGGCGACCAGCCTGTTCGCTACCCTTGAAAATTCTGACCGTGGCAAACTCGTTGGCGCGACCTACCAGAAAGGTGTAAGGTAACTGCTTGGAAGGCCAGGAAGTGCCACACAATTTAGACCGGAACCCAATGGGGGAGGCATCCAAAGAGACCGTACCCTCCTTCCCCTACCACAAACCTCTCGGAAGGACTTGCAGTCCCACACGTTTAACGTGATCGTACTCCGCGTGAACACGGCTGCAGTTTTGGCAATGGCGGGAATCGAACCCGGGCCTACCGAGTGAAATTCCCGCGCGCTAACCACTGGGCTACCGTGCCATCCGCGACAATCCCCATAACTTTATTTTTATTCGGCAATTTTGGGAATCGAACCCGGGCCTACCAAGTGCAAATCCCGCGCACTAACCACTGGGGTACTTCACCCTCCGCGATATTCTTCATAACTTATTTTTTATTCACCCAATTTAGACCGGAACCAAGTGGGAGAAGCATCCACAGGGACCGTACCCTTCTTCCCCTACCACCAACCTCTCGGAAGGACTTACAGACCCACATGTTTAACGTGATCGTACTCCGCGTAAACACGGCGGCAATTTTGGGAATCGAACCCGGGCCTACCGAGTGCAATTTCCTCGCGCTAACCATTGGGCTACTTTGCCCTACGCGACAATCTCCATAACTTTCTTTTTATTCATCCAATTTAGACCGTACCCTCCTTCCCCTACCACCAACTTCTCGGAAGGACTCACGGACCCACGTGTTTAACGTGCTCGTACTCCGCGTAAACACGGCGGCAATTTTGGGAATCGAACCCGGGCCTGGTAACTGGTTGGACGGCCAGGATGTGCCACCCAATTTAGACCGGAACCCAGTGGGGGAGGCATCCACAGGGAACGTACCCTCCTTCCCCTACCACCAACCTCTCGGAAAAACATACGGACCCATATGTTTAACGTGATCGTACTCCATGTCAGTGGCGGAAATCGAACCCGGGCCTACCGCGTGCAATTCCCGCGCGCTAACCACTGGGCTACTTCGCCCTCCGCGACAATCTCCATAACTTTCTTTTTATTCACCCAATTTAGACCGTACCCTCCTTCCCCTACCACCAACCTCTCGGAAGGACTCACGAACCCACATGTTTAACGTGATCGTACTCTGCGTGAACGTGGCGTAAGTTTTGGCAGTGGCGGGAATCGAACCCGGGCCTACTGAGTGCAATTCCCGCGCGCTAACCACTGGGCTGCCGCGCCCTCCGCGACAATCTCCATAACTTTCTACATATTCACCCAATTTAGACGGGAACCCAGTGGGGGAGGCATCCACAGGGGCCGTATCCTTCTTCCCCTATCACCAACCTCTCGGAAGGACTTACGGACCCACATATTTAACGTGATCGTATTCCACGTAAACACGGCGGCAGTTTTGGCAGTGGCGGGAATCGAACCCGGGCCTACCGCTAACTTCCCGCGCGCTAATTTGCAATTTAAAATGACCATATGCTTAATTCCATCATCCTCATTCCATTGTTTCATTGTTCCATCATTTAAAATATCCATAAAATTAAAATATCCAAAAGTTAAAATATACATTTAAAAAATCCAGATCGTCCCATCATTTAAAATATAAATATAATAATTTATATAGAGCAAAGGCGCTCTATTCAGAACCGTGACGTCACCTCCACCTTGACGTCCCCACCCACCACCTTCCCTGCTTCAGCGGGGGACAAATGAAGCGGTACGCCGAGCGGAATGCCGAGAAATATAAAATCATGACGTCTTTAAAATTGCGATCCTGAAGGCAATTTTCATTATTTCTGGACCAGATTAGACTTGTAAGAATGCCAGATATTTCAGCTTTCTAAAAATGTAAATTATTAGTCGAAATTATGAGTACTTTTTACTATGCGAGAATTTAAAAACCAAAAATCGTTTTTTTGAGTCAAAAGTGACTTTTGCTTTAAAATCATAAAAAAATATTAGAATTTATCTCTGAGATTTGAAATTGATATATTTTTACTCGAAATTCTCTGCTCTTTCCGATGGTGTGATTTGTTTTTTTCTACGATGTCTGGATCGAGGAGAAAAAAGGGCAAAAAGATCAAAAAAAGGTCGAAATCGCATAAAACATTAAATAAATAAAAAAATAATTAGAATTTTGAAAATCGGTTTTCACGTGTCCCCTTCCCACCCCCCAGGGTCTCCGATTGCCAAATTTCGTAACTCTCCGACGCGCGGTCGCGAAACGTATAGTGTATAAGACAGACACACAGACAGACAGACACACAGACATTGCCTTTTATTATATAGACTAGCCGCCTTTGGCGACCAGCCTGTTCGCTACCCTTGAAAATCCTGACAGTGGCAAGCTCGCTTTTTAACGATGCTGCTTAGCGAAAAAGTTTTTTTTTTTTTACCGATGCATAAATGCACCGCGACAATCTCCATAACTTTCTTTTTATTTATTTATTTATTTTTTCAGTGTTTAAGTTTTTTCATTGTGGTCCCAACCACCACCCGATGTAAACAATACATCGCCACAATTCAATCCAGCATAATGAGCCAGAAACCTTTAAAAAGCAAACACTAATTCAGTTTTTAATTGTGCCTAGGCTAAAAAGCGTGTAAAAAGCAAACACTTATTCGGGTTTTAATTGTCCTTAGGCCAAAAACCGTATAAAAAGCAATCAATGATTAAGTTTTTTCATTGTGGTTCCAACCAGCACCCGATGTAAATAATACATCGCCACAATTAAGTTTTTACAATACAACAACAGAGTACGCCACAACAATACGTCGCCACAATTAAGTTTTTTCATTGTAGTCCCAACCACCACCCGATGTAAACAACACATCGCCACAATTCAATCCACCATAATGAGCCAGAAACCTTATAAAAAGTAAACACTAATTCGGTTTTAAATTTTTTTTTTTTTTTTAAAGATTGTCCCCACCACCACCCGATGCATAAATGCCCCGCGACAATCTCCTTAACTTTATTTTTATTTATTTTTTTATTTCTTCAGTGTTTAAGTTTCTGCATTGTGGTCCCAACCACCACCCGATGTAAACAATACATCGCCACAATTCAATCCAGCATAATGAGGCAGAAACCTTATAAAAAGCAAAGATTAATTCGGTTTTTAATTGTGCCTAGGCCAAAAACCGTGTAAAAAGCAAACACTTACTCGGTTTTTAATTGTCCTTAGGCCAAAAACCGTATAAAAGCTTTGGCGACCAGCCTGTTCGCTATCCTTGAAAATTCTGACCGTGGCAAATTCTAACCATGGCACACTCGCTGGCGCGACCTATCAGAAAAGTGTAAGGTAACTGTTTGGACGGCCAGGAAGTGCCACCCAATTTAGACCGGAACTCAGTGGGGGAGGCATCCACAGGGACCGTACCCTCCTTCCCCTACCACCAACCTCTCGGAAGGACTTACGGTCCCACATGTTTAACGTGATCGTACTCCGCCTGAACACAGCGGTAGTTTTAGTAGTGGCGGAAATCGAACCCGGACCTACCGAGTGCAATTCCCGTGCGCTAACCACTGGGCTACCGCGCCCTCCACGACAATCTCCATAACCTTCTTTTTATTCACCCAATTTAGACCGGAACCCAGTGGGAGGGTCATCCACAGGGACCGTACCCTCCTTCCTCTACCACCAACCTCCCGGAAGGACTTACGTACCCACATGTTTAGCGTGATCGTACTCCGCGTGAACACGGCAGTTTTGGCAGTGGCGGTAATTGAACCCGAGCCTACCGAGTGCAATTCCCGCGCGCTAACCACTGGGCTACCGCGCCCTCCGCGATAATCTTCATAACTTTCTTTTATTCACCCAATTTAGACCGGAACCCAGTGGGGGAGGCATCCACAGGGACCTACCCTCCTTCCTCTACCAACAACTTCTCGGAAGGACTTACGTACCCACATGTTTAACGTGATCGTACTCCGCGTGAACACGGCAGCAGTTTTGGCAATGGAAGGAATCGAACCCGGGCCTTCTGAGTGAAATTCCCACATGCTAACCACTGGGCTACCACGCCCTCCGCGATAATCTCCATAACTTTCTTTTTATTCACCCAGTTTGGACCGGAACCCAGTGGGGGAGGCATCCACAGAGACCGTACCCTCCTTCCATTTAAAATATCCATAAATTCAAATATCCATTTATAAAATCCATATCATTCTATGAATCATCCATATCGTTCCACCAATCCATAAATATAATAATTTCAAATACATCACCAGAATTCAATCCACCATAATACAATCATTTAAATTATTTAAAACATCCATAAATTAAAATAACCATTTAAAATATCACATAAATATAATTATTTCACTCGATGTATCCAATACATATGCTAAGCTCTTAATACATTTAAAACCCGAAGCGTGGTGGTCTCCATGGAGACGGGGGAAAAACTACTGCGGTGGGAAATGTCGGGGAGAATCGGTTCTTCGCCGAGTATTGGGCAAGAAATATAAAATCATGACGTCTTTAAAATTGCGATCCTACAGGCAATTTTCACTATTTCTTGACCAGATTGGACTTGTAAGAATGCCAGATGTTTGACCTTTCTAAAAATGTAAATTATTAGTCGAAATTCTGAGTACTTTTTACTATGCGAGAATTTAAAAACCAAAAATCGTTTTTTTGAGTCAAAAGTGACTTTTGCTTTAAAATCATAAAAAAATATTAGAATTTGTCTCTGAGATTTGAAATTGATATATTTTTACTCGAAATTCTCTGCTCTTTCCGATGGTGTGATTTGTTTTTTTCTACAATGTTTGGATCGTGGAGAAAAAAGAGCAAAAATGTCAAAAAACGGTCGAAATCTCATAAAACATTAAATAACAAAAAAAATAATTAAAATTTTCAAAATCGGTTTTCACGTGTCCCCTTCCCACCCCCCAGGGTCTCCGATTGCCAAATTTCATAGCTCTCCGACGCGCGGTCGCGAAACGTATAGTGTATAAGGCAGACAGACAGACAGACGCACAGACACACAGACATTGCCTTTTATTATTTACTAGCCGCCTTTGGCGACCAGCCTGTTCGCTACCCTTGAAAATTCTGACCGTGGCAAACTCGTTGGCGCGACCTACCAGAAAGGTGTAAGGTAACTGCTTGGAAGGCCAGGAAGTGCCACACAATTTAGACCGGAACCCAATGGGGGAGGCATCCAAAGAGACCGTACCCTCCTTCCCCTACCACAAACCTCTCGGAAGGACTTGCAGTCCCACACGTTTAACGTGATCGTACTCCGCGTGAACACGGCTACAGTTTTGGCAATGGCGGGAATCTAACCCGGGCCTACCGAGTGAAATTCCCGCGCGCTAACCACTGGGCTACCGTGCCATCCGCGACAATCTCCATAACTTTATTTTTATTCGGCAATTTTGGGAATCGAACCTGGGCCTACCAAGTGCAAATCCCGCGCACTAACCACTGGGGTACTTCACCCTCCGCGATATTCTTCATAACTTTCTTTTTATTCACCCAATTTAGACCGGAACCAAGTGGGAGAAGCATCCACAGGGACCGTACCCTTCTTCCCCTACCACCAACCTCTCGGAAGGACTTACAGACCCACATGTTTAACGTGATCGTACTCCGCGTAAACACGGCGGCAATTTTGGGAATCGAACCCGGGCCTACCGAGTGCAATTTCCGCGCGCTAACCATTGGGCTACTTTGCCCTACGCGACAATCTCCATAACTTTCTTTTTATTCATCCAATTTAGACCGTACCCTCCTTCCCCTACCACCAACTTCTCGGAAGGACTCACGGACCCACATGTTTAACGTGCTAGTACTCCGCGTAAACACGGCGGCAATTTTGGGAATCGAACCCGGGCCTGGTAACTGGTTGGACGGCCAGGATGTGCCACCCAATTTAGACCGGAACCCAGTGGGGGAGGCATCCACAGGGAACGTACCCTCCTTCCCCTACCACCAACCTCTCGGAAAAACATACGGACCCATATGTTTAACGTGATCGTACTCCATGTCAGTGGCGGAAATCGAACCCGGGCCTACCGCGTGCAATTCCCGCGCGCTAACCACTGGGCTACTTCGCCCTCCGCGACAATCTCCATAACTTTCTTTTTATTCACCCAATTTAGACCGTACCCTCCTTCCCCTACCACCAACCTCTCGGAAGGACTCACGAACCCACATGTTTAACGTGATCGTACTCTGCGTGAACGTGGCGTAAGTTTTGGCAGTGGCGGGAATCGAACCCGGGCCTACTGAGTGCAATTCCCGCGCGCTAACCACTGGGCTGCCGCGCCCTCCGCGACAATCTCCATAACTTTCTACATATTCACCCAATTTAGACGGGAACCCAGTGGGGGAGGCATCCACAGGGGCCGTATCCTCCTTCCCCTACCACCAACCTCTCGGAAGGACTTACGGACCCACATATTTAACGTGATCGTATTCCACGTAAACACGGCGGCAGTTTTAGCAGTGGCGGGAATCGAACCCGGGCCTACCGCTAACTTCCCGCGCGCTAATTTGCAATTTAAAATGACCATATGCTTAATTCCATCATCCTCATTCCATTGTTTCATTGTTCCATCATTTAAAATATCCATAAAATTAAAATATCCATTTAAAATATCCAAAAGTTAAAATATACATTTAAAAAATCCAGATCGTCCCATCATTTAAAATATAAATATAATAATTTATATAGAGCAAAGGCGCTCTATTCAGAACCGTGACGTCACCTCCACCTTGACGTCCCCACCCACCACCTTCCCTGCTTCAGCGGGGGAGAAACGAACGGAACGCCGAGCGGAACGGCGAGAAATTTAAAATCATGACGTCTTTAAAATTGCGATCCTGAAGGCAATTTTCATTATTTCTGGACCAGATTAGACTTGTAAGAATGCCAGATGTTTGACCTTTCTGAAAATGTAAATTATTAGTCGAAATTATGAGTACTTTTCACGATGCGAGAATTTAAAAACCAAAAATCGTTTTCTTGAGCCAAAAGTGACTTTTGTTTTGAAATCTTTAAAAAATATTAGAAATCGAAATGGAGATTTGAAATTGATATATTTTTACTCGAAATTCTCTGCTCTTTCCGATGGTGTGATTTGTTTTTTTCTACGATGTCCGGATCGAGGAGAAAAAAGGGCAAAAAGATCAAAAAAAGGTCGAAATCGCATAAAACATTAAATAAATAAAAAAATAATTAGAATTTTGAAAATCGGTTTTCACGTGTCCCTTTCCCACCCCCCAGGGTCTCCGATTGCCAAATTTCGTAACTCTCCGACGCGCGGTCGCGAAACGTATAGTGTATAAGACACACACACACACACACACACAGACATTGCCTTTTATTATATAGAAGATGTATAAGGAAAGTATTGTGACGGGGTCGAAAATTCGAATTCGAGTTTTCGACGGGAGAGCACGTTTCAGGCATCCCTGATCACGAATCAAACATTTTTGAAGTGATGTCTGTGTGTGTGTGTGTGTGTGTGTGTGTGTGTGTGTGTGTGTGTGTGTGTGTGTCAGTGAGTCTGTGGAGACGATAACTGACGAACGAATAGACCGATTCAAACAAAATTTGGTATAAAAATCACAATCCTTAAACACTGGAAGTCTATTGTTTTTATACGCAATCGAATGTTCAGAATCCCCCTAAATTTTCGAATGAAATTTTGAAAAAATCGTCAAAAAATCAAAACCGCTAATAAAGTTACCCAAATAGACATTTCTTATGTAATTTTTCATTAGAAAACGATTGAGATAAATTTTAGAACGCTAACATGAACCGTTCTCGAGATATTGCACATTTTTCAAAAAAATTATCAAAAAGTCATACAAAATAAAATAAAAATATTTCCTATTGAGAAACATGTTCACTTTTCATATGTAATACCATGCGATAAATTGGGTGACATCATTCTCGTGGATCTAGCTCGTTCCATTCATGAAAAAAGATACTTTGTGTAATACTTTTGTATTTGTACGCCAATAGTCATTTATCTGCTGTAAGAATAATTTATTTCTTCGTCCTGATTATCGGGTTGAAACAGAGTCGGATAGCCCGTCATGTGGATCATTCGGACTATACCATCCGACGGTGTTGGGGGCGGTTGTCCGACGGTCACGGGACGCCACCCAGATACGGAGGACCGGCTCCGGACGGACCAGGCATACCACGAGTAGAGAGGATCGAATGATCGTGCGGCAGGCACATATAGAACCCGCAGCGACCCGATCCGCGATGCAGGCACACGAAGCAGCTCCTGTGTACCCACGAACCATTTCTAAGCGGCTGAAGGAAACGAATCTGGGATCCCAGCGTCTCTTACGTGTGCTGCCGTTAACACGGGAACATCGGCGGCTCCGGTTGCAGTGGTGGCGGCCCAGAGTAACATGGAACGCCACAGATTGGCGATGTGTGGTGTTTAGCAATGAGTGTCGCTTCGTTTTGGGGACCAATGATCAGCGTGTCCAGGTATGGAGGTCCTCTGTATAACGCCACAATCCCAACCTCGTCATCGAGCGCCACACCAGCCCCACTGCAGGCATCATGGGCTGGAAAGCCATAGCCTACGAGTAGTGGTCTAGTAGCACTAGTAGTGGTACCTGGAACAATGACGGGCCAACGGTACGTGGATGAGATTCCACTGCCCCATGTGCACCCATTCGCTGCTGGGATTCCAGGTGCGCAATTCCAGCAGGATAATGCCCGGCCGCACAAGGCTCGGGTCGCCCAGGCCTGCCTGAGTCATGTCCAGACCCTTCCATAGCCTACCTGCTCTCCAGACCTGTCCCCTATCGAGCATGTGTGGGACCGGTTGACACGCCAGCTACCTCGTTGCTGCAATCTTCGGGATTTGGAACGTAACGTCCGACAGGTGTGGACTCGTCTGCCGCAGGACAACATCAGGCATCAGTTCGACACCATGCCAGACCTTATTGCTGCTTGCATCGCAGCACTTGGCTGTACGACGCGCTATTGAGAATGACCGGCTTGTGTACCACCGTTCCCTCTGTACTCTGTACGTGTTCTGCTGCGCTGTTTTTGTGATCATGTATATCATTCATCTATATCTTTCCATCAATAAAATTTAAGGTCCAATATATATATATAGAAAATTGTAAATCCAATGTTAGAATGTAAGTAGTAACTCATAATACACTATCCCAAAATTTTCTACAAAATACAAAGAAATAAAAGAAATTCAACCATAAAGAGGAAATTATAAAGCGTAATGCAGGTCATAAAGACAAAGACAATCAACAAATTTCAAAGGTGAGGAATGAAAATAGGAAAACAAATATATATATATATATATATATATATATATATATATATATATATATATATATATATATACACACTCATGTTTGTAAAAGTTGTAACTCCATGAAGGAATTACGCGATTGAGCTGAAACTTACAGCAAATGCAAATTAAGGTGTGCTATGCAAATGATATTAGAATTTCAGAGTCACCACGCATGCGTGGGCTGAGCAGCGCCCTTTGAACTGCTGTTTTAGTCGTACAAATAGAGAGCTATAGCGAAACATATATATTTATATATATATATTTATATATATATATATATATATATATATATATTCTGTGATGATGTCTCAAGATTATGGCATCTCCACTATAGTTAGAGTCAGTTTTAAAACGGTTTTTTCAGCATAAAATAAAAAAATCTGATGTGGGCAACACATGACTTTCCTTATATAATGTAATGAATTTACTACTTTTACAGTAAAATAGGTTTTTCTTATAGTAGATACTAATGTTCTTTCCAAAATATTGAATTTTCGACAATTAGTCGTCATTTTCATTGATTTATCGTCATTTTTATCCATTTGACGAGATTTTCATTAATTTGACAACATTTTAAAAAGTCGCCAAGTTGGCGACATTCCGCCAAGTTTGTCGCCAAAATCTCGCCAAGCTTTACTGGCGGAAAAACAAGTTATTCTTATAGCAGATAAATGTCTATTGGCGTTCAAATACAAAAGTATTACTCAAAGTATCTTTTTTCATGAATGGAACGAGCTAGATCCACGAGAATGATGTCACCCAATTTATCGCAATGTATTACATATGAAACGTGAACATGTTTCTCAATAGGAAATATTTTTTTTTTATTTTATATGACTTTTTGATATTTTTTTTTTTTGAAAAATGTACAATATCTCGAGAACGGTTCATGTTAGCGTTCTAAAATTTATGTCAATCGTTTTCTAATGAAAAATTACATAAGAAATGTCTATTTGCGTAACTTTGTTAGTGGTTTTGATTTTTTGACGATTTTTTCAAAATTTCATTCGAAAATTTAAGAGGGTTCTGAACATTCGACTACGTATAAAAACAATAGGCTTCCAGTGTTTACGGATTGTGATTTGTGTACCAAGTTTCGTTCGAATCGGTCTATTCGTTCGTCAGTTATCGTCTCCACAGACTCACTGACACACACACACACACACACACATACTTTCACACACACACAGACATCACTTCAAAAATGTTTGATTCGTGATCAGGGATGCTTGAAACGTGTTCTCCCGTCGAAAACTCGATTTCGAGTTTTCGACCCCGTCACAATACTTTCCTTATACATTATGTATATAAGGAAAGTAATATACTTATTATTCTCATATAAAAGAAATTACTGGAAACTTACTTGTTTAAAAGTTTCATTCTAGTGGTAGTAAACCCAGTGTTTTGTATATTTCTACCCATATCTTTACTTTCTAGTATAATATAGCGTATACAAAATATTGTTTTCACGAAAATTTTCGAATTCGAGATTTTGATGCCAATATATTTTTTAAGACCTCCTGAACACGTTTCGACTATTTTTGGAGTGATGTCCGTCTGTCTTACGTGTTGCAGACGATTTCCTATGTACACGGGGACAGCCACACATATTAATGGATTTTCACGAAACTTTATATCCTGCTTTGTTATAAGAAAATCTAGAACTAGTTAGAATTTTTTTTTAAATTCAAGGGAATACTTCGAAATTTATTCGAAATTTTACCACAATATCGATTTTTCAAACATTTTCTTGTAAAATTCGAAAAAAAATGGCTTTTGGTATGTAAGTCGAGTTTAACTGCATTCGAGTTAATTTACAGATAGATCTTACGTGCCCACTCACAGATCTTTGCTTACACACTTATCGGGGGGGGGGGGGGGGGGGGGCGTACTAAGAACTATGTATACATTTTTTTTTATTATTTTCGAAACTTCGGCATGTCAAAAATATTATTATTATCATTACTAATACAGTTATTGTTTTTATTATTGTTTTGTGTTAGGAGGGGAAGGAGGGAGATTTTGCAAATCATTACTTGGATTAATGACACCACACAAAGTCAGAAGTCTAAATTCTATTATCCAATCAAAAATTCACTGCATTTGTGTAGATAATTATAAGTATTCGAACTTTTATTCCAGCACCTGTATTAGCTTAGTTTATACAGTTTTGGCTTTATTCTATTTGCATAGATAATAGGCATGCCCTGAAGGTGAAACATTGAATTAACTGTCAACCGTAAACATCAATGGAACTCTTTCTGGCGGCTTCTGAGTACATGAGATGGTATGTATAAATGAATTCAGCATAATTTCATCGTTGGCGAAATAAATAAAGACAGGTGATTTTAAAACTCGTAGAATAAACAGAACTTTGAAAGTTAGCACATTTCTGTTTTCGAATTATACGCCAGATGCTTATTGACTTAAAAGAGTTGTTTCAGATCTCGATGAAATGCTAAGTTTTCTTAAAGAAAAGAATTATGTGTAGCAAATTTTGATACATTTTACACATTTTGAGAAGCTTTGAAGAAAATTATCCTAAGAAATGATTATATTAAATGAAATCTAATGTCTGTGGTCGATTTTCAACACGCATCATATGATTTAATTTTTTTATGTGTGATATAATTTTATTTTTGTATATATTTAATATGTTACCACTAGGGAGTATAACTCACTTTAAAGTTCTTTTATATGTGCAATGTTAAGTTCTTGTGTGTATTATGCATATAGTATGCTCTGAAAATAAGTGATGTTTAAGTTTAAATCATGTTTATGCAAATATATATAGCTATATTTACCTCTAGAAATTAGTTTGTATAGACATATGCCATTTAAAAATATTTAACGTATATATATATATATATATATATATTTTCTTTTTTGATAGATCGAAAGTTATGAGCAAATGTATGCTTTGTATGCTATTGTATATCGTACTGTGGGCAGGTGCAAAATAGTTATTTAATATAATGGACAACTTACTCATAGTATCTTACTTTTTACTTTCCTTATATACATAATGTATAAGGAAAGTATTGTGACGGGGTCGAAAATTCGAAATCGAGTTTTCGACGGGAGAGCACGTTTCAAGCATCCCTGATCACGAATCAAACATTTTTGAAGTGATGTCTCTCTGTGTGTGTGTGTGTGTGTGTGTGTGTGTGTGTGTGTGTGTGTGTGTGTGTGTGTGTGTGTGTGTGTGTGTGTGTGTGTGTGTGTCAGTGAGTCTGTGGAGACGATAACTGACGACCGAATGGACCGATTCAAACCAAATTTGGTACAAAAATCACAATCCGTAAACACTGGAAGCCTATTGTTTTTATACGCAATCGAATGTTAAGAACACTCCTAAATTTTCGAATGAAATTTTGAAAAAATAGTCAAAAAATCAAAACCACTAATAAAGTTACGCAAATAGACATTTCTTATGTAATTTTTCATTAGAAAACGATTGACATAAGTTTTAGAACGCTAACATGAACCGTTCTCGAGATATTGCACATTTTTCAAAAAAATTATCAGAAAGTCATATAAAATAAAAAAAAAATATTTCCTCTTGAGAGACATGTTCACTTTTCAGTAATACCATGCAATAAATTGGATGACATCATTCTCGTGGATCTAGCTCGTTCTATTCATGAAAAAAGATACTTTTTGTAATACTTTTGTATTTGAACGCCAATAGTCATTTATCTGCTGTAAGAATAACTTATTTCTTTGTCCATTATACTTGGCGAGATTTTGGCGCCGAATTTGACGGAATGTCGCCAACTTGGCGACTTTTTGAAATGTTGCCAAATTAACGAAAATCTCGCCAAATGGATAAAAATGACGCTAAATCAATGAAATGACGACTAATTGTCGAAAATTCAATATTTTGGAAAGAATATTAGTATCTACTATAAGAAAAACCTATTTATTTTACTGTAAAAGTGGTAAATTCATTACATTATATAAGGAAAGTCATGTGTTGCCCACATCAGATTTTTTAAAAGTTAGGTTTTATTTAGTATCGTCGAATTTCAAATTCCGTAGCGAGACATAGTCTGTAAACCCAATGGGTCGGCCCCTCGCTCACGGTGATTGGTTGATTGTCTGTGGTCGATTTATTATGTACACGATAGCAGCCAAACATATTAATGGATTTTCACGAAATTTTAAATCCTGCTTTGTTATCAAAAATTCTAGAAGTAGATCGATTTTTTTTTTTTTTAATTCGAGCGAAAAGTGATTTATCGCCCAATGATCACTAAACTTAACAGTTTCAATCATTGAAGAATAGCCGCAATACAATTTTTTGTTAGTGACGTCATTGGCCCTTTATTGGGGGAGGGGGGGAGCTACCCCCCGGGGATGCATTTTTAAGTATGGTTTCAATCGAAGGATTTTTCAAGCCCTCCTGTTAAAGTGAAGGTTAACACGCTATAGTTGTAATAATGTGGACCTACGGTACCGATATTTGAAATTTTTCTTATAAAATTTGAAAAAAAAAAAATTAATTCTGGTATGAGAAAATCGAGTTGAGTCACAGTTAATTTTTAATGTGTAAGTGCTTGCTATTTTTCGCTGTATGTTGTCTGCCCCAAGGGCCAGATATGAAAGATCTCTCTTTTGGCCTCTAATAAAAAAGACCAGAAACGCAGTCTACATAAAAGCTATTGTTTAAATTGTAAAACTGTTATTATCTATTAAAATAGCATTGTAAGTTGCACTTATGTCTGTCTGTTTATTATCTCATCACGAGAGATCTCACTTCTTTCCTTTTTGTGAGAATTATTATAAAATTTCATACAGAAAGACTCCAAATATTCACCCCAAATTGTGAATTGAGTTTCTTTACATTATATATTCCGTGCGAAGAACGGCTAGTTTTTCTATAAGTATCTTGATTTCAAAGTAAAGGCAGAGAAAAAGATAATTACTAGTTGATTTACATGTTGCCGCATCTATGATAAGATTCCTCGTTTCTGGGTGCATTCGAGAAGACACATATACATCATTTACAATGCGCAGTGTGACTTTGTTCGTCCATGGAGGACGCCTCAAAACCTGATCTCTTGACGTCAACGTTGATACTAAAGACATTACACGGTAACGCCATCCAGTGGATTTTCCCATAAATTTACACAGATTGCAATACGGCCTTGAGAGTAATTAATATGTTTTTAGATGGTATATTGCCTTAAGAGTGGCTCATGTGATATTTCATATGGTATCTTACATTGAATGCAGTTTTCATCAGTGGTATGCTGTCATGAAGCGAGATGGAGCGACGGTGCAGAGGAGAAGGGGTGCCTCTCGAGCTACACACACTTTGAAAGAAAAACAATTTTGTTTTCCTTACTGTAAGACATATTTCAACGTGAGCTTTAACCAAATAAATTGTTAAACTAATTGCCCAATCGCTAAATTAGCAAACTTTAAAATGGAATTTTTAATACTCTTGACAGCCAAAAATTGGCCATAATTAAAAGTATTTTATTAAAATCTCCTTTTTACGACGTACTAAAATTAGTCGGCCATAGCGCTTTCGAGCATTACCATGCTCTTCATCAGTGGCACATTGAAAATAAGTGGCGATCATGTGCTTAAATACTGTATTTGTAAATTGTGTAGTTTATTAAAGGTATGAGGTATATTATTAAATACATAAAAATATTAAATAAATACTTATAAGTAAACCTTTTGTTCTAAGTAGTTCTTATATATAAAAATCTGATGTGGGCAGAACATGACTTTCCTTATATAATGCAATGGATTTACTAGTTTTACAATAAAAAAAATCTGATGTGGGCAACACATGACTTTCCTTATATAATGTAATGAATTTACTACTTTTACAGTAAAAAAGATAGGTTTTTCTTATAGTAGATACTAACATTCTTTCCATGATATTGAATTTTCAACAATTGGTCGTCATTTTCATTGATTTAGCGTCATTTGTATCTATTTGGCGAGATTTTCGTTAATTTGGCAACATTTCAAAAAGTCGCCAAGTTGGCGACATTACACCAAATTTGTCGCCAAAATCTCGCCAAGCGTTATGGACGAAGAAATAAGTTATTCTTATAGCAGATAAATGACTATTGGCGTTCAAATACAAAAGTATTACTCAAAATATCTTTTTTCATGAATGGAACGAGCTAGATCCACGAGAATGATGTCACCCAATTTATCGCATGGTATTACATATGAAAAGTGAACATTTTTCTCAATGGGAAATATTTTTTTTAATTTTATATGACTTTTTGATAATTTTTTTGAAAAATGTGCAATATCTCGAGAACGGTTGATGTTAGTGTTCTAAAATTTATGTCAATCGTTTTCTAATGAAAAATTACATAAGAAATGTCTATTTGCGTAACCTTATTAATGGTTTTCATTTTTTGACGATTTTTTTAAAATTTCATTCGAAAATTTAGGGGGGTTCTGAATATTCGATTGCGTATAAAAACAATAAGCTTCCAGTGCTTACGAATTGCGATTTTTGCACCAAATTTGGTTCAAATCGGTCCATTCGTTCGTCAGTTATCGTCTCCACAGGCTCACTGACACACACACACACACACACACACACACATACACACACATACTTTCACACACACACACACACAGACATCACTTCAAAAATGTTTGATTCGTGATCAGGGATGCTTGAAACGTGCTCTCCCGTCGAAAACTCGAATTCGAATTTTCGACCCCGTCACAATACTTTCCTTATACATTATATATATAAGGAAAGTAAAAATAATGTATAAAATCCACGGCGCTGTATTTTTATCGTTGAATTGCACATTGGGCGATTTTTAGGATGACGGCATGTAAAACTATTTCAAAATACTCAATTAACTTATACTTTGAGCAACTCAAAACAATCATCAATATTGATAACATCGTCAATAAGCGATATAGTCCATATATTAAAATACTTTAATAATTACTTCATCATCTAGGACTTATTTTCATTGATTTAGCGTCATTTTTATCAATTTGACGACATTTTTGTTAATTTGGCAATATTTAAAAAATCACCAAGTTGGCGACATTCCGCCAAAATCTCGCCAAGCGTTCTGGACAGAGAAATAAGTTATTCTTGTAGCGGATAACTGACTATTGGAGTCCAAATACAAAAGTATTACCTAAATAATATTTTTTCATAAATAAAACTAGCTAGATCCACGAGAATGATGTCACCCAATTTATCGCATGATGTCACCCAATTTATTACTTATGAAAAGTGAACATATTTCAACAATAGGTAATTTTTTTTTTTTCAATTTCATATGATTTTTTGATAATTTTTTTGAAAAATACACAATATCTCGAAAGCGGTTCATGCTAGCGTTCTGAAATTTGTTTTAATCGTTTTCTAATGAAGAATTACATAAGGAATGACTATTTTCGTAACTTTATTAAAGTTTTTTATTTTTTGAGGATTTTTTCAAAATTTCAATCGAAAATTTAGGGGTGGAGGTTCTGTACATGCGATTGCGTATAAAAACAATAGACTTCCAGTATTCATGGATTGTAATTTTTGTACCAAATTTCCTTCGAATCGGTCCATTCGTTCGCAAGTTATCGTCTCCACAGACTCACTGACACACACACAGAGAGACATCACCTCAAAAACGTCTGATTCGTGTTCAGGGATGCTTGAAACTTCATTTCCCGTCGAAAACTCGAATTCGAATTTTCGACCCCGTCACAATACTTTCCTTATGCATTATATGTATATAAGGAAAGTAATAATATTAAAAATTGTTTAAAAAAAATACCTATTTATAATTGAATGGTAAGCATCATGAGATAAAAGAGGCAATTTAGTGGACATTGACTAAGTATATAGTTAATGCTTTTAAAGTATTTTCCAGCAAATTATTCCATATTTATTATATTTTCATAAATTTTACAGAATTAATTGCTGAAAGAATAGGCTTCTAAAAATATTACCCGCTGTTTTATCAGAATAAGTAAAATGTCACTTGTACCCTTCTAGTGTTTGTCTATCTTTTTTCTTCAAAATAAATAATGATTCCTTTTTCTCCTCAAAATTAATAAATTAACTAAAGGATCAAAGACTTCTTGTAAAGTTACCTACTTTTCAAAAACAATGTGGATGAAGTATTACATTCCATTTTCAAATGAATTAGGATGAAAAAAAAAAGTTGAAATTTTCCAGAAAAACAAAGCGGAAAATTTTCCATTTTCAGAAAATTTTTCCTACCCACATTTCTAATTATTAAGATTGTAATAAAATAAATTACGAGTAGGAATATCATAATTATTGAAGACATTTTGAAGATTTTTTTTTTTTCCAAATTAACAATATTTTGTGCATAATTTCCAAAACTAAAAGAATACATGGTATACCAAGGCATGTAAAGGAGCATTATTAGTCGGTGTTCTATAACAGGAGAAAATCTTAATCAAAAACATTCTTTTGTGTAACTAAGAAGACCAGAGAATAAGCAGAATGGGAAAAGGCGCCCCAGTTTTCGACGATAGAACACGTTTCGTGTTTGAATTTTCGATGGTAGAATACGTTTCAAGCATCCCTGAATTCGAGACGAAGTGTGTGTATGTGTGTGTGACTGTGGGAACGATATCTCATGCACGAATGGAGCGTTTCGAACGTAATTTGGTAGGAGTATTACATCAATAAATACTAGAATTTTATTAATGTTAAATTGAATGTTTTTAAAAAAAATTAAAGCATTAAAATTCGTAAACCTTCTATAATGTTACATACATAATCATTTATTACGTAACTTTCTTATTTATGGCACACAATTTAAAACGCTAACAAGAACCGTTCTCAAGATATTGCACGTTTTTCACATAAATTTATAAAAAAAAACTGCATAAAACTAAAAAGGTATTTTCTATCGTATAATATCTTTAAAAAATCCGTAAAAACCCCTTTCCATACACAATATTAAGCGATGAATTTTTTAACATCATTCTCGTAGATCCAGTTCGTTCCATTCCCGAGAGAAAATACTTTTCGCAATAGTTTTGTATTTTGATACTCGGCAATTCGATGAATATTATTTGTCCATCGGTCCGGCAACAGATCTGTTTGGCGATAAGTTGACAAACTATAGCCAACTTTTCAACTTTCAAACCGTCGCCAAATTGACGATAATGTGGCCAAATTGGTAGAAATGACACTCAATTAAAAAAAAAAAATAAATAACTCCAAATAGATGTAAATTCAATGTCTTGGAGAATGAAGTTCGATGTATTTGATAATTCCTGTCGCTTTGTAGAAATTAATATGCTTGATTCAAAATATAGTGGGCAAAGCGCCCAATATTAATCTATGATTCAGCACTAAAAACATCGCCGCTGTAAATCTTGCACATCCTTTTTAACCTGTGAAAGCAGCGAAGTCATTGCATTACATGTAAAGAAGGTCGTGTGCTGCACCACATCATATGTTTTTATTTAAATGGATGCAACAGATTACATACAGTTGCAATAACCACTAAACATAGATTGAAAACAGAACATAAATAATAATAAAATAAAAAACATACTCAACTAATAAAAAATTAAATAATTCGAAAACCGTGTGTGAATTGACTGGAATATATGTATTAGTGATAAACAATTTAAAATATTATAAAATTTCTGTGATCACTCAAATTACACAGTGGTTTCTCAATAGTCATTATAGAGCAGCGTTTTTCAAAGTATGTTTCGCGGAACCCTTGGTGTTCCCCGGACAGTCATCCAGGGGTTCCGCAACGTGCTAATTTCATGTACATTTTCTTAAAAACAAAAAAGAATAAAAATTGAATGCATAATTTCGACCACAAGGGACTTTTCATTTTGGGGTTCCACCATGAAATTAAATTTCAAAAAAGTTCCGCGACCTAAAAATTGTGAACAACACTACTATAGAAGGTCTCTGTAGGAAAGTCCCTAAACACCCTAATAACTTGGTAGGGAAAAGTTTATGGGTGTACTCGTAAGGTATATTCTATAGTAAAGTAGTAAAGTGACCATTCTCGATCGAATGAAAGTGATTGCAACGCCCCTAGAGGAGAATTTAAAAGGTTGGGATAACGAAAGTCGACAATAAAGCGAGATAAACAACAAAGCGAGTAGGAATGCATATTTTTTTTCTTAGGAACGCCACTGACTTACCCATTCTCTCGACTTTCCTTATTTGTTTATTTATTTATTTTTGCAGAGTGCCTGGGCCACTGTTTGTTTGTATTTTTAATTAGGCTTCTTAAGATGGGTCTTTATAGATATGGTTAGATATTGAGACAATCTGATAAACCCTTTTAATTTTTAGTAAATGGTACTTATATATGAATTACTAATATAAGTACTAATATTATGAGTACTAATATATAATTTTTTAATAATGGTAATTTAATAAATTATAATTTGATATAATGAATAATGAAAATTCTAATTAATAATTTTCTCCCCACAGAATGGAGCCTGCCTAAGGTGATCACGAAGATGTTCAAAATAATTAGTCCTGTATTAGATGAACCCTTCTCCAAAAGACAGGTGATCGTTTAACACTGGGCCAATTAGAGGAATATTGGAAACCGACTGTTAAAAAATTGGAATGACACCACTGTCTGTATCAGATAATGGGGATGTAATTCTGTATTCTTCGATTTTCCTTTCTAACCAACCTGTACTCCGTGACTAAAGAGAAAAATTCCACGCTACGGGGCTATCCATCTCCAGCGAGTGGCCTTCAAGAACATCGAAACTCCATTTGAGGAAAATCCGTCGCATGTCCTCGTATCCACGTAACCGTAACGCTAGTAGATAAAAAAAAACCGAATAAATAAAAAAAAAAAAACTTCCGAGACGCGTCATAAATAATTGATTTTAGAGAATACATATTAAAGAGATCGACCACGTTAAGGAAAAGTTGGCTGAAAAGCTGAGTGAAAACAGTACTAGAATGCCTCACTAAGAACGCTTTTCATCGGGAAGATATTTCGACATCGCTGTTTTTCTGACCAGTAATGTAGTCATGGATTTTCACAAGACGTACCACCTATAGGAGGGTCGGACGTCGTGTTTCTTTCAGGACTTTTTGGTCGGGGGGGGGGGGGCAAATTAAATTTTAAGGGGGGCAAGTTTTCTATTTGTCCTATATAAATATATCTAAATTCTGCACATAAATAGAAACTAGGTTAAGATAAAATGTCTCCGAGGAGGGGGACTTTGCCCCCCCCCCTCCGGGAAGTATGCCTGAAAGAAACACTGGGCATTACTCAAAGGGGTTCCAGAGGGAGACCCGGACCCCCCAATAATATTTTTGGAGGAGAAAAAGACAAGAAAAATTCACAAAACGGGAGAAATTAAATATGAAGACCCGATATAAATATTTGTAGAGAAGCCTACATTATATATGAGCGACACTGGGGGGGGGGGGGGGTCACAATGTTTCATTATATTTCTTAAATCATTCATAGTCATTGTTTGACGCTATCAGAAATGGCCGATAAATATTGTTTATTACTGTGATAAATATTTTAATTAAATCTTACATTAATGAATTGCAGTTGACGTAATGGACATAAATAGTAATTGATTATCAACCAAAGCTACAAGCCAGAGTAATGATTAAAAAAAAATAAAAAGCGTTCAAGTTTATTCTCTCTCTCGAAAAAAAATTATTTTACATCAGAAGAATTTCTGGATTTTATAATAAACTAACTGTATATCCGTTCTTCGTAAGGTATATATCGTTATATTCTCTGGTATCGGTCGCGTACTCTTAGGAAACAAGAATACGTCCAAATTTTTGGATGACTAACACTTTTATTTAAAAGCATTGATAAGTGTAAAAAGAAACAATGTATAGCGAATAGCTCGATAACTACCTTACGAGATCACTAAGTAACTGTCAGATGCAGCAAAACATCATTTCAATGCACAGCTAATTTGCAAAGTACCAGGTACTATTTATTCTCAAAACCTGACGTATCTCCCAATTCAATTTAGTTCGTATCGCGTCAACTGTTCTCCAACAGGGTGATAACTTCTTTTATATACTCTCCGTAGAAATTTCTAAATAGGGCTCGTATCTTCAAGAATATACGATGTTTTGAGAATGTTCTAGTATATTCGAATAATCGCCAAAAGTAGCTAGATTGGCGATAAATCGTCAAATCTTGCAACACTAACCCGAAAATAAAAATCCGGCAACCCTATTTTCACGTATTAGAAATGGCTGCGTGTAAAGGCTGTTTTAGATAGTAGACAAGCAAAGCACAGTGAATGCATTTTAGATGTTCATAACAATGTAATGAAAAGAAAGCTTTATTCCCAATATCTTGTGAACTTTTAATGTTTGGTGTTTTTTTCCCTTTTTTAACACTTTACAACATAGCCGAAAAGTGTTTATGACTTTGTTCATTCTGTCTGTCTGTCTCTCTGTCTGTTTGCCTGTGTGTCCGTTAGCAGGATAACAATTGTAAAAACGACTTTATCAAAATGAAATTTTAGTATGTTGTTCAGACGGTCTGTGGAACCTATGGGAATATAAATGAGTAATATGTATCACCCAATTAGTTTTGGATTCAACCCTGGTTGAAAAAATGAAATGCATTGAATCCTATGGGACCTAATTTTTCAAACATTTTTTAAGCGAATTTAAAATTCACAAATTGCTTCGAACGTTTCAGGAAATATTCAAATTATCCCATAAAATATATAAAAAAAATTTCAGCAAAATATATTCAGTAGTTTTTTAAATAAAAATTAAAATAATAATTACACCATATTATGTGAAGAGATCACGTGATCAACTTCAAAATAAAATATGGCATCCATCTTATGTCAAAATCGTGATTTTTAAAGTTCTTTTTCATTTATATTTAGTGTTGTATGCGTCCTAAAACCGCTTTATTTTTGCTTAAATTCTGTGCTTCTACATACTGAAACAACGTAATTACAATATATTTGAGTTTAAATGATCATCCAAATTTGATTATTTCTACAACGAAGCCTAATTTTCACTTATGGAGAACGTAAGATCTAGAATGAGTTGCATAAAAATTGCTGAATTTCTTTAACGCAAAATTATTTAGCTCATGGAGTCTGCAATATAGCTGATATGAATGAAACATTCATTGATTTTACACAGAGAACCAGACGATTTTTTCGATGAAGTTTTAAGCATAGAGTTAAATTGCTTGTACCTCCATGGTTTTAAGTTTTTAAATAAAATAAATTATTATAGTATTGTGATGAATGAAAGGAATGGAAAAACGTTTATGAATGAAATGTTGCTTTTATAGAGAGAGCCAGGCGATTTATATTTCGATGTCGTCATTTGAATAAAGTTCATTTGTTTTCGATGAAGTTTTCAAATATAATATATTGTAGTATTATGATAATTTTAAAAATATTATCGAGAAATGTATCGCATTTTAGAGATGTTTAAACCAGGCAATTTGTATTTCAATGCCATCATTAATTGCCGTCATTTATGTATTTCAATGCGTGTGTGTGTGTGTGTGTGTGTGTGTGTGTGTGTGCGTGTGTCAGTGAGCCTGTGGAGACGATATCTCACGAACGAATGGAGCGATTCGAATGAAATTTAGTACAAAAATCGCAATCCGTGAATACTGGAAGCCTATTGTTTTTAAACGTAATCGAATGTTCAGAACCCTCCTAAATTTTCGAGTGAAATTTTGAAAAAATCATCAAAAAATCAAAACCTTTAATAAAGTTACTCAAATAGACATTTCTTATGTAATTTTTCCTTAAAAAACGATTGATATAAACTTCAGAATGCTAACGCGAACCGTTCTTGAGAAATTTCACATTTTTAAAATAAATTTATCAAAAAATCCCATAAATTAAAAAAAAAAAATTAACTGTTGAGAAACATGTTCACTTTTCATATGTAATATCATGCGATAAATTGGGTGACATCATTCTCGTGGATCTGGCTCGTTCCATTTATGAAAAAAGATACTTTGAGTAATATTTTTGTATTTGAACGCCAATAGTCATTTATCTGCTATAAGAATAACTTATTCCTCCGTCCATAACGCTTGGCAAGATTTTGGCGACGAATTTGACGAAATGTTGTCAACTTGGCGAATTTCTGTAATGTTGCCGAATTAACGAAAATCAATACGCTAAATCAATAAAAATGACGACTAATTGTCGAAAATTCAATATCTTGGAAAGAATATAAGTATCTACTTAAGAAAAACCTATTTTTACTTTCCTTATACACATAATGTATAAGGAAAGTATTGTGACTATGTCGAAAATTCGAATTCGAGTTTTCGACGGGAGGGCACGTTTCAAGCATCCCTGATCACGAATCAAACATTTTTGAAGTGATGTCTGTGTGTGTGTGTGAAAGTGTGTGTGTGTGTGTGAAAGTGTGTGCGCGTGTGTGTGTGTGTGTGTGTATGTGTGTGTGTCAGTGAGTCTGTGAAGACGACAACTGACGAACGAATGGACCGATTCGAACAAAATTTGGTACTAAAATCGCAATCCGTAAACACTGGAAGCTTATTGTTTTTATCCGCAATCGGATGTTCAGAACGCCCCTAAATTTTCGAATGAAATTTTGAAAAAATCATCAAAAAATGAAAACCGCTAATAAAGTTACGCAAATAGACATTTCTTATGTAATTTTTCATTAGAAAACGATTAACATAAATTTTAGAACGCTAACATGAACCGTTCACGAGATATTGTACATTTTTCAAAAAAATTATCAAAAAGTCATATAAAATAAAAAAAAATATATTTCCTATTGAGAAACATGTTCACTTTTCATATGTAATACCATGCGATAAATTGGGTGACATCATTATCGTGGATCTATCTCGTTCCATTCATGAAAAAAGATACTTTAAGTAATACTTTTGTATTTGAATGCCAGTAGTCATTTATCTCCTGCAAGAATAACTTATTTCTTTGTCCATAACGCTTTGCGAGATTTTGGCGACGAATTTGGCGGAATGTCGCCAACTTGGCGACTTTTTGAAATGTTGCCAAATTAACGAAAATCTTGCCAAATGGATAAAAATGACGCTAAATCAATGAAAATGACGACTAATTGTCGAAAAAGAATATTAGTATCTATTATGAGAAAAACCTATATTTTTACTGTAAAAGTAGTAAATTCATTACATTATATAAGGAAAGTCATGTGTTGCCCACATCAGATTTTTTTTCTTAAACATGCAAGTTCATAATTTGTATGCTTGTGCTTATATGCTTATATTGAAAAATATATTCCTTTCATTAACGTGTAGGCCTAAATTATTCATAAGTTTGTTTTATATTACATAAAAAAGTGCAACAGTTTCTAAAAAAGTACAATAACAATTGAAATAAAACATGGGTACGTGAAGTCAAACGCACAATTTCGCCCTTACGTTTCTAAAACAAAATACTGGTTTGCTTAGCAGTAAGGAAATGTTCATTATTTCTGTATTAAAAATGGTTACTTTAGAAACTTACGATCAACTTCTAATTTTATTGTTAACTTCTAATTTTGGTAGGAAACATCTAAATTTATCTTTGTTAATGGATATTTATAATTAACCGGAAAATAAAATATTCATTTTAATCTATATAAATAAAATTAAAAAACTGTCTGTCTGTCCCATTATCACGGGAGAACGGCTGAACCGAATATGATGAAATTTTGTGGGTAGCCTTGAAAAACCCCACTTAAAGTTTAATCCATGTTTCGAGTTTCTACGACCTGTGGTTCTCGAGATATTAGTGAAAAACGAAACTTTCGTTTGTCTCATCATCACAGGAAAACTGCTGAACCGAATTTAATGAAATTTTGTGGGTTGACTTGAAATAGCCCCCTTACATTTAGTCCAAGTTTCGAGTTTTTAAGACCAGGTGTTGTCGAGATATTAATGAAATACGAAACTTTTTCCTAGGAGTTCTACTCTCAAACTCCTTGGTTCCTGAAAACGAAAAGGTTTAAAATCGTTTGTTTAAAACGTGAAAGTGAATTAAAATTTTATCTCTGAGTTTGGTGGCAGATTTTTGCGCTGAATAGTCACTTTCTGAAATCATGAATTGTTTGAAAACATGAATTTAAATGGAAAATCTACCACCATGGTTTATTTTTGACAAGCTTTTACTCAACGACGAAAAATATTAAAAAATCAAAATGGTTAATTAATTTTCAGAATTTTATGAGGATATATTATGTTGCTCGGCAACGCAATTAAATTAAATGTGTTTGATAATGTTTATTATTTTTTTATTTGAATAATGAATAAATGGATATAAATATATACTATATTATAAATGAACGGTTTGATATTTTTCTTTTAATTATATTAATTGCGGACTGCGTACATGGCTTTCACTTATTTTGACAAAAAGTTTGCAGACATTGGCGTCCACGGACGCCAATGTCTGCAAAGAGGAACCGAACTGTTTGGGATAGGGTATGTCAAATACCTTTCTTTTTGAGAGGTTCTTCGTTTAGATTTGACATTGTCCCATCCGTAAGCAAAAGGTTAAAGTGAAGGGTAACACGCTATGGCTGTAATCATTTTAACCTATGATATCGATTTTTCAAATTTTTCTTGTAAAATTTTTAAAAAAAACGAATTCTGGTATGAGAAAGTCGAGTTGAACTCCAGTTAATTGCTAATTAAAAAAATCTGATGTGGGCAACACTGACTTTCCTTATATAATGTAATGAATTTACTACTTTTACAGTAAAAAATAGGTTTTTCTTATAGTAGATACTAATATTATTTCCAAGTTATTGAATTTTCGACAATTAGTCGTCATTTTCATTGATTTAGCGTCATTTTTATCCATTTGGCGAGATTTTCGTTAATTTGGCAACATTTCAAAAAGTCGCCAAGTTGGCGAAATTCCGCCAAATTCTCGCCAAGCGTTATGGGCGAAGAAATAGGTTGTTCTTACAGCAGATAAATGACTATTGGCGTTCAAATACAAAAGTATTACTCAAAGTATATTTTTTCATGAATGGAACGAGCTAGATCCACGAAAATGATGTCACCCAATTTATCCCATGGTATTACATATGAAGAGTGAACATGTTTTTCAAGAGTAAATATTTTTTTTTTCATTTTATATGACTTTTTAATACTTTTTTTGAAAAATGTGTAATATCTCGAGAACGGTTCATGTTAGCGTTCTAAAATTTATGTCAATCGTTTTCTAATGAAAAATTACATAAGAAATGTTTATTTGCGTAACTTTGTTAGTGGTTTTGATTTTTTGACGATTTTTTCAACATTTTATTCGGAAATTTAGGGGGCGTTCTGAACATTCGATTACGTATAAAAACAATAGGATTCCAGTGTTTACGGATTGTGATTTTTGTACCAAATTTGGTTCGAATCGGTCCATTCGTTTGTCAGTTATCGTCTCCACAGACTCACTGACACACACACACACACATAGACATCACTTCAAAAATGTTTGATTCGTGATCAGGGATGCTTGAAACGTGCTCTCCCGTCGAAAACTCGATTTCGAATTTTCGACCCCGTCACAATACTTTCCTTATACATTATGTATATAAGGAAAGTAATACACTGTTTATATAAAATGAAAAATTCTTATAATTCCCAAATATTAGAGTTTTATTCCATTAGGGTGGGGATGTCTCGCAAATTCTCAGTCCCCTACTAAGGCTGAGAGCCCTGAACATTTTCTAGGGCCCCGAGATCCAGGAAAGTTTAATCGGGCCCCATTTCATTGAAAAGCGTTAGTGAATTTTGGTAGAGAACGTTTGGGGGACAAAAAGACAAATAATCCCAAACTCACCCGGACAAACAGATCTTAAAATGTTGTCTAAAGATTCTTTTATAACGGTTCGAGACAAATTGAACCAAAATCAATAAATATGTTCTGTTAAATGAGCACACAGTATTTTACGTGCATTATCTCATAATTGGAACTTTCACGTAATAGATAAGATATTGCATAATATGACCTAACCTTGATACGATATCACTCGGCAGTGACAATAAGAACAGAAATATCTGCATCTGCGACGCAATCATGTTTACATATGTTTTAAAATTCCATACCGGGTTATTTCCACAGTAATTTCAGGGCTGCTGTTTAGCATACACATGCTCAGTTTATTATGACGCCGTGCGTTACATAACTTGTTTGCATTTTAAGTGATAAAAAAAAGGAAGAGATAAATGTTAGACCTTGACCATGAATAATACAATGATTGTATTCCTAAATTCTTGAGAAAGTGTAGAAGAAAGATCTGTCATCGTTGTGAATAGTGTAGTTGCTATATAGAGGGCCGTAGCCAGATAGGGGCCAGAGGGGGCAGAGGTCCCCCAAGAGGTATCCTCAGCCCCCTGATAAAAAATATTTAAATTTCAGCAGTGGTATGAAATTTCACACAACATATCATCCAAAGTTTGCACAAAAAATTGCTATTTCAGAAATTTTTTTTGTAAGTTACTTCGTTTTGTATAGGTACAGAAATAAGAATTTTCAGTGTCTGAATTTCCGGTTATATTGATGATCAGAAATTCATTTACATATTTACTTTTAAAATATTCAATTTAAAGTTTCGAAAATTAAGTTTCACAGTTAGACGTTCTAGAGTTATGTACTGATAATTTATTGCTATAGAATGTCGATGTCGAAGGCCCAGACCACACAGCCAACCCTAGGGCTTACGGCAGTTTAATGTGTGGCCGGGAGAGGAGGTTAGCCGAAACGGACCTCCATGGTCAGCCACCAAGTTTTAGTCTGCAATTATTTAAAATTCAATAAAGTGATTACATGGTAAATATATATACAGACAGTTTTAGAGTTTTACATAAAATACAGTGGGAAGGGAGGCAAAGAAACGTAGATTTTAACAAATTTTGAATTTTGAGGTAAAAATTAAATTATTTTCTTAAAATGAAATTAAATTTATGTAAAACGTATGGCCAAAAGAATCCGAGCAACCGCGGGAAAAGGTACAGTAAAAACCAACAAAAGAAAGCAAAAAGAACATAGCTGAATAAAAGTTACAATCAGTTGAGGTAACCGGATAAAGTTAAGTGGAATATAGCACTACATGTACATGGTAAAACTTTCAAATATATGAACAGCCGAGGAACACAGGGATTGCTATAGAATGTATAACTCTAGAACTTAGTTATATTTTTTTATTTTATTTTAAAAGCATGCAAGCTACAGGACAAAATCCCAGTTACAGCTTGCAAGGTAAAATACAATGCAAAATATACAGATTAAAATATAATAAAATACATTAAAATGCAAACTATTGACAACAAATGATTTTCGAAAGCACCTACAAATGAATAAATACATTAAAATATAAAATATTTACAACAAATGATTTTTAAATTATAAAAACATGGGGAGGCTAAGCTTCCCCATTTGTTACTTGGAGTGACATCACTTTCGTTGTGTACTGCGTGGTAGAGTTCCTATACTCCTGTATATAGAGGAGCCTTACTGCGTAGAGTAACGTCACTTTCGTTCTGTGCTGCGTGGAGTACGTCCCAAAGCTGTTTTGCGAACGGTTTGTTGTCACAAATTACAGTCGTGCAATAGGAGCCTAAGTGTTGCGTTCGTATTCCAGAAATTATAGTTCAAACCATAGACGTAAAAGATGTACTATACATAAAAGTACTATATATGTCTATAGTTGAAACTAAAGGATTTGGAATGAAACGAAGTGTGGTAATAATTTTAGTTCAAAACAGGGGATATGAAAATTGAATAGTGACATTTACATCTATATTATTTATACAGCGGGTGCTTATTTAGGACCTGGAAAACACCAGGTAATTTATTCTAATTGAAAATGAGACTAATGCTTCACAATTGAAGAGTGCAGGATAGAAAACAAAAGAGCACTAAAACTGAATTTTCCCAACAGAAAGAAAATAAACTTCTAAACACGAAATACCAGAAAAATGTGTGCATTTTTCAGTAAAATATTTTTAAGCGTTGGTTTACTGCTTACTGCTTTCATCTTAAACTACAATAATATGATGATTCGGGTTAATAACCCTTCGGGATGGCCCTTCGCAAACGGTGAATGGAAGAATGAAAAGCCATTTTATATCACATTTAAGCTATTATTCACGAAAAGTGAGATATTTGTAAATGATAAAAATTATGCCAACATAATGAGAGATATGATGAGGTGGATAATGACAGTTAAATTTTAAAAAAAAATGTCAATATTGAAGAAAAAGTGTGATATAGTATCGGCCATTGAAAGACCCTTGAAAAAGAGTCAGTTTTGTTTAAAGAAAAGATAGCCATGTTCACCTCGATTTCTAATATAATACCTATCTTACAAATACCACTGATATTGTTAATAATCATCTAAAACTTAGTTCTAGGAATCCTGGCGTGAGTTTGACACGAGATACTTCTTTGTCATCCTACACCAAGGCCATTTCCTAAGAGCTGCAACTCAGCAGCTGCACCGCAACAAACGGAAAAGCGAATGTAATTTAGACTCTTTTTGAATTTAGCAAAACGATTTTTTTTACTGTAAATTACTGTATTTTCAATAACGATTTTAATACTATGAATTAATTTAATACTATGAATAACGATTTTAATCCCAATAATTTAATCCCAATAATTTAATCCCAATAATTTAATACTATGAATAACGATTTTAATACTATGAATTAACGATTTTAATACTATGAATTTTAATACTACGAACAATTACTGTATTTTCAATAACGATTTTACTTTTTCATACGTAGTATTGAGAAAGTTTTGTTTTCCCGAAATTTTTCGATTTCGAGATTTTGACATCCTGATTAAGACCTCCTGAACACGTTTCGACTATTTTTTTTTCCGGGGGGGGGGATAATGTCCGTCAGTCTGTCTGCCTGATATCTGTAGTCGATTTTTTGTGGTACCCGATAGCAACCACAAATATAAATGGATTTTCACGAAAATTTATATTTGTTATAAAAAAATCTAGGTTAAAAAAATCGGCTTTGTTATAAAAAAACTAGAAGTAAATAAATGTTTATTTATTTATTTATTTTTTTTTGTAATTCAAGCTAAAACTATAAATTTTATTCGAAATTCAATATTTTTTTTAACATAGTAGCATAGAACAAAACATGACACAATTTTGCATAAAATGATTTATTTATGGCTTAATGATTACGAAACTTAATAGATTCAATCATTGTTGAGGAAAATAGCCGCGATACAATTGTTTTTGTTCGTGACGTCATTAGCTCCCCTTGTAGGGAACGTTACCCCTCCTGGGAGGTGGGAGGTAAATTGTCAAGTTTGATATCAATCGAAATATTTTTTCAAGACCTTTAAGGTAAAGGGTAGCACGCTATAGCTGTAATCATTTAGATACACGATACCGATTTTTCAAATTTTTTCTTGTAAAATTTGAAAAAAAAAATGAATTCTGGGATGAGAAATTCGAATTGAACCACACTCTAGTTAATTTTCCCAAATAAAATAATTTAAACGTAATATACACAGAGAATGCCATGTCGATTGGCTTTGCAAACTTAACCATAAATTCTCCAGTTTCTCCATATTAAAAATATTCCAATTTTTTTTAGATTTTTGTATATTAAAATGCTTCAACTTACGCTTTTCAAATTCGCTGGAAAAAATTTCGATTTCGATCATTTCAGTGGTGAAATAGAGTTTAAAAGTTGAATTTACAATGTTCTGTCATAAGGTTCTTTTAACTTTAAATATTTTTTTTATCAAAACGAGATTTTGCGCAGTCACCATTCATCCAAAATGCGCGTTAATTTCTTATATATTAGCACGAAACCTGCTACACATCTTTATAATGATGTGCTAAATAAAAGATAGCGTGGGTTTTAAAAATAACCCGTAATTAATATATTAAATAATATGTAGAAATTAGTATTTGGTACAATATTTTTAACTAGGGATTTTGGCTCAACATATTTTTTCTCATTAATTAATTATTCAATTTCAAAATCCGTACTTACTTTCATTTATCATAATGCTATAGTAATACGAAAAAATATAATGTGGACAACACATGACTTTCCCTGCATAATACAAGTACTTTGCTTCTTTCATTGCGAAATAATGTAGACAAGTTCCACGCGAGAATGTTTTTAACCCATTCGCGACCAGCGTGTCAAATATGCCTCAGAGAACTTCCTCGTTCCTGGGCCCGACAGTGCAAGTTTGCTTCGAACGCGGGACGGCTATAGGTGCCCACCGGTGCAAATGTGCATCGCGAAACTAGAACGTTTCTACCAAAATTTTTAAATAACACTAGATGGCGCTAGAACCCCGTAATTTTTGCAAAGCTAAGTTACTTGTATCATTTACCTTCATATTTCAGTTTCGATTTCTGTTTTTCATTAAGATGCTGACTAACAATAAGTTGATAATATAAACAAACGCACGTGCAAACACATGTAGTTAGTTGTCTGGCAATTTAAAAGGCACGTTGATTGGAATATTTAAAGGAAATATTTCTAACATGGTAGTTGCTTGGTGCTTATTTTAACTGAAGGGTTATGTGTGGTATGGTTAGCATGTTAAGTGGGAGGGTGGCGGGGATTTTGTGTTGCTGTTTTCAGGGAGAGAGAATCATGGCAAAGGAATTAAATGGTCGACATATTCCTAGCTTACATGTTAATTCAATTGGGAAAAAAAATCTCGAAGAAGGTGTATAGTTTGTTTTAAAAGTTCCCTGAAAGAAAAGTGCTAAAAGCAATCATTTTACGAGTGCAAAATTTTCAACGTAGGACTTTGTATTGAACCTTATTTTGAAATATTTCATACGTTACGAAACATTCAATAGAGATGTGTGCTTACATAAAAAATTGCAGAATATATAATAATATGTTTATAATAATGTTATATTTTATATTTAAAATAAGTGTTATTTTTAGATTTGTAGTAATATTTAGATTTTTGAGTTTAGAATTAAGTTTTCATTTAATTGCTTTAAAACCGTATTTCTGCTATATTTCATATTATATTTGCATTTTATATTGCTAAACAATTACTTGTTCAGTCGCTAAGTTGGTGTTTATACGACAATCCAGTTGTAGACATATTTCAAAGTAAAATTGATTTAATATACTTTTACCGTGTTAGGCTTAGCTGCAAAAAGTGCCCCGGCTTGGAGTGGCAGGCGATTCTTGTTGCGTGCGGGCCCGGGGAAATGGCGCTTTCTTGTCTCTCCAGTCGTTGTTGTTGAGACCCAGACCGTCCGACCTACCAGAAAGGTGTAAGGTAATCGTTGTCTCTCCAGTCGTGAACTAACGTTGAAAAGTACACTGACATTTAGCGCTTTTCTGAATGACAGCATGGGAAATTATTTTAAAGTACCAAAGTAACTTATATTTCGCGCAAATATAACTTAAAAATTGATAATATTGCTACCATTTGCTAAGCAATATATTCAATTATATTAAAATATGCTAATTATTAATTCATCAGTTTGGCGTTATTTTCGCAACTTTAGCGTTATTTTTGTTAATTTGGCAACACATTAAAAAGTCTCCAAGTTGGCGTTATTTTGCCAAATTAGTCACCAAGGTTGCCAAATTCATCGCCAGATATTACATACTTTATGATACCCCTGTTCATTTTCATGCAATTTTTAGATATGCATTTATTTGAAAAACGTGAAATATCTCGATAACGGTTTAAGCTAGCGTTTATACCACACTAAAGCTTATACCACCTGTTCTAAAATAATAAAAAAAAATACGTCTAAATTATAATTTATTTAAAATTATTGAATATCTGGATTATTTTTTTTTTTTTTTTTTTTTATGATTTTTCAAAAATTTATTCGAAAATTGGGGGGGGGGGGTCTTTCGAACGTTTGAGATCGCGTTTAAAATTAATAGTGCTCCAGTATTCACGGATTGTAATAAAATAATCGTAAAACATTACGTTTAAAACACTTCATTCGTTCGTGAGATATCGCATCTACAGACTCACGAACACACACACATACATGAACATCACCTCATAAACGTTCAATTCGAACTCATGAAAAGTTATCTTCCGTTGAAAATATATAAAATCGAATTTTCGACCTCGTCTCAATACTTTGCTTATACGTTATACTATGTATGTAGCTTGTACTATTTGCTCTTTTAAAAGAAATGCGACAAAATTAATAAGAAAAAAAAAATAATTTAAAAATACTTGACATATCAACTAAAAAAAACTTCTTATCTTATATAGACATTATATACATTCTATGTGTAAAGTTAGATCAAAATTGCTGCAAAATAAAATAAATGAATTTTAAACGTCCAGAGTCTCCTTTAAGCACTTTAAAGTTTAGTATATCAGCAATACCTTTTATACCTTAGTTTATTATATCAGCCTTTCGCAAATCATGTATTTAAATGCGCCTATGCATTGCATACATTTAAAATCTTGTTAATGATAATAGATTTTTCTGAAACTATTTCGAAGTGGTTGCACATCGCATCAGTAACAGTTATATAAAGAAAAAGAAGATAGAAATAGCCTGAGAGAACTCTCCAAAATATCTATTTGGGAGAATTTCCATAGCATTCCTATCCGTCGCCTTCAGTTACACGATAAAGCGCAAAAGCTTTTAAGTTAACATCTTTGTAAATTTAAATACTCTTATCAATGTGGCGCTACTACCTAGCCACCAGTTTTACCTCAATGCTCTATTTTAAGTGCCTTGTTGTAAAAAAGCAGAGCTTATCAGCTAAATTACCCAGACTTCCTCTCATCGGTGCAGAAGAAACTTCGCTGCCATGACATTGATGAGAGTAACGGGGGGAAAAAAGAGTTAATTTTCAAAAATTTCTTTTTCTTTTCTCTTTCTATTACACACTCCGATGCATCTCATTAACTTGAGAACTTCGGTTACTTGCGAGGAATACTAAAACTTTCGAATGATGATTCTAAGCTCACATGAGTAACCGGGCTTCAAATATGGCTGGCTGAATCATTTTGTGTTGACCCTCGATCTTTCGTAATATATATATCGGGAATTATCGTTTTAGAGGCAGCTGTAAATGATAAGCAGACGATTTTATTCTCTCATAAAATTACTAGACATGACGCCATATGAAAAACGTTGTGTAAAATATTAAAAAGTGCTATGTAACAGTTGTGTACAAGATTCTCCTCCCAAACGCCCTTCTGTAGTAATTGGGCTCCTAAAAATATAGACGATTTGTTATACGAAAATTTATTTTTAATTTTTATTTTCTCATACGTAGTATTGAGACAGTAATGTTTTCACGAAAATTTTCGATTTCGAGATTTTAATGTCAATATATGTTTTAAGACCTACTGAACGCTGTTTAACTATTTATGGAGTGATATCCACCTGTCTGTCTATCTGATGTCTGTGGTCGATTACTTGTGTGCACGATAGCGTCCACAAATATTACTCGATTTTCACGAAATTTTACCTTTCTTACCAAAAAATTTAGAACTAGGTAGAATTTTTTTTAATTCGAGCGAAAACTTCGAAATTTAGTGTTTTTTTTTTTGTACATGACAGCATATATATATAAAAAAGTTGACATAATCATGCATAAAAGGGTTTATTTATGGTTCAATGATCACGAGACTTAATAGTTTAAATTATTGTTGTGAAAAATAACCGCAATACAGTTTTGTTCGTGATGTCATTAGCCGCCCTCGAAGGGGCAAGTTCCCCCCCCCCCTCCTCCCCGGGGAGGTACGTCGTCAAGTATAGTATCAATCTAAATATTTTTTCAAGCTCTTTAAAGTGAAGGGTAACACGCTATAGTTGTAATAATTTGGAACACGGTACTGATTTTTTAAATTTTCTTGTGAAATTTGAAAAAAAAAAAAAAAAAAAAAGAATTCTGCCCTAACAGCATTTTTTTTCACAGTGACGTAAGATTTATGTTACACTGTGACTTTGGGACGTCACAGGACGTCGCAGTATGTCTCGGCAATGTCATATTGAGATCACAGCGAAGTTATTTTGGTCATTTTCACGGTCGTTTGTGACGTCGTATATTAACTTGTTTGTGACGTCACATTTTAATTGCCATTGTAATGTCGTCACATTGTTACGTGTTAATTAAATTGTGGAAACGTCACATAATATAGTCAAAATGAAGTTACAAAGTTACTAATACGTAACGTCGCATAGAATTCACAAATATGATGTTACATTGTGACCCAGGTGTAACGTGACTAGAACGTCACTGTCACACATGTGACGATCTTTACTGTGAGGGTGGTATGAGAAAGTCGAGTGGAGCCACACTCCAGCTAAATTTTATTATTGGATTATTTATTTTATATACGCGCATTTTTTACTACTACAATGAATTACTCGGCGTTGCTGAGGTCCTAAACAAGATCCTATACTACATAAAATCCTATACTACATAGGTCCTATACTACATAAAAAATCTGATGTGGGCAGCGTATGACTTTCGCTACATAATGCAATGAATTTGTTTCTTTAACAGCGAAATAATGACGTATGAGCTCCAAGGCACGATGGTACATTTGGCTTTTTTTCGAATCGTTACATGTGGTCATTATTTAGGAGTATACAATTAACTTATATTTCAAGCAACTCTAAATTGACAATCTATATAAATAAAATTGAAAATCTGTCTGTCTGTCTGTATGTATGTATGTCAATATCACGGGAGAACGGCTGAACCGAATTTGATGAAGTTTTGTGAGTAGGCTTGGAGTTGGAATAGCCCCACTTAAAATTTAGTCCATGTTTCAAGTTTCTATGACCAAGGGTTTTTTAGATATTAATTAAAAACGCATAGTTAAACCTTCCATAGACATATAGCATTATGCAGACAATATTTATCTGAAGAAATGCAGACAATATTTATCTGAAATTTATCTGAAGACAATGGTATCATGTCGTTTAGCAACGGGTTCAAATCCAATGTGTTCATGCAGCAGACGATTTTTATTAAATCTTTTTCAATTTAAATAATAAAAAAATGTATATAAAATAAATTTTATCGAAATTGCATTTTTGACTGAATTATATCAATTACATGTTTCAGACTTAAAGATTACTGGGATTATTGAATTTATTATGTCATCTGTTTTATCTTTGCAAAAACGGTTGAAATTCATATATTGTAGTACGGATAATCTTCTATTAGTACACGGGTATATATATATATATATACCCGTGTACTAATAGAAGATTATATATATATATATATATATATATATATATATATCTTCTGAAATGTAAGTAGCTCGGTTATACCTTCCCATATAATTTTAGCCCTTTCATTTTGACATATATTGGAATCAATTACAATCAAATTTAAAGATAAAGAGAGAATTGATATTTTCACTTTATCACGTCATCTGTTGTATTTTGGCAAGGATTTTTGAAACTCATATATTGTACGGGTAATTTTCTACTAATACACGAGTATGTTTTCTAATATTCGAGAATATAAATAGTACGGGTATATCTTCCGATACTATTTTAGCGCTTTTATTTTGGCATATATTGATTCAATTTCATATTTTTTGCAAATTTGTTTACCAACAGGACCAGGCTGTTTTATTCTTCAAATCTGACTGTGAAGACAATTATTGTATAGAGATAACAGAGATTCTTAAACTTCTTTTTAGAAGCATTAATATAAATATTTTAATAGAATATTTTGAATAACAATGTCATTGTGATTTTCATGCTTCTTTATATTATTATATTACAAAGAACTGCTTTATATTACGAATTCTTTATTACGAAGAACTGCTAAGTATGGGTAACCTTCTACTAAATACACAGACATATTTTCTAATCTGCAAGAATGCAAGTAGTAGGGGTATGTATCTTCCCATACAATTTTAGCACTCTTATTTTGGCAAATATTGACATCAATAACGGCCTTTGGGTTTAAAGATGAGGGGGATTATTGACATTTTCAATTTATTACGTTATATGTTATTTTTTGACAAATATATTTGAAATTCATATATTGTAGGCAGGTAATCTTCTACTGATACACAGGTATGTATATCTTCTAAGAATAGGACTTCTAATAATAATTCGAGAATAAGTAGTAGGGTTATATCTCCCATACAACTTTAGCGCTTTTATTTTGGCATATGTTGATTTAATTTCACATCTTTTGTAAAACTGTTTAGAAACGGAATCAAAGTATTTATTCGTCAGATCTTCCTGGGAAGATAATTTTGTATAGTAAGAACAGAGATTCTTAAATTTCTTTTTAGGAGCATTAATTTAATAGAATTTTTAGAATAAATATGCGGTTTAGAATAATATAGGAATTTGCACTTGATTGTGAATTTTAAGTTTTTTTATATTATATACTCCGTACGAAGAACAGGTATACTGCTAGTCTACATAAATAAAACTGAAAATCTGTCTGTCTGTTTGTTTGTCCCATCATCACGGGAGAACGGCTGAACTGAATTTGATGAAATTTTGTGGGTAGCTTTGAAATAGCTCCACTTAAAATTTAGTCCATGTTTCGAGTCTCTGCGACTAATGGTTCTCGAGATATTAGTAAAAAACGAAACTTTCGTTTGTATCATCATCATGGAAGAACGAATGGCTCCAAGTTTCGAGTTTCTAAGACCAGAGGTTGTCGAGATATTAGTGAAAAACGAAAGTTTTTCCTAGGAGTTCTACTCTCTAACTCTCTGGTTCCTCCAAACGAAAAGGTTGGAAATCGTTTGTCTGAAACATGAAAGTGAATTAAAATTTTATCTCTGAAAATGGTGGCAGATTTTTGCGCTAAACAGTCTCATTCTGAAATTATGAATTGTCTGAAAACATGAATTTAATTGAAAATCTATCACCATGGTTTATTTTTCACAAGCTTTTACTCAACATTGAAAAGTATTAAAAAATCAAAATGGTTAATTTATTTTAATATTTTATGAAGATATATCATATTTCTCGGCAACGCAATTAAATTAAATGTGTTTGTTAATGTTTATTATTATTTTTTCGATTTGAATAATAAATAAATGGAAATAAAAAATATACTATCTTATAAATGAACGGTTTGATATTTTTTTTTAATTATATTAATTGCGGACTGCGTACATCACTTTCATTTATTTTAGCAAAGAGGTTTCAAGCTCATATATTGTGTTTAGCTACTAAACTCATATATTGTGTTCAGCCAATAAATTCATTTAGCCGATTGTTGAAACAGAAAAAAAGTAGAACGGGTATATCTTCTAATACAATTGTAGTGTTTTCATTTAGTATATACAAACGGGATCTGGATGTTTTATTCACATCTACAAATTCAGAACTACGAATTTGGCGGGATATCGCTAACTTGGCAACTTTTTTTTTGCCAAATTGACGGAAATGTCGCCAAACCTTCCATAGAGATAGCATTATGTAGACGATATTTTATCCACTAATTTATTTGAAGGAAATAATATCATGTCGCTTAGCAATGGATTTAAATCCAATCTTTCTATGCGGCAGACGATTTTTATTAAATCTTTTCCCATTTGAATAATGAAGATATGCATATAAAATAAACTTTATTGCCATTGCATTTTTGACTGGATTCTGTCAATTACGGGCTTCGAGCTTAAACATTATTATTATTGATATTTTCGGGGATTATTGATTCAGAGATTATTGATATTTTCAAGTTATTATGCCATTGTTTTATTGCTGCAAAAATTGTTGAAACTCATATATTGTACGTTGTAAGAGTAATCTTCTGAAAATGCACGGGTATATCTTCTAATCTACGAGAATATAAATAGTGCAGGTATATTGGCATATATTTTGACATATATTGGCATATATTAGAATCAAGTACGGCCTTCTGGTATGAAGATTACGGGGATTATTGATATTTTCAATTTATTACGTCATCTGTTTTATTTTGGCAAAATTTTTTGAGACTCATATTGAAATACTGGTAATATTTTATTAACACTCGGACATATTTTCTAATCTACGACATTATAAGTAGTACGGTTTCCCATGTAATTTTAGCACTTTCATTTTGGCATATATTGGAATCAATTACAGTCTTCAGGTTTAAAGATTACGGGTTTATTGATATTTTCAATTTATACATGTAATCTGCTAATACAGATTATATCTTCTAATATTCACCTATATAAGGAGTACGGGTCCCATGCAATTTTAACTCTTTTATTTTGCATATATGAATTCAATTCCATATTTTTTATAAATTTTCTTACAAATGGGGCCAGGATGTTTTATTTTTCAGATCTGCCAGTGAAGATAATTTTGTATAACGGGAACAGAGACTCTTAAATTTCTTTTTAGGAGCATTAAATTAAATATTTTAACAGAATATTTTGATTAAAAATGTCATTTAGTATACTATAGGAATTTGCACATGATTGTGAATTTTAAGTTCCTTCATATTTTATACTCCGTACGAAGAACGGGTATGCTGCTAGTCTATATAAATAAAATTGAAAATCTGTCTCTCTGTCTGTATGTTTATCTCATCATCACAGAAGAACGGCTGAATCGAATTTTATGAAATTTTGTAGGTAGCCTTGGAATAGCCCCACTTAAAATTTAGTCCATGTTACGAGTTTATATGCCCAGGGGTTGTCAAGAAATTAATTAAAAACGCACAGTTAAACCTTCCATTGACATAGCATTATGCAGACGATACTTTTTCCCGTAAATTTATTTGAAGAAAATAATATGTAGCTTAGCAAAGGTTTTAAATCCAATGTGTTGATGCGGCAGACGATTTTTATAAAATCGTTTTCGATTTAAATAATAAAGACATGTATATAAAATAAATTTTATGGAAATTGCATTTTTGACAGAATTATATCAATTACATGTTTCAGACTTAAGATTACTGGAATTATTGATATTTTCAATTTATTACGTTATCTGTTTTATTTTGGAAAAAACGGTTGAAGCTCAAATATTGCAGTAGTATGGGAATCTGCCTGTGAAGATAATTTTTGTATGGCCATAGCAGATATTCTTAAACTTCTTTTTTGGAGCATTAATTTAAATATTTTATAGAATGTTTTGAATAACAATATCATTTTCAATAGTATAGGAATTTGCGTATGATTGTAAATTTTGTGTTTCTTTATATATTCGGTACGAAGAACGGTTATGTAGTACGGGTAATCTTCTACTAATACACGAGTGTATCTTCTAATCTACGAGAATGTAAGTAGTAGTACTGGTACATCTTTTATCAATTTACTACGTTATCTGTTATTGTTTGACAAATATTTTTGAAACTCATACATTGTAAACGGGTAATCTTCTACTACACGGGTATATCTTCAAATATTCGAGAATATACGTAGTACGGGTATATCTTTCCATACAATTTAGCACTTTTATTTTGCCATATATTGATTTAGTTTTATATTTTTGTAATTTTTTTTACAAACAGGACTAGGATATTTCATTCTTCAGATCTTCCTGTGAAGATAGTTTTTGTATAATGAGAACAGAGATTCTTAAACTTCTTTTTAGGGACATTAATTTAAATATTTTAATAGAATGCTTTAGAATATTATAGGAATTTGCATATGAATTTGCACATGTGAATTATATTATTTTCTATTATATGTTCGGGACGAAGAACGGGTATACTGCTAGTTATCAATATTGATAGCAATGTAATGTATTGATAGCAATGTAATAAGCAATATAGTCCGTATACTAAAATATTTTAATAATTAATTCATCGCTTTGGCGGCAATTTTGTTAATTTAGCGGCATTTTTTAAATTTTGACTATATTTTCATTAATTTGGAACGAAATATTGCCAAGTTGCCGATATTTCGCCAAATTAATTGCCAATCATACAGACAAACGAACAGAAGTGCTTTTCTTATATAAATTACTATACTGATGAATTATTAGGCGTTAAAATACAAAACTATTACACAAAGTATATTCTCTCGTGACTGGAACGAACTAGATCCACAAGACTGATGTTATTAAATCTATAGCATTATATTACATATGAAAAGTGAACATATTTCACAATAGTTAATACTTTTATTAACACTTTGCAACAAAGTTGAAAAGTGTTTATGATTTTGCACATTCTGTTTTGTCTGTCTGTCTGTCTGTCCGTTAGCACGATAACTGCCGTAAAAATGAATCAAAATGAAATTTTAGTATGTTGTTCAGACGGTCTGTTGGACCTATGGGAATATAAATGAATAATATCACCCAATTAGTTTTGGATTGAACCCGGGTTGAAAAAATGAAATACATTGAGCCTTATGGGAACTAATTTTTCAAACATTTTTTAAGCGGATTTAAAATTCACAAATTGCTTCGAAAAATTTAGGTAATATTCAAATTATTCCATAAAATATATAAAAAAAAATTCAGCGAAATATATTCAGTAGTTTTTTAAATAACAATTAAAATAATAATAACACCTCTTATATGAAGCGATCACGTGAACATGTTATGAAAGGATCACGTGATCCACTTCAAAATGATGTATAGCATCCATCTTGTCTCAAAATCGTGATTTTTAAAGTTCTTTTTAATTCATATTGAGTGTTGTATCCGTCCTAAAACCACTTTATTTTTGCCTAAATTCTGTGCATCTACATACTGAAACAACGCAATGACAATATATTTGAGTTTAAATGCTCATCCAAATTTGATTATTTCTACAACGAAGCCTATTTTTCACCTATGTAACATGTAAACAGCAAAATATGTAGAATGAGTTGTATTAGAATTGCTGTATTTCTTTAACACAAAATCATGTAGTTCATGGAGTCTGCATAGCTGATATGAATGAAATATTCATTGATTTTACAAAGAGAAGGACGATTTTTTTCGATGAAGTTTTAAGCATAGAGTTTAATTACTTGTAGCTCCATAGTCTTTATTTTTAAATAAAATTAATTATTATAGTATTGTGATGAATGACATGAATGGGAAACTATTTACGAATGAAATGCTGCTTTTATAGAGAGGGTCAGGCGTGTTATTTTTTCTATGACGTCATTTGAATAAATTTCAGTTGTTTTCGATGAAGTTTTCAAATATAATAAATTATCGTAGCATTATGATAATTCTAAATTTGTTACCGAGGAATGTATTACATTTTAGAGATGTTTAAACCAGGCAATTTATATTTCAATGTCGTCATTTGAATGAAGTTAATTTTTTTCTATGAAGGTTTAAGTTTTCAAATATAATAAATTAATGTAGTATTGTGATAAGTTTTAAAATACTACCGAGGAATGTATTGCCTTTTAGGCATGTTTAAATAAAATTGCATTGAAGTTGGAAAGTGTTTCATAATCAATGCTTTAAGCATGATTGGTTTTTTTTGTTTATTTTATGTGATTTTTTAATAATTATTTTTTAATGTGTCGTATTTCGAGAACGATTCATACTAGCGTTTTAAAGTTTGTGTCATTAGTTTTCTAATGAAAAATTACATGAGATCATTTACGTAACATTGTTGAAAATTCTGATGTTTTATTGATTTTTTCAAAATTTCATTTGGAAATTTGGGGATGTTCCAAACATGTTTAAAATTAATAGAGTTCCAGGATTCACTGATTGTAATTTTTGTAACAAATTCAAATTTCGTTCAAAACTCTGCATTCATTCGTGAGACATTGCATCCACACACACACACACACACACACACACACACACATTCATGACCTAAAAATCATTGGATTCGAGTTCAGGTATGCTTGAAACATGCTCATTCGTCGAAAACTCGAATTCGAATTTTCGACCCCATCACAGTATTTTCCCTATATACTACGTATGGTATATAGGGAAATACCATACGTAGTTTGATACGTACCATAGTATATATTCCATACTACGTATGGAAAATTAATAATGCAGATAGAGATAATACCTCTCAATATCCAAATCGCTTGTTTTTGAACAAAAATCATCCTTTCATGATTGTAGCTTGTAATTTCATGGTTTCAATCCAAATTCTTTTATAAGTAAAGTACACTTTGTGTAAAGGATAAGGAACTTGAGAAATGTATAAAAACATAAATAACACAATAATGCAACATATAGCTGTTTCGAGGATACGCTGGGTTCCCCCTTCATCAGCAACCCGAATCCCGAATTCTAAACGAGGAATGGGAGCAAAAGGAAGAAACAGAGGGGGGGGGGGGGGGGGGTATATTCCTCTTTTGGATTTCGGGTTTGACGGTTGTCTTGTATTGACGAATGGGATCCAGCGTATCCTAGAAACAGCTGTATGCTGTATTATTGTGTTATTTGTACTTATATACGCTGCTCAAGTTTTCTTTAATTATATGACGTTCCTTGTAGTATGTTAATAAACATTATATACGAAATATATCTAACATGCATGCAGCGATATTTGCAAATGGCGACCCACTTCGGTATAGGCTTTAGATAGCACCGCTTTCTGACGGGCGCTGAATACATGGTGAAGAAAAACTTACCGTGAAATATATGTTTATTATTGTTGTATTTAATTAAACGGTATAGAACCACTTAATTCATAAAAATGTTTATTTCATTAGACATTTGACATATAGGACTAAAATACAGTGAAATGACACTCCATTCCAATAAGCGCCCACCAGTAAAAAGTTTCACTGAATGTTTAACACATGATGCGGATAATCACGTATTATTTAAATAATGTAATGTTAGAAAAATATTTATTTTCTAATTATATTACAGCCGAATTAAATGGTATCGAAATTAATAAGAGAGTGAGAGAGAGAAATGAAGACAGTATACAGATTTGAATTTTCATTCCGATCTGAAATCTGAAGGAAGTAAACGTAGGGGGCAACTGTAGAAAGAAAAATTAGCACGTCAGTAACTCAATGGATAGTGCCCTGACTGCATTGGCAGAGATCCGATTCGAGACCCAGTTGGGGCAAGAGTTCTTTTAAGTTATCTTACTGTAATCAGCAAACGAACTTCACTAGAGTATCAAACAAAAATCATACCATGAAACATACTATTCTAAGAAGCATCTTACTGTTTTATAAGTTAAATAAATCAAATTTCATTTCATTGTTCTCATAAATCTAAATTTTATTAAAGCAGATATATCAATTCGATTGTATTTGTTTTCTAAAAATTGTAAATTAGATAAATCAGTGAATATCTATATGAAAACAAAAACCCTAATAAATAATAAAAACAAAAATGATAAAATTTCGAATTTAATATTTCTAAATACTTTTTATGCTGGATTCATTTTATTTTATTAAACAAATCAAAAACACAATGATTATTTTTTTTCTAGGAAACCATCTCTGTGAGAATAATTTGAGGATGAATTATTTTCTATTCAATTCTGTAAAAGAATTCCTGGTATATATTTTTACTTTCCCTACATACTAAAATGTATAGGGAAAGTATTGTAACGGAGTCGAAAATTCGAATTTGAGTTTTCAACGGAAGAGCACGTTTCAAGCTTACCTGAACTCAAATTGAAACATTTTTGAGGTGATGTCGCTGTGTGTGTGTGTGTATGTATGTCACTGTGCTTATATGTGCGCTTATGTTAGTGTGTATGTATGTTAGTGAATGTATATGAGTGTGTGTCTATGAGTCTGTGGAAGCAATATCTTACAAAAGAATGGAGCATTTCGACAAAAATTAGTACGATTATTACAATCAGTGAATTGTGAAACCGTATTGAATTGAAAATTGATCGAGCGTTTGGAAAACACTCCGCCCCTCCCTCAATTTTCGAATATTTTTTTTATAAAAATCATATAAAAATCTGAGCATTTAATAATGTTACGTAAATAATCATTTTATATAAAACTCAAGGACACAACACTTAAAATATGAAGGTCATTTATTGAACTTCTTGAAAGGCGTGCAAAATAGTTACAAAACCCAGAGCGCTTTTAAACGTATAAACGTCTTTCATCAGTGGCAACACAAGATGTAAAACATTCAATCTTTCATATATAGCGACCAGAAACACGGCAAAATTTGCATAAATAAAATGGTAATGTACAAGGCTATTAATTAATAATAAATCTCTAAAAATCCAAATAAACAAACATGCACCGTTAATTTAAAGCAGGCCAATTACAAGCAAAATACAAAACTATAAGCCTGAAAATTCAACAATTATTTTGAATTTTTGGGCTTATAGTTTTGTCATATTTGTATTTTGTTTGCAATTGGCCTGCTAATTAACGGTGCATGTTTGTTTATTTGGATTTTTAGATATTTATTATTAATTAATAGCCCTGTACATTACCATTTTATTTATGCAAATTTTGTTGTGTTTCTGGTCACTGTATATGAACGATTGAATGTTTCACATCTTGTGTTGCCACTGGGGCGTTTATACGCTTGAAAGAGTCCTGGCTTTTATAACTATTTTGTATGTCTTTTAGGAAGTTCAATAAATGACCCTCATATTTTAAATGTTGTGTCCTTGAGTTTTATTCAAGTTTAAATAGACGTGCTATCAACTGGATTAATCATTTTATACATCATTTTTATTTGGAAACAAATGACATAAACTTTAGAAAGCTAGATTGAACCGTTTTCGAAATGCTGAACGTTTTCTAAATAAATTTACTTAAAAAATCACGTAAACTTGAAAAGTAGAAGTATCGTCAAATGTGTATTTGACTATAAATTTAGCGACCTTAGCGGCCTATTCGACTCATAATCCACTTATTTCATTTCTATTGTGTTTGGCCGATTGTTGAGACAGGAAAAACATGATATGTGAACAATTTTTGCTACCATTTCAGCGTTTTCATTTTGGTATATATTGAACAAATTTTTCTTTTTTTTTTCTTTTGTAAATTGGTTTAGAAACGGGGCCAGGATGTTGCTATATTCTTCAGAGCTGTCTGAGAAGATAATTTTGTAAATGGATTCTTCAACATTATTTTTATGGGAATTAAACTAAATATTTTACTTTTTTTTTTAAGAACAATAGCATTTGGAATACTACTAGAATTTGCCCACTTAAAATCACGAGCAACGTGGAGGTATATCTGCCAGTTTACAATAAACTTTTATTCCATTCGTAATTATGCGAAACCAAATTTCAAAAGCTAAACTTAATTCAGAAACTATATTAAAAAAAAAAAATCTGATGTGGGCGGCACATGACTTTCCCTGCAAACTCAAATTCATTTTCTCTTAATTTCTTTAATAATTCATTAAATTGAGTTTAATTACACAAAATTCGCACTTTCTATTCAATTTTTGTTTTTATTTGGTAACTGGACATTAGTTCAAGGGCGGCGTTACAAAAAATTGAATATCTCGAGAACGGTTAGTCTTAGTAGAGTAATGGGGTTGGCCCTATTCTTTTTCTCGTCAAAAATTATGCATAAAATAAGCATTTAATTGATACATTTAAACATACATAATCTTTTATTTTAGATTTTGACGATTTTTGCGGGTCATTTCGTAAACAAAGACAGGTTTTACTTTTCCGAATCGTACCAAAATCTAATCAGCACCAGGGTCACACATAAGTAACTTACAATATTTTATGAAATTTGGTCCATTAGTTTTTGAGTTAGAGTGGATGCGTACATTGCACAGACACGCACGCGCGCGCACACACGCACACATACACACACACACGTACACAGGCACACATACACATTAGGCATAGTAACAAATGGTACAGACACACACATGCACACACACATACATACACATACACACACACACGCACACATACACATTAGGCATGGTAACAAATGGTACATACACACATGCACACACACATATACACACATACATATGCACACACACACACACAAACACACACGCATGCACACACACACACAGACATCACACTAGAAATAGTTATTTCGTGTTCTAGAGGTTCCAAAACGTGTAGATCCGTCGAAAACTCCACTTACGATTTTCGACACGATTCCAATACTTTCCCTATACATTACCATGTACAGCAGGGAAAGTAAAAAGAAAAAAATATTAAAACAAAATTTAGACAAAATTGCCAACTTAATAATAATTCAAAATAGTTTAATTCGCAAATACATAAATGGAAACATATGGAGTCCATTCGGCTAATTGGCATAAATTCTCCCAGGGTTAAATCGATCCATATATTTGAACCGGGTTTTTGGCACCAGGTCAAGCTGAAATCAATGTGATACATTGAAGAGATAAGATTAACTCGCGCATTATCTTCCCCCAAATATGTTATCGGATTCGGCACCTCTTTTGAAGCCGGCAAGAATCAACAAGAAAAGACACTTGGTGGTCCTATCACCTCTGAGTGGCGGGCAATATTGTCAAATTAGTGCTGATATCATTTGCAGAGCTCAATAGCAGTGTTCCAAATATACCGCTACATGCAGAAGACGAGAAGGAAGAGGTATAAAGGACAACATATGTTTTTTTATCTGTTGAACAATACCACTAGAGAACTTATCTCTGTATTTATAGTTCATTTCTTTTCGTAATTTATGGTAAAATAATAGAAATAAAATTGAAGTAAATACAATATTGATTCAGAATAATTTTCCACAACAATTCCTTTTTTTAGAACGCTTTTTTGTTTATCTAAATATTGTGTGTTTATACCATTTGGATTGACGTCTGACGTATATTGATTGAAATAATCGTGCCAAATTTCATTTGATTCCCTCATTTGGTTCGAGTGATATCGCTCTTCATGTTTAAAAGTATAATCTTAAATATATTTTGATCGAAGAGTGATAACTGTTAAATAATGGAGACCATTAATTTATTGTTAAAAGTAATTATAAAAATATTTACTCATTTGATACTAACGAATACATTTATCTTTTAATTATCCTTTCTATTTTTGATCAAAAATGCGCAATACCTGAAGAATGACACTTATTAGAGCCTCGTAAATGATTTCACATGCTTTTAAATAAAACATTACACATAAAACAGCTATCTCCGTAACAATTTTCAATATAACTATCTTTTTATAACGGTCATTCGATTTTCCAGGGGATGAGGGGGGGGGGGGGGGGGGGAGGGAATTGTGTTCGGAAAATTAATAGTCCGAAAATTAATTACCCTAAAAATAAATAGACCTTTGGAGTTCATGGATTAAAATAAACATACCAAATTTTATTCAGTTTGCCTAATTTGTTTGAGAGATTTCGACTCCACAAACTCTAGACAGACACGCACACAGACAATATTGAAAAAAAAGAAAAAAAAAACAAGTAAGATCAATCATGCATAAATCATTGATTACAAAACACTTTCCGACTCAAATGCAGCTTTAGTTACACATCTCTAAAGTGCGATATATTCAACGCTGACATATTTTAAATAATCACAGTACTGCAGTAATTTACTATATTTGAAAACTTAAAACATCGTCCAAAAAAAAAAAAAAAAAAAGATGAACTTTATTCAAATGACGTCACTGAAATATAAATCATATGGCCCTCTATGTAAAAGCTGTGAATATTTCATTCATACACTTTCATTCCAGGCTCCAGAGTTAAACAATTTTGCGTGAAAAAAAAAATTCAGCAATTCTTATACAACTCATCTTACAATCACTTGTTTACATTCTGCATCCACTAAAATTAGGTTTTGTTACAGAAATAACCAAAGTTTGATGATCATTTAAACTCAAAAGTATTGTAATTGCATTGCACAGAAAACACACAAAAATAAAGCGGTTTTAGGACAGTTGCTACACTAAATATAAATTTAAAAGAATTTTTTAAATCACGATTTAACACCGGGAAAAAAAGATGGATGCCATATTTTATTTCGTGGTGTATCACGTGATTTCCTCGTATTATATTAGTGTAATTATATTATTTTAATTTTTATTTAAAAAACTACCAAACATATTTTGCTGAAATCTTTTTATATATTTTATGGGATAATTTAAATATTTTCTAAAATTTTTCTAAGCAATTTGTGAATTTTAACTTTGATTGAAAAATGTTTGAAAAATTAGGTCCCATAGGGTTCAATGCATTTTACTTTTTCAACCCGGGTTCAATCCAAAACTAATTGGGTGATATTATTCATTTATATTCCCATATGTCCCACAAACCGTTTCCAGAAAATACTAAAATTTCATTTTGATAAAGTCATTTTTACGGCAGTTATCTTACAAACGGACAGACAGACAGAATGAACAAAGTCATAGACACTTTTCAACTAACAAGGGAACCTCAACTTGTGTTCCGGCTAGTTTCAGCTGGAATTGAGTGGAAACGGTTGGTACTAGCGAGAAATGTCTCTGAAATATCTCTTGAATTGACCACAATCATTTGAAACTCCTTTGACATTTTGCTTCCGTCACGCCCTTACAAAAAATCCACAATGTGCACTGTGTACTAACATTCTATTTTGAGATGTCCTTGGTGCAAAACTCCCCTATGTTTCACAGATTTCTACAAAAACTATCATTATTGCGAAGAATATGTTGAATAATTGTAATTTCATCATATAGTAATTTATATTCGTATTAACATATTTGGTTTCCATTACAAAAAAAAATCTGATGTGGGCAGCACATGTCTTTCATTATATAATGCAATGAATTTACTACTTTTACAGTAAAATAGAATAGATTATTTTTATAGTAGTTATTTATATTCTTTCCAAGATATTGAATTTTCGTCAATGAGTCGTCATTTTCCATGTCGTCATCATCAATGAGTCGACATTGATTTAGCGTCATTTTTATCCATTTGGTGAGATAGATATTCGTTAATTTAGCAACATTTAAAAAAAGTCGCCAAGTTGGTGACATTCCACCAAATTCGTCGCCAAAGGCTCGCCAAGCGTTATAGACGAAGAAATAAGTTATTCCTACAGCAGATAAATGACTATTGGCTTTCAAATACAAAAGTATTACTCAAAGTATCTTTTTTCATGAATGGAACGAGCTAGATCCACGAGAATGTCACTAAATTTATCGCATGGTATTACATATGAAAAGTGAACATGTTTCTCAATAGGAAGTATTTTTTTTTTATTTTTTATGACTTTTTGATAATTTTTTTGAAAAATGTGCAATATCTCGAAAACGGTTCATGTTAGCGTTCTAAAATTTATGTCAATCGTTTTAAAATGAAAGATTACATAAAAAATGTCTATTTACGGAACTTTAGTAAAGGTTTTTATTTTTCGATGATTTTTTTCAAAATTTCACTCGAAAATTTAGGGGGGGGGGGGGGTTCGTAACATACGTTTGCGTATAAAAACAATAAGCTTCCAGTATTCATGGATTGTAATTTTTGTACCCAATTTCGTTCGAATCGGTCCATTCGTTCGTCAGTTATCGTCTCCACAGACTCACTGACACACACACACACACACTTTCACACACACACATATACTTTCACACACACACACTTTCACACACACATACTTTCACACACACAGACATCACTTCAAAAATGTTTGATTCGTGATCAGGGATGCTTGAAACGTGCTCTCCCGTGGAAAACTCGAATTCGAATTTTCGACCCTGTCATAATACTTTCCTTATACATTATTTATATGAGGAAAGCAATAATGTACAAGCATGAATGTAATATTGCGTCATTTTTACATAAACATACCACATGTACGTTTGTTTCTGCTTAATCACATACACTATGCAAATATACATATTATACTTCAAATAAGAGCTATCAAACATGCTAATCTATGTAAACGTTGAGATTTTTTTTCTACGGATCTCCACGCTCAATTCAAGAGATATTTCAGGGACACTAATTATTTCGCTAGTACCTACCGTTTCCACCCAATTCCAGCTGAAACTAGTCGGAACAAAAGTTGAGGTTCTCTTATAAATTGTAAAGTGTTAAAAATGGTTAATTTGTTATCTGGAATATTCAAAAGGTGTAGATTCATAGAAATCCAAGGTTTCCATTTTTTACTTCATCACATTACGTGCCCTTTACGTGTACTGTTTATAGATAAAGCAAAAATGCAAGTACAATTAGTCCTGTCTTTTACAGTGACGGAGAGAAGATTTGTGGGGTCATAAACACCGCAGAAACCCATCGAACCTATTGAATTTCGAAAAAATTAGAAAAATGGAGAACAAAACATTTAAGGTACTATTTGCGAAATTCCAATTGTTGAATTACGGCTGAGTAACGAGAAAGATGCATGAAATTCAAAAGATACTTACTCATTACTTTTTTTATGATTACGGTCTGCGTAATGTTAAAATTTTTATAATTCTATTCTTTTCGCTATTTATTTATCTATTCGCTTTTTTTCGCTATCTCGCTTTTTTTCGCTATTTATTTATCTATTTCAGTTTTTAAATAGATTGTTATTGGATACTAATATTGCATATTACTTTTCCTTCATGCATAGTAAAATATATATAGGGAAAGTATTGTGACAGGGTCGAAAATTCAAATGCGAGTTTTCGACGGAAGAACATATTTTAAACATCCCTGAACTCGAATTGAACTTTTTTGAAGTGGTGTGTGTGTGTGTGTCCGTGGAGGCTATATCTCACGAACGAATGGAGCGGATCGAACAAAATTTAGTACGATTATTAGAATCGGCAAATACTGGAATTCGGTTGATTTTAAACGTAATCGAATGTTCGGAAGACCCCAAAGTTTTTGAACGAAATTAAAAAAAAAGCTTCAGAGAATAAGAACCTTCAATAATATTGCATAAATAATCATTTTTGATGTAATTTTTCATTAGAAAACGAAGGACACAAACTTTAGAATGCTATTAAAAAGCATTCTCGAGATATTGCACCTTTTCCAAATACATATATAAAAAGTTATATAGAGATAAATAAAAGTATTAACTGATAACTATTGTAAAATACATATTCACTTTTCATGTGCAATATTATCCGACAAATTTGTTGACATCATTCTCGTGGATCTAATTTGTTCCATTCGCGAGAGAAAACACTCTATGTAATAGTTTTGTATTTTAATGCCCACAAATCGCTAATAGTCATTTACTTTAAAAAAGAAAAAAAAAAAAGCCTTTCTATCCATCTGTTTGTAACGCTTGGCGATAATTTGAAAAATATCACTAACTTGGAGACTTTCTAATGGTGCCAAACTGACGAAAATACAGCCAAAATTGCGAAAATGATGCTCAATTAACAAAAATAGCCCTACATTGATAAATTAATTATTTAAATGTTTTAATATATGGACTAATACTGTTTACTGTGGATGCTATCAATATTAATAATTGTCGCAATTCATTATGTAGGAAAAATCATCTGCTGTCCACATTTTTTTAAACTGGTTTCTAGTTGCTATCTTCTAGAATCTAGGTAAATTTTGCACTTTGGAAGGTGCACGAAACTCTTGTGCTTAAATTTATTTGAAGTTAATTATTTGAAATTATTAGAGAATTCGAAACTGATAATATACTTCTTGAATTCGCATCTATGTTAAAAACGTACATTTAATTCTGTGAGAAAAGTAAGTAAATAAAGGAAGAATTTATAAAGATTATTTTAAAATTGACCATTGGCCAGAAACTATATTCAAATAATGATTTGGCCATAGTATAGTGTATCGGATTGCCTGTTAATATATTACTTACCTTCGATATTCTGAAAAGTATTAATTAAAACAGTATACACTGTTCATTTACTTACACGCCTGACAAATTCAAGTTCTTCAAAGCTTGTTTATGAATAACTAATTTAATTTTATCTTCGAAAATCTATCAAATGTCGGAAGGATTTTAAATTGTTTCTCTAGTACATACTATTTAGTAGAAATAGAGGCGGAGTTAGTTCACAAACGTTTTTGTCAAAGGAACATTTTTCTACAACGAATTTATTTTTATACAACGAAACAATTATTTTCTGTGCTCATTTGATTTTCAAATTTCAGGATAAAAAAAAATAAATAAAATAAAATAAAAAAAAGCACACATATGTAACATAATTCAATAAGCGTAAAATATAAAAATCAAAGGGAATTAAAATTTTAAAAGTATTACTCATTCAAAAAATTTTTCCACACTTAATTAAATTTGTCAGTGCACCTAAGATTGGAAAAAAAAAATCATTCTTGATTTTGTTTTGTATTTATTACTAACTAGCAGCATACCCGTCCTTCGTACGGAGTATATAATATAAAAAAACTTATAATTCGCAATCATGTGCAAATTCTGATAAAATATTAAATTTATTGCTCATAAAGAGAAGTTTAAGAATATCTGTTCTCACTATGCAAAATTATCTTCACGGACAAATCTGAAGAATAAAATATCCTGGCCCCTTTTGTAAACAAATTCACACTCAAAAAAAAAGAATTGAATCAATATATGCAACCACGTACTACTTATATTGTCGCAAATTAGAAAATATGCCAGTGTGTTAGTAGAAGCTTAAACATATTGTAATATGAGTCTTAAAAATATTTACCAAAATAAAAAAGATGACGTAATAAATTGAAAGTATCAAAAATCCCCGTAATCTTAACACCAGAAGGTCGTAATTGATTCCAATATATGGCAATATATATAAAAATTTTGCCAATATACCTGTACTACTTATATTGTCGTAGATTAGAAAATATACCCGTGCATTTGTAGAAGATTACTTGTACAACGTACTATATATGAGTTTCAACAATTTTCGTCATAATGAAACAATGGCATAATAATTTGAAAATATCAATAATTCCTGAATCAACTGTCCCCGAAAAATCAATAATAATGATGTTTAAACCTGAAGACCGTAATTGATATTATCCAGTCAAAAATGCAATGTCAATGAAATTTATTTTATATACATATTTTTATTAGATTTAATAAAAATCGTATGACACATAACACATTGGATCCGTTGCTAAGCGACATGATATCATCTGCTTCAAATAAATTGATGGAAATCATGTCGTCTGAATAATGTGATCTCCATGGAAGGTTTGGCGACATTTTCGTCTCCATGATATTTTTATGGATTTACAAATATTTTTATCAATTTAGTGATATTAAAAAAATTAGTTAAATGCGTTACTAAGTAGGATGGATGGACTGACCGACAAATGCTACAGAAACATCATTTCAGAACTCTATTCTAAAAAAACAAATTTAATTTCATTGATTTGGGTCATTTTTATTAATTTGGAGATATTTCCTCTAATTTAGTAAAGTTTAAGAAAAGTTACCAAGTTATTTAGAGATATTCCGCTAAATTCGTAGCTCTAAATTTGCAGATCTGAAGAATAAAATATCCATATCCCGTCTGTATATATACTAAATGAAAACACTAAAATTGTATTAGAAGATACATACATCCGTTCTACTCTTTTTCTGCTTCAACAATCGGCTAAATGAATTTATTTGGTAAACACAATATATGAGTTTATTAGCTAAACACAATATATGAGTTTTGAAACCTCTTTGCTAAAATAAATAAAAGTGTGATGTACGCAGTTTGCAATATATATAATTAAAAGAACAATCAAACCATTCATTTATTATGAGTTTATTAGCTAAACACAATATATGAGCTGGAAACCTCTTTGCTAAAATAAATGAAAGTGATGTACGCAGTCCGCAATTGATATAATTAAAAGAACAACCAAACCTTTCATTTAAAAATATATTTTTACATCCATTTATTTATTATACAAATAGAAAAAATAATAATAATCATTAACAAACACATTTAATTCCATTCCTTTGCCGAGCAACATGATATAAGATAGAATCTTCCTCATAAAATGCGAAATTAAATAACCATTTTAATTTCTTTATACTTCTAATCGTTGAGTAAAAGCTTGTGAAATACATGGAGGTTAATACATGTAAAAACATGGAGGTAGATTTTTCCATTTAAATTCATGTTTCAGACAATTCATGCTTTCAGATAGTGACTATTTAATGCAAAAATCCTGCATCAAACTCAAAAATAAAGTTTTAATTCCCTTTGACGCTTTAAACAAACGATTTTTATCCTTTCCGTTTGAATAAACCACGGAGTTGGAGAGTAGAACTCCTATAAAAAATGTTCCGTTTTTCATTAATATCTCGACAACCCCTGGTCTTAGAAACTTGAAACTTGGGCAAAATTTATGGGGGGCTATTTCAAGGCAACCCACAAAATTTCATTAAATTCGGTTCAGCCGTTCTCTCGTGATGATGAGACAAACGAAAGTTTCGTTTTTTACTAATATCTCGAGAACCACTGGTCGTAGAAATTCCAACCATAGACTAAATTTTAAGTGGGGCTATTTCTAGGCTACCCACAAAATTTCATCAAATTCGGTTCAGCCGTTCTCCCGTGATGATGGGACAAACAGACAGACAGACAGACAGACAGACAGACAGATTTTCATTTTTATTTATATAGACTAGCAGCATACCCGTTCTTCGTACGGAGTATATAATATAAAGAAACTTGAAATTCATAATCATGCCCAAATTCTTATAGTATACTAAATGACATGTTTAATCAAAATATTCTGTTAAAATATTTAATATAATGCTCCTAGAAAGAAGTTTAAGAATCTCTGTTCTCGCTATATAAAATTATCTTCATGGACATATCTGAAGAATAAAACATCTTGGACCCCTTATGTAAGCAAATATAAAAAAAAATATGGAATTGAATCAATATATGCAAAATAAAAGCGTTAAAATTGTATGGGACCCGTACTAATTATATACGCGAATATTAGACAATATAACCTGTATTAGTAGATTACATGTATAAATTGAAAATACCAATAAACCCGTAATCTTTAAATCTGAAGACAGTCATTTATTCCAATATATGTCAAAATTAAAGTGCTAAAATTATATGGGAAGATATACACGTACTACTTATAATGTCCGATTATTAGTAGAAGATTACCCGTTTTGCAATATGAGTCACAATTTTTTTTTGGTAAAATACAACAGACGACGTAATAAATTGAATATATAATTAATCCCCTTAATCTTCATACCAGAAGACTGTACTTGATTCCAATATATATGCCAATATATGCCAAAATATATGCCAATATACCTGTACTACTTATATTCTCGTAGGTTAGAAGATATACCCGTGCATTCCTAGAAGATTACTCGTACAACGTACAATATGCGTGTGTCAGCAATTTTTACCGCAATAAAACAATGGCGTAATAACTTAAAAATATCAATAATCCCTGAATCAATAATTCCGGAAAATATCAATAATAAAAATGTTTAATCCTGAGGAGTATAATTGATATTATCCAGTCCAAAATGAAATGGCAATGAAATTTATTTTATATACATATCTTCATTATTCAAATCGGAAAGGATTTAATAAAAATCGTCTGCCGCATAAACACATTGAATTTAAATCCGTTGCTAAGCGACATGATATCATTTGCTTCAAATAAATTGAAATAATACAAATTTTGTAATAGAAAAAATATCGTCTAAATAGTTATATTTCTATGGAACATTTGGCGACAGTTTCGTCAAATTAGCGACATTTTAAAAAATCGCCAAATTTATCGCCAAGTGGGACTGTAGAACTGACAGTTCCACTTTGCGACAAATTGACGAAATATCATCACAATACTATCCCCTAACAAAAAACAATTAATATCATTTATGTAGAGCAATTTTATCAATTTCAAGATATTTTTATAGATTTGAAAACATTTTTATCAATTTGGTGACATTTTAAAAATTCGCTAAATGTATTACTAAGTAGGATGGTTGGTCTGACAGATAAATGCTAACCAAACATCATTTCAGTACTCTCTTCTAACAAAACAAAAAAAAATTTCATTGATATGTAGAAGACCCAAGCCACACGACCAACCCGAAGGTTTATGGCAGCTGTTTGTGTGTCGTTTATATCAATTTGGCGACATTTCCGTCAATTTGGCAAAGTTTAAGAAAAGTTGTCAAATTAGCGATATCCCTCAAAATTCGTAGCTTTGAATTTGCAGATCTGAATGAAACATTCTTATCCCGTTTCAATATACTAAATGAAAACACTACAATTGTATTAGAAGATATACCCGCTCTACTCTTTTTCTGTTTCAACAATCGGCTATATGAATTTATTGGCTAAACACAATATATGAGTTTAGTAGCTAAATACGATATAAGCTTGAAAACTCTTTGCCAAAATAAATGAAATTGATGTACGCAGTCAGCAATTAATATAATTAAAAGAAAAATCAAACCGTCCATTCATAAGATATACTTTTATATCCATTTATCCATTTATTTATTATTTAAATCGAAAAAAAATAATAAAAACATTAACAAACACATTTAATTTAATTGCGATGCCGAGCAACATGATATATCCTCCTAAAATGTTAAAATTTATTAACCACTTACAGCACACCCGTTATTCGTACGGAGTGTATAATTTAAAGAAACTTAAAGTTCGCAATCATGTGCAAATTCTGTTAAAATATTAAATTTATTGCTCCTTAAGAGAAGTTTAAGAATATATGTTCTCACTATGCAAAATTATCTTCACGATCAGATCTGAAGAATAAAACATCCTGCCCCCTTTTGTAAGCAAATTTACAGAAGAAAAAATAGGACTTGAGTGAATATATGCAACCCCGTACTAATTATATTGTCGCAGATCAAAAAATATGCCAATGTGTTAGTAGAAAATTACCCGTATTACAATATGCGTCTCAAAAATATTTGCCAAAATAAAAGAGATGACGTAATAAATTGAAAACATCAATAATATCCGTACTCTTTATACCAGAAGGTCGTAATTGATTCCAATATATGCCAATATATATCAAAACATATGTCAATATACCTGTACTACTTATATTCTCGTAGATTAAAAGATATACACGTGTATTTGTAGAAGATTCGTACAACATACAATATATGAGTTTAAACAATTTTTGTCATAATAAAATAATTGCATAATAACTTGAAAATATCAATAATCCTTGAATCAATAATCCCCGAAAATATAAATAATAATAATTTTTAAACCTGAAGACCGTAATTGATATTATCCAGTCAAAAATGCTATAAGAAAAATCAAATCGTTCTTTTCTAAAATATATTTTTATATCCATTTATTTATTATTCAAATCGAAAAAATAATTATTAAAATTAACAGACAGATTTAATTTAATTGCGTTTCTGAGTAACATGATATAAGATAGAATCTTATAACATGTTAAATATGTCATGTCTTATAACATAAACTGCGAAATTAAATAACGATTTTGATTTCTCTATACTTCTCATTGTTCCGTAAAAGCTTGTTTTAAATAAACTATGAACCATGGTGATAGATTTCCCCTTTAAATCATGTTTCAAACAATTCATGTTTTCAGAAAGTGACTAATTAACGCAAAAAATCTCCCATCAAACTCAGAGATTAAATTTTAATTCACTTTCAAACGATTTTCAAGCTTTTCGTTTGGATAAACCACGGAGTTAGGGAGTAGAACTCCTAGGAAAAAGTTCCGTTTTTCATTAATATCTCGACAACCCCAGGTCTTAGAAACTCGAAACTTGGACAAAAGTTATGGGGGGATATTTCAAGGCTATTCACCAAATTTCATTAAATTCGGTTCAGCCGTTTTTCCGTGATGATGAGACAAACGAAAATTTCGTTTTTTACTAATATCTCGAGAACCACTGGTCGTAGGAACTCAAAACACGGATATAATTTTAAGTGGGGCTATTTCTGGGCTACCCACAAAATTTCATCAAATTCGGTTCAGCCGTTCTCCCGTGATGGTGTGACAAACAGACAGACAGACAGACAGACAGACAGACAGACAGACAGACAGACAGACAGACAGACAGATTTTCATTTTTATTTATATAGATTGAAAGTACTTGAACATTTTATTTTAAATTATCTATGTATTTGGCGATTTTTTAATGCTTTCATTTATTTCGCACTTCATAAATTGAAAATCAAAATACAGCTTCAAATGTATAAGAAAAAGATGAAAAATTTTAAAAGCATACTATTATATGTATTGCATTTTGGCTTTTTATATTTGAAATTATTTCAGACTTATTAAATATAATTATGAATTCAAACATATTTTCATATATATTTTTATTAGTTTACGTAATATGTACATGTTAAAAGTTTCATGTAACATGTTTTTATAATATTGATAAACTACTTAATCCGGAATTTTCATTAAAGGAAATACGACCTTTCTGATATTTGATAACTTAAACGTTTAAAATATCCTCTCTATTTCAAAATACAACTCTTTTATCCCACTTTTACCACTCTCTCAAGAGATGTCGCTACTATCACCACTGCAAACCCGTAATGTAAAAGAAATTCTTTGAAAATCGGCGTGTATTCGTCGCCAGGAGCAACCTGACGTCACGTGGCTACGTCACGTTCCCCCCGTACTTGCGTGTCGATTCTACTCCGTAAACCAGTAACAGCAATGTGAGTCTAATGAGTGGAACTTGGTGCTACGCTCTCCGAAGTGAACACGGCCAACCCCCTAGTTTTGTTGATATCTTGAACCACCTGTGGATCTCTTGCGGCAATCGAAAATTGTAGATGCCTTTGGGAAAGTTATATTTTTGCATCTGAGGGGATATTGAAGATGCTGCAAGGTGTATATTAAATTCGTTTTTGTTAATGAGTCTACAACCTTTGAAGTGCGTCGTACACTCGTAGTTTTCTGCGACTGTGTGTATGTGCGCGCTCCTGCTACCGCTCTCGTACCCCTTTCGTCGTGAGCGGCGCTTTTTCTTTACATGTGTTGCCACCAGCTAGGGCGCTGTGTGAAAATTTCGTACCTCAGCCATGATGTGCGTATTGCAACTATTCGCAACATAACTTGTGATCAATCAAAACAAATCTAATTTAATTTCTAGTCCGTTCTGCCAACATTTTTGCTCAACTATATCAGGTCTTAAAAATCATACAGCTTGGTTGTTTATTTTTAATAACTAATATTTATAACTAATTTTTATACTGTGCTTGTGTAAAGATATATAATAAAAATAATTGTAAAAAAAAAAAATATTTTACAAACTACAATGCTGAAAATACTGCTTGAAAGTCCGAAACGGTCAAGAATGTGAATTCCCAAACCTGTTGAATGTGATACTTCGATCGCTTCGAATTTATATTTTGCAATTTGTGACTTAACCAACAATTCAAAGTGGATTACCCTTGCAGATTGCCAACTATGGACCCTCTGGACATAGACCCAAACTTCGAGCCCCAGACGAGGGCCCGGTCCAACACGTGGCCCTTGCCACGGCCGGACAACTTCGTTGAACCCGATGGGGACGAAAAAGGCTCGCTGGGCCCTGGGGCCCATCTTCAAGGAGCTGTTCCTGGTTTAGATCAGGCACCGAAAAAGAACTCGTCCCGGCGGAACGCGTGGGGCAATATGTCCTACGCGGACTTGATCACTCAAGCCATACAGAGTTCACCAGAAAAGCGACTCACTCTGGCACAAATATACGAGTGGATGGTTCAGAATGTGGCGTACTTCAAGGATAAAGGAGACAGTAACAGCTCAGCAGGATGGAAGGTAATTAATTGACTATTCTCTTTGCATGTTTGACGTTCTTGCCGTACTCATCAGGAGCTTGGTCCAAAAGTACCAATACCACCTCCAACAGTTTCTCAAATTTATAGTGGTCGTACATTGTAATTGAAATTATAAGTAAGAGCTAAAGGAGATTCTGGCAACCTCTCCAAACTAAAAATTCTAGCTCCTCCTATGATAGTCATATTAGAAGAGCGAATTTATTTCTTAGTCAAAATAACGGGCAGGTTTACAATCCCTAAAGTTTAAAAGAGGTTTTTAATATAAATGCATATAAAGGCGATCACACGTGGTTCAAGTCAAGTGAAAATTTATTTTTATTTTGGTATTTTATCTTTCCTTATTGCGAAAATCAATTTTTCAAATATTTCTTTAAAAACTTTTTTTCATAAAAACTAATTGAAATCGTTCTTTGTTGAAAAAAATAATAATTTTTATTATGCAGAATATGTTTTTTCATGAAATTCAGTCACGCCGTAAATGAGGTAAATTATTTGTTTTACTTTTACTCATTCTATGTAAATAATGTTGTGGAATATTTTACTATTTCTCCTTCAACGCTTTATTTCGTTACATATTTTGTTAAAGCCATAAAGCATTTTATTTTAAATTAAGTAGGGTATTTACGCTGTTGCAAAATTTATATTCAATATTTCTGCACACTGTGAGATTAATTAAAAAGTTTATCCCATCGTGATTTATAAGATTAAACAGTAAATGCGTGATTAATTTTTTTAACCTTGCGATTACAATATTTATCTAAAAAGACATTTTCTTTTACAATGACCGTTAAATGGATATTTTGCCGGGTTTTATAAAATCCATAGGTCACTGATCTGACAAAAGTCCAAGTATCGGTATAACATCGGTGGCGAAGCCGCAGTCTATGATTTAACCCTGAGCGCAGACAGTTTAAATAGTTATTTGATTTGCCTTCTATACTAGGATTTCCTAGCTAGCATGCATCCCAATTCCGGTGCCGTATCTCTTTAAATATGTCCTCCACAAAATATCCCCTTTTACTAGTATGGCCGTATCTGACCCTTGCACAATAGAATCTCCCACTCCTATAATGTTAAAAATATTTTTTACATTTTACTTTGAAGTTTAACCGGGGAGGGGGGAGGGGTTACAATCACATACTTTTTTCAACATTAAAATAATTATTATTAAAACTGTTAACTGTTGGGGGGGGGGGCATGAATTTCAAAGGCACTGGATTATGCAGAAACATTTTATAAAGATGATCCCGTAACAAAATTAATTTAAATAATGCGCTGAGTCAGTTCATTTGTCAATTATAAAACATAGAAGAACGCAGATGTCTGCAAATCGACTAAATTGCAGAATCCATAAATAAGCACCCTCGAGATTTGAAAAGTGCAATCTAAAGAGAAATCCGTATTTCTGGGTTTCGGATTTTAGGAATATTTGCTGTGTATCGCTTTGAAGGGATAAATAAGGAAGGGGGGAAATCCGAATTTGCAGGACACGCATATTAACGCTATTTCAAGGTTCATCCCTTTTGAAAGGAAGTTTAGATGATAATCCAGTTCCGGGCGAAATCAACAGGTGAGAACTAGCAACAGGCGGAACTTCATTTAACGCGTTCGAGGTGGATTTTGCATCTTCGAATCGCTGTTTGAGTACAGAAAATGAGAACAATGCTTTGATATTTTATCAATCATTTACTGCAAACTTTTTTATTTACTTGTTTGAAGTTCATATAAGATATATGAGAGAGAGCTCCTCTATTCTTTAAACGCTGATTAGTATTTTTTTAATAGTCCGACAGATTTAGCTGATATTTATTAAATATGGATTTATAACATACTTTCGTAAGTTTAATTCTATTCTTATATTTCAAATAAAACTAATTGTTTATTAAAAGCAGTAACTTAAACAAATAAACAAAAGTAATAGTTAATTTGAAAAATACAACTAGTAAGTCGATTAGAAGATTTTTTGATGTCCAATTGTGTTCCTAAAACGTTATAAGAGTTTCAAATTCTCAAAAAATATCGATAAATACAAGTTAATTTTTGTGTAATTATCACTTTATATGCATTTTTTGTTACACATCATCGAAATTCCTTTTCATATGGTTTTACATCGTCGAGTTAGTCTTTTTTTTTTAATCTATTTATAGCAAATGTATATTTGAAGAGATAATTAAACACAAATTAACTTACATTTGCCAATTTCGTTCGAGCCTTTGAAACGTTCTTTTTATAACATTTTTAAAAAAATCCATCGGGCATCAACAATTTTCTTATCGTCAAACAATGGTCTTTCGAATGAACTAATTTCTGTTTACATTGGTTCGCAATAACTGTGTTACTTCCCTTGTTACTTTATAAAGTTACATATTTAGAACATTTTGATTGTCTCATCTCAAGACCGCTGCGATCTAGAGCCCTCTGTATAAGATATCTTATTATATACAGCGTTATGTACAGCGTTTTTCTCCCGCGTTAAAGCGAGGATTGCTGTTTCGATAGCAACAACGTCTATGTTCGGGATATTAAGCTAAAATAGGAACTTTACGGAACATTCAAACGCTTATAAATGCCGAACCTAATAGATAAAAATGTGAACAATTTATACTTCTTTTTGACATAAACAAGGTACCATTTATGAATATACAAAAATTATTTTAATATTTTAAACTACATTTTTTTTTTTTTAAATGGATAAATAATCAAAAAGCTTTTGTCCGAACGAGTTTTTACTCCCCTTTGCTTACTTTCACTCGAAATATCTTCTATATTATAAAAGATTGATAAAAACAGTAACCGACAAAAATGTTCAGTAGAAAGTCCAATTTCTAGATCAATATTTTCTTTCTACAAAGCTCTTATAGTTTTCGAGTCTTGTCAAGTTGAAGAAGATTGAAGATTTTCAGTTTTTAAAGTTCGTAATGCTTGTATATGTGGCAATAAATAAAATAGTAAGCCAGTAATTTGTAGAAAGTCCTACAAGGATGTATAATTAGATTTTGGATCGAGTTCTTAGTTTTCGACATATATCGTGGTTATAATTATCATAATAACTTATAACACGTCTTTAATGAAACATGAATCTATCAGTTAGGTGGCGATAGTTGCTCTGCAGGTGTTATAAGCCCTTTTCTTTGTGCCTGAAGAAGGGGGCTTATAACTTCCTCGAAACAAATGACATCACCAGACATATGCCTGCGCTTTTCAAGATTTTTTTTTTAATATTTAATTATTTTCTTACAAGTAACAGTTTTATTTATTGTACAATTCCGATATTTTAATATTTTGAACTATTTTGAAAGGGTAATTTTAATTGTCTAAGCTATGGATATTAAGCCAGTATGTTATTATATTCCTTTGAAAGGCCTACGGGGATATATAATTGTATTTTAGATCGGGCTCTCGTTGTTTGAAATATAGTGGTTATAATTTCAATATTTTAATGTAGACATCAGGAGATTAGAAAATCTAAAGTTATTAAACTTCATGCAGACTATGTTCAACTGAAAACTTGCATCATATCCTGGAAAATCTATAATCAAACTTGTAAAATCTACAATCAGACTTGTAAAATCAACAATCAGACTTGTAAAATCTATAATTAAACTTGTAAAATCTACAATCAGACTTGCAAAATCCACAATTAAACTTGTAAAATCTACAATCAAACTTGTAAATTCTACAATCAAACTTATATTCGCTTGCAGATTAAATGTTTCAATTATGTACCTTACTTTAGTTACCGCTGACCCTTTATCATCTGTTGCAAACAAAAGAAAAATTATACTGAAAACAAATAAACTTATTGAACTTTATTGGAGTTTTCCCGCCGGCTGTACATTTAATTACTCTAAACCCCTGCATAAGTCGGGTCTTCAATACATTATTTCAGTAAAAACAATTCGGCTGTATGAGATTACAACCGAACAAAATATATTGGCCAAAGTTTGAACTTTATTTTTTTCTAATTCAGCATATTAATATTTAGAGAACAAAGTATATTGCGGAAAGTTTTACGGCGTTTTCCACTTTATTCAGCATATTAATGTTTGGAACAAAATATATGGGCCCGAATTTTACCGTTTTTTCCCATTTTATTCAACATATTAATGTTTAGAAAACAATATATATTGGCCAAAGTTTATCGTTATTTCCCCCTAATTCAGCATATTAATATTTACAGTCACTTTACGTCTTATTATAACCAACTTACTTATGAAATATGTGTGAAATTTAATAGCTTCGATTGAAAATTATAAATCCTTTAAAATATTTGAAGCTGTCAGTTTTCATCCTATATTTTTTGTCCTACAGTAAATTATGTTATGGAACATTTTTTAAAAATATTTTTCGTTTTATGGTGTATCTTTTCTATTTGTTTTGTAGTTTTAGCCGGGTCATTTATTTTGTAAGGGCTGAGTTTGGCACCAACACCGTATTTCTATTAATTTATTGCTTTAAGATTTTTTATTGCATTGTTTGTTTCTATATGTATTTTCAGTGTTTATTTATTTATATTCGTAAGCTTTTTTGTTTTTAATTAAGTTACAGTATAAGCCTTGTTCTTTCAATTTACTTGCACTTTTTCATAAGCAGAGTGTTAATATTTTGTCCCGAAAGTGAAAATCCGGATATACCAGTATTAATACAGGATCATCCCGATTTCTAAAATTGCAAATACTGAAATATCGGTTTTTATCCTTGAAACTAATTTGTTATCTTTGAATAGGCGCGCGATGAAACGAAAATGTGTTGTAATTTTAATTTCTTATAAACTGAAAAAGTCGTACATAAAACGTAATAACCCATTTATGCCTATTAAATATCAAAATCTGCACTACTTTTTCTTTTTTCACAATAAACTATTTACAAGATTGAAACTAAAATATCCAGTATTTCCTTTTGTTAGTAAACGTATATAATATAATATATATAGCATATAAATTTGTCAATATATAAATTTTCACAACTTTAGATGTCAGTGAATGTATATACTAAACATATATAACATAACTAGCAGAACATATAATCACATACAAAAATGTATACACTGAACATAAAAATGCAGACTAATGCAGCGAACTACAGTTTCCATCCCTATATGGAACTTTTATTTTTCTACCATCTACCTACTCGAAACCAAAGTGTTGAATGAATTTATTCATGATAATATGTTTATATTTCCTTATACGAGTATAGAAACTTATTTTCGTGAAACAAATTCATTTAGAAAGGCTGTGACGTCAAACATTTCAGTAATAATTCGTATGAATTGGAAATTCTGCTCTTCAAAAATTCTCCCATTTCACTAAGTAGGATTATCAAAAAAACATTTTCCCTCTAAGTAGCACATTCAAATGCGGCAATTAGTAGGTTTGCACGCGATTTTAATCAAGCCATTTAATCCTTAAAAATCGTCTGTTCATGTGTAACTAACTGCGACCTTCACAAAAACCTGTTCCTTTACGTTTTCATTATAGACGCCGTGATACAAGAATGACGATGATATTGGCATGTCAATATTTTTCCTTGTTCAAACTTCGATTCATTTTTTGCGTTTTCGTTTGATGCTTAATTTATCGAGATTTGATTTGCCTATGCTTATTGAAACTAATGATGTTATTTTTTTTTCTTCTATTAAAACTGATTACGTTTATTTTATTTATTTCTTTAATATGATTTATTGAACTCTTTTTTTTTTTTTTTCACAAATTTTTCTTTTTATTTTATTATTATTTTCTATTTTCCACAAAATGTAGTTGTCGTTAATTTTCAAACCTTTAAATAATTTGGGGAATTTTTCTATCAAAACGGTGGTTTCAGGTATATTTGTGTCATTTCGTGAATTTTTTCTGAAAAGCTTGAAATTTGTGCTGATTTATCCAACACTCCCATCTGCGTGAGCCATTGTCCCTTAAGTTAAAGCCCACAGTAACAACTATGTACAGCGGTTACTTAAAACAATTTCTTATTTTAAATGGTTTAGCACAATCGAGAGAAATTTATCAGAGGTTTGTTTTAGAGGAAATTCTTGCCCTATTTTAATATTAGGGCCCTTCATAACATTTCTAGTGTAGATTCGCATCATTCCTAAATGCAAAAGAAAGTCCCTACACAAAATTACAATTGTAAAAGAGGGTCCTTCACAAAATTCCTTAATGTCAAACAAGAAACCCATCAAGATATTTTTATTGTGAAACAGAAAATGTATGAAGGATGTTTTATATAGTGGCAAGTGATGTGTATACTTTATGGAACTATTAAACATTTTTATACTTTTTGCATACACACTTCGTACAGTTATACGAATTTTCGGTAAAACCGGAACTGACATCTCCAGGACCGAAAGTGTAAATCCATAGTGAACCTCTTTCTTTAAAGTCTTCATTATTGGAGTAAAAAGTTTGAAAGTTTTCTACATGTACAAAAAGGCTTACAGGAAGGACTGCAGCTTTAGGGAGGCCCGTGGAATGCGATCGCGGACCCTGGAGATAGAGCCTCTTCCGGCCCCTCCCCTCCTGGTTGTACTCAATTTTTGCTCTCGCCGGGCGGGACTTTGGCTCCCCGTCCCTCTCATAATCCATGGGCCCTAAACTTTGGTTATGCGATGTTTCGTATTAGATGTGCTTTGAGTGCATGGACCCCAAATTAACATTAGTCCCTGAGCCCCGCTTTTGCTTGATCATGCCCAGGCCGTACCCTGGCGTGTGATTATAGCAGCAACGAACCCATTATCTATCTGAATATAAAACCGCATTTTAAGTTGCAGTCTACAAGAATCTGTGATGTTGCAGTTGCTGACTACATGATCACCGTGATATGGCTAAACTTTAAACGCTGGTAAAAAACGCCACATCGTCAACTAGAACTCCGTGTCACTGCAGTTGATTGCGCTTACCGTACAGATAACGACAAATAACGTCACCAGACTTCATCAGTGACATCATAAATAAACATAAAAATGGATAATAAATTCGGCCCCTATTTTGAAGGACGTGAATGGCGAAAAATCTAGATTTAAAAGAAAAGAATTACTTCGTCAGCGTATAAGAGTTTTTGACCGTCTTTTGACGCGTGAAGGAATTATGGGTTTGTTAAAGAAATTCCCTCTCAAAGTTCGCCCGTGATAAGGACTTATGGCTTGCTTCAGCTGTTCCTGCGCTTTTATCGCATGTTTACCAAGGGACGCATTATTATCTAGTAGTTCATCAAGCACGTGCAGGCATTAGCAATGAAAGAACACCGAAAGTTATATACTTTTTATATAAATATAAAATATCTGAATCAAGGGCACTTGTTAGAATCAATATTTTGAATTCCAATATGACCTATATTTTTTCAAAGAAAAATCGCAAAGAATGAATACATATTATTTTTTAAAGAAAAAAAAAGCCAGTTTACTTTAGGTGGTGGTGGAGGGGGGGGGGGCACAATGAGAATTATCGAATTACCGCTTAGAATTTTGAATAAAAGGACGATTTCAATGTCTAATTCAGATTTCTTTTTAATGCTACATGCATAGTGTAATATTAAAAAAAAAAATCTTACTTTGCTTTCGTGATTTAAAATATGTTAGTGTAATTAGCAGTAAATCAAACGCTATAATTAAGTTGAAGAATTATTATATTGCATAGATAAAAGAGATATATAAATGCACTATCAAGGAGCGTTACGAAAAATGTAAACACGTTAGACGCTTATAGCTCCGAACCTAATAGATAACAATTTATGCTTATTTTTTATCAGAAATAAAATACCATTGAATATGCAAATACGATTTTAATATTTTAAAATTTTGAACTTTAAAAAATAAAATAAAATAATACATAAGATAATAAAAATAAATAAATAAATAAAATGTTTTGTGCTACTTTTCTTACTTTCGCTGTAATATCATGTAAATTATAAAAGATAGAGTAAGCAATAAAAGTGTTCAGATGGAAATCCAGTTTCTAGATTTATAATTTTTTTTTCACAAAGATCTTAAAGTTTTTGAGAAATAGCCTTGTCAAGCTAAAGAACATTGAAACCTTTCAGTTTTTCGAGTTTGTAATGCTTATATCTCAGAAACTAAAAGTGCTAGAAATTAGCTATCAACATTAGTGAACTTAGTATCACACTTGGTAAAATTAGCTATCAACACTAGTGAACTTAATATGACACTTGGTAAAATTAGCTATCAACACTATGCTCTTTGAAAGTCCTACAAGGATATGTAATTGGATTCTGGATCGGAATTTTAGTTTTCGAAACAGAGTGCTTATAATTTCGATATTTTAATATTTTGAGCTATATTATGGGTCCAAATGATTATTACAATTATATCGTGATACCCTTCACTTTGAAGGGCTTGAAAAAATCCTTCGATTGATACTATACTTGTACCCCCAGCGAGGGAAGTCACTTGCCCACCCAATGGGGCTAATGACGTTATGAACAAAAAATTGTATCACAGCTATTTGTCACAACAGTGATTACAAGTGTTGTGATCACTGAGCCATAAATTAAACACTTTTATGTACGATTATGCCAAATTATGTCCTACTCTGCCATATTAAAAAAATATAAAATTTCGAATAAATTTCGAAGCTTTCACTCGAATTAAAAAAAAAAAAAATTCTATGTAGTTCTAGATTTTTGGATAACAAAGCCGGATATAAAATTTCGTGAAAATCCATTCATATTTGTTGCCGCTATCGTGTACACAAGATATCGACCACGGACATACAGACAGACACCAAAAATAGTTAAAACGTGTTCAGGAGGTCTTAAAACATATATTGGCATCACAATCTCGAATTCGAAAATTTTCGTGAAAACAATACTTTCTCTGTACTATATTACACAGCACGAGAATAATGTAATTCAATATTCACTCAGTGATTTCAAAATAATACTATCTCAAGGTGCCGTTCCGATTAAATGACCAAACATTGCGTAGTAAATAAATTTCTTTTATTTACTATGAACCGATTCGCGGCCTGAGTAAAAATCTCAAATGTAAATAAACGTCGTAGAAGTACTGCTGCATTCTTTCCCCCGCTTTTTTTCTTTTCCAAGCCTGATGGTCTATTTATTTTTTTTTTCACCGCCCCGTCTGTGCGACACGTAACAACTTACGCAATCGAATGTTTTTAATCTTTTTTTAACTGTTGTGGAGTTTGGCAATCTGTGCGCCAATTTTTATTTTTAACTCGGCAAGTTTAATCCAATCAACTATTATGTGTCTTTAGAACTTAGTCTGAGACCAATTCGGTTTTGGAATTTTTTTTTTTTTCATTTTTTTCATTCTCCTTGAGAAAAAAAAAACCCATGCAATTTATGATGTTGTCAATGTTCTGGGTAAATTGAGATCAGGCATGGGACCTGAGGTGAATTAATTTTGAAATGTGATGCGGGCAAAACCATCATTCAAATATACAGGGTTGTCCCGAAAACATTGACCTCGACTTTTATTCCTTAAACATTGATCTTAGACATATATAATAAATTACAAAGTTGCGTAAAAAAAAGGTACAGAATTTTATGAAATCGATTAAAATTTTCAAGGGAATTAAATTTCAAGAAATACAAAATTTACATTTTTATACGGCCCCCGTACAAAAACATTTCCAATGAGTAAAATGTGCCCCCATACACTAATAAGGTGATGTACAAAATTTCAGCATTTTATCATGAAAAGTCCCAGAGATATGAAAATACAAAAATGCTGACTTAAAACACTTTTCGATGCATCGACATGCGTTCTCAGAGGGGAAAAATCATGTCGGCAGATCGCGTTTCAGGGGTCATACACAAATTACGAAAGAAGACAATGATTACATAAATAATAATTTTGCTATTTATTGGTACAAAAGTATCTACACTGTGTAGAAATAATAACTTTACACAAAGATTACAAATCTTGTTCAAAATGTTTTCCATCCATGCCAAAGATCTATTAAAGATAAGAGGCAGATATTATTTGCCTATGATGCATTTCTGCGTTGCGTCATTCGCACTCTTTCTGTAAACATTTACATTTTAATTTATGAAATCCCTCATCAACTTTGTTTAAACATATCTCTGAGACTTATGATAAAATGAAAAGATTTTGTACATCACCTTATTAGTGTATGGGGCACATTTTACTCATTGGAAATATTTTTGTACGGGGGCCGTATGAAAATTTAAATTTTGTATTTCTTCAAATTTAATTCCCTGAAAATTTTTATCGATTTCATAAAATTCTGTACCTTACTTTACGCAGCTTTGTAATTTATTATATATGTCTAAGATCAATATTTAAGAAATAAAAGCAAAGGTCGATGTTTTTGGGACACTCTGTATATGCTTTAAAATGTTCTCTCTAACATCAACTGTTTTTTTTTTCCCCTTAAGGTTTTTGGCAACGAGCCTCATTAGCAATAGCCTTAAGATAACAAAGTTGTGATTATAATACATAAAACTGCTACGTTTGAGAATATAACTTTCTAATACGTACTTCCGGGAAGAAAGTAGTTGTCATCTAATCGACCTGTACCTGCTTTCTTCAAGGAAGTTAAGTTATAAAGCTGTGATTGTTAAAACGTAAAAAGAAGAATATATATATATATATATATATATATATATATATATATATATATATATATATATATATATATATATATATATATATATATATATATATATGTGTGTGTGTGTGTGTGTGTAACATAAAGTACTGAATCGGGTGTAGCCCATTAATTGCGGATCTGAGTTTGAAGTCTGTAAATGACTTCTTAAGAGTATTTTATAACGTTCACCCACGTTATAAAACGTCGATGAATTAATAATCCGAAGAGTTCAGAATTTGATAAGGTATACTATAACAACACCACCTGGAGTTCCTAGCCCCGGTTCAAGTTTCCGAACTTCTTATGACGTCACATAAAGCAGGGAAAGAATTTCGCTGCTGTTCATGCTAGCTCAAGGTGATATCGATATTACTTGGTGGTATCAAAGTTGTATCAATAAGCTTTGGTATGCATTAGTCCGTACGGTACGTTATGAAAGTGAACAACGTGCTAGATATCTGTGTTAATTAATTCCGAAGTTAATTAATTCCTAGGTTGTGTTGGCTATACTGCTATACCCGAATTTCGCGATGAGAGTGGGGATAGGATTTGATAAGGAAGATATGAAGACTCACCTTTATAGATATAGCAGCTTTAATATTGAAAAAGAAGGATTTGTCGCATTCTAACATAGTTGACGCCCCGAAAATTATTTAGTAAGGTTCCATTGATTTATAAATAGCCGTTTTAACAGAAACTATAGCTTTTAGAATAAAATAAACGAGTAATTATAGTACGCCACAGCCAGGAATATTCCATTGTATCACAAAGTTATATTTCAGTGCCAATAAGAAATATATAAATAACACAATGAATATAACTGGTGCTTGTCCTTCCTTGATAAAAGCAGACATAAAAAATAGGTAATAAATACAGATGTTTCAATGGATTATGAGTCCTCTTTATCGGGTCAGGAACAATGCGTACTGATCAAAAGATCAATGTTTGTTCCTATCAAGAAAATACAAAAAATTGTACAGGGTGATAGAAAAATCGAGCATCAAAACTGAAAGTCCAATGAAATTGAAATAGTAGATTTTTTTGTCTCCGTTAGGTGGCACTAATATACTCTTAAAAACATATGAGAAATATCGTCTGCTGCTTTTAATACGCTAGGCGATCATTATAGACCTATTACTTTCCCTGCAATACTTGGTAATTTAATGTATAGGGAAAGTATTGGAATCATGTCGAAAATCGCAACTCGAGTTTTTGACGGATCTACACGTTTCGAGACCTCTAGAATACGAAAATACTATTTTTAGCATGACGTCTCTGTGTGTGTGTCTGTCTGTGCAATGTATGTATCCACTCTAACTCAAAAACTAATGGATCGAATTTCATGAAATTTGGTAGGTAAGTCACTTGGGTGTGATCCTGGTGCTTATTAGTTTTTAGTATGATTCGAGATAAAAGAACCCGCCTTTTTTTGCGAAATGGCCTACAAAAATTGCCTGCAACCACTCTAGCTGAAAGCATAATGGACCGAATTTCACAAAATTCGGTAGATAAGTCGCTTGTGGGTTACTCTGGTGCTTATTAGATTTTGGTACGATTCGGGAAAAAATAACCTGCCTTATTTTGCAAAATGGCCCGCAAAAATCATCAAAATCTAAAATAAGAAAACTACGTATGCTCAAATATATCCATTAAATGCTTGTTTTATACGTAATTTTTAACGAAGAAAAGAATAAAATCAACCCATTACACTAGGACTAGCCGTTCTCGAAATAATCTTAGTTTTTTTTTTCGTATTTTCTCTACGCCACCTTTGAAAATAAGTCCAGTTACCAAATGAGAATGACAATTGAATTAAAAGTAAATTAAATTTAATTAAAATTAAGACAACGTGGATATAAGTCTGCAGGGAAAGTCATGTGCTGCCCACATCAGATTTTTTTTTTTCTCAATCGTAGAACATGGCGTTTTCTCATAATAAAATAATTTTTAGTTTAGATCGTTTTTATTTTGACACACTTGTAAGAATCACTTCAGAGAACTGCTCAAAAATAAAAATTTCTTTCAATCTGAGAAAATGCCACGCGCTTCGACTTATAAAAAAGGAGGCCTGGAATTATCGTCTGACGTATTAAGAATAAACAGCAATACGATAATTCTGATATGTTTTTAATGATATATTAATACCATCAAACTGAAAAATAAATACTACTATTTCTTCTCAGTACATTAAATGATTTTAAAACTCAATGCCACCCGGATATATAAATATCAGTTTGCGATTATTTACTTCATATTTGATGTCCAACAATATACATTTAGCATTAAATTATTTTTTTTTTCTCTACCAGACGATATCAACGCAGTTCGTACAAAATCTTCTTGAGCAGCTGCTCTTTTCAAAGGCGACCAAAGGCGAAAGATCTGCCAAAAGGATTATCAGCAGCTTAAAATTCCGCTCCTACTTTTACTTTTCCCGAGCACTCAAAACGCTGGATATCCATAACGAATCTTCGCTCTAATCGGATTGCGATGATCCTCAACCCTTCTGAATCTACTCCAACGCCTTTGCCAGTGTTGGGGGGGGGGGGGGGGGGGGGCATTGCAGTAAGTTCTGAGATCGTCTGTGGATGGTAGTAGAGCATATAAAACGATCAGGAGTATCCGCATGTTCGAAATTGTGGATAGGCGTTTCCAGAAATGAAAGTTATTTTGGATCGTCTGGCAGTGGTTTTTGAGCTAAAGGTCAAAACTCGGAGACTTCATTTCACAACTGCATGTTGTTTTCCAAAGAGTTATTTGTTTATATTTTGATGTGACCAACAAACACATCTATGGTTGGGGGTTAATCCAAGGTTGAAATCGGAATGATATGAAAAATGTAAATATTTTAAACGCTTATGTGTATATACAAACTTAACAGATAAAAATGTATCAATTTTTACTTGTTTTGACAGAAATATGGTACAGATTATGAATATATAAAAATATTTTCAATAGTTTAATATTTTGAACTTTTTGTTTCGAAAACATTTAAGAGCCCGAGCAAGGTTTTCATTTTTTTTTTTTTTTTTCTCGTTTCATTTTGCTTATTTTTACTCGAAATATCTTCGAAACTAATATAGATATAAATAATAATAAAAGACAAAATATATAGAAAATCCAATTTCTAAATCAATTTTTACTTGTTTTCTTGAAAATAGGGTTCTTATTTATGAATACATGAAATAATTTTAATATTTTAGCTTTTTTTTTCGAAACAAATGGTTTTTTTTATTTTTTATTATTTTTTCTTCTAAATTATAAAATACAAATATAAACAGCTGAAAAATATTCCGTAGGAAATCCAGTTTATAAATTAACAATTTATTTTTGCGAAGCTTTTATAGTTTTTAAAAAATCGTCTTGTTCAGTTCTTCAAAAAGATGGACACATTTAAATTTGTAATGCTTATGTGTCGAAGTCACGTGAGCTATGAACTACAAGAAATAATTTGTAGCAATTTGAAAGTCCCACAAGGATATAGAATAGGATTTCGATTTTGGATCAGGTTCTTAGTTTTCGAAATATAGTAGTTATAATTTCGGTATTTTAATATTTTGAACTGTTTTGAAAATGTCTAAAGAAGACAAACCGCCCTCAAAGAAAGATATTATTCACACAAAACTATTTCGGCTCTATCTAAACTATTCGGGCTGGAATAACTTTCGATTTTCTTTCAACAAAGAAGACATTTAATCTTTTTATTTTTTCCTTCTATTTTAGAGAAAATATTGTTTCCAAAATTTTAGAAAATCGATATGTTGACTGGGGAAATTTTATTTTAAGATCTTCTATATGCATTTATGCTTCTATATGCATGCTTTTAGAAAGGTGACACCCCCCCCCCCCACATTTCTTTATATCTCCGTGAGGTGGGGGGGGGGGATGAACGGATAATTCCTAAACCAATGAAAATATATCGACATATATTTTTAGAATTTGGAATGAAATTACCATTCAGAATCGAAATAAATGTGATTCACATAAGCAGACAATTGAACACAAATTATTTTATTCGATGGAAATAAAGAAGGTTCTTGGTGTAGTTAACGTTTTGAACCGAGTTCTATCAATTACTAAATACCTGTTACTGTTCCTTTTAACTATAACCACGTGAGAATTTGCGACTTGTTTGGGGGTAGTCACGTGTTCATTGTATAATCCTAGCATTATTTTTCTCATCTGGATTCATTAAGTGTCTATTTATGAATCACTATATTCAATCTTTGAACTCGAGGAATCTCTTGATATCAACGGAACTTGAAATATGTAATCAGGTTCGATCTATTGACTCGAAATGCATTCGTGAGGGGAAAAAACTTCGACTACTGCTTGCTCTCAAGGAATTCAGGCTTTGTGAAGGAAGCCTGCTGCCGTTTGAGAAAAATTTTTGAGACCATGCCAAAAGCGTAGAGGAAAAAAGCCTTTGAGGTCAAATTCGCAGCGCACAAGGAGCTACCCCTAGTTCCCTTAACATCAGAAAAAACAAATAAAACTCTCTCCAGTTTGTTTTCATTACTCATTTAACCACTGTTGACATCGTGGTTATTTTCTCGCTGTTTCTTGGAAAATCCGAATTTTCGTTGTGCAACAGGCAGTTGTGCGTTCTATTGTATAAACAAAGCCCATTGGTGGATTAGTTACTGCTTGACTGAAACTGGTTATCAAATGTTAGCCAAGGCACGTTGTATTATATTATTTAAAAGAGCCATCGGAATATTATTAATTTCTGTTCATTTCCCCCCATTTTCCTGTATTTATTTTCTGTATGTTTCTATAATAATGAAAGGAAATATCTGTCTGCGCATGCGTGCGTCTGCTGACGATGTAGCAGGAGAATCTAAGCGCCTTACAGCTACGAAATTCGGTACGACGATGCATCTTATAGCGATTTTTTTTTTAATTCTAATTAGGTTTAGAGTTATTTAATAAAAATCTGATGTGGGCAGCACATAACTTTCCTTATACAATCAATGAAATTACTACTTTTACAGTAAATGAAAATAGGTTATTCTTATAGTGGATACTTATATTATTTCCAAGATATTGACACGTCAATTAGTCGTCATTTTCATTGATTTAGCGTCATTTTTATCCATTTGAATAGATTTTTGTTAATTTGGCAACATTAAAAAAAGTCGTCAAGTTGGCGACATTCCGCCAAACTCTTCGCCAAAATCGCGCCAAACCTTATGGGCGGAGAAATAAGTTATTCTTATAGCAGATTGCCGTTCAAATACAAAAGTATTACTCAAAGTATCTTTTCTCGTGAATGGAATGAGCTAGATCCACGAGAATGATGTCACCGAATTTATCGCATGATATTACATATGAGAAGTAAACATGTTTCTTAACAGTTAATATTTTTTTTTAATTTATGGGACATTTTTATAAATTTATTTGGAAAATGTGCAATATCTCGAGAACGGTTCATGCTAGCGTTCTAAAGTTTATGTCAATCGTTGTCTAAGGAAAAATTTCATAAGAAATGTCTATTTACGTAACTTTATTAAAGATTTTGATTTTTTTATGATTTTTTCAAAATTTCACTCGAAAATTTAGGGGGGTTCTGAACATTCGATTATGTTTAAAAACAATAAGCTTCCAGTATTCACGGATTTTAATTTTTGTACAAAATTTCATTCGAATCGCTCCATTCGTTCGTGAGATATCTCCACAGACTCACTGACACAAGCACATACTTTCACACACACAGACATCACCTCAAAAACGTTCGATTCGTGATCGGGGATGCTTGAAACGTGCTCTCCCGTCAAAAACTCGAATTCGAATTTTCGACCCCGTCACAATAAAGGAAAGTAATAAAGCGAAATTTTTTATAATTTTTACAATATTTTAGTGTTTTAAACCGTTTTCTTAGTGATTTGAAGCATTAGTGCAGAGTTTCCATCTTAATACTATACGAAAAGATTGAAAAATGTACTTTTCAACGAGCTTTAAATGGAATCCCTAAGAATATAAGTTCATTTTAAAAATATTTTTTTAATTACCTCTAAAAATACAATTTTTCGCCAAATTTGTTTTTAAATTCGTCTATCTAGAAATTGAATTCGCACGACTTTATTTTTTGCGTGATTATGGAAGGTTAATTTGTGTGTTGTGGAGTGTTTAATCATTTATTGAGGGCGCATTACGCCCGTGCAGCGGTCGACTATGTTAGGCTGATCAACGGAGGTAGTTAGTAAAGAATACAGTAAGATGAGAACATTAGGGACTTTGAAGAATTAGGTGCCCTTTAATTGGCTTGTAGCTATTTTCAGGGCAATATCTTAGCTTGCATGTCTATCTTTCATTAAAACTTCTATCATGTTTATTCTTAGTTTTCATTCTGATTATCTGGATTCTACATCACCATGGTGTTAGATTCCGCATACATCGATTTCAAATTAATAGAAGAATATTTTTCTCTTCATCTCATTTTCGCTCCCGTTAGATTTTTTAGTCCTTGTGAAAATCGCAAAACATTTCTTGTTTATGTTTTAACATCTCATCATAAAAACTGACACTCATACTGCAAATTGCCTGCAAAATGACAGCAGGCACGTGTCTCCCCCCCCCCCCTCCCCTCTCAATCATAGACCTTCTACCTTGTACATTGGAAGATTCTCAATCCGCCTTAATCTACGGCATTTTGCTTTGTTAGCCCCAACAGCTATGATCTTCGCCACCACGATCTTCACCTTGAAAAAAATAGAAGGAAGTCAGCCTTCTTTCTTCACTAGGAAAACTGCGGTTTACCTTGCCGAGTGAACTAACTAATCCCTCGTTTTGTGAGCGGCCAGACTCAATTAGCCGCCTACCTCACGCCCATCTCTGTGCCTGAAAGTCAGGAGATCTATTGCATGTCCTGCTGCGCGTTTCTTATACAGAATTCTTTGTTGAATGTTGGTTGGTCTTTTAAATTGCGGGAAGAAAGTTCGACCACTTTTTCGTTTGATAACTGCTGTCAACCAACCCCTCGTTATAATGATACTCTATGGAAGTGTTTTTTTAAACTTTTTTGATTCTACTGAGTGGGTGTTGGTTACGGATGCTCGTTATTAAAATAACCCCAGCATGCTTTTTGTTGTGAACGGACGTTTCATTAAAGCATTATTTATAGAATCATAGTATCATTGTTCTCGTGATCGTGTAATTTAAAATACCACTTTATTAATCATTATTTTTAATATTTAGTATTTTTAATTAGTTTTCTTATCTTTTTTTTCTGTCTTATATGAAACTTGTTTTAAGTAAGAAAAATACAAAAAGAAAATAGTAAATTGTATGGGAATACGCGTGCCCCCCCCCCCCTTTAGAAATCACTGCTTTATGGAACCAATTCTTTTTAACATAATAAGAGTGACGAATTAAAGCTACTTCGGATAAAATCAAAAATAACTAAAGCTACTTCGGAAAAAAGACGGAAAGATAGGCTAGGCTAACTTTTAGATTAAATAGAGGCTAACTTTTATTTATTTTTTTTATTCATTTTTTATTAAATTATATTTCCTGTAACTGAAAAATTTACCGAATTTCTTACATTAAAAATGAATTGATCATAATGACATAAAATAACAAAATCTATTTTAAAGCCAGCTGCACGGTATGTTTGGTATTATTGGTCACAGTAGAGAAGTGGTTCACAATCTTTTATGATATCACCCCATTTCGGTAGCGTAAAAATTAAAAATTTATTACTTCATCTTGATATGTTTCCAGTCTTCTGTATACATCGATGATATAATATTCTTGGATCAACATAGATATTTTGATAATGCTCAGAAGAATCTATACTTTACGTTTCAATGTAATTTGCAATAATTTTATTTGAGACGGCAAAAATGGCCCGTTGCCCAAATTAATATAAAATTGCCTCTCCTCCCTCCTCTTCACCTACTATATATCATTAGAAGTATGGATGTTTTTCAAGCTAAAAATTCTTGTTTTCAAAGGTGGAATGTTTTTAGTATTCATTTATTACTTTCCTTATATACATAATGTATAAGGAAAGTATTGTGACGGGGTCGAAAATTCGAATTCGAGTTTTCGACGGGAGAGCACGTTTCAAGCATCCCTGATCAGGAATAGAACATTTTTGAGGTGATGTCTGTGTGTGTGTGTGTGTGAAAGTATGTGTGTGTGTGTGTGTGTGTGTGTGTCAGTGAGTCTGTGGAGATGATATCTCACGAACGAATGGAGCGATTCGAATGAAATTTGGTACAAAAATCACAATCCATGAATACTGGAAGACTAATATTTTAAAACACAATCGAATGTACAAAACTCCCTAAATTTTAGAGTGAAATTTTGAAAAAATCATCAAAAAATCAAAACCTTTAATAAAGTTACGCAGATAGACATTTCTTATGTCATTTTTCCTTAGAAAACCATTGACATAAACTTTAGAACGCTAGCACGAACCGTTCTCGAGATATTGCACATTTTTCAAATAAATTTATCAAAAAAATCCCATAAATTAAAAAAAAATATTAACTGTTGAGAAACATGTTTACTTTTCATATGTAATATCATGCGATAAATTTGGTAGCATCATTCTCATGGATCTAACTCGTTCCATTCACGAGAAAAGATACTTTGAGTAATACTTTTGTATTTGAAAGCACAATAGTCATTTATCTGCTGTAAGAATAACTTATTTCTCCATCCATAACGCTTGGCGAGATTTTAGCGACGAATTTAGCGGAATGTCGCAAACTTGGTGACATTTTTAAATGTTGCCAAATTAACGAAAATCTCGCCAAAAGGATAAATATGACTCTAAATCAATGAAAATGACGACTCATTGAAAAAAATGCAATATCTTGTAAAGAGTATAAGTATCTACTATAAGAATAACATTTTTTTTTTAACTGTAAAAGTAGTAAATTCATTCATTATATAAGGAAAGTCATGTGTTGCCCACATCAGATTTTTTTTTGGCTGTAAAGTATTGTGTTCCTTCGCAACCCATACTTGAGAAACACGGCCGTAGAGTAGGATTGGAAAAATTCGGGAAGCAAAGCCGCTATGATATTTAGGAATCTGGTCATGATGTGAAGCTTTTTTTCCTAGTCTAGAACCAATTTCTAATTTTCGGATGACTTTTGCAAAGCCACCCCAGTGAGTTCCAGAAGTTCCCAATTTTTCAAGTCCAGTTATACGATTAGTATCCAAATAATATCATCACTGACTCTATCTCTACTTCCAAACAAGGAATGTATTTGGTCACTAATGAAAAATAACGTCTGGTTACGAGAATCACTCAGATACATTTCATGCTCATTACACAGAGATTGTGACTCCAAGCTTTCGGAGCACCCCCTATTGGCGTATTTCGTTACTATGAAACTACGTTGTTATCGATCGTTCTTCTATTGCTCCATCCTCCCCCATGCTTATCATCCAGAAGTCTGTATTTTATCAATTTTATGTCATTTTAGCATTTTGTCTCGTGCTTTAATGCTCGTATTTTTTACTTCATGTGGTTCCAACTATTTTATCTTTTACGACATATTTTTGTTGACGTCATACGATGGTGTTGCTACATTGTATCCCCTACTCAAATTTGTGTAACAAATCTGAAAACAGCCTACCGGTGGATGCTTTTCAAGTAGATGTGAGATTATCTGAGATTTTGGACTGATTAAAAAAAAGGAGTTCTGATAATGTTCTGTTTTCGATGAATCTTATAATTCAAGATGAGCCGAACATCTATTAAATTGACTCGGTTTGAAACACGTTCAGCAGCACAGATTTTGACGAAACGGAAAATGTGATAAAATATTATGTTTTTTTTTTTTATGTGTTAAAAATACAAGTTGAAAAGTATTTTATCTGTAGTTAAGGATTGTTTTTGAGGGAAAACTATTATAAAATTTACGAACACTTCCGTATCCTGGTTAAGGGGGTTCGAAGCAGAAAATTTTATTTGAAAAAGAATTAAATATTTAAAAGAAATTTCAAACATAAAAAAATTTGAAGTTTTGTAAATTGATATAATTATGAATTAAAACACTCTATTTACAAAATAAATATATTTTTTATTGAAGGAAAGTGTGTTCTTTAAATTGTCATCAGGATATTTTGATATATTGATAACAAAAAGAGAAAAATAAAAATGTGTTAACGAAAAACTCGTTGTATATAAATGACTTATCACAATGACTTATCAAATTGTATATAAATGACGTATCACAAACCTTAAATTTAAAATTTATAATTTTATGTACAAATCCTGAAGACAATTTAAAAATTGATAATATACACAAATTATATCTCAAGTTTCATAGTTCTAGCTCTAATCTTTCTTAGAGTTATATCAATTTTAAACATTGAACTTTTCACAAATTCAATTTCTGAGAAAACAGGGTTTTAAAAGTTCTATTTTATACAGTAAGTATTAGAAAACCAAGTTTTTAGTATGTAACTTCTTAAATTTTAAATTAAAGGATTTGCGTAATATTTCTATCATTCAAATATACACAATTTAAACATATTTTTTAGCTTAATAAAAAGTATATTGATTTTTGGAATAAAAATCCCCTTAAGTAAGGCTCCTAAATGTAGTATATTTATGAGCCCTACTCTTAATAAGAAATGCATGCTTTAAAGTTCAAGGTCAAACTTGGCGTATACTTTTAAAAGTTTCGCGTGGGGGTTCATCGTACGAGTTTTTAAAATGAAACAAATTGGGCAAGCTAATTGTTCAGTCTGTGAATATTGAAACCATATTGATTTTGAACGAAGTTTATTTTATCAAATTTTTTAATATAATCTAATATAATCGGGACAGTTAATCCAGTTAAATAAATAAAAAAAAATCATTTTCTATTTAATGTTACACAGAAAAGCAAATGACGCTAATTTCAGAACTGAAAATTAGAGCACTTTGTTAGTGACAGTATGAAATATGCATTTAAAGGTATTAATCGGTTTTAGAGTCAAAAAACGGTTATTTCGTTAAAATAAATGTAAAACAGTTATTTCATCAACACAACATATGTTTGGATTCTTGCCTTTGTATGAGTGGCTGTTTTGTGTTATCCTGAAAACGGAGTCTCTTCTTTATCTTCCGAAACCGGTTTATACCATTAAATATTTATTTTATATCGATACTAATGAAATACTGTTTTTTCCCCCAATTTATTTAGGAAGCAGTTCAAGCGAATGTTTTATATTAAATTGCAGAACTTCGGCATGCACTGTTTTCGATATATTGTATAATATTTCTGAATTCAAAAAACATTCATTTTTAAAGTTATCGCCAGGATACATATAAGAAAATTTGGTAATATGAATTCATAGCGAAATATTGGCGTACTTTTTGGCTAATATACTAAACAATTATAGATAATACTACTGGCCAAACGTCCAACATATATAAAATGCATTGCATACATATGTCATATGAAAATTTGGGGTTATTTTTGAAATATGTAGTGAAAGTTATGCACTTTCAAGATATGAAGTGAAGTTACGAACTGCCCTATCACATTTTCCCAACATCCAAATATAAGATCGCTATTCGTTTCACCGCGTCTGCATCTCTCACCATTTCATTTTCACGGCTTTTCATACCTACCTAGCCCTTCTACTAGCTCACATTTCCCAACCCGAAATACCACTAAGAATTCTGAAGAGAGCATTTTGAATCCGGACCGGTTTTGGGGGGCAGTCCCCTTTCCCAGAGGGGGAGCAAAGCCAGAACTAGAAGTGACTGGTTTCTTTTTGGAAGGGTAGGCCGTCCCCAGCTGGCATCCAGATACTTGGACAAGACGTACAATCGAATACCTTCATCCGAAAGACCTTCTTTTTCAGAGTATTCCGAACGTTTCTCCTGTCGGCTTTTTCGTTCCCCTCCTCAGTACCTTTTTTCGGCGTGGTGTCATTAGCCCTGAGGAATAGAGCATTGCAGGGTCTCTAATGAGGGCGAACCACATGAAAAAGTGAGAATGTCGCCCTCTTTCCCGCTGTCTCCGGGGAAAGTTTATCAGTGTCTGGTCAATGGAGAATCTCCCGTCAGGATTGGTTTTTAGTTTTTTCGGCCATATTTTCTTCACTATTCCTCCACTTGCCGTTTGTTGATCACAAGATCCACTAAGTGGGCTGCAAAAGAATTCCAAATTTTTAGATTGATTTATAGGAAACGAATTATGTGAATATTACATAAAACTTTATGATCATTAATGTAGACTATTAACTATTGTTTGAACAGTGGAACCTCCGTAACTTAAATAACTCACAGATTCAAATTATTTGCTCCACCTATAGAGGTTATAGAGGTGTTCATCCAGGTTATAGAGGTGTTCATACAGGCTATAGAGGTGTTCATACAGGTTATATAGGTGTTCATCCGAGTTATAGAGGTGTTCATACAGGTTATATAGGTGTTCATCCAGGTATATAGAGGTGATCATGGGTGTCTATAAGGGGGGAAAAGAGGGGGCACGCCTTCTCCTGCACATTCTAGATCACAAAGGCAGGCATCAAGCTAACCGATGTTGTACCTCTTATCCAAGTTCTGTCTGCGCCTTATGAGGTGTTTATTAATCAGTTGAATAAATTTTATTCCAACTTGCACTACCAAACATTAGAGGTGTTCAAATCGGGAGAGCTTGTTGTATAAGAATATAAATCAGTGGCGTGCAGTGAGATGAAGCAAAAGAAGCAGTGCTTCACTCACAAAAAACATAAAAATATCTATAATATCTAAATATCTATAAACTTATTTTCAATTTTGTTACATGTAAATTAAAATTTTTCCTGTCAACATAACAAAACTGCAACTAAATCAATCGATATCTTTGTTTTGTTTTTTCAAAGAGCCTTTACTTAAAGTTGTTTTTGTCCTAAATTCAGAACGAAGTATTTGAGAAATAGCTTGGGTAAGAGCATGTGCGCGAAACAATTTTTTTCATTTGTAATATTATTTCGAAAATACTATTTGGGTATTTCGTGTTCTTGGCTGCCAAATGAAGCTCTAGCTTCACTCCAATTATTTCTTGAACCATGCAAAAGTAAAACATGACCAATGTCTTACTTTTGCTATCTGAGTAGGCGTGTTTAACACTTTAGCAATATTTCAATAATAAACGAGAATTTTCTCGTTAAATATTCTCTCTTATAATAATAACTAGTTTCAGTTTAATAAATGGCTCAATATATATTTATATTTATTTCTGTTCCATGCAATTAGATATTGGTGAAGTGGTCAATCCTATATGTATAGTTTGAATATTAGTGTCTTTGTATTTTTAATTTAATCGTTTAAGTTATTTTAATTTTTTTTTATATATGATCAACATGTTTTATGAATTTTTATATTTTTAATATAATTGTTGGTGTTGTAGATTTAGTAATGAAGTTAATTTAGGATGGTTATTATACCTATTATACCTATTGTACCCATATTAAATAATTATACCTATTTGTTCAATGACGCTTCTTCGAATCAATAATGATATTAAAATAATTTGCGATGGTAGAACCTGTTATAAAACTGCAACGCTTCATTTTTAATAACTATACACTTAATTTTTAATTAGTGCACGTGAAAAAAAAAAAAAAAGGCTTGAGCTGTATATACCTAATTCGTTGCATTTTTTATTGGAGTTGTCTGCTCTAGAAGAAAAAATTTGCAAATGCCTAGAAGAAAGTTTGCGTCCACCAAATTAGAGCATTTTCGATTTCTGTGAAAAGAACAGTTTGTATTCTGACTTAAAGGAATTATCTTTGGATTATTTAATCACGTCGTTGTCGACAATTTTTTAAAAGTGACACTTCAGTACCTCTGGTTTAATTTAAGCAAAATATATATATATATATATATATATATATCCTGAACGTATTTAAATACTTGCTTTCTTGAAAAAGAATACATAATAGGTGAGAAACGTTTACAATTATTCAGTTATCGTAGTTAAGAGTACTTAAAAAAATGCTACTGTAAAATAATTCAAATTTAAAATTAAAAGTTTCATTTCTATATTGATGTGTTTTTGTTATATTATTTTACTAATTTTAATTTTATTAATTTATTTATTAATAATTAAAAGTACATAATTGATGCAAATATTATTTTTTAACACTTTCAAACAGCATTTTGGGGTATTCAAATATTCGACATCTGATTAGAAATTCGATATTTGAGAAAAGCATTATTTGCTCATCTCTAGTATATAAACTTCTCCTTGTGCAGACATTTGCAGCTAATGTTGCATAAACAAAAGTATCAGACCAGATAGAACAACAAACTTTATAACATACATTCAGCTCATTCTATTTTAATCCACTATTCTGGAATATTTCTTGACAAAATAGCTCTTTCATGAAACAAATTTGGCTGATTTTTTTTTCTTAAAAGGAAGTTTACTCAATTTAATGTTGCAGTCGTTATACAAGTGTCATTTTAGTACATTTTCCCCCTTTCGGACTATGATATTGCATTTCCTCGAGAGTTTTGCAGATATGTATTCACGTTCATTGATCATTTTGCACGCAAGTAATTTTTTGCCATTCGGATACATTTTCGTTCTACCATATCGCTACTTCCTCGTTGAAGAAAAAAACGGCAGGAAAAGATTTGTAGGGGGAAAATTCAATATACGCGTAGAGGAGGAAGTAAAATATCCCACTATCAACAAATATTATCAAACTCTGATTATTTCTTCTTTCATGCTATTGTATGTACTTGCGGCAATCCCAACTTTACACTGTTCTTGGGATATTTCAATTTATTTATAGCAGACGATTTTTTTTTTATGTTTTATAATTCAATTTTTTTTATATGCAGTTTTTTATTCCATTTGTAACCATAGTAACAGAGTCAGGGAGTTAGAAAGAAGCAGATAAAACTCCTATGGATGAAATGCTTGAAAATGCCATAATGCTTTGAGAATTATATCTAGGTGTCGTTAGTGTTAGTAAAGAAGCTGCTATTGTTAGTTGACACAATATAAAGGCGTAGTATTTAGTATATGTATTTTTAATTATTTTTAAATTATGGGTTCCTTAATTATAAGTATAATTAACCAGTATTTTTCCACAGTTGTAGGTTAGAGTACAAAATATATAGAGATGAAAATAAATTAAATGGTAAAATAATTTTGAACACTCAGGAATATTCTTTATTGTTTCAGTTCTACTTTGTATTGCTCTAATAATTTACTTTTATAAAATTGACAGTTTAAATAAATATTTTAAACCTTTCGCCATAGAAATGCATATAATGCAATACCACTTATCTTGTACCAGCGCCACCTGAATTATTATCTCAAACGATATTACGTTATTATTATTATTACGAATTATTATCTCAAACGATAAACGTTTTCTTTATATGAAGTTTTAACTCCTTACTTTTGCCTCCGTGAACAGAGTTATATATACTTCAAACACCGAAATCGTCTGCTGGTAATTCTGATAAAAATTATACGTGTGGCACCCCTAATTTAACATCAAAGAAGTATAGGGAAAACTGTAAGCTTCCGCTATGTTATAGAGTTCATCTATTTAATATTAAGAATAAAAAAATCTAACATTAATCAAGCGATTAATGTTAGATTTTTTTATTCTTAGTATTAAATGTCATTATTGTACGTAATATTTAGTGTAGTTTATTCTTATAAAATCAACCGATTTTAAGAATTAAAATTCAAAATTATTATCATGTTTTTTCGTATTTCATAACAAAAAGTATTCTAAATGAATATTCAAAATAAATTTTGCTACTATGGAAATCATCAAGGTAGGCATCGTGCGTATGAAGGCAAAACTGAGTCATTACTAAGTCATTAAATTCTAAAACAATACAGATTTTTATTATTATTATTATTATTATTATTATTATTATAATTTGCGTGATTAGAAGATGGATTATTCGAAATTTAAGATTTTCACAACCTTATTTGGTATAAAGAAAGAATAATTCCCACTAAACCTTAGTAGTATAATCAATGAGAAAAATTGATAGTTTGAACTGATCAGTATGTTAATAAACAAATCTCCCAAATTCATGCAATACATTATTGTGACTGGTCTGTTGCCAACTGGAAATTAAGGAATTTCAAAAATAAAATAGTAATAACTCTTACTAAATTAAAGATCACTAATCGATAATTTTTTGTTTTCATTCTAATACTGACTATGACCTAAGTGGACCTAAACAAAATATGAAAAATGTAAGTGATGTTCATAAGAGGGAACCGCAAATATAATTTTATAAATATACTGCAAATCTTCTAATAATACAACAAAAATAGTCGTTTTGTATTTCTATTAATTCATGGCGATTAACATAATTTCTAGACACCAAGTGTCACATACGTAGACATTTTATAAACACTTCTAACGACAGACGAATTGGCACCATTGAGTTATTTCGTCATATTTCATTGGAACTATATTCTAACTACGCAGTCCCGCTGAAGATTTCTCAGATATTTACAAAGCAACGCACGTTGGGCTGGCTCTATCATAGTGGCGACGCATGAGAAAACAGTCTCACTTTAAACAGAGGTGTCGCAATCATAAATGGAAAGAGGGCAAAATCAACTCTTATTGAAATGTATGCAAATTAAAGGCTGAATCAAGATGTGTCAGAATCGCATTGAGTTACGATTATATTTCCGCATCTAAGAATTGCTTTGTATGGTTTATTATACAAAAATATAAATAGGGAGTCCGCGAGTAAGTTTTTAAAAAGAACGCCAAAACGTATTTCGTCATCGCAATAATTTAACTAAAGAAAGCAGACGGAGAGGAAGCATCATTACTTAAAATGAAGAATAAACATATGTTAGACGTTCGAAATGTACAACTTTTTTCGAGAATATTGCCTTAAACTAACTGATCACGGACCTTTTTTCTCGAGATAATATAATTTTTATTTTCTCTATGATGAGTACTATAGTATGTCTCTTGTGAGAATTGAACGATCGGTATGGAATTTTGGCATTTGTTTCAATGGACGATTAGAATATATTGATTTTCTTAAGAGACGAAATCATTGGAAGACTCTTGTTACTGTTTTCTTACAAAATTAAAATTTGTTTACTGGTAAGAAAACTCGTGTGCTGAACACATCAGTTTTTCTTCTAATTTTATTTTGATCTACTTCCAGTATAGTCAACATCAGAGTATATATATATATATATATATTGTAAAACGCACGTGATATTGTAAACGAATATTCGTTCAAATTTTACTGTAACCACGTCTTACCGACTCCCTCTTTCTCTCTCTCTTCTGATCTATCTTCCTCTCTCTTCCCCTCTCTCTCTTCCCCTCTCTCTCTTCCCCTCTCTCCCTTCCCCTCTCCCTTCCCCCCTCCCTTCCTCTCTCTCTCTCTTCCTCTTTCTCTTCCCCTCTCTTCCTCTTTCACTTCCCCTTTCTTCCTCCTTTTTTTCCACTCGCTTCTCTTCTCTCTCTTACTAGATCATACACTAGTATTTAAGGTCTATGTCTCTCTTCCCCTTCTCTCTCTCTCTTCCTCCCTCTCTCTCCCTCCTCTCTCACACACAGACTGACATTTTCTAAATGTGTCCGAAATGGGCTCAAGAAGCCTTAAAATGTGACTTTCCTCAAAATCTAAGAATTCGAAAATTGGCAGGGAGACAAAACTTTCTTTATTCTCTAAGTAGGAGAAAGTAAAAATAATTGTGAGTGACAATGACGAGGCAGACATTTTTAAAAGAACATCACTGTATAATAGTATACGGTGACACTCGTATTGAGCATCTGCTACAGTCGTAAGGAAAGAAGAGTCTTCGACAGGTAGATGACAGAAATGCCATCATGATGTAGATGCAGCAGGTCATTTAGAATTAAACATCGAAAAACTACGGTAAATGTGGGAAATTAAACCTGCCATTTCAGGGGTTCCAAATTTGGTTATTGCCAGAAATGTTCGGGGAAAAAAAAAAGACGAACATTTGAGGGCGAACAGGTTGATGCCTCTGAGAGGTCATCAGAAATTTTTCTGCCTTGCATTAAAAATATATATCATGTAGCCTATATTACAAGAAAATTATGTTGCATATTGTACAGATTCTGTTATTTGCAGCTCATATTTTTAATTTCCCAATATATAGTATAATGTATAGGGAAAGTTTTGTAACGGGGTCGAAAATTCAAATTCAAGTTGTCGACGGAATAACACGTTTCAAGTATCCCAGAATTCGAATTAAATACTTTTGAGGTACATGTGTGTGTGTGTGCGCGCGCGCAACTAGCACCGGTGCGATGCAATTCCCACCGTGACAATGGACATGTTAAGTCGAACATGGTGAGAAATTTTATATAGGCTAAATATTCTTCTTGAAATTTTCTTGGTTCACATGTTGAGGTCCACTAAAGGGTTTCTGATACATTCTTTGAGATGTTCTTGCATTTCGTGTAATTTAGTTTGCCTATCTTCCATAGTTTCTTGGATCTGTTAAAATGTGAGAGGTTTGAAAGGGACACCCTGTACTTTTAATATGTTTTCCACTCATTTATCCATGTACTACAATTTTATTGACTGTTGTTTGACATTAGTTTGGGCTGATGGTATAGAAAGTTACTAGCCAATAAACTATCATGTACTAGTGGCCACTAGTACATGATAGTTTACTATAGCCAAATTTTAAAGTTATTAATCGGTCGGCTAGTGACTGCCACAAATTATAGCTATATCTATATAAATAAAATTAAAAATCTGTCTGTCTGTATATCTGTTTGTCCCGTCATCACGGGAGAACGGCTGAACCGAATTTGATGAAATTTTGTGGGTAGCCTGGAAATAGCCCCACTTAAAATTTAGTCCATGTTTGGAGTTTCTACGATCAGTGGTTCTCGAGATATTAGTGAAAAACGAATATTTCGTTTGTCTCATCATCACGAGAGAACGTCTGAATCAAATTTAATGAAATTTTGTGGATAGCCTTAAAATAGCCCCCCATAAATTTTGTCTAAGTTTCGAGTATCTAAGACCAAGGGTTGTCGATATATTAATGGAAAACGGAACTTTATCCTAGGAGTTCTACTCTCTAACTCCGTGGTTTATCCAAACGAAAAGGTTGAAAATCGTTTGTTTAAAACGTCAACGTGAATTAAAACTTTATTTTTGAGCTTAGTGCAGGATTTTTGCATTAATTAGTCTCTATCTGAAAGCATGAATTGTTTGAAACATGAATTTAAATGGAAAAATCTACCTCCATGGTTCCTCTTTCACAAGCTTTTACTCAACGATGAAAAGTATAAAGAAATCAAAATGGCTATTTAATTTCACATTTTAAGAGGAAGATTCTATCTTATATCATGTTGCTCGGCAACGGAATGAAATTAAATGTGTTGTTAATATGTATTATTATTTTTTCTATTTGAATAATAAATAAATGGATGTAAAAATATATTTTATAAATGAACGGTTTGATTGTTCTTTTAATTAAATAAATTGCGGACTGCGTACATCACTTTCATTTATTTTAGCAAAGAGGTTTCAAGCTCATACATTGTGTTTAGCTAATAAACTCATATATTGTGTTTACTCTATAAATTCATTTAGCCGATTGTTGAAGCAGAAAAAGAGTAGAACGGATGTATGTATCTTCTAATACAATTTTAGTGTTTTCATTTAGTATATACAAACGGGATATGGATATTTTATTCTTCAGATCTGCAAATTTAGAGCTACGAATTTAGCGGAATGTCTCTAAATAACTTGGTAACTTTTCTTAAACTTTACCAAATTAGCGGAAATGTCTCCAAATTGATAAAAACGACGCAAATCAATGAAATTAAATTTGTTTCTTTAGAACAGAGTACTGAAATGATGTTTCTGTAGCATTTGTCGGTCAGTCCATCCACCCTACTTAGTAACACATTTAAGGAATTTTTTCAATATCACCAAATTGATAAAAATATTTGTAAATCCATAAAAATATCATGGAATTGATAAAATCGCGCTTAATAAATGAAATTAATTGTGTTTTGTTAGGGGATAATATTGTGATGATGTTTCGTCAATTTGTCGCAAAATGGGATTATTAGTTCTACAGTCCCATTTGGCGATAAATTTGGCGAATTTTTAGGTTATCGCTAAATTGACGAAAATGTCGCCAAACCTTCCATGGAGATTGCATTATTCAGATGATATGATTTCCATCAATTTATTTAAAGCAAATGACATCATGTCGCTTAGCAACGGATCCAATGTGTAATGCATCATACGATTTTTATTAAATCTTTTCCGATTTGAATAATAACAAGAAAGATCAATCATGCTTAAAGCATTGATTATGAAACACTTTCCAACTTCAATGCAATTTTATTTAAACATGTCAAAAATGCAATACATTCCTCGGTAATATTTTAAAACTTATCACAATACCACATTAATTTATTATATTTGAAAACTTAACCTTCATCGAAAAAAATGAACTTCATTCAAATGACGGCATTGAAATATAAATTACCTGGTTTAAACATCTCTAAAATTTGATACATTACTCAGTAATATTTTTAGAATTATCATAATACTACGATAATTTATTATATTTGAAAACTTCATCGAAAACAACTGAAATTCATTCAAATGACGTCATAGAAAAAATAACACGCCTGGCTCTCTCTATAAAAGCAGCATTTCATTCATAAATAATTCCCCATTCATGTCATTCATCACAATACTATAATAATTTATTTTATTTAAAAATTAAGACCATGGAGCTGCAAGTAACTAAACTCTATGCGTAAAAGTTCATCGAAAAAAATCGTCCTTCCCTTTGCAAAATCAATGAATATTGCATTCATATCAGCTATGCAGACTCCATGAACTAAATGATTTTGTATTAAAGAAATACAGCAATTCTAATACAACTCATTCTACATATTTTGCTGTTTACATTTTACATAGGTGAAAAATAGGCTTCGTTGTAGAAATAATCAAATTTGGATGAGCATTTAAACTCAAATATATTGTTATTGCGCTGTTTCAGTATGTAGATGCACAGAATTTAAGCAAAAATAGAGTGGTTTTAGGACGGATACAACACTGATTTAAAAAGAACTTTAAAAATCACGATTTTGAGACAAAATGGATGCCATATATCATTTTGAAGTGGGTCACGTGATCTTTGCATATCATGGTCACGTGATCGCTTCATATAAGAAGTGTTATTATTATTTTAACTTTTATTTAAAAAACTACTGAATATATTTCGCTGAATTTTTTTTTTTATATATTTCATGGAACAATTTGAATATTACCTAAAATTTTCGAAGCAATTTGTGAATATTAAATCCGCTTAAAAAATGTTTGAAAAATTAGGTCCCATAGGGCTTAATGTATTTCATGTTTTCAACCCGGGTTCAATCCAAAACTAATTGGGTGATATTATTCATTTATATTCCCATAGGTCCTACAGACCGTCTGAACAACATACTAAAATTTCATTTTGATTCATTTTTACGGCAGTTACCGTGCTAACGGACAGACAGACAGACAGAATGAACGAAGTCATAAACACTTTTCAATTTTCTTGTAAAGTGTTAAAAATATATATATAAAATAAATTTCATTGACATTGCATTTTTGACTGGATAATATCAATTACGGTCTTCAGGTTTAAACATCATTATTATTGATATTTTCGGGGACAGTTGATTCAGGGATTATTGATATTTTCAAATTATTATGCCATTGCTTCATTATGACGAAAATTGTTGAAACTCATATATAGTACGTTGTGCAAGTAATCTTGCAAATGCACGGGTATATCTTCTAATCTACGAGAATATAAGTAGTACAGGTATATTGGCATATGTTTTGATATATATTGGCATATATTGGAATCACTTACGACCTTCTGGTATTAAGATTACGGGGATTTTTGATACGTCATCTCTTTTATTTTGGCAAATATTTTTGAGTCTCATATTGCAATATGAGTAAGCTTCTACTAACACACTGGCATATTTTCTAATCTGCGACAATATAAGTAGTACTTGGTTGCATATATTGATTCAATTCCTTTTCTTTTTTGTAAATTTGCTTACAAAAGGGGCCAAGATGTTTTACTGCCCGTGAAGATAATTTTTCATAGTGAGAACAGATATTCTTAAACTTCTCTTTATGAGCAATAAATTTAATATTTTAACAGAATTTGCACATGATTGCGAATTATAAGTTCTTATATTATATACTCCGTACGAAGAACGGGTATGCTGCTAGTCTATCTATATAAATACAGTTGAAAATATGTCTGTCTGTCTGTATGTATGTATGTTTGTCTCATCATCACAGGAGAACGGCTGAACCGAATTTCACTAAATTTTGTAGGTAGCCTTATAAAAGTCCCACTTAAAATTTAATCCATGTTTTGAGTTTCTAGGACCAAGTGTTGTCTGGAAATGAACTAAAAACGCACAGTTAAACCTTCCATAGAAACAAAGCGTTATGCAGATGACATTTTTCCCCGTAAATTTATTTGAAGAAAATGATATCATGTCGCTTAGCAAAGGTTTTAAATCCAATGTGTTAATCCGGCAGATTATTTGTATTAAATCTTTTCCTATTTAAATACTAAATGTATATAACATAAATTTTATCGAAATTGTATTTTTGACTTGATATATCAATTACGGCCTCCAGACTTCAAGATTAGTAAGATTATTGATATTTTCAATGTATTGCGTTATCTGTTTTATTTTGGCAAAAATGGAATCATTTACGACCCTCAAGTGTAAAGATTGCGGAGATAATTGATATTTTCACTTTATTACGTCATCTGTTTTATTTTGACAAAGCTTTTTTAAATCCATGTAATTTTCTACTAATACACGGGTATATCTTCTAGTGTTCAAAAATATATATCTTCCCATGCAATTTTAGCGATTTTATTTTAACATATATTGATGCAATCTCATATTTTTTGTAAATCTGTTTACAAGCGGGGCTAGGATATTTCGTTCTTCAGATCTTCATGTGAAGGTAATTTTTGTATAGCGAGAACAGAGATTCTTAAACTACTTTTCAGGAACATTAATTTAAATATCTTAATAGACTGCTTTGAATAGCAATGTCATTTAGAATATTATTGGAATTTACACATAATTGTGAATCTTTAAGTTTTTTTTATGTTATATCTTCCGTACGAAGAACGGGTATGCTGCTAGTTTCAAACTATAATTGGAGATACCTTTTCAAGTGGGCGTAAGCTAAATCATGCACTTCTATATTACAATACCTTTTTTAAAGTGGCCTTACTAGGATGTAATTCACCGTTCTTTTAAACGACTTCCTCCAATTGCGCCATTAAGGATTTTCATGGAGAGTGGGAACACGAGAGCCCCTTTGATAATGACCCCCCCCCCTTCCCCCCTCATTATCGGGTAGCCTGTCATCTTTGAGTCATAAATACGCAATTAAAAAGCAAAATGGCACGAGGGAAAGACGTCATCACGGGGCTTATTTCTAAAGTTTTTCCTCCCTTTGTGTATGCAGGCAATTATGTCTCATTTGAAGAGTTTTCCGGGTTAGGTTATAGCCCGCATAGAAAGTGAGCTGGAAAGTTTTTCAAGGACTGCCTTCCTAAGTTGTTTAATAGTTTTGGAATATTTAGAAGTTGAGGAATAAAGAATGATTTGGATAATGTGAGGTCATAGAAATAACGTAACTTTTGAAACTAAATCTACGTCGCTGGTGGTCTATTCATAATCTTCGACTCCAAGAACAGAGCCGGATACGTTGCTTCCAAAAGCGCATACATTTTTGTTCTCCAAGATATATGCATATATATACATATATATATATATATAATATTGGCGGAAATAGTCTAGAGAAGAGACGCAATACGTTATTAAAAATCTAGTTTATTAGATGACACTAGAAATAGATAATAGTTACATGTCCTGGACGACTCCTAATCGTCGACCACCTCTCGCCAAATCTTAGTGCACTCTGCGTTGGTTCACATACAAGTACAAATTACATTTACATCGGAGTGGGAGGAATATGAGGTCTGGGGCACATGCTGTCAGTGAAGAAGTTTAGGAAAATTAGTAAATATAGTATGAGTAGTATGATAAGTAATATAATCATTATATAGAGCTAAAATTACTACATATAGATCAGAGTTTAATTAGTTTACCTATTTTATTAGTTTACTATCAATTAGTACTCTGTTATTAGTTTACTATCAATTAGTACTCTGTTATTAGTTTACTATCAATTAGTTTACCTAGTGATGTTAATTTATTCTTTAATATATACTATATATATATATATATATATATATATATATATATATATATATATATATATATATATATATATATATATATATATATATCTTCTTGCACTGGACTGATCAGAGCTTTAAGGGTTATGTACTGTTCCTAGTTCAATAAGAACATTTTTCATTTTATATTACAATTTTTCATTTTGTAAATCAAAACCATTCACAAGTATCCGTTCATTATATTATAACCTAACATACATTGTTTCGACGTTTTGTTTACTTCCAGAAAATATGGTCACCGTGCATATACTAGGGGAAGTCTTACAATCATTACAGCCGTTTTTATCAAACTGCTTGTGAACCGCATTTGGAACCGAATTTCCGGTCTCCAAAGTTTAAGAGGCCCACAAATTCATATGTTTTATGATAATTATTCCAATATTAATGAGATTAGCAAATAAAGGGTGCGAACAATGAAAGGATCCTCAAAATTGTTGGGTCCTGCCCCCTCTCCCCCCTATAAATCGTGCACGCAAAAATGCCCTTCGGGTATATTTGATGACGAATATAGCGTTTTTATTCTTCTTTGAATTTCCCTTCACCGCTTTAATGACCGCAGAGGGAAACAAAGCTCCGCTATTTTCAAGGTTAAAATTTTTGTTTCCACGGCCGGTCAAGGCCGCTGACTGGGTGATGATGATCCTCGGACTGCTTTTATTATTGTTGTAAACCGAGTTGTATTTGTTGTCATTCATTTTGTTATAGTTGCTGTATTTTGATTTCAGAGTCGTTGACTTTGACAAGAGTGTTTTCAGATTTGAATGCGGAAGTGATATTTTTGTTTCTACAGCGGGATTTTTTTTTTTCTTTTTTCTTTACTTTTCTTTTCTTTTAAATTACAGAATCAGCTCAATTTAAGGTAAAACAAATGGCACGTTTGACAAAAAATATTCTAGATGTTGCATATTCTAGATGTTGCTACTCCCTTAACTATAGATTCTTCTGCACTCATGTGGTGTTGTCTCTTAAGAGCTATGACACAAAGACGCACGTGTGTCATAGCACTAGATGATAGATGCTTGCTTCTTTAATTTTGCAACCTGTACTTTTCATCGAATTTCGATGCAATTGAAAAAATAATGATATATTTATTTATATTAATTCATTTGTTCAATTTCGATGCCATTGAACAAATAATGATATATTTATTTATATTATTCATTTGTTCAATTTCGATGCCATTGAACAAATAATGATATATTTATTTATATTAATTCATTTGTTCAATTTCGATGCCATTGAACAAATAATGATATATTTATTTATATTATTCATTTGTTCAATTTCGATGCCATTGAACAAATAATGATATATTTATTTATATTAATTCATTTATTCAATTTCGATGCCATTAAACAAATAATGATATATTTATTTATATTAATTTATATATTATAATTTATTTATATTTTTTGATTAACCGCGATTTAGGATCATTGGAGTTGCAGTTACACACATTTGAAAGTAATGACCTATATTTATTTATATTTCGATGCCATTGAACAAATAATGATATATTTATTTATATTAATTCATATATTATAATTTATTTATATTTTTTGATTAACCGCTGTTTAGAATCATTGGAGTTGCAGTTACACATATTTAAAAATAATGATCTATATTTTCCAGGTTTAGCACGTTTCCCCGATTTTCTATCAGCTTTACACGTTTTACGGAACTAATTTTAAAGTTCTCTCACTTTTTGGGGGTAGCTTTTTTCAGGTAGTGTAGCTACCCTATCAGGCTGTTACATAAAACATAACAGACGGTTATCACAAGTATCCTTAACATCTCAATCACTATGTAGATATATTTAACTATCCGCCTTCGGCTACCTGCCCTGTCGCTTTTATAAAAAGCTCTTAATTTGCAATAGCTTTATAAAGTAGCTGTTGACCGCATAGCTGTCCTCTGTGCAGGCTTAATCCGCCTTAAATATGTGCATACATACGTCTTCGCCTGATTCACGTGGGTTTTGCAGGGGTCGAAATTAGAGATAAAAAATCATGAGTAGTTTACGCACGAGGAAGGTCAATTAAAAGGAAGGGTAAAGAAAATGAAGAGAAGTATTCCTTTGAAAATTTCGTGTTAATCGGATCAATAAGAACTAAGTTAGATAAAAACGTAGTTTAGGGGGCGATAGTCTTATTCAGTTGTCGAAATCTAAACAACGCGCACAGAAAATTGAACCGTAACCTAACGGTTATTTTGTGACGTCACGCTTCCAGAGAAAATAAGTTCCGCTTTTTCGTCGGCACGGTCCGAGAAAAATTCCCAAATCTCGTTTTAAAATTCACAAATATTTATAAATATAGCGTAATTATTATTATTATTATACAAAGATATCACTCCATATTCAAACACATACACGCACATACAAAAAATAAAAATAGAATTATGCACATCTTCCATTCGTGGATTTATACATTAGCCGGGAGGAAAAAAAAAACGTGTTTTTCAAAGCATTTAAAAAAAATTACTTTAGAAATAAACTTATTGTCTTACGGATTCCGTTCGTAGTTCGTGGGGAAAATCGTTCTTTGATCTTTTCGATAGTGTTAAAATGATATCATGTTAAGACGGAAACTCTGATATTACTTTCGATCGCCAAGGAACCGATTTGTGCATTTATCGCTCAAAATTTCGCTTGAACATAAGTAACTCAAAAGCTAATAAAAAAAAACATCGCTTGTAGGTGCATCATCGTCCTAGCTCAGGTACCTAAAATTGAAATGATTAAATTTTCGGCTGCGCTACTTCGCCACCCGATGCACACACACACACACACACACGCACGCACGGACAAGCAACTTTTATTATTATACTCGTAGATGGCGAATTGCGTGGTTATTTCTTACTGGATTTTTCTACCGACGCTCTAATAACCATTAAGGTGAAAGTTCCACCGTTTTCAAGGTTAGACTATTCTTCCCCCTCCTCTTTGCTTGGTCAAGGCCACTGAAAGGTGATGGTAATTCTTGGACCGCTTTTTATTATTGCTGTATGCATTTTGTGTCATTCATGTGGGCATATATGCTTTATTTCGATCCAGAGTCATTGGTACTGATGGATATTTTACAAATATAAATGTGCAAGTGAATTTTTTTTTTTTTTTTTTTCATGCAAACCATTTATATTGGTCGAAGTAACAGTAAATTTGGCAAGAAAAATTCCATTTGAACTTCTTATTTTTCCTATATATAGTATACCTTCTATAATGCGTGGCACGGTATAATGTATAAGGAACGTATTGTGACAGGGTCGAAAAGTCGATTTCGAGTTTTCGACTAATTTGCACATTTTGTTCATCCCTGCATTCGAATCTAACGTTTTTAAAATGTTTTCATTGATGTGTGTGTGACACGATATCTCATGAATGAATCGATCGTTTCAAAACAAATATTCTGCAACTTTCACAACCAGAGTTTACTAGAAACTTTATATTGATTGCAAATGCGGTAGAAGATTCAGAAAGACCCCCCCCCCCCCCAACACACACACACACACACACACAAAAAAAAAAGAAATATGTATATATTCGACCCTTAACAGTTTTATATAGAATGATTTTTTATTTAATATGATAGAGTTCTTATTATAAATAGTTGATCCTCGATAGTTTTTACATAATGTATCATTAGAAAACGAACGGTACCAATTTTGGAGAATTGGTATAAAACATAAAGTGTTTTCGAACAAATTCGTCAAAAAATTACGTAAAAATAAAGGTGTTTAATATCTTTTGAAAGGTTGGTTGTCAATATGCATTATTATACGATACATTCATTCATTAATATCATTCTTGCGCAATTCCATTCACAAAAAAAAAAGTTTCATTCACAAAAAATACACTAATTATGTATTTTAACCCTAATAAATTGCCAATTTTTTATATATTTTACTTAATATTAATTAAATACATATATTGTTTTAGCTTGGATTTTTCACATGCGTAAAAATAAATTTTATTTGGCTCTCAATTTGCATTTTATGGTACAAGTTCTTCATAGTAAGCATGCATGAAAGAGAAAGCAAATATGTTCTAAACATATCAAGAATTCATCTGTATGTGTAAGCCATAGAAAATGCCATGCACTGTCCACATGACATTTTTAAATCTATCTTCATCATTAGCAATGGAATGCAGATTTATTTTACTTGCATTTTTTATAAAATAACTTAACCGCAGAAAAAGCTAAATAAAACCGCAATATATTAAATAATAATTAAAAAAAAAAAGAATTCCATTTTGAAGGTCGAGTTTTTATTCCCCCTCCTCTCTTTTTCTATGTTCAAGGCCACTGACCGAGTGGTAATGACGATCCTCTCTAACCACTTTTATTATTGTTGTAAAATTCTGAGTTGTATTTGTTATCATTTCTGTTGGTAGAGCAGCTGCTTAGTTGCTGTGTTTAGGGGAAATGTCAATGACGCTTGCGAACGGTTTATGGAGCGAAAGTGATATTTGTTTTCGTGTCGCAATTACTTTCGGAATGTTGATTATTTCCTGATACGAGATGATCTGATAATTTTGTCGGGTTTAATCGACTGTTGAGTCAGTTAGCTGGTTGTTAAAACTGATAAATGATTAAACGAAACACTGTAATCGTTAAATGCATCATGGCATCAACGATTGTTTCCAATTACAAATCATTATTGGTCAAATTTTACTGAAATTTCAAAATGAAATTTTCTAAACAAACTATTAAAATAAAAGGGAAAAACTCTGTTCACTTAATATTAATTAAACACTACCTAATGAGAGAACCTAATAAGTATTAAACGTGCGGGTATCCAAATAAAACACTCTATGATAAGCTGGCACGGAACACTGCTATTCCAGCAGAAGTGGATAGTTTTGTTCCGCGGTAAAGTTTTAAGGTAAATTCCGCGGTAAAGTAGAAGTATTGTTTGAAATATTAGTGTGCCATATTTAAATTAAAAAGTTTATAAAATAATTTTTGGTTCAGTGTAGGAGATAGAAAGACACCTTTGGTGTAAGTAGGTCAGTAGCTAGAGCAGAGTGGGGAGAGCCCTCCCATGGGCGCCCATTGAGGAGGGCAAAGAGGGCACTTGCCCTCCTCTGAAAATTCAAGGTCACAAAGACGAGCATCAAGGTAATCGATGTTGTAAGTCTTATCCGTCTTATCCGTGAGTTGGCCCTTCTTGAAAAAAAAACTAACCCCTCGTAAAAATTTTGTTATAAAATAACGTAACTTTTGTTATAAAATGAGATTGCTTTATCTATCGCTTTTAAATAACTGAAAATTAATTAAAGAAAATTCTTTCATGCGAACTAACAAACTATTCAGCCTATTTCTTTTTACTTTCCTTATATACATAATGTATAAGGAAAGTATTGTGACGGGGTCGAAAATTCGAATTCGAGTTTTCGACGGGAGAGCACGTTTCAAGCATCCCTGATCACGAATCAAACATTTTTGAAGTGATGTCTGTGTGTGTGTATGTGTGTGTGTGTGTGTGTGTGTGTGTGTGAAAGTATGTGTGTGTGTCAGTGAGTCTGTGGAGACGATAACTGACGAACGAATGAACCGATTCGAACCAAATTTGGTACAAAAATCACAATCCGTAAACACTGGAAGCCTATTGTTTTTATACGTAATCGAATGTTCAGAACCCCCCTAAATTTTCGAATGAAATTTTGAAAAAATCGTCAAAAAATCAAAACCGCTAATAAAGTTACGCAAATAGACATATCTTATGCAATTTTTCATTAGAAAACGATTGGCATAAATTTTAGAACGTTAACATGAACCGTTCTCGAGATATTGTACATTTTTCAAAAAAATTATGAAAAAGTCACATAAAAAAAAATTCCTATTGAGAAACATGTTCACTTTTCATATGTAATACCATGCGATAAATTGAGTGACATCCTTCTCGTGGATCTAGCTCGTTCCATTCATGAAAAAATATACTTTGAATAATACTTTTGTATTTGAACGCCAATAGTCATTTATCAGCTGTAAGAATGACTTGTTTCTTAGTGCATAACGCTTGGCGAGATTTTGGCGACGAATTTGGCGGAATGTCGCGAACTTGGCGACTTTTTTGAAATGTTGCCAAATTAATGAAAATCTCGCCAAATGGATGAAAATGATGCTAAATCAATGAAAATGACGACTAATTGTCGAAAATTCAATATCTTGGAAAGAATATTAGTATCTACTATAAGAAAAACTTAATTTTTTACTGTAAAAGTAGTAAATTCATTACATTATATAAGGAAAGTCATGTGTTGCCCACACCAGATTTTTTTTTAATGCGACGCTCTGCATTTATGTTATGGATAATCCCCCCCCTCCCCCCTAATATTTATGTGAATATTCCTTATTATCATCAAATCATTCCCGTACTGCTTAAATCTTGAACACCTAAAATAATTTCAAGTAACTGAAAATATGATTTTACAATTTTGCTTGGCGCGATTCGTTCGAACTAAACCACGAAACCCTCCGAGGAGGATGAAGTGGTTGGTGATAAAGACCACTCTCGTGAATATTTGCATCACTTGCCCGCTTTATACCCTATCCCTCATATCACTTACATTCCAAAAATATAAAACCCTGGATTAATTTTGGAACGTTTGCCCCTTAGCGCTCCAAAGTAATGTCGAATCCTTTTTTTTTTTTTTTTTTTTTTTTTTTTGCAATCGGGGCCACGAAGCATGTAGAGGCTGATTACGATGTGTCACTGGAATTCGACGTTTTGTGAGACGATCTCTCTCCATCCGTGCATTTTAAATTAGATACGTGGCTGGGATTTCGCCTTCTGTGTCTGACAGCTGGAATGCCTGGTTCAGAATCCCTTCCTGCCTGTTTCAATCGAATTATTTCCAAGTAAAACTGTAGTATTCGATGTATCGATTGGACTCGAAGCAAGACTTGCTTCTGATACTTTTTTTTCGTTGCATATATATATATATTATATAAAAAAAAAGGGGGGGGGGGTTCCAATTACATTCCATTTGCTAGACATACTGTAAAAGTTATGTGCCTGAAAAATCATTTTCAGGCGCATAACTTTTACAGCAACAAAATTCGCCGCAAAATGGAGTTATTTTTCCGCGTACAGATAAAATGACAAAAAAGTAGTGATTCCTAAGCAAGGCTCCGGGAGTTTGTTCATGCCCAGGATTCCACAAGAATTCGTAAAAGTTCACTAAAAAAAGAAAAAAAAAAATCTGATGTGCGCAACACATGACTTTCCTTATATAATGTAATGAATTTACTACTTTTACAGTAAAAAAAATAGGTTTTTCTTATAGTAGATACTAATATTCTTTCCAAGATATTGAATTTTCGGCAATTAGTCATCATTTTCATTAATTTAGCGTCATTTTTATCCATTTGGCGAGATTTTCGTTAATTTGGCAACATTTCAAAAAGTCGCCAAGTTGGCGACATTCCGCCAAATTCGTCGCCAAAATCTCGCCAAGCGTTATGGACGAAGAAATATGTTGTTCTTACAGCAGATAAATGACTATTGGCGTTCAAATACAAAAGTATTACTCAAAGTATCTTTTTTCATGAATGGAACGAGATAGATACACGAGAATGATGTCACCCAATTTATCTCATGGCATTACATATGAAAAGTGAACATGTTTCTCAATAGGAAATATTTTTTTTTTCATTTTATATGACTTTTTAATAATTTTTTTGAAAAATGTGCAATATCTAGAGAACGGTTCATGTTAGCGTTCTAAAATTTATGTCAATCGTTTTCTAATGAAAAATTACATAAGAAATGTCTATTTGCGTAACTTTATTAGCGGTTTTGTTTTTTTGAAGATTTTTTCAAAATTTTATTCGAAAACTTAGGGAGGTTCTGAACATTCGATTACACATAAAAACAAAAGGCTTCCAGTGTTTACGGATTGTGATTTTTGTACCAAATTTGGTTCGAATCGGTCCATTCGTTCGTCAGTTATCGTCTCCACAGTCTCACTGACACACACACATACTTTCACACACACACACACACACATACACACACACAGACATCACTTCAAAAATGTTTGATTCGTGATCAGGGATGCTTGAAACGTGCTCTCCCGTCGAAAACTCGATTTCGAATTTTCGACCCCGTCACAATACTTTCCTTATACATTATGTATATAAGGAAAGTAAAAATGGGGCAACTTGCCACATTTTTGGTGGTAATTCAGTAAAATAATTAAGATTATCAAGGTTTTAACTCGCGCGTGATCTATTAAAGCAATGAAGTATTTTGAAAATTTAACACGTTGTTGGATATTCCGGGGCAGTTGAAATTTACGCAGCGAAGTTTTACTTGGGAAGATATATATATATATTGTTGAAGCCGGGAATTTTTATAGCGGCAAGAAATTCAGTTGGCAGTAATCAACATTACTAGCATTCCCACCAAATTCCCATAGGATAGTCAGATAGAAACGTCGCAAAACGAGATGGAAGAAAAATGCGAAACCAATTGTTACTTTCTTTATATACATAATGTATAATTTATTTTTTATTTTTGATAGCCTTAGCAATAAAAATCTACAGGTTGTGTTAGGAAGGATGCACTTTTACTATATTACTTTCCTTATATACATAATGTATAAGGAAAGTATTGTGACGGGGTCGAAAATTCGAACTCGAGTTTTCGACGGGAGAGCACGTTTCAAGCCTCCCTGATCACGAATCGAACATTTTTGAAGTGATGCCTGTGTGTGTGTGTGTGTGTGTGTGTGTGTGTGTGTGTGAAAGTATGTGTGAAAGTATGTGTGTGTGTGTGTGTGTGTATGTGTCAGTGAGTCTGTGGAGACGATAACTGACGAACGAATGGACCGATACGAACGAAATTTGGTACAAAAATCACAATCCGTAAACACTGGAAGCCTATTGTTTTTATACGCAATCGAATGTCCAGAACCTCCCTAAATTTTCGCGTGAAATTTTGAAAAAATCGTCAAAAAATCAAAATAGCTAATAAAGTTAAGCAAATAGATATTTTTTATGTAATTTTTCATTAGAAAACGATTGACATAAATTTTAGAACGCTAATGTGAACCGTTCTCGAGATATTGCACATTTTTCAAAAAAATTATCAAAAAGTCATATAAAATAAAAAAATATATTTCCTATTGCGAAACATGTTCACTTTTCATATGTAATACCATGTGATAAATTGGGTGACATCATTCTCGTGGATCTAGCTCGTTTCATTCACGGAAAAAGATACTTTAAGTAATACTTTTGTGTTTGAACGCCAATAGTCATTTGTCTGCTATAACTTATTTCTTCGTCCATAACGCTTGGCGAGATTTTGGCGACGAATTTGGCGGTATGTCGCCAACTTGGCGACTTTTTGAATTGTTGCCAAATGAATAAAAATGAAGCTAAATCAATGAAAATGACAATTAATTGTCGAAAATTCAATATCTTGGAAAGAATATAAGTATCTACTATAAGAAAAACCTATTTTTTTGTTGTAAAAGTAGTAAATTCATTACATTATATAGGGAAAGTCATGTGTTGCCCACATCAGATTTTTTTTTAATCATATCGCATGAAAATGCAAAGTATCATAAAACAACAAAATATAACTTATTTTTGTATTAACAATTATATTAACATGCAATGAAAAACAATTACATTAACACAAAATCATTACAATATAGATACACAATATTTATCAGCTTTAATTATAAATAATTAATAGAAATTAGCGATAAACTCTTGGGAATATTTTATTTAAAAGTATGATTTAATTATCTGTGAACTATTGCTTTTCACGCCATTTTGCAATTTACTCCCTGTCGAGTCTATATGTGTCAGCCAGTAAGATGTTTCGCGTTGAAATATTTCAAGGGTTCCTTCAAACAAAATGGTTGAAAAATTAGCGAGCGGTGAAACCATGAAACCTCTATGGGTAAAACTAAGGCTCCTAAATCCACAGGCTGACGCAACCGCCATTTTGACTCCAACTCCAGTCAGTTATCGTCTGCCTGTGCTATTTCAATGGCGCGCATGTATATTTGATACGCAATTTAGCTGCAAAATAGTGCTTCTGCTATCAAAAATTGCACTAATCATTCAAGAGAGTAATCTAGAATGTTTTGATTTTCTCGAATTCCTGGAAAGATAATCCTTATTTCATAATGTACAGCCATCGCTTCAACTGGGAGTCAAGATGGCCGCTGCTGCGCCAGCCTATATATTTAGGAGCTTTAATCCTAATGAAGAAGGCTGTTTTATGCTTTTAAAAACGGTCGATACTCTTTCATCAACTTTTGACGAAAACAACGTCTAGGGTCGGGGGGGGAGGTGAGGGGTAGCCTGCTGAAATCGAAGCGTTACGAAACATGTAAGCACTTTGGATGCATATATCTCTAAACCTAATAGATAAAAATCTAAAAAATGTATACATGTTTTATCGGAAATAAGCAGCTTTCATTTATATATACAAAAATAATTTCAGTATTTTATACTTTTTTTTTTCGAGAAAAAAGGTTTTGTTAGAGCGAGTTTTTTTCTTCACTTTGCTTATTTTCACTCGAAATATTTTCTAAACAGGTGGATATTAACAGTAAACGACAAAAATATTCTGTACGAAATACCGTTTCTAGATTAGTAATTTGTTTTTACAAAGTGCTTGTAGTTTTCGAGCAATCGTCTTGTCAAGTTAAAGACTATTGAACATTTTCCGTTTGTGAAATGTGTATTGCTTATATCTTGAAAACTAAAAATACTTACCATGTACAGTAATTTGCAACCCTTTTAAAAGTCCTATAAAGATATAATATTGGATGCAAGACCGGATTCTTAGTTTTTAGTTATACAATACTCCCATATCATTTGTCGTAAACGAAACATATGAGATTGCAAACAACGAATAGATTTATTAGACTTTATTGTGGTTTTATTTTATAAACGTTATTCACGCAAAACCATTTCGGTACCAATGTTACTGTTTTCAATAATGTAATACGTATTAATATTTTAATGTAATGAACTAAACGCGGAATGTCAATTATCGTCTTTTTTCATAGCGGAATATCAGTTCTTTAAATGCGGGCGTCTAAATACTTAGCAAGAAAAGCAAGCCCATTTAAACCATCATCATTTCATCGTTTTCCCTTTTTGTGAATTGAATTTGAAGAAACGCTTCTTACCCATTCGAACGTTACATCTCAACGCTTTTTTTTCCCCCCCAGAAGGAGGCGCTGAAGCGGAAAATAGTTTTTAGCACTTCGTATAAAGAAATAGTCAAAGGAAGAGGTGAAAGTTAACTAGGAATAGGAAACGCGTTACTGCAAGTTTGAAGAACTGTCAATTTTAGTATGCTGAATTCTTGAAAAAAAAAAATAAAAAAAAAATTTCGAACTGTAAAAATATTTTTCTTACTGCTGTGTTGAAGTTTATTCAATTTTAGAAATTGTGTGTTTCGAGAATATGTTATTGCCAGGGAAATTTTTCGATAAAAAAAAAAAGAAATTGTTTCGTCTCCTTGGATATTCGGATATTCTATATTTGTTGAATTATCCAGTTATTTGCCTCTCTCGTAGAAAACGTCTTGATCGAGCCATTCTTTTATCCGAAATAACCTAATAACTTCACTGCCGCACATGCCTCTAAAACCCAAACTTGAAAGAAAATACTCGCTTATATTCCAATAATTCACCAGCGCAATCATTAAACTAAAATCAAAACGAAAACCCATACTCAATTATAACATTGCAGAGTCTGCGGGAAATGATCTGTTTGTTTATATTACAAAACCACGTTTTACCGCTCCGGATGACGTGATGATTCATAGGGACCCCCCTATACCAAGATCAAGCAAAATACTTTGTAAATGTTAGAATAGGCATTTAGCGCCATCTAGTATTCAAATAGCGGAAGGCCAAAAAGTATACTAAGCCAGAGAGCCTTCTTTCAAATCAGACGCCAAACGTTGTTTTATCGCCAGCGTGATAGGCGAAGGAGCGCTCCTCTCTCAAGGTTAGTATAGCAGCCACGTCAAAAGAAAGGACTCTCGCAATTTGGTTTATTTTTTTATTATATGACTTACAATTTAGCAATATAGACACACGTTTTAAATGGATTATCTCTTAGATTGGAATTAAATTAATTGAATATTGATTTGATTAAAAAAGCCGATATATAACTTACAATTAAGCAATATAGACACTTTTTAAATGCATTATCTCTTAGATTAGAATTAAATTAATTCAGTATTGACTCAATTAAAGAATCATTTTATTATTTTTTAATGCTATTGTATAGAGGAAGTTCACGGATAATCACGACATTTAGACGAAAAAATACACTTAAAGACATCATCGGTCGTCCATTTTGATGCTCTAAGTCCTCTGGACGAGCCGGACGGCCTGGGGCTTTCACTTAAAGACATCATGAACACATTTCGAACATTTTGGGAAATATTTCCATCAGTGTATGTGTGTATCTGTGGGGTGTGAATGCACGTATCACTAAGGCAATTTATATGTAGATGCATTCTATAGAAAATTAGAAACAGGTAGAATATTTTGTAATAAATGGGATTAAAACATTATTCGAAATTAGAGGTTTTAAATTAGAGATAGTACGTACAGCCACGAAATTCTATATGTAGCTGCATTCTGAAAAAATTAGAATTAGGTAGATTATCATGTAATTAACGTGATTAGAATACGGGTGAAAGGGGGGGAGGGAGACACAGAGAGAGAGAGAGAAAGAGTGTGTGTGTGTGTCAAAATATAGTACGATCAAAATATAGTGTGGTAACTGGGTGCAAAAAAATCTGAATGAATAATGGAGAGCGTCAAATACTTCGGATTTGATTAATTTAATGCATTAAAGACTTCGCATTTACTTTCAAGTTATAACTGAATAATGCGTTAAAGTTATAGCTCTAAGGCAATGGATTGATTTTTACTTTCATATATATAGGCGAAAATTTGAATTCCAGTTTTTGTCTGTCCCAGTTTCCAGTTTCATAAATTTAGAATATATATCTTTTTTCTGTAATTGGAATAAAACATATTTATTCACCCGTTTTTTTGTCGTTTCATTTTACTTTTGGGGCGCTTTTTTCTGGTCACCCTATATATAATGTATCCTTTTTTCATTTTTTCAATTTTTGTTGCCTGTAGTCTGAGTTTAAGTATTTATAGTAATGTACTATTGCTTAATCTGAAACAGGCATTTGTTTGGGTTAATTAGAATTAAATACTCAGAGACCTGAAGATGAATTTAATTCTAATTAATCATCGAATTTGGGACGGTGCTGTTCTTTTCTCTTATCGGCATTATGGCCGTGAATTTGCTTCTATGGTGATGTTAATATTACTTGAATTGTATTTTTATTTTTATTTTTTTATTTTTACATAATTCTTATTATTACATATTTCAAATATATATATATATATATATATATATATATATATATATATATATATATATATATATATTTATATATATATTATATATATAAAAATTGAAAGATTTTAATCGAAAATTACGCATAAACTACTGTATGTACAAAAAAACCCATCACTAGCATATCTGTTACAAATGAGTAACTATAGACCAAGACTAAGGATAAAGATAGAAGGTAACATATCACTACAATGGTAAAGGGGGATGAGAAGAATATTAGGATACAAAATTCACAAGTAAAAGTATATAAATATAAATAAAAATAAAAATAAAACACGGCAAAAATGAGAAAAGGCAATAATAATTAGCTCAAGATAAAAGATTAAGACATAGAGAACAATCAATTGAAACTACACAAAAATGGCGGTTAGTTCGAAATTGCATTCTCATCAGGACAGCCATACTGTAGAATATTTTTGAGATGCCTTATGAAGAAAAGTTATAAGACAGATTTCTTATTAAAGTTATTCTGTATTTTAGTTAATTTACAACTTCTTCTTATGTGAAATCATCAGCCAGTTTATAGTTCCTTTGCTTTTCTATTGTTACGACGAATCGTCTGAAATCGTGGCTGTACTCTCGGGATACAAAAATGCGTCCGAATATCTGGAAAACTAACGCTTTTATTTAAAAACACCTACAAGAGTAAACAGGAAGAATGTACAGCTAATAACATAGTTATCTTACAAGATCACAAAACAGCTACCGTGTACAATAAAACAACAATTAAATGCTCTGCTAATTCACAAAGCAGCAGATTCTGTTCTCAAAACGTTGACGTATTTCATAATTCAAGTTGATTCGTATCACGTCAACTCTGTCCAAATGAACGATTACTTCCTTATATACCCTCTATAAAGATTTCTAGAAAGTGCTTATACAGAAAGAAATATCCAGCATTACTTATATATATGCTGGATATTTCTAGAAAGTTTCGCCGAATTTGGAAACTTACTAATAGCCTCAAAGTTGGCGATATTTCGTCACATCTATGCTCCAAAAATTTCGCCATGGTTCGACAACCCTACCTTTCAATACTACTCAGTAGCATTGGTGAAGGGTTTTCTCATTGCGGGGAGGCAAAGCACAGTGAATCATTTTAATTCGTAACACTATTATGTGGTACTTTATTGGTACGATTTTTGCATCACCAACATTATTACTAATCTTCAAAATTTATGCATTATTTTATCTGAAAAATCTGTTTCATCAGATATCTGTGAGATACACATATAATTTACTATTACGTTTTGTTATTGTGTCTCTCTTTTGCCATATTCAAAGTATTTAAACCACCGAAGCATTTTATATATCGTAAACAGTTTTGGTTTTGTTGAGAGCGTTAAAAATCCAGCCGATTTAGTTGATACACGAAGTTAGCAATTCTTTGTGCCTTTCTATTAAAGGATTGAAGCAGAGACATTTCATCACTCCTGTTTAGTCTGGATCCCAGTTTAAAATGAGCAAAAATTTTCGATCGTCTGGAAAATGTTCGTCTGAGGTCGAGAATTTAAAAAGTTTGAATGTTTTGTAACTATCCACGTCCAGTGTAATGAAATCTCCAAGGGCAAATGGTAAATGATGTATATTTTAGATATTTTGCTTTTGTTAGCAGAAATATTTTGATTATTATTTAATGAAATTATGGCTTCAATTTTGACTTGTATTTGTAGCCAAAATATGTCTTATAAATTAGCTAAAGAGTATTCCAGTTCTATTTTTGCTAAATCCGCCCCCCCCCCCTTCCCATAAAAAAAAAAGAAAATTAGATTTCTCATGTTTTGGAATTAAAAACTGTATTTGCCAATTCTTAAATTTGAAATTATATGTGGTAGTATAAAATTACTTAAAACACCAACTCTTTCAAAATCACCTTTTATATAGATGCAGTATTTATTTTAAAGTACAAAATTTGGTTCAATGTCAATCTTATCAATTTGTTGGCTGTCACTATTAAAGTATTTACTGTCACAGTTGATTTGTATTTTCCACTGTGAATTTGGAGACTGTGACTGTTAATTGGTCTACTGTCATAAGGCCAAGTGGTACTGTCATTTGTCTGCGACAAAGCTAATATGACTATAAAGAGGCGGTGTATGACAAACTCTAAACCTCCCCTAGTCCATATATTAAACGTTATTAATTATTGAAACTAAAATTTTACGTAATCAAATAATTTGAGCTCATACAATTCCTATAATTTACATTCAATAGTATAATCACATGTTCTTTCATATTTCAATAAAATGTATTATAAATTGATGTTCAAAATGAATTCTATTGTGGAAACCATCTTCTGAATGTACGTGTTGGGTTGCTTTTAATATTTAGTAATGTTTGAAAGTGTTATTTATCGAAACGGATTCAGGAGGCTTGCTTCTACTTATTAATATTCCCTTTTCTAAATTTTACCCATTTTACTTTTACTTTTTCTAATAAACTGCACGTACATGTTATTTCTATTCCATAGTAGTTTTGGTTAGAAATGGCGAAAATCCGTCTTCTTTCTGTTTTAGTCATTTAAATTTATTTAAATTAGCTAAATTGTAATTATTTTTACTTTCCTTTTTATTAAAAGTTTACAACAAAGTTGAAAAGTGTTTATGACTTTGTTCATTCTGTCTGTCTGTCCGTTAGCACGATAACTGCCGTAAAAATGACTTAATCAAAATGAAATTTTAGTATGTTGTTCAGACGGTCTGTAGGACCTATGGGAATATAAATGAATAATATCACCCAATTAGTTTTGGATTGAACCCGGGTTGAAAAAATGAAATACATTGAGCCCTATTGGACCTAATTTTTCAAACATTTTTTAAACGGATTTAAAATTCACAAATTGCTTCGAAAATTTTAGGTAATATTCAAATTGTTCCATAAAATATATAAAAAAAAATTCAGCGAAATATATTCAGTAGTTTTTAAAATAAAAATTAAAATAATAATTACATCTCTTATATGAAGCGATCACGTGACCATGATATGAAAAGATCACATGACCCACTTCAAAATGATATATGGCATCCATCTTGTCTCAAAATCGTGATTTTTTAAGTTCTTTTTAATTCATATTGAGTGTTGTATCCGTCCTAAAACCACTTTATTTTTGCTTAAATTCTGTGCATCTACATACGGAAACAACGCAATTATAATATATTTGAGTTTAAATGATCATCCAAATTTGATTATTTCTACAACGAAGCCTATTTTTCACTTATGTAAAATGTAAACAGCGAAATATGTAGAATGAGTTGTATTAGAATTGCAGTATTTCTTTAACACAAAATTATTTAGCCCATGGAGTCTGCATAGCTGATATGAATGAAGTATTCATTGATTTTACAAAGAGAAGGACGATTTTTTTCGATAGTTTTAAGCATAGAGTTTAATTACTTGTAGCTCCATGGTCTTAATTTTTAAATAAAATAAATTATTATAGTATTGTGATGAATGAAATGAATGGGAAAATGTTATGAATGAAATGCTGTTTTTATAGAGAGATCCAGGCGTGTTATTTTTTCTGTGACGTCATTTGAATGAATTTCTGTTGTTTTCGATGAAGTTTTCAAATATAATAAATTATCGTAGTATTATGATAGTTTTAAAAATTTTACCGAGGAATGTATAGCATTTTAGAGATGTTTAAACCAGTCAATTTATATTTCAATGCCGTCATTTGAATGAAGTTCATTTTTTTCGATGAAGGTTTAAGTTTTCAAATATAATAAATTAATGTAGTATTGTGATAAGTTTTAAAATATTACCGAGGAATGTATTGCATTTTAGACTTGTTTAAATAAAATTGCATTGAAGTTGGAAAGTGTTTCATAATCAATGCTTTAAGCATGATTAATCTTTCTTGTTTCCTTTCATTTAGTACTAAATTTCAGTATTTAGCTTAACAATTAGATAATTTATCGTGATTTTTCAATAAATTCTATTTCCTGATATTCTAAAGATTTCAGTTTCTGCCGTCTTTAAGATTCACGCAGCTTTTTACATTCGAAATCTTTTTCAATTTAGAAACTGAACTGAATAAATAGCTGGCCATAGTTTCAACATCGTATTTAAATTAGCCTTGCCCGAAATATAGAGACGCTTTTTTTTTTAACTATAGAGATGCTTTTCATTTTAAAATTTGTACCTTTTAAAAGTATAAACATTGCCATTGTCTTCAGCGAAAAAAAGTCTTCAATTATGTAAACAATATTTAAGTTGCTGTTAGAATGTAAACATTTATCTGTTACAATAGTAACTGTTTACTTCTAGTGTTGATTTATCTGTCTTGTTTTGGTTTTTACGCTTGTTTTCCTCCGTAATTTTCTTTTCAGCCGATTTGAGGAAAGCATAAGAAAATGCTAATTGTGTCTGTGTCAACTCTTCAGTTCTACGGGGTTTTTTTTTTTTTCCTGTAGAAGATTTTTGTTGGTCATGACCGAATGAACAGCTTTGGATCTTCTTTGAGCTTTGGATATATGTTCTCGAAAAGTATCTTCTTACTTCAATGATTTTGGTTTATTTTTGTTTTCTTTTCTTTCTTTTCCCTTTTTTTTTTCTTTTCAGATAGGGATTACTCATTGTGAGTTTTTTTTTTTTCCATAGAATTAATTTCAGCATATGCATTGTGACCGCGACATAATTTATGCGGGTGATACTTTGCTTGCTCACGCGTATACGTTTTCTATATTCTTGCAGTATAGCTAACTTGATAATACTGTGAAAGCTGTGACTGTTCATTTACGCGGTTTTATTGTCATACGCCTATTTGTGTGTACATTGATTAGATGGTTTCCATAGCAATGGCTCTTTTGAATATTAGAGTAATTTTTTTATTGAAATATGAAAATCTATTGATGTAATTTTAAATTTTAATTGTAGGAATCAGTTGATATGAACTCAAACTATTGGTCTAATACAGCATATATATATTTTTTAATTATTGTATCAGTTAATAGATGGATTATATAATTTTGATTTCCTATTATGGTAGGAGGTTGTATGGCGGTAGGATTATATTAATAGATGGATTATATAATTTTGGTTTACTCTGTCAAATTACTTTTGCCGCAAGCGTACGCGAGTGTAGGATTTTACCACCTAAAAAAATGAAAGACTTCAACTCTATCTTGTCGTTATAGAACTGCGAGAAAGAACAGTAATATTTTGCACAATTAATTTTTATTAAACATTAAATTGTTGTCAATTATAGCTCTCAATAATTTTTTTTTGTTTTTTTATTTTAACGAAATATGTTTTATTTAAAAGGTATTTTTCTTTTTTAGGTAAGTTGCTGCTTTTATTTATGTCAAAATCAATCAATGATTTGATTTATATCACTATCAATGTCTTTTGAAAAGGGTAAGTGCATTTCCAAAATGTATTTAAATAACGGTTTATCTAGAAAATATAAATGAATGTTGAGTTACATACGATATCTCTGATAATGCTTAGAATTATTTTACAATCTAAAATAATTCATTTTATTTACAAAAATTCCCTTTTTAACACCATTTTAAATCCATCGAAACTTTTGTAGTATAAAAGTAAACCTCTATGTTATAATAAAAGCACTTATAAATTCTGCATATAGCTTCAATTATGTAGTAGTCACTAGCCAGCTGGCTAAAACTACAATTTGACTAGTAAACTTCAATACAGTACTAGCCACTGTGGCTTGCTAGTACAAGCGGAGCAGCCAATAAAATTGTGAAACCTGTTCAAATGAGGGGAAAATATAAACAAAAGTAATCTATATTTGTCTTTTTTTATGTTAGTGTTTTCAGTTAGTGTTTTTTATGTTAGTGTTATAACTTCAGAAGTGATTTGAAGTTCTCTGTAAGTGTTTGAAGTTATTTCTGTATTGGATATTATTTTAATTATATCATTTAGTGTGACTTTCGCAACTTTTATTGTTGTAATTAAATGATAGTAACTTGTACCGACAAAGATTGGCTAGTGAACTGGCGTTTACTAGCCAGAGGCTATTTTACTTCAAAATCATAATTTAAACTATGCTGCAACACTGAGTTTTTCTTTTAAAAATATATTATTTTCATCCATTCAGTTTTTATCCAATATAAACAAATATTCCCTTTTTGAATGTATTGATTTTACATAAACACTCAGCTACTAGAAACATTAAATTAGTTAGGCCAATGCATTAGTAGAAATATAAAACTATTGATATTTCATTCACAAACATTTTTCATTCACAAATTGTAACAATAAAATATTACTTATATATGTAGAATTCAAATTGAAATGCATGTTAAACAACACTATTGAAATATCTCATTGTGAATTCAATATGTTAAAATTTGGACGCAAGTATAAATTTTTAGGAATTCATCTCTTTTTCTCAAATGTTCCATTGTTTCTGAAATGGACGTTAGAGATTCGAAAAATATTCCATAAAATTCATTCCGATATTCCATTCACTTTTCTTCCAGTTTCGCCTGCATATTTTCGACCAATATCTTAACATATAAAAAAGAATTCGAATAAGAATGAAAAAAAAAAAAAAAACTCTTGAATTTTAAGATATCTCTCATCTATTTCTTCTTCATAGGACTCGCAGGAGGAACAAGAGTAGCAACAGTTTGTTCGAATCTTTTAAGGGGTTATTCACATATTGTATTTCACTTTTAAATCTTCACAAATGCACACACGTTGGAATTAAGCTATAATGATTTCAACGTTGTGATATCTTTAAAATATCAAAATATATTTGTCATAATGCATTGCATTTAATGTCGACAAGTTTTTATTTATTTATTTCTTCGCAAAAACTACACGTTTTTCCTTTGATAAGAGAGAGAGAGGGGTCTTTAAATGAAATTAACTGACGTATGACTCAAGTCGGCTTGCTGGAATTCGTATTTTTTTTCTTTCAAATTTTACAAGAAAAATTTTGAAAAATTGGTATCATGGGCCCAAATGATTATAATTATAGCGTTTTAACCGTCGCCTTAAAGGGTTTGAAAAATTTTTCATTAATACCATACTTGGCAATGTACCTCCTGGGGGAGAGGGAGTAACTGGTGACATCACAAATAAAAAAATTGTATCACGGTTATTTTTGCATAATAGTGATTGAAACTATAAAGTCTCATGATCATTGAGCTATAAATAAGCTATTTTGTGCTTGATTATGTCCAGTTTAGTCCTGTGCTGCTATGTAAAAAATATATAATTTCAAATAAATTTCGAAGTTTTCGCTCGAATTAAAAAAAAAAATTATCTAGTTCTAGATTTTTTTGTAACAGAGCCCGATATAAAGTTTCTTGAAAGTTCATTAATATTTGTTTCCGCTATTGTGTACACAAGAAATCGACCACAGACAGACGGACATCACTCCAAAATTGGTCGAAATGTGTTCAGGAGGTCTTAAAACATATATTGGTATCAAAATCTCGAAATCTAAAATTTTCGTGTAAACAATACTTTCTCAGTAGTCAGTACTACGTATAAGAAATTAAAACGATTGTGAAAAAATGTTACGAATTGATTGTGAAGGAGATACTCATTGTTAGAGCTCACAAGTTTAGACACTAAAAGTGAACAAAATAGGCAGGCCATAATGCACTAAAATAGACACTTAAAAAAAGCACCAAAAATCTGAAAATAGGCACTAAAAGTTTGATATGCATAATACTAAATATACAAAAATACAATTCCAATATTAGCTCTATTACTGTAAAAAATGTTGAAAAATGTATTCAGTAGAGATTTATGCTCATGAGACCAGTATCGAGATGTTTATTTAATGTTTGATCACAACTACATATTGTTTTCATTTTGAAATTGCAAGCGTCTGTTAATATTGTTTTAAATAGTGAAAATGGCCTTTCCACTTAAACTGGAGTTGTGGGGGGGGGGGGGGTGCATTCCCAAAGCAGCCCGTTATGGCGGGAGATATTATATTAAGAGTTTGACAGCACCATAACTATCAGGAGTATATCCTATGTCCTTATATGCTCGAATCAAAATCTTGATTTGCCCAAAGAACTTTTCTATATTTCTTGCTAATAATATAACCTGTTGTACCAGGAATAAGATTAACGTCTTTTAAAACATAATTAAAATCTTAACTAATTAAATAAACTTTAAAACGCAGAAAATCTCCAAAATGACATATTTTGGAGAACATAAAAGGCAAATATGGCATTTTGTCTGAATTTTCGGGTTTTGGTTATATCACCTAATTTTCATATGTATGTGTCTATCATAAAAGTATAAGGAATTCTATATTCACAAACAGCAGTTACATTTATTATATATAGACCGTTTTTGGGGGAAAATTCCTCACCTGTAATACGCTACTTCACCCCTCTCATTAAGGTGTATAACAACAATCCATACTTTCAACAGAAAATTTGGTGTCGTATCTGCTAAGAATTTTAAGTGAATACCTACGCTGATATGTTATTATTTCTAAATTCACGCAATATCGTCTATTATAATTCGCATTTATACCTTTTCACAGTTGCGTCATCCACTGCAACCTTGCGGTTAGGGTAGATAGGAAATAGCTCAAAATATAATGCAGGTATCATCTATAATCCGAAACCTACCTTGCTGGTCACGGGATCTCTTTAGTGGCGTGATTCTCTGCGGTGTTTACGTTTCTCTATGTCTGCGCAACTTATACCTCAGCCCCTTTACAGGCTCAGTTGTCAATGTAGCTAATTCTGCGAGTATCTTTCGCTTGTTGGTAAATTATCTATGCTATTCCGGATCTTCAATGTAATTAGCGATTTCTTTTGAGGTTAACTTTTCGTGCAAACCAATAGATAAACGCGGTTTTGTGGTGTAAAGTTAGCGACAAACAAATACTGAGTTTATTGTGTCAACGACCTTCTTCAAGAATGTCATATTTCGAAGTAACAAAAATGATACAAAATATAATTAATGAATTCCATATTTTGAAATAACAAAAAGGATGCAAAATCATTTACAAAATAGAATACTGAACTCTAACCCTCTTATATGCGCTCTGTGGAAGGATTTCAAAAAAAATCTACGTAACTCTTGAAATTCTTAACACAACTACAATTGAGGAAAAGTTGTAAAATTCGCCAAATTGGCGATATTTCGCCATGGTTAAGCGTCATTATCTTTACAACATGAATAGGATGTATATGTCTTGAAGAGATTTTAGATGTTCACAATAAGAACAGTTGAGCATCAAAATTGTTTAATCCACATTTTTTTCTACAATTTAACCTACTTTAAAATTATTTTTCACAAGCATTTTTGTATCGATCTAAAAGATTCAGGACGCTGTTATGCAAAATAACCAACCATTAAATTAATCAAAGATAGGGTACACTATTAAAATCGATATCTTGAAGAGGGACACCAATAAGGTAAATACATGAACAGAGGTTCTACAATAAGAAAACTCGCCTAAAAGAATAAGTCTTAAGAAGTAGAAAGAACTGGAACTTAGTGAATTGTCCCTTGGAATTCTGCTCGGAATGAATCCGAGAAGCGAAATGCCCCCTTTTTTACTGGGCAGTAATTCAATTATCCCAGATGTCCTTTCAGTTTAATTTACCTCGCAATTTTGCCTCTACTATCAAGTCCCTTATTCCCTAACTTGTTCACCCTTATTTTTATTTTTTTCTATCAATCTCCATCTTTATTTTCTCCCTTCTTTTTAGAATCGTTCGCAGATTTTAAATTTATTCGTAACATTTTCTTTTTAAGTATACTGTTTTTTCTTTCTTGTTCTAAAAATATTATTTCAATGTTAGTATTATTCTAACTTAAGTTCGTGTTTCTTGTCATGTTCGAGTTTATTTTAATGAATTGCCACATTAGTCTGGTTTATTTTGTGTATTAACTGCATTTTGAAGAGATTTGTTTTACCCAGTTAATATTTTTAATCTTTATATTTCTCCCCGTCCTCATTTTTTTATACAAAATCCTGTTTCTTATATGCTATACGATCCACAATATTGCAAAATTTCACTACACAGAATTCCGACTGATAACGCCACTTTCGAGAGTTCATTTAAAAAATATGTTTGTAAATTTACTTTTATGTACACCCTCTTTTAGATACCTTAGGCTCATAATGCCTTACAACACTTTAGTACTATTATCGCTCAAGGGAGTTTTTCATAAAGATAACAAGGAAATTTCAAGGTATTTCTTCGCTATAATCTTCCTCACCTTGAGTGATAAGTTAGAGGAAAATGTTTAACAATGCCCACCAGGCTGAATATCGGAAAGATTGGGCAACTTTATTGGAATGAAATGCAATCGGGAATTCCACTTGTATACATCCTACTTTCAGCAGGAAAATCAGGTTGATTGGTTTTGTCTGGGAAATGAGTTATCCCCTTCAATACAATTCAACTGCATTAAAAGGATATGGCCATGGATCCTCATCGCATTGTTTGCTGAGATCATCAAATATTAGTTACTTATGATAATATTACAAGAGATACTTATATTACAGGAGATACTTATATTACAAGAGATACTTTACAAGAGAACTTTTGGAGTTTAGAAAGAGGAGAAATTTCGTATCTTTAAGTTGGAGACTGCACATCTAAATCTAGTGCAAGTATGGACAAGGTATAATGTCCGGACTACACTACGCAATGTGTTTTTGCTTATTGCTGATATCAATAAACCAGGAATCGCACTACCAGTGCAGTGAGCAGTAGCCCCTAGCTTTTTAGCACTCTTCATTGTGGTATAACCGATACTTCACTGGCAGCAAAACTTGCTATGTGCCGAAATTGTTTTGCCTCTATGTTGACTTATAAAGTCAGCCATGCTACGCCGCCAACTTTACATTTTAATATTAGGCAGGTTGCACTGCTTTGTATGTTATTATATATTGTACTGTGTGTAGATGCAAGCTAGTTAGCTGCTATAATGGACAACTTACTTACAGTATCTGCAGCATCTTACATTTTTGCTTTATGTAATATCATCAAATTTCAAATTCCGTGACGAGGCGTAGTCAGGTTGTAAACCCAATGGGTCGACCAATCGCTCACGGTGATCGATTGATTGATTGGTTAAGTTGATAATCGCAAAATCCGACTACTATTACTATTGGTAAATTTGCGTTTGAATTTCAGGGTTTGAAGCTTTTATTCAGTCTGACATGACTTTGTAAAATGCGTTATAAGCGTTTTACCTGAAAACCCTCCTAATGTATGATGATGAAGTGATGGCCACCCTAAATTAGCCCAAACTTGTAATCAATCAAGCAACCCCATTTCCTTGTGTCTAACCTCTGTCCATAAACCCTTTATATTTATCGAAAATACACTCTTAGCGCAAGATCTGTTGAAAGGGGTCTTCGATCCCGGCATCGATCAAAGTTGCATCACCTCATTTTTCTCGCTACCCTTGTTTCGTTTTTGGCAGCCCTTTTCTTTACCCTGGGGAGTGCCCAGTACATTCATAAATGTCTGTACTGGGGCTTACCAGATCCTGAAATATTCGTCCCGTGGGTGTGATAGAAGCTGTGTGATAAAAGCCCCAAACTGTAATGCATTACCAGGGCTAAAAGAGGTTTGTTCCGCGGTTGTAACGAAGAAGGAGAGGTGCTAACAACTTTTAGTGGCGCTTCGATTTGTAGTGTTCCTAATGATATTGAATTTTTACTTGTACAACGATAAACCCTTAATTCAAAATAATAACTCGAACATTTTTATTAGATTGTGCGTTCCAATAATATATTCAGACCTAATTTTTTAGGGGCTAGGTTCAACTTTTTTGAAGATATTTTTCAAGGTTTACATAATTACGCTCAGGATGTTTTTATGTAATAATTTTTGAATTTCAATTTGGGGCTCATGTAGGGTCGGATCTGGCCCTTTACGCCCCAAAATAATATGTTTAATTTTAAAGTACAGAGTACAGTTCTAAGAGACAAAGTAGAACTTCCTACTGCCTTGTAGCCTTCCTTCTGTCTCTTCCCACTGCCTATTTATTACCTACTGCCTAGTTGTGTTTTGTTTCTCGAGAATTGCTTACAGTTTCTTTTGACCTGATTATAAGGGTTCAATGGCGCCCTTGAAACAACCGTAGTCTCCTACTTTTTATACCATGTCTGCTATCAGAAAAGTACGAAAATTATACCATAAAATAAGCCCGATTATTTTTTCATTTTTACCAGTCCTGGTATTTCTGTTGTATCAGTTTGATAACAGGTATTAAAAAAATCGGCCCAGTCCTTCTACCCCTTGATTGCGCCGTATAGTTCTATGGTCGATGAGCCCATGATATTAACCCCTGAATTTATTGAGAGTCCAACTAGTGCAGCTATGTATGTATGTATGTATGTATATCCGCGTATACATACATACATATGTATCTCCCCGAATGCTTAACCTAGGGAGTCATCGTTTGTATTAAACTAGAGCTAATAAAGGATTGTTCAAAAGTACATTAAAGCATGCTAAAAAAGCAATTTTAGTTTTTTTTTTCGGAGTGTGTGTGTGTGTGTGTGTGTGCGGGGGGGGGGGGGGGGTGACCCGAAAATTATTTTTGAAAGAAGTATTTAGTTCCTTTTGATAAAGCAATCCATAGCATAGGGTCCCGATATAGTCAAAATCACCCTCACAGCCAATATATATTAGAGACTATCATAAGATACAGATGTAGACAATCACTTGGATTCAAGTCTCCGCATTAGTAGCGATTTTCCGAAAATATACACATTTTGCCTGACTTTTCGAAAGCAAAATGCTGGTTACTGTTGCAAATACCAATCTATTAACAATACTAGCGAGAGCACAAAGTGCATGTTCTCCCATTAGTGGTGAACAGTAAAATCTTTGATGTAAAGATTTCACCACTTTTACATTCAACTTTTAAGTACTTCCCTTTGAACACACCAAAGTAATCACATTCCGAGACTTTTCTCAATTAATTATCATTTCAATATTTTGCCATTCCATAACTAAGATCCGATAATATGCTGAGTGTGCCGGGATAAAAATGTTACCGTTTAAAGTAGACTTTGACGAGCTTATATGATTTGAGTCTTAACTGAAATTGATTGCTCGACGGTGCTGGAATTTTGAAGCTAAGGAGATTTTGCTTTTGTTCTAATGTAAATAGCTGTTGTGGGGTGGGGGTGATATTATACTAGTCATTAAAATATTCTTCATGCGGGTGGATGTGATGAAATTTTGAATGATTTGTACACAAGGGTTTCATTCTACTTTATGCATTTAGAAAGTTAGTCGTCATTTTATCGCGAAAGCTATACAGACTTATGATGACAATGACGAAGAGATATTGCACGGGAGTTTAATGAAAATTTCATCATTTAAACGTGGAATGCCAAGTTATTCTCTAGCTGGACAGACGGGTCAAAGTTTTCGGTATAGCGTTTTCCCCGTAATTAAGAAATTGTAAGTTCAGGTCCTACTCAACACTGTCTTTGCACAGGCATCTAAACAGATGTAAAAATGGGGAATCTTGATCAAGTTGTAGCCTGGACCTAATATATAAGAAATGTGTTGCCAGTTGCTTAGTGGGATTGAAATTGTCGGTCCCCATAGAGGTTCACCTTTGTGGAAAAGTTTTCAGTAAGAAGGTGGATTTTGAAAGACACTACATGTCTTGACGGATGTAATAGAGCAAGCACATTACCAGTTTGTCCTATGTAAAGACGCAAAATGTTCGTATAGTTTTACATCTCTCGTAAAAAAAATTGACACACCACATAGTTGCACTCGATGTGCGTCACTGCCCAGATGTTGATCTACTGCTGTCTTGTCATTTTCTTAATGAAACTTCTTATATTATTTATATTTCGATATCGATTTTTCCCCGTCCGTACTTCCTTGTTTCCCGTTTTTTTTCTAGAAATCGAACTCTCCAAACCTTTTTGTGTTCATCTCAAGTATTTTATTTTTTATATATATATTAATGATATCTGTTTCATCGATACTTTGATGTAATCAGTATTTTTTGTGGAATTCCGATCCCACAATGACTCTATTATGAAAACCGTAGAAAAAAAAATAATAATCCCGCAAATAGAAAAACATTTCCATAGTCTGGTGTTTTTAAACAGACGTATGCTGACAAAACACTTTTGTCTTAAAAGTGACCAGACTAGCCACTCAGTTGCAAGATTACCTCATGCTTTGCAATGAATGTGGTGAAATCCTGTAATAGAATACGCAAAAATTACGAGGGAAAAGATATTTTTGATTGCAGAAATCATTTGGCTATCTGCTACTTGTTTTTAACCTGTTACTTTCCTTATATACATAATGTATAAGGAAAGTATTGTGACGGGGTCGAAAATTCAAATTCGAGTTTTCGACGGGAGAGTACGTTTCAAGCATTCCTGATCACGAATCAAACATTTTTGAGGTGATGTCTGTGTGTGTGTGTGTGTGTGTCAGTGAGTCTGTGGAGACGACATCTCACGAACGAATGGAGCGATTTGAATAAAATTCGGTACAAAAATCACAATCCGTGAATACTGGAAGCCTATTGTTTTTAAACGCAATCGAATGTTCAGACCCCTCTAGATTTTCGGGTTAAATTTTGAAAAAATCATCCAAAAATCAAAACCTTTAATAAAGTTACGCAAATAGACATTTCTTATGTAATTTTTCCTTAGAAAACGACTGACATAAACTTTAGAGCGCTAGCATGAACCGTTCTCGAGATATTGCACATTTTTCAAATAAATTTATAAAAAAATCCCATAAATTTACTGTTGAGAAACATGTTCACTTTTCATATGTAATATCATGCGATAAATTGGGTGACATTATTCTCGTGGATCTAGCTCGTTCCATTCATAAGAAAAGATACTTTGAGTAATACATTTGTATTTGAACGCCAATAGTCATTTATCTGCTATAAGAATAACTTATTTCTCCATCTATAACGCTTGACGAGATTTTGGCGACGAATTTGGCGGAATGCCGCCAACTTGGCGACTTTTTGAAATGTTGCCAAATTAAGGAAAATCTCACCAAATGGATAAAAATGACGCTAAATCGATGAAAATGACGACTAATTGACGAAAATTCAATGTCTTGGAAAGAATATAAGTATCTACTATAAGAATAACCTCCTTTTTTTTTCTCTAAAAGTAGTAAATTCGTTGCATTATTTAAGGAAATTCATGTGCTGCCCACATCAGATTTTTTTCTTATTTGCTAACCTATGGGAATTACCCTATTGTAATAATAGGCCAATTAGCAAAACACAGAATTCCCAAGTGCACGGACGTACGTTCTTTATTTGCATCTAGACAAAAATTCTCCTAGACTGTATAGTTATTGATAGACTAGAAGAAATACCCCGGCGTCATCCTGGTCCTAAATAAGCGCCCGCTACGTAAATAATGTACACAACACTACTCAATTTCCGAAACGTCTATTTTGAACAAAAATCATTTTCGCACGCCGTTTTGTTCATGCGCAACTATGTTAGTTGTACAATAAAATTTAGCAATGGGTATATAAATACAATTTAACACTTCTTTCCAGAACAACAGACATAAGCTCAGTTATAAAATCGGGAACACCGGAAAATTTCATTGGGGGCACGCGTTCGAATAAAAATCGCAGCTTTTATGGGCACACTTAAAAATTCATAAAAAATAAATAAATAAAATAAAGTAATTTAAAAAAAAATTAGGATACGACATTATTCCATATTCACGCCAAAAATTGGATTCGTCGGAATCTTCAATTTTCTGAAGAAAGAAAAAATATGCACACGCCATAAATACGTATGTTTTGGTGTATTTAAAATATATTGTTTAAATATGAAGTAATTTCTCAAGGTTTTTTACGCTGAAGTAATTTCTCTACGCAAAGATTGTTGAAAGGAGTGTTTCTCAATCTTTTCAATGGTGTTGAGATGAAAACTCTGTGATAATATTCTTGATCGCTAAGAAACTGATTTGTGTGGAAACAGTTTAAAATATGTGCTTGAACATAAATCAACTAAAAAACTTCATTCGAATTATATAAAACTGCTCCTATGTGTCTTTGAATCTGATCTGAACTATGGGATCGCTTATATTTTCCGCTACATCGCCGACAAACAACAACGCTACATCACCGACAAACGAGCTAGCTAACAGACATCTTCTCTTATTATATCTCCAAGATGAACAAACGTATCACTGTGTAATTTCATGTTTAGATGAACTGTGTTTGAAACTAGAACAGGATAAAAAAAATTATGTAATATACAGGATTGGCTTAAAAGGTCTTTGATATTTATCATTTTTGTAAGGATTAATTCAATTGTTTAACAATGGTTGTTACATAACAACCATGATACTTTAGTTTAATTGCTCGCAATATATTGGATTTTAGTACCTTCGAAACGCATAGCTTAAATTATGGTTTAGGATTTAGTAGCCAGTGGCTATTAAACTCCATATTTTTACTAGCCACTTTTGACTAATTAATGGCTAATTTAAACGCCAGTTACAATATAAATGCGGAAAATAATTTATAAAATTATAAATTACAAATACTAAATGCAATAATTAAAAAAATATTTAATATAGAAATTTTTTTATAATTTTAAATTTGAGTTATATTTTATAAATATTAGCATACAAAAAAGAGATTTGAACAATACTTTTATTTTATTTTCCACTCATTTGGTTAAGATCAACAAATGTATTGACTGCTCTTTCACATCACTAGAATTGATGACGGAAAATTACTAGCCACTGTGGCTATTAGTAGGCGCTTACTAGCCAAATTGAAAAGTTATTAGCCAGATAGTGGCTACCGCGTAATTTAGGCTCTATCGAAAACTATCGCTTGGCTTGTATTATTGTGCAGAAGCTAAGCTAAGCTTTTAAAATACATGTATTTTATACATTTTTGAAGTTTAGTGATCTGATCAAATTTGAAAAGTACAAATTAAAATATTACCATTGTTTATTCAAAATAGCAAAAGAAGACCAAGACACGATAAATATAAAAAAATCTGATGTGGGCAGCACATGACTTTCCCTGCAGACTTATATTCACTTTCTCTTTATTTAATTAAATTTATTTCACTTTTAATTCAATTTTCGTTCTCATTCGGTAACCGGACTTATTTTCAAAGGTGGCGTAGAGAAAATACGAAAAACTAAAATATCTCGAAAACGGCTAGTTCTAGTGTAATGGGGTTGGTCTTATTCTCTTCGTCGTTAAAAATTACGTAATAAACGAGCATTTAATGGATATATTTGAGTATACGTAGTTCTTTAGTTTAGATTTTAACGATTTTTGCGGGCCATTTTGCAAAAAAAGGCAGGTTATTTTTTTCCGAATCGTACCAAAATCTAATCAGCACCAGAGTAACCCACAAGTGACTCATCTACCGAATTTTGTGAAATTCGGTCCAGTAGTTTTTCAGTTAGAGTGGATACAAGCTTTTGCGGGCCATTTCGCAAAAAAAGGCGGATTCTTTTATTCCAAATCGTACCCAAAACTAATCAGCACCAGACTCGCTCACAAGTGACTTACCTACCAAATTTTGTGAAATTCGGACCATTAGTTTTTTAGTTAGAGTGGATACAATATCTGCACAGACAGACAGACACACACACAGACGTCACGCTAAAAATGGTTTTTTCGTATTTTAGAGGTATCGAAACGTGTAGACCCGTCGAAAACTCGAGTTGCGATTTTCGGCATGATTCCAATACTTTCCCTATACATTATCATGTATTGTAGGGAAAGTAAAAAAATCGGTTTTTAATTTAATAGTTTAAAAAATAATATGTATTCTACCGATTGCAAGAATATGTAGTTCTATTTATTAAAATTTAATGTCAAAGGAGATTTTAATGAATAGAAAATGAATGATACAAAAGTATGGTATTTATAAAAGGGCGCCAAACTTTTTTCGCTCTAGGCGCTAAATCCCTCTTTTCGCCACTAAGTAGAATAAATGAATTAGAAAGAAGAAAAAAAACTGTAGTGTTTCATATCTTTTAAAACCATTCCTACAGAATTTTTTCCAACTTCTACCATTGCTCTGTTTCTGAGAAAAAAAAGAAATTATGATCCTATTCTCGGAGAAGATACATAATTCCATGCGAATTAAATTGGACTGAACTGTAAAAGGCTTACGTGCTACATAATTCCCCCCCCCCCCCACCTTATATTGTTTTACAGTCTCCGGACCACAAATGGTGAAGTTAATAATAATCGCATAATTCATGCCAAAAAACCTTTTTATGCTCACACTTAGCATCTTTTTTTCAATGGGATTAGGCGACAGGGTGACGCCATCTTGATTTCTCGCGTGCCAAGTCGGTCATTTGCGTGAGCGCTGCATGCCGGGGAAGGTTGTTGGACTCTCCTAAAATGAAAAGGCTGATTTTCTCCAACATTGGATGTGTAGGGGTAGGGGGCAAAATTCCTAATTAATTATTCTGTGAGCAATCGTGAGACCTATCAGATAAGAATTTTAGCTTGTTTTAATTTGCATGCTTTGGAAGAAAATAAATGACTCTTTTGTGTCCTGATATTTTGCATCACAAACTTGGCTGGCTACATACTAAGGCAGTGAAAAAATTCTTTAACTAAATATTCGACTTTTACAATGTGCAAAGATCGACAGAATCAGCACAAGTTTATTTATTTATTTATTTATTTTCTAAATAAAAATCTGTTGAGATCATGGGCATAGAATTTTTAGAACAGACAAGACAAAACTATATTTTGAAATAAAATTAAAAATGTTATTGAAAATTTAGATATATTACATAAAAAGTTACTTATGTTTTTTGGTCGTTAAAACCATAGTAGGCTTTGCTGGCATGATATCCTGACTTATATAAATATAATCAAACTACTTTTGAATTTTATTAATGGCAACATTCAAAATATATTTGTGAGCTAGGATTATTGGATTATTTTAATTTTAAATGCTGCAAATTATTATTATTTTTATTATTTAATTTTTGATGAATTTTTTAACATTTGTTTTGTTAATATTTTTTTTTTCATATGTAAATTACAGATTTAATTCTAGTTCCACTTTTTAACAATGATGTTATTACGAAACAAAATTTCATTAGAATACATCTAACAGGTCTTGAAATATCATACGCGCAAACTCAAAAATCTTACGTTTTGAGAAAAGCAATTTTTAAGTAACGTGTACATTTGCGGGTTGATGTTTTGTATATTTTTAATATCTCGGGAAATAATTGACGCACATTAAATTACATATATATATTAAATGATATACATAGCTATTGTACATTAAAATTTAATATTTCAGCCCTCATGCTTTTCATAATCAGAATACTCTTGAATTATGTCTAAAATTTTGATTTTAAATAATGTTGTGGTATGGATTTTAAAAGTTGATGTAAATGAAGGAAAATTTGTCTTTTTTATTTGTTTGTTTTTTAAAATGTATCAAAAGTAACTTCATTTGAATGCGCAGAGAAGATCATATGCTGCCCACATTAGATTTTTTATGAGGCACGAATTATAAGAATAATTCTAGAAAAAAATCTCGAATACAATCTCAAAAAAAAAATTTTTTTACTACCAAAAAGCAGCTTAAAGATTAATTTGCTTTTCACATTTTGAATTTTCAGTCATTACTAATATTAATTTATAAAGTGATTATAGTTATGTAGTAATTACATTATTTTCTTAAGAGCGTGAATCGCCTGCTCAGCCACTAAATCAAATTCCTTGTCCAGCGTTACACAGATAGTTCGCAAAAGATAAGATATTGCACAAAAGGATGTAATCCATTGCCCGTCTGTATTTTATGGATTACTAAATAATGCGATAAATTTGGTTGTGATAAAAATTTAATCTGTTCTGGCAATTTAAAATTTTGCAAGATGACGAAATTTTAATTTTTTTTTATTTAAGGGGGAGCGAGGGGGTAATCCACGCACGGTCGTGAGTTATTGCCCCCCCCCCCACACACACACACAGAACAGTGGCATAAAAAGTGAATCATATCACCTCTTTCAGAACAAAATCATTAGTTCTCTATAGGGACCTTATTGAAAAACGAAGTCCAGCACTCCAACTCTCATCTCTGCCTTTAGGTTATCGACCCCCCTCTCCCTCCCCGAGATATCGTCTACTCTTATGTTTCAGCATATTTGTTCCATGATCGAAAACAAAGTTGGAGAAAAATTATCTTTGTTACGAGCGCTATATCGCCCATTCATGCTGACAAAACAGAAAACTGTAAATTTTAATTTATCAACTTTACGTTTTTACAAGGTCGCGGTAGATAACGGAAGAAAAACGTCAACGGCATGCGGCGTAAAACATAAAACTCGTTCCTTTTTTTCTCCCCAATTTATTTATCATCAAGCAGTTTCAAGAGATGCAGGTACTCTGAAAACACGCCGGAATGGCCAGATATGGAATAGATACTAATATTATCAATTTCCTCTTTTATTGCAGTTTCACGTGTGGTTGGTTTTTAGTGGTGTTTTTAACACTTTACAATAAAGTTGAAAAGTGTTTATGACTTTGTTCATTCTGTCTGTCTGTCTGCATTAGCACGATAACTGCCGTAAAAATGACTTAATCAAAATGAAAGTTTAGTATGTTGTTCAGACGGTCTGTAGGACCTATGGGAATATAAATGAATAATATCACCCAATTAGTTTTGGATTGAATCCGGGTTGAAAAAATGAAATACATTGAGCCCTATGGGACCTAATTTATCAAACATTTTTTAAGCGGATTTAAAATTCCCAAATTTCTTCGAAAATTTTAGGTAATAGTCAAATTGTTCCATAAGATATATAAAAAAAAAATTCAGCGAAATATATTCAGTAGTTTTTAAAATAAAAATTAAAATAATAATTACACATCTTATATGAAACGATCACGTGACCATGATATGAAACGATCACATGACCCACTTCAAAATGATATATGGCATCCATCTTGTTTCAAAATTGTGATTTTTTTAAGTTCTTTTTAATTCATATTGAGTGTTGTATCCGTTCTAAAACTACTTTATTTTTGCTTAAATTCTGTGCATCTACATACTAAAACAACACAATGACAATATATTTGAGTTTAAATTCTCATTCAAATTTGATTATTTCTACAACTAAGCCTATTTTTCACCTATGTAAAATGTAAACAGCAAAATATGTAGAATGAGTTGTATTAGAATTACTGTATTTCTTTAACACAAAATAATTCAGTCCATGGAGTCTGCATGGCTGATATGAATGAAATATTAATTGATTTTATGAACAGAAGGACGATTTTTTTCGATGAAGTTTTAAGCATAGAGTTTATGAATTGTAGCTCCATGGTCTTACTTTTTAAAAAAAATAAATTATTATAGTATTGTGATGAATGAAATGAATGAAATCCTGCTTTTATAGAGAGATCCAGGCGTGTTATTTTTTCTATGACGTCATTTGAATTTATTTCAGTTGTTTTCGATGAAGTTTTCAAATATAATAAATTATCGTAGTATTATGATAGTTTTAAAAATATTACCGTGGAATGTATTGCATTTTAGAGATATTTAAGCCAGGCAATTTATATTTCAATGCCGTCATTTGAATGAAGTTCATTTTTTTCAATGAAGGTTTAAGTTTTCAAATATAATAAATCAATGTAGTATTGTGATAAGTTTTAAAATATTACCGAGGAATGTATTGCATTTTCGACTTTTTTAAATAAAATTGCATTGAAGTTGGAAAGTGTTTCATAATCAATGCTTTAAGCATGATTGATCTTTCTTGGTTTTTTTTTTTTTTTTGTTTTAACATTCTTTCTGGTACAACTCGAGGACGACTAAATGCACAAATATACCATCTTGCGCAGAAAACATTAATTGGAGTGTTGCGCAATTCTACTTTCTCATACCAGAATTCATTTTTAGTAGCTTTTATTTTTCAAATTTTATAAGAAACATTTTGAAAAAGCTGTCTCAAAGGTCGAAATGATTACAATTATAGCGTTTTACCCCTCACTTTAAAGGGCTTGAAAAAATCTTTTGGTTGATACCATACTTAGCAATGTATCCCCCGAAGGAACTAATGACGTCACTAACAAAATATATATATATATATATATATATATATATATATATATATATTTTTTTTTTTTTTTTTTTTTGCGGCTGTTTGCACAACATTAATTGAAACTGTTAAGGTTCAAGATCTTTGAGCCATAAATACACCCTTTTATGCATGATTATGCAAAATTTTGTCCTATGCTTCCATGTTAAGAAATATAAAATTTCGAATAAATTTCAAAGTTTTCACTCAAATAAAAAAAAATATATATATTTAGTTCCAGATGTTTTGATAACAAAGCCGGATATAGCGTTTCGTGAAAACCCCTTAATATGATCTGGGTATAAATAAGTGAAAATTAATATTTTCTAAATTTATCAGAAATCATCATGGTACACATAAAAAGTAACAGGTCCACATCTGATCTTTTTGTGTGTGTGTGTGTGTGTGTGTGTTTCGGAACGAAAACTTATATATCCAATTATAATCTACATATATGATAAATTGTTAACGATATTTGAAACATCATAATTTGAGACTTAAGTGTGTAGCATTTTAATTATAGTTTTCACATACGCGGGTCCCCTATTCATCCTGCACGAAATACCAGTGTTTCACGGAACACAGTTTAAAAAGTAAATAATCTATCTACATCCTTGCATCCCATTGTGTTTTAATCTATTTTTGTGTTATCTTACATTTGAATTTTCTTCATATGTAGAAAATATACGAATTATATTTCATACACTTTTCCAATCATCGACCATTTTGCTATCTCCAGCGCTCTCCACATCAATAAAACTGACTACATTTGCACCGTAAGTAGCTTTGCTCTCGCAATCCCGCGACCTTCGCTGTTGCCACCAGATAGAAGTTAAATAGCTTGTTTCGGGTCTTGATGCAAGCCGGCAGCGATGCATACACCCTCAGCATCTCAATTAGGGCTGGACTTCAGGACTTCCAATGGCTGAGCTCTTTTTTCTTTGTACATTACTGCAATTATTCTTTTTTTTTTTTTCTAATTCGATGTCCCATGACCCTCTTTCTGAGGACAAGGCTGCTATACCGAACTTGGAGTATTCTGACCGACTCTGCCCCTCAGTGGAGGAAGTATATTTTGATTTGCTTGGCTTCGGGGTCATAAAAGGTGGTGGTGTATGAAATTTTTTTTTATATGAGAGTACCGGAAATTGGCATCCTACATTCTTTTCCGGGTTTTTTTTAAAAATGGGATCATTATCAAATAAGTTCACGTTTGGAAAGTGAAGCCAGAAATGAATTGAAGCTATTTTTAGGATTTATGAGCAACTCTTCTCGAAAGATCAGAAATTTTATTTCCTCAAAAATCTCTCAGAACTACTAAGCGATTTCTATGACATTTGGGAGCGGGAGGAGTTATAGGCTTCCACGGGGGAGTGAAAGAGGGGACACTTGCCCCCACCCCCTAGATGTTCAAGGTCGCAAAGGTAGACATTAACATTTTGCTTACGGGTGGGAAAGCGTCAATCCCAAACGGAATGGACGCCAATCTCTGCAAAGGGGGATCGAACTGTTTGGGATAGGGTATGTCAAATACCTGTCTTTTTAAGAGGTTCTCCGTGTGGGATTGACGCTGTCCCCCCCCCCCCCTCCTAAGCAAAAGGTTAAGCTTTTCAATATTGTTCGACTTATCCTTGAGTTTGACCACCTCCTCGAATATTTCCTATTGTCGCCCATGGAAAGAATGGGGAAACTACACGTAGAGAAAATGATAATCATAAATATAACATTCAATTATATGACTTCATAATTAATAGTCGAAATGTCAATTATATTTACTTTGCATTGCAATTAAAAGCAAAACTGTGAGATATTTAATTTTCTGTAGAAATAAATATATATTATAATTACGTCAAATGGGTGGTATTTTCCGCCTCTAGAGGTATAACAGCTCGCGTGGTATGGCGTAATAATACACTGAATAAAATTTTCCTGCAAATCACGCCCCTCCCCCCTCCACACACACACACACAAATTGCTTCAATGTAAAAAAGATTGAAAGAAATATATACAATACTTTCAGAAAGTACAAACATACAAATTAAGATCAGATAACGTTTTAAATAATGTTTCTGTCCAAATGATAAAAAAGGTAGTCTTTTTTTTATACAGATGTCGCATTTATAGTACTTCGGCGAATCCCAACTGCTGGAATCTAAATGACTCCAATTACTACACATTTGGGACACGTTGCATTATTTTGAAGAGCTGCCTCAACGTATGCGATTACCCCAACCTGTAGTGAAACACATAATCTATCCTCGACACAACATAATACAATAAAGCTAAACTTCTACAAAACAAATAAAGATATAGATGCAAATATAAATATGGTAGGAATAAGGAAACGTATATAAATAAGTGATCCTACCTAGTAAAATGTGCACTATCAGAAAAAGAAGGAAAACACAAACTTCTCATCTCTTACTTCACAGAAAAGCTGATATGACCACCGTCAATGCGGTATTAGTTGTTGTTTCTAGGTCTGGATTGCTGCGCTGTTCGGCGAACTTATAACGTCACTACAACCATAAAACTACTTACGTAATGGGTAACAGCAATACGTCTGTTGAATTTCATAGTGACATCGAAACATAAGTAAACCAATTTTTTTTTTTACCAAATTATCAAAATATGTTCATTTGTAGGGAAAGTTTTGTGTTAAACACATACTAAACTTTGGCTCATGTAGAAAAATCGTGAAATCGTATTGTTAACGAATGACATCGAAAATCAGTTTTAAAAACCTTTGTATCAACATACACACACAAAATTGTAATTTTTTTTATGTTAATATTTAATCGGAATTTTCACACCGGCTGTACCTGACTTGCCTTTAATTAATCTGAATTTGAACTAAAATTTTACGAGATAAATCCGACTTCAGGTTCACTTAGTAGTTCGTGTATTTCTTTAGTATGGAGGATCACTTTTTGTTTACTTTTTTCCCGAGTTTTATTGAAATTTAAATTAGATTTTCGTAAGTGCCGAAAATCGCTTTTATTTATAAATTTATAATTTTTAAAACTGTTCTTCTAGCTTATTTCCAGACACGATTTTTATCAGTCATCAGAAGCTCCCAGCATGACATTTTTATTCTTGGGAGTAAGAATTGAAAACAGCGGCAAGAGGCAGCTACTACTGCTGATTTAATCAGCAGTACGATTAATAATAAGTTTTGTATACGAATACATATCTTACCCTCTTTCTGAGGGGAATTTTAACTGCAGTTGTTGAATACCTGTTTTATTTTTGAAGCACTCATTGTAATGCACTCTATAACAGAAAAATCGACCCACCAAGAAGTTGTCCGATTGTAATGAAAGTGCGTATACAAAGACAATTTGAATCTTTAGTGACGAGTCCCGTTTCCAACTGTATCCTAACGACAACCGCAGACGTGTCTGGAGACGTTCAGGGCAGCATGGGGATCTTTCCCTTACTATCGCACGCCACACATGCCCACAACAGGGCGTTATGGTCTGGAGTGCCATCTCCTTTGGTAGTCATTTCTAGTGCACTGACTTCACAGCGGTACGTAGACAACATTCTACGACCGGTTGTGTTAACGTTCCTTTTGCGACACCCTGGACTTACTTTTCAACAAGATAATGCCCGGTCGCACACGGCGCGCGTTGCTATGAATTATCTTCAAGCTTGCACAACACTTCCTTGGCTGCTAGGTCTCCTGATCTCTCTCCCATAAAGCACATTTGGGACGTTATGGGAAGGCGATTGCAACCATCCCGGAATGTTGACGATTTAGTCCGACAGTTGAAGACAATTTGGCAAGACCTTCCGCAGGACACCATCCGTGAACTTTATCAGTCTATGCCACGCCGGGTGACATCTTGCATCCAGACCAGAGGTGGACCAACGCCTTATTGACTTCCTCCCTTTGTTTACGGTGAAACTCTAAATCATTAAATTGTTCTGAAATTTTAATCGTTTCTTTTTCTATGCATGTTCTTCACATCCACTAATTTTTATCACAACCGGACAACTCCTTCTTGGTGCGTCGATTTTTTTGTTATAGAGTATATATGAAACATTGTATGAAATAATTTGAGAAAGAAAGAAATATTATCCTGTACATAACCATATCTCCACATCCTGTACATAACCTAATATGCTCTAGAAGTATAACTTTTCAAAAAACTTTTAACTTACAAAAAATGTCTGTTCATTTTCAATGTATTTCCTTATTCAAGACTTCCATTTGTTACGCTTTTATATCAGCAATAAACTTGAATGACACAGTAAAGTAATCCATCTGATAACCGGCTATCTCTTTTGTCGCAGTATCATTTATGAAATCACTAAGCGTCAAGTAATTACACCTCATCTTCAGCTTAATCGTCCACTTTCGAGGCATGATCAAACCTCAAAAGACGGCCCATTGTCGCGCGTGCAATACTGTTCAAATAAGAATAAAAAGGCTCCGTCATGGACAAGAGCCTTCCTAAACGGTGCTAGATATTGCCACAGCTCGCGAAACGAGAATGGAAATCGGCCGCATGTTAAATTGCCTCTGTCAGACCTAGATTGCTTGAGACAAGTCGGTGATGAGGGAGATAAATAGAAATTTCAAGACTTTTGCAGCAGAGCATAGTATTTACCCTTAACCTTCGATGTTGAAATGCTTGACTGAGTTTTGCTGCATGATGGAATGAAGCCATTTTTGCTCCAGCTGCGTAAAAACTCGGATGGACGCCACGCAATTGGACGCACTTTAGTAGAGTTCCGGAAAATGGGAGCTCCATCTTTGGAATATTCTGGAAGTATTGTCAGGGCCTAATTTGTGAACGGAACTGAAGCCTCGTGCACCAAATGCCTTAAAAAGTTATAATTATCGTATAATTTATTAAAAAATTACTCAGCAAAGAGAAGACATGAGGAAAATGTCGTATTATATTTACCTTAGAAATTAATATTAATTTTCCTAATTTTGTTTCGGTCATTATTGTATTTTTTTCATACAAAAACTTTAAGGGGACGGTGGACGTTGAAATTAATGAGTAAAAATCGACTGAAAAAAGTTTTTTTTAATATAGTATAACATTGTTTTACACATTTAACCTTTTGCTTACGAGTGGGACAGCGTCCATCCCAAACGAAGAACCTCCCAAAAAGACAGGTATTTGACATACTCTATCCTAAACAGTTCGATCCCCCTCTGCAGACATTGGCGTCCATGAAAATCGCCGGCTGAAGCATTGCACCTGCAATGCTTCAGCCGGCGATTTCCATGGGCTCCAATGTCTGCAAAGGGGGATCGAACTGTTTGTGCAATGCTTCAGCCGGCGATTTCCATGGGCGCCAATGTCTGCAAAGGGATATCGAACTGTTTGGGATAGGGTATGTCAAATACCTGTCTTTTTGGGAGGTTCTTCGTTTGGGATGGACGCTGTCCCACCCGTAGGCAAAAAGTTAAATGCATTTTTTTTTTTCGAAACGGAATTTTCAAAGTTTTTACATTTTTAAAATGCTCCATGCGTCTTAATTTTTGTTTGAGATGCATGAAATTTGGTAAGAAGACACCTTTCATACTTTTTAATGAAACTGGGTATGCATTTTATAATTGAACTTTATTAAGGTAATTAATTAAAAGTGAATAATAATCCAATTAAATGATAAAAATTTAAGTTTTAATGCTGAAATATATTTTTAAAAAATTTACTTTCTAAGGGATTTAAAAATGAATGCCCAAATTTGTTCATAATGTGTTTTTAAGTGATTATAGTGTAAAAGTAATCAAAAATGTGAACAAATGGCACGCAAGGAGCATTTTCAAATTTTCGTTTAAAAAAAATTAAATTATTAAAAAAAATACAAAATTATAACAAAATTGAAAAAAACTGAATGGTATTTTATATAGTAATGTTAAGAAGAATATTTATACAAATTTTCATGTTTCTAAGTCAATAAATAAATAAAAAAAAATTCAACGTCCACCGTCCCCTTAAAATTGGATAATAGACATTGATGCTATTTGTGTACATGTTATGGTATGAAATTTATTATGTTTACTGGTAACCTAACATGTTAGATAATAGTAGGAGCGGAACAGCCCCCAAAATTGGCATTATTAATTTGAATTTTTGCTGGTCATGTAATATAATAAATTTTCGGCCTTCACTCAAAAGATATCCGTTATACAACTAGCCGGTTTTGTATGCCAGTATTGTCTTGAATAGTACACATACTACTTTCAAATAGAGCCTTGGCCATATGCACTGACTGGGCCAGCGTTGCCAAAGAGGCACTGACCATTCAGTCCTAGGCACTGTCATCTGTAAGTCAGACCTTGAGCATTGTTCTTTGCCTCCATTTATAGTATTAACTAGTTATAAGAATCAGCCGCTCATAAGAATTGAAATTAGAAGTCCTACACGAATTCAACTTTTACTAGAAAAAATTTTCGTTTTAAAAGAATTATCCTCGTCCATTATATTTACTGCGAGGCCCATCAGTAAAGAATTTTATGCTGCGCAAGTGAGACAAGACCATCTAACTTAGCTGGCTGTTGTACAACTTTAGTGATCCTGCAAATGTTGAAACTGTCCCCATATAACAATATCATTTTCCCATCTCATATAGCCCTTCCAAAAATATAATAAATACCAAAGCACTTCCAAAAGTTTATCGCAATTAAATAACTGGAAAGCATGATTAGAAACATAAATTAGTGGTGTAAACGTTCTGGAAAGCATGTTTAGAAACATAAATTAGTGGTGTAAATGTTCTGGAAAGCATGTTTAGAAACATAAATTAGTGGTGTAAACGTTCTGGAAAGCATGTTTAGAAACAGAAATTAGTGGTGTAAACGTTCTGGAAAGCATGTTTAGAAACAGAAATTAGTGGTCGAAAGCCCAGACCATCCGACTCATCCAAAGACATAGAGCAATTTAATGGATGGCCGGCAGAAATTAGTGGTGTAAACGTTTTGGAAAGCATGTTTAGAAACAGAAATTAGTGGTGTAAACGTTATACATAATGTTGCAAAAATTAGAATTCCCAACATCCAAAGCTTTATGGTCCATTCCTTTCTAAATTTATAATCCGACTCCCTCAAAATGTGACTCTTGCAGCGGTTCCACATCATTGAGGATCCAGAGAGAAAATTCTCAAATACCTGGTATCGGTGCCAGTGAAGAAAGTGCCAAAACCCCTACACTTACATGGGATAAAAAAAGTTAAAAAAAAAAAAATAAAGTGGTGGTGATAGATAGCTAGTTGGCTGTTGTAGCGACAAGCTGCTCTTCGAAACGATGGATGCAGAGTCCAAAAAGAGATCTTCCGCATTCTCTCATGGGACGCCACTTACCAACGCCTCTAGCCTCTAATTGCAACATTATAGGGTATGCAAAATGCATTGCCAGGGGTGTTTAAAAAAAGAAGTATCGTCTGATTTTTTTTTTTCTTTTGCCCTGCGAAAGTGTAGGCAGCTTTGCTATTTTTTTTTTTAACTGATACCGATACATGGTATTTGATCTTTTAAGACTGTTCCTTACTCAATCCTCAATTTTCCAGAACAGAAGATCGCAGCCTGTTGTTCGCAAAGACCATAGTGTTCAGTACTTGTTAATATTGCACTCGTCTCAGTCATAAAATAGTGGTTAAAATTTTTGGATTTGAGTGATCATTTGAGAATTATTTTTATAAATGGAATATTTTAATATAATATTGTGGTAAAAAAGTTCTAATTATTAACTGATTGATGACTTTGTAATTACAACAACATTGCACGCCGTTTCCATGGGTTTTATTCAATTTTAAATTACTACTAAATAGCTTAAAAGAATTAAATGATAGTCTGCTGTACTCTAGGAATCATTTTATTGTAGATAATGACAAATAATTAATTTAGATAGATGGATACAATGCGCAACATTTTAGTTTACAAACTTTTGATTTTAAAAATTTCTGAAATATTATTAATATTCAAGATATTTACGAGTATGATGCAATTTTAGCGCTATATAATGCACTTATTAATAATAATTCTAATAAAAATTCAAAAAAAAATTTCCCAAACTTCTCCACTTTGTATTATATAACAATTATATATTTCAGGATATTTAAATTGTATTTACAAGTATCCGATGTCCGGTAAGGTGTCTGTAGTAGAAGTATTTAGGTTAATTTACACCCTATGATGAAATAAATTGGAAAACAACTTATTTCGGGCCTGCAATTAAAATACTACATAAAATATTGATCAAAAGTATCTATCACTTTCGAGGGCATTAAACAGTCCTCCCCCTTCATTTCTAAATTATATTATTCAAGTAGGATTCAAATACGAAAACGATCAATTTTGACGCAATTATTGGAAGTCAGGTGTCATAGTTAAAAATCTGCTGTCCTAAACACGTGTTTTCGTTTAACGGGAAATAAGCCGCTTTGCTTTTCTAATTTGTTCTCTTCCATTATCCTTTTCATTCCTTTTCCATCATTTCCAATTCAGACCCTCCCACTTTTATGCATGTATTGTCGTGTGTCTCTAGACCGCAAGGTTAAGTTCTGTTCAAACAGTATCCACAGTACCCTTTTTCACAGCAGCAGAATAAATGCTGCTCCTAGCATTTTAACTCTCCTTTGTAGGCAAAGGTGCCCTAGTGTCAAATTTTATGGTGCTCATTACCTTCGGAAATCTTTCTTTTATACCCTCCTCTCTGCGGGCAAAAGGGAGAGCAGAAAGAAGGGGATAAGGCAAGAAAGAGTTGTACGAAATTAATGGGAAGAGGAAAAGATGGAGAGGTCGTAAAAAATAAATTTGGTAAGAAGTGGGAGATCGATGATTGTAGATTTATGATGCGGAACGGCCGTCGCGCTGGACTGCCCGCTGTCCTTCTTCCGTATTTTATTGTATTTATTTTTTTCTTCTTCTCTCCTGTGGGATCTGAAATGGTACAATTAGATTTTACCCCCTTCGGGTAGTTTCCGTTTTTTGCGAATCAGCTCCACGTATATTTCGCTCGCACTAGGGATTTGGATTCGGATCGAGCCAAAGGAATAAAATCGGCGGGTGGATACATCGGAAAGAACGTGGCCGAGTTCAATCCCCTTCTCCAAAGCGAATCGAAGATTTGAATCTGAATCAACAACTCAAGAACAAATTGAGATAGTGATGTTTCAACCCAGATCGAAACTTTCGATAGCCTTTACAAAAGGATATCAAACTCAATTTTTTTTTTATCTATTCGTCCGCCGATCCGGTGTCCATTGCGCGATCGTCGAAGCGTCGTCGTATTCCATCTTCAAAAAAAAAAAATGCATTCAAGTAAGTAGTTGCAAGTAGTTGTTGCAAAGTGTTGTTAAGTAGTTGCAAATAAAAGTATAAAAATTGAAATTTTTGATTCCGTTCTTCCCGTGGTTGGCGGTTGACATCACAAACTGGGCTTTGCTATGGGGAGCAATGGACGTTTGCGCGCTTGCGGGACAAACTGTTGCTTGCTCGATTGCACAATAGTTGAAACTAAAGGATGTAGGCTATAATAGAAGGTAGAAGCAATTTTGGCTCAATACAGGCAATCTTAAAATTGAGTGGGTGTTATCTGTATTATTTATGTAGCTGTCGCTTATTTAGGACCCGAACAACGGCTGGCAATTCATTCTAGTCTTAGATGGCGCCACAGCTGCCCATTTCGGTGAGCAGAGGTGGTTCCGTCTGCGGATTCTGAGCCGGCCAATAGGATTCCAAGAGGCTAGTATTTGCCCCCGCATCGATGCCAGTACAGTTTCTACAGATATCGTTCAGTTGCCGACTGATTTCATCACTGTTACGTGCTTTAGAAATCCCCGCCTTTATTTTGTAATCTTTAATTTTAATTTCAACCTTTAATAACTTAATTTTTCTAAAACTTTAACCCTCAATTCTTATAATCTTAATTTATTTCTTACAATCTTAATTCAAACTTTTCCATGTTATTTAACTTAAACTCAAATCTTAACCTGCAGCAAACTTTCTGCAATTCTAAACTCTAATGTGACTCCCTCTTGTGCATTTCCCGCCCTTTCCACCCTTCTTCCAGCCGAGCAGGCATAAACCATTTCCAAGACCCATCATCAAGCTGACCCATCACTCCAGCCTACCTCAGTGGAGCACATCTGCAGACCAGCATGTTGCTATCAAAAACAACACCTTCGGTCTGACATGATCATTTCGATGTGGAGATGAGTCTCCTAGAGGCAGGTACCCCGGAACCAAACGTCTTGGACTTCCGTCTACTAGTTTGAAGACGGCTACTTCGCAGAAATAAATTTGTCTGTCTCCATAGAAATTTGCAAAATTGTGACGAATAGCAGGTTTTTTTATTTGAGAGTATTGTGTATTTCATGCTGAGGAACGCGTAAAAAACCACGGGATCGGTCCATGGTCTTCACCAGTTCTTGCTATTCCGCGTGTAGATGTAGGGGAACAAAATATGTATTTCCTGGTCTCAACATATTTATATGAAAAAAGTCTAATCGAAATAAGTGATATTTCGCGAAGAAGTGTTTTTTAGAATTTTCTCTTTCGTGTATCGTGCGTGATTTTCTACTTCGGCTCATAAACCGTCACAGACTCGTACGTTCTTTTGTGCACTCTTTGTTGTTTGTCTCGCTCGAATTTACACTCGCACGCAAGAACGACCCTATGAAGTATCGTCCGTCAAATTTCGGAATCACGCATTTGTAGTGGGACTCTGCCGATTAATCGAACCGAGTAATCGATTAAGCCTTAGTCACGATTAAAAGATTATTGCAATTTGTAGGAAAAGCTACGTGCTGCTAACATAAGATTTGCTTTTGGAAGAGATGCAGCATAATCCCTTTTCCATTCTTGGCGACTTTATGTGAGATGTTGGCAATTCCTGCTATGATTTGCTGAACATTCCAATTTGGAAACCCTTTCTGCTTTTTTTGTCACTAAGGTAAAAATCGCAACATGCCATTCTGGCAAGTTTTTTGTCAATCTTTTGGCATCCTTTTGTCGCCAAGGTAAAAATCGCAACATTCCATTCTGCCAACGTTTTCCGCTTTTTTTCTCGATCTTTTGGCGTCCTTTTGTCGCTAAGGTAAAAATCGTCCTCTTGTCGCAGTTTGTGCAACAGTTGATCTGTATAGCAATCCAAACATTGGCCTACGTCAAGCCCGCTAAGAAACATCACAGAATCCGCCCCCGCTGGCTGTCGGAGGTCGCACGTAGCAATAACTGTTTGTGTAACAAGTGTTCTGTAGCTCACAAAGCACTACATAAAAATCAGAAATTTTTCTGATTTTTACCTTGCCGACAAAAGGACGATTTTTATGTTGACGGCAAAAGAGCGACAAAAGACGCGGAAAACGTTGCCAGAATGGAATGTTGAGACTTTTACCTTGGAAACAAAAGACGCGGAAAGGGTTGCCAGAATGGAATGTTCTCCAAATCATAACAGGGATTGCCAGAATCTCACTTTATCATAACTCTTTTCAGTTGTTGTGTTTTCCATTTTCTCTTTCGAGTTCCGGTCACAACTGGCGCATCTCATTTCCTTATCATCCACTGTTGCAACCTATCATGAAAGGCCCAAGCAGAGAGAAATTTTAGGAACGACGTAGGAAAAACTCGATTTGATGTTTGTAAACGATTTGCATATCTGATTAATAGGACAATGATAAAGAAGAAAAAATAAATAAGATTATTTGTATGGGATCAAAATGACGATATTCACAATATATCAATAGATATTTGAATGTATTTATAAATTCTCAAATTCCAAAAATCATTGTTTTGAAAAGACACATATACATTACGATTATTACGGTATATTACGATTAGTATACAACGACCAGGAATCCACGATATTTAATTATGACATTCGCAGAACTCATGATCACTAACTCTTTTTTTCAATCGCCACAGTAAATTCTCTTTCGCAAAATGCAGCAATGGCAGGGGGTACAAACTCAAGGATAAGACGTACAATACCAATTGACTTCAGGACTGCCTTTGTGACCTTATACGTTTGGGAGAGGGGGGGGGGTCGAGTGACCCCCTCCCTTTTGCTTTCCCTTATGGGCCCCCATCAAGGTATTTAGAAAGATGGGCGCCCATGTCGCGTGTTTCCACGCGATCGATCCGGAAACTGTATACTATATGATTTTAATTCGAAGTTGTAAAGTTGAATATTAATGTTTTTTAACACTTTCCAACATAGTTGAAAAGTGTTTATGACTTTGGTCATTCTGTCTATCTGTCCGTTCGCACGATAACTGCCTTAAAAATGACTTTATCAAAATGAAATTATAGTATGTTGTTGAGACAGTCTGTGGGACATATGGGAATAAAAATGAATAATATCACCCAATTAGTTTCGGATTTAACCCGGATTGAAAAAATGAAATATATTGAACCCTATGGGACTTAATTATTTAAACATTTTTTTAAGCGAAGTTAAAATTCTCAAATTGCTTCGAAAGTTTTGGGAAATATTCAAATTATTCCATAAAATATATAAAAAATTTTCAGGAAAATATGTTCAGTAGTTTTTTAAATAAAAATTAAAATAATAATTATACCCATGATATATGAAGAGATCACGTAACTCATTGCAAAGTAAAATATGGAATCCATTTTTTCCCATGTGTAGAGATCGCGATATTTAAGGATCTTTAAATTTTTAATTAGTGTTGCATCCGTCTTAAAACCGTATTATTTTTGCGTATTATCTATGTATCTAAATTCCGTGCTTATTCAATTACAATATTTTTTATTTTAAATGATCACTAAACTTTGATTATTTCTACAACGAAGCCTGATTTTTATTTATGCAGAATGTAAACAAATCAAGCTGTTGTAAAGTGAGTTGTATAAGAATTGCTCAATTTTTTTCATTCAAAATTATTTAGCTCTGGAGTCTGCAATATAAGTGATACGAATGAAATATTCGTTGATTTTACATAGCGAAGCAGACTATTTATATTTCCATAAAGTTTTAAGTTTTCGAGTATAATGAATTACTGTAGTACTATGATAATTTTTAAAATATCACCGCTGAATGTATTACAATTTAGAGATGCTTAAATAAAACAGTTGGAAATTGTTTCATAATCAATGCTTATGCATGATTGATCTTTCTTGTTTTAATTTATTTTAATTGATTAAAAATTTTGTCGTCTTGTGTATGCAAGTGATCAGAAATGTATTAAGTTGAACTATAAATACCACCATTAATGTTCAATCAGCAATTAATTACATACCTTATCTGTACAAACTACAATATAACCACTGCATTCAATAAATCCTTGTTCTTTGTTATGCTCTCTGTGTAAGTGATTCATTAAATACCAACAGAGTGGATGTTATTCATTCTTGAACTATTCCTTTTTTAACACACCACAGTGACCATTAAGTCATCTCTTTTACCTCTTCGTTAACTTCAAAGAACACATCTAGTTAAACAATTCGTAAAAATAATTTCTCCTTCCTTATTGTTCGGTCTGTTTCCAAGGTCTTTGGTTCTTGCCCTTTGTCAATTTTTTTTTTCCTCCGTTACCTTATGATGACGATAATGGGGCATTATTTTTTGCATATCGTGTGCCATAATTGTGTTCACTTGTGCACCATTAGTGCGGGGAAGCCCGTAATTTGTGGTTTAAAGCTTTATAATCACTCTGATAGGAAGTCAGCTCTTCTCTTGTAATTGGTCAATTGAAACAGCAGGAGCACGGGATTCAAGTAAAGAAGTAAATTTCTTCGGGTAATTTCTGTTAAACGCGAATAAGTGCAGGTCTGTTCCACTGTGTGAACGACTAATATTGAGTGAGCCAAGGGCTAAATAGATTTTTACTTTCTCTTACTATCATATAGGGAAAGTATTGATTTCCTGAAATTTTTTTAATCCAAGATTTTGACCGGTGAGTAAATTGTAAGCAACATCTTATTTTTTGTGTTATAGTACTGCAGTTGATTACGAAACTATAATCCCGATATTAAAAATAATAAATGAAAATTGTTAAAAATATTCATAAGGTATGAAATTATCAGTGCCTCTCCCCCCCCCCCCCCTCTAAATTAAATTTATTTTTGATTTTCTACTATTAGGTACAAAAAATTCACCTTCATAAATGTATGTCGTTTATTTTTAATAATGTTTTTGTTTAAATTTAATTTAATATTATATTGATATTTTGAGATGTAAGCAGTTGATTCACCAAAATGAAAAAAAAAATATTTTTTGACAAATCAGATGAAATATATTTTTTCCTGAAAATTTTTCTGTTCTTAACACTCATCATTTGGAAGTTTTTTTTAATTAAACTTGCTTTGGATTTCTATAAGAACGTGTCTTACGGCTGTGACTCTGGTTCACAAACTATTAATAATTCTCAATTGATTTGAGATGCACTAATTAGCTTATCTATTAATTACTGTGGTAATAAAATATTATAAGTAATGTAATTGTTAACTCCTTTTTTTAAAAAAAAATACTTAAAATTTTTTCTATCCCTTTAACAATATTCTGGGTGCACAGCTGAATATCAGTAATAAAACTTTTTTTTTTTTTTTTTTTTTTTAAATTATACGATTCTTCAAGCGTTTATCATGCATAATAAAGTGCAGCACAAGCATTTGTCATACATAATAAAGTGCAGCACAGAACTTCCAAATTTTTGCTTCTATCCCTCTTGAGGTAACAGCAGTTCATTTTAAAATAGAACACTAGCAACCCTTTCACGTTACGCAACAGCGGTTCATCTTTGCTGGCAAGGTCTCCTGAACACTCGCTTGACCTGTCGGCCTTGGGATTGATCGCCACTAAAAGGCATTTGCATATCGCCTTCCACATAAGAAGGCCTCACGTTCGTTGTCGAGGTACATGTCACCAGATAACACGAGCACAACCTTGTAACACAGATAGCCCGACTCACTAACTATCTGAATTCGAAATCTCATCAGTCGGATGGAACACGACTGGAAAAACGGCAAAATTCGGAATTTTGTTGCCTCTGCACCGATAAGATGTGTTGCGATTGCTGTGAATGTATGTGTATACGGGCAATTTTTATCGCCGCTGCTGCTGATTTAATGGTACCACTGATTGCTCGGCAGTTCTATGTTTGACGTGCAGCACAGTTCAGTTTGTGTACGGATAAGCTTCTCAGGTGTTTTGCTGCGTGGGTGTACGAACACAAAACTCCAGCTGTTGTAAATATCGACTCGCAACTGATATTTTATGGAATTATTTTCTTATGAGAGGTGTGAAGTATCTGATGTGGACAGCACACGACTTTCCCTACAATGCGATGACTTTATTTCCTTCACACAAATATGATTGCCCGCTTCCTTCAGACAGATATATATGATCTACAGCACAAAACTTTTAACATTTAATTAACACCACGTAAATTCAAATTGGGCAGTTTGCGCTACTTATTAGAATCCAAATAAAATGATTTATTCATACTCAAGTGCAAAATGCAAGGAACATTTAATTAATATCTCAGAAATAAATGACTATTGGCGGATTTTATGATATAAAACTATGTGGCGGATTTTATGATATAAAAATATAAAACTATGTTACCAAAAAGTATTTTATCTCGTGGATGGAACAAGCTAGATCCATGACAGACATATTAACAGATTTCTTGCATAATATTGCAGGTGAAAAATGAACCTATTGGATCATGAACAATGCTTTTTATTTTTTATTTTTATGTATTTTTTTTTATTATAAATTTATTGAAAAACGTGCAACGATTCATGCTAGCATTCTAAAGCTTGTATTATTCGTTTTCTAATGAAACGTTACGTCTGAAATACGATTATTTATATATTATTTAAATGTCCTGATTTTTTGACGATTTTTTTAAGAGTTCATTCGAAAATTGGGAAATCTTCTGAACATTCGATCACATATAAAATCAATAGAATTCCAGCATTCACTGATTTTAATAATCGCATGAAATTATATTTGAAACGCTTCATACGTTCGTGGTATATCGCGTCCACAAACTTGCCTGTGTGCACACACACTAACATACATGCACCCACAGAGACATCGCATTAAAAACATTCGATTCGGGTTCAGGGATGCCTAAAAACTTGAATTCAAATGGTCCTTTGCCTTGCCCTAACGCCGACCCTGAAACTCAAGAATCACTGTAAATAGCATCCTTCCTGTTTAGTGTTGCCATCTCCGAACTTATAAATAGTGTGACTACAATTATATTCTTAATACTTACATCATCTTTGCTACAAATCGTCCATTTGAATAATCTCAACTGGAGGAATCGTCCAATGCGTATTTGATTCCAGTTTAATGTTTATGTTCATGAAACCAGTTTTCGTAGCCGTGAAAAGGTGATTTCGGACCCGTTCTCCCGTTATCTTGTGGCCATCTTTGCTGATTTATTGTGGCCTGCATCACCCAAGGGCTGTTATAGGTCACTTGATTGGCTGCGTAATACTGTTTTTCTACATTATCTATCGGGCTTACACATTTGGATATTGGCATTTTATTGAGATATTTCTTTCGTAAATGTTGTCTATTCTATCTCTGAATTTTGTTTAGAAAATGAAATTTGAATGGTTTGATTGTAGGACATTGCTTTAAAGAGTTTTAAACTGATTGAAATATTGAGATAATCTTTCCTACAAAAAAAAAAAAAAAAAAATTGGTAGTTTTTACCTAAGCGTCATAATAAATTTTATTTAAGTTAGAAAATAAAGGGATCTTGCAGAGGTGTATTCAGGGAGGGTTGTTGATGTTGTTGAAACCCAGACCGTCCGACCTACCAGAAAGGTGTAAGGTAACTGTTTGGACGGTCGGGAAGTGCCACCCAATTTAGACCGGAACCCAGTGGGGGAGGCATCCACAAGGACCGTACCCTCCTTCCCCTACCACCAACCTCTCGGAAGGACTTTAAAGAAGGACCCACATGTTTAACGTGATCGTACTCCGCATGAACACGGCGGCAGTTTTGGCAGTGGCTGGAATCGAACCCGGGCCTACCGAGTGCAACTCCAGCGCGCTAACCAATGGGCTACCGCGCCCGTATTCAGGGAGGGTGCAACAACTACACCATCCCTTAAAATTTCTGGATTATAAGGAAAATTGACTTTTAATTTCTCTAATCGACAGTTCTCAATTTTTTTTTTCTATTTTATGGAAGGTAGTTTTTTTAAACTAGTTAAAGTGCCCTGGTAATTTTGTTATTCTTCGGTGTACTATATCTTGTCTAAGAAGTGATTCAAACAATCAGTGTCTGACTAGCCGAATAGCACATTGAGTTACTGACGCAGTTATCGTTCCTCTCTCTCCCCCCCCCCCCCCCCAAGATATTTATAGCTACATATTTTACAGCATATTTAGTAGCGTAGAATTAAGGGGTTCGATGTATACAATCATAATCTGCATTCTGGACCAGACGAGGGAAATTCCCTTTTCATATTCAGGAGTCATCTAGCCTGTAAATAGGAAAAGGAGTTATGACTTCCAAGCCCCCTTGCCTACTCCATTAATTTAAGCGATAATTTAGTAGACGATACTAAATTAGTAACTTCCCATTTTTAGATCTATAAACGCGAATTGGCCGAAAACTCGACGCTAGAGTCTGATTTCGTAGATGTCCTATATATTCTTTAAGATATATATGATACAGAAATTTTAAGCCATTTCCTTCCTAATTATTATTCCAAATTCCTATTTCATATCCAGCACATATTGCAACTATATCAAATTCTATCCCACGCCACTAATATTAACAAAGTCTGCCAGCACTTCCTCTTTTCCTCGACCATACCATATATGGTCACTAATCTTAACCTCTAAGTAAACTTTCTCATATGAAACTGCTTCCCAATTACATTTTTAAAGCCTAAAACGCGAAGACAGCATGTTCCCCATGCCTCGTATCTCTCTCCCCCCGATGTAAATGTAATTTGTACTTGTGAAAAACTACGCATACGGCATTGAGATGTCTTGAAGAGCAGGTCGACGAGCTCGGCCTTATGTAATTAATCATGATTGTCGAGTGTCATGTAATGTAGATTTGGTAATGTGAAATATCTCTTCCATGGACTATTTCAGCCAATATTGCAGATATATATACGTCTGATTCTTTAGTGGACAGTTATCGACATTCGACATATTAGTGTTCAGTTTGTAATGGAGTCGCCTGATATTATGTATCATACTGTCTTTAACCGGTTGCGAGACATATACAAATCACGTGAGTATTGAATTTCAATTTTGAAAACACTAGCTTTTGAAAATGAGAGTTACCACTGATTCGAACAATTTACAAATTCAAGCGTAACAAAAATACCGATTTTGCGACACTATTCATTGCCCCTTTTTCACTTTTAAATGCCACTTGACATCTTCGGTCGCTCTGGAGTCTAATCATCTCTATCGTATTCAGTTTTAATGATGACACACATATGAAGGGTGAGTGGCACTGTCGACTTGCTTTGCCTACTCGCCTGTTGCAATTGGGTTATTATACCCGGCCCGCGAAAAGTCCTGCCGGGAACATACACGTGCATCAGCCGACCTTGAATGTGCGCGGGTTTTATTCATTGCTCACCTCACTACCCTGTTGTATTCATCCCTTGCGTGCGCAGCGCACATCAGGAAAACCGAAGTCAATTCCACCTCCCCCCGTACGCACGCTACATAGAACCTTCAGTTTTTTTTTTAATGACACTCTGCCAGCTATTTTTTCTTCCTCTAGTACATTTACCCCTTGAAAGTTTGGTAAAAGAAGAATTCCCATCTCTCTACCTTTTTCTCCGTCAGGGTCTGTGCAATTATTGGTGCCGAATTTTCCCAAGTGTTACAGGGCACGCGACGGGTTTTTTTTTTCTTCTTTCTTCTCGTCTTGTTTTTTAGTAAATTCTCCGAAGTTCAAAGCGTTTTCCCGATGCCAATTTTGGAGTAGTTTGGTATTTGGGTCTTTTTCGTACGTCATCTCCCCCACGTACCGTTTTATTTAAGGGATTTATGTGATCGGGAATTGGGTAGATTCTATATTGCTGGAGTCATTGCAGAGAGATCTTTCATAATGCATCTTAGAATAGAATATTCTAAATGTTAGAACGTTGTTTTGAAAATTAATTTTATCCTTCATCACGGAAATTAATATAATTATTTTTATGTTTCCTTATTTAATTAGTTAATTTCTTAGCACGGCATAACAATAAATTGGGCCACTGGAGAACACAAAATGCTATTATATATATATATATATATATATATATATATATATATATATATATATATATATATAAATTAGTAAATCCAATGTTAGAATGTATGTAGTAACTCATAATACACTATTCCAAAATTTTCTACAAAATACAAAGAAATTAAGACATAAAGGGGAAATAATAAAGCGTAATGCAGGTCATAAAGACAAAGACAATCAACAAATTTCAAAAATGAGAAATGAAAATAGGAAATATATATAAATATATATATATATATATATACAAGGTAGGATAAAAAAAATTCGGAGACTGTGCTAATATCTCCAACCCTGATTGAAGGAGAGGGGAACTATTTTACCGTGGCGTAGAGGCACATGTGACGCGAGATGTGAAAAGAAAGAAGCAGGTGTTTTTCCAGACAATGCGTGTCAGTGAACTATTGTTCGCGTTCGTCGAAAATGGAAATGGCGTTTGAAGAACAACGTACGAATATCAAATTCTGCCAGCGTTTGGGGAAATCGCCAACAGAAACATTGCACCTGCTAGCAGGACGAACGCGAACAACTACAGTTCACTGACACGCATTGTCTGGAAAACCCTTACACTGCGGACCTACTTCTTCCTTTTCGCATCTTGCGTCACATGTGCCTCTACGACACGATAAAATAGTTCCCTTCTCCTCTAGTCGGGGTTGAGTTGGAGATATCAGCACAGTCCCCGAACTTTTTGATCCTACCTTGTATATATTGTAGTTATCAGACTAATCACATTTTTTAAAAGATGGTTTTAATAAAAAAAAAAAAAGTTTCACATTTCTCGAGGAATTCAATGACTTTGAAGGCACTCGCCAAGCTTTAATATCTGCATAATATGCCAAAAAGTAACCATTAACGATTATTTCCTATATACGTATTTACCGTCCTTGGTATACTTTACACCTAGAATATTCGAAGAACCTAGAATACTAGAACACCTAGAATATTCGATTATTGTTTCTTCTGTAAAATCATTCGACCACAAATGAAGGAATTTTCATAGAGTGGCAGGAAATGTGTACATTTCTTTTTCGACAAAACTAATAATAAATTTTATATTCTTATCCATCTTATTTCGTACAGTCATGCGAATTTTTTGGGGGGAAACGGAAATGACATCTTCAAAACCCAGAACAGCAATCCTTAGTGAAACCCCCAGTCCTCTCCGAAATTCGATGCTGAATCCGTATCAGTCATCATCTGAGTTCTATCTGAGTCATGTTGAGAAATAGATGTTGAAAGGAAAATGCAAGTTTTTAAATCGAAACTGGCATTTGTAGAACTGGAAGTGAAAATCCTTAGTGAGACCCCTCTCCCCCTATCAAAATTTAATGCTAAACCCATATCAGTCATCATCTAAGCTTTATCTGCAGGCAATCCTGAGAAATGGATATTTCCAGAAGATTTTTTTGAACCGAAAAGGAAAATCCTTCGTGAACCTACTATCCTCTCCTAAATATGATTCTGAATCCATATCAGTTATCACATAAGCTCTATTTACAGCCAATCTTGCATTATAAATGTTTAAAAAAAGGGGATTTACTTTTAAGCAGAAACAGAAAAAGGGCAGAACGCGGAAGTTCTTAGTGAATCCCTGCGTCTTTGAAATTTAATACTAAATTCATATCAGTCATCATCTAGACTGTATCTATACCGTAGATTATGAGAAATCGATACTTTAAAATTCTGTTTTTGGTTCAAAAGCAACAGTTTTGCAAAATATTTGTTACCAACAACGGAATTACCACAACCTCACATCGTTTATATGGCATATTGTTTATATAACCATGCAACTTCATATATTTAAATATAAAACGAATTGCACAAGAGTGAAACTTTTGTATAGAAAAATCTACATGTTCCACTCTCAATCTTGCCTATACCATATATCAAAGGACTCCTCAGTAGTTGCCCACCACATTAAAAAGAAAATGGAATTGATAGTCTCTTTTTATTCCGTTCGATTTTCCTTTCATCTGCGGAAGATCTCGTCGAATTTTCTGGGTAGAGGTGAAGATATACCCAGTGTATATTCGATTTGGGTCACGCACATCGACTGCAGCCGATAACGGATGGCCCGTACTCTGGACTTGACTGATGCCGAGAATAATTTGCCATGCAGCGGATGCAAGTGGCGGATTCATATGAAACTCGGCCCTGATCAGAGAGATGGCTTCAAACACCCGGGTTTTAAAATTTTTCCAATATAGAAAATTATTATGATTAAAAGTCATCTGCATTCTTCTCTATGCAAAGTCTTTTATAGCGGTGTTTATTTATAGTGGCTGGCATTCAACAAGATTTAGTTGAAACATCATTGGTAACATGCGGAAGCGATTTTATGAAAATAATAGTTTGCAAAATCACCACCAGGGGAAATTGGCGCTATAGATCGTAGAATCAACCAAAAATACGTGAAGAGTGCATTTTCAGATTAAAATGCACATGAAGCCAAGAAAAGCACGTTCAGCAATGTTGTTGCTGTTGAGACCCAGACCGTCCGACCTCCCAGAAAGGTGTAAGGCAACTGTTTGGACAGCCGGGAAGAGCCACCCAATTTAGACCGGAACCCAGTGGGGGAGGCTTCCACAGGGACCGTACCCTCCTTCCCCTACCACCAACCTCTCGGAAGGACTTACGGACCCACATGTTTAACGTGATCGTATTCCGCGTGAACACTTGATCGTACTCCGCGTGAACACTTGATCGTACTCCACTTGAACACGTGATCATACTCCGGTGAACGTTCAGCAATGTGCTTTTTCTTATGAGCAAGAAGGCCTTAAAAATCCCCATATAGAATTGACCTATAAAATCCTAAATTACCCAATAACGTTGCGCCATATGCGAATTTAAAGCATTTTCAATGAACATTAATTCGCGCGTTAACAATCTCTTGGGGAGTTGGGGGGGGGGGGCATCTTTTAGAAGAGAGCAGAAGTTGATGGACAATTAAATCTGCTGGTGGAAGTATTATTCGAATTATATAAAAAACATAACAACTTGGAAATCCTTGAGGAAGGCAGCCAACCCCCTCCCCCAGACCCCCTGAATGGCGCCCCTATTTCTACCCCTTACAGTGCTAAATGGATTCCTGACGAAAATTTAGAAAACCAGTACATTTTGGAGGAAATTGCTTTCGCAGATTTCGAAAGGTATCGTTAATAAGTTCGATCGAGTCTCGAGTTTGCAGATGACTGGACACCAGAAATACTTTGGTTATGATAACTCTGTATATCAACTATTCAAAACCATGGTATCTGCGATTACAGTTATGTTACAACGTATTTTCTGAAATCGTGGGTGTGCGCTCAGGATACAAGGAGTCCAAGTCTCTGGGTAACTAACACGTTTATTCACAAGCACAACATAAACAGGAACATTATACATTCAACCAGCACTTAAATGCTCCACTAATTTCACAAAATAACTGATACTATTATCAAAACATTGACGTAAGTCACAGTTCAATGTAGTTCGTAACTCGTCAACCACTCTACAACTGAGTGATGACTTTTTTTTATAGACTCTCCATAGAAACTTCCGGAAGTTTATCATATTACGTAGAATATTAGTTATTTCGAGGTGTTTTTCGAAACTTCGGAAGGTCACCAAATTGGCGATAAATTTCCAAATCTGGCAACCCTTCTTCGTACTTCGGCTAGCGAAAACCCTAGACTCACGTCATCGGAAAGGATATCTTTACGGGTGTTTTCTCCGTCTGGTTCTCAAAAGAAAAGAGTTCAGTGAGGGGATATTACACGCTCGTAACAGCTATATTACATTAGCTAGATAGTATTAAGCTGGATATTTTGTATCAAAGTTTTGTAATTTTATTGTATTGTATTAGATATTTGAGCCAAATTAATTTACATGATAGATATTTTATATAAGCTCAAGTTTAAATTTTAAACTTTTAATTAAATAAATTAATTTTTTTTTTATCAATGTTATAGTGTTGGTAACGGTTAAAAATAAATATGCTTCGCATTCGCAAGAGCGCTTCCAAAACGTACGTGCAAATCCTCAAATGACTTGGTAAATTCAACTGGTGGTTTCTGATCGATTTTCTTTTTTTCCCCCCTTTTTTTTTCTTTTTCAACATTACGCTTCGGCGATAGAAAAAGAAACTATGCAAGAAAAGAGGGAAAAAATAAATCGCGATCTTGACTGCTACACGTACACAGAACAGTGAACTGCCCATGCGCCGGTAACTGTTGATCCAGCTGTAGTGTGAGATAAGATAATGGGAGAAAAAAACCTGGCTCTAGGCAAAGAAAAAGAAAATTTATGAAAGCCACTTAATTTATAGAATATTAGTGTTTCTGGGGGACAATTTACTATTTAAAATGAATATACAATTATTTACATTCCATAAAAAAAAAGAAAAAAATCTGACGTAGATAGATAGTACATGACTTTCCCTACAGCTTCAAATTCAGTTTCTTTTTCTTTCTTTCGTATCTCATTAAATTGGGTTTAATTGCACAAAACAACACAAATAATTATTTAAAATGACACTGAATGTGCAACTTAATTTCCGTTTTCGTTTTCATTTAGCGACTGAACTTCATTTAGCGACGTGGCAAAAATGCGAATAAAACTGAAATATCTAGAGAACGATTTGTCCTAGAATTATGGGGTTGGTCTTATTCTTTTTTTGTCGCCAAAAATTACGTTTAAAAGAAGCATTTAATTAATGCATTTGAGTATACGCAGTCTTTTATTTTAGATTTGACGAATTGTGCGGACCCACGAAAACACCCTTGAAACCCCTTTTTCATCCTCGAAAACCACTATCTCCTCTTAATATCTCTCATCATGCGCAGTCATAACGAATGTAAAGTAAGATCATTTAATAACATACACTTTTAAATTTCAAAATAATTTCTGGATTTTTTATTGTATTTCTACGTATCCATACGACTATGAGCCTTTTGGTAGGTGGCAAAGACATGATGAATTTCGTGAGTAATGATAGGTCATGACTCTATCAGATATGACTGAAATATAATATAAAATACTGATTTTGTAGATCTTTTGATTAGTAGCATTTAAGGACATGTGAATTTTGTGAGCATTGATGATCTATCATGACTCAGTGTCAGATGTGATTGAAATATAAAATACTTATTTTATAGATCTTTTGGTTGGTAGCATTTAAAGCAAAGGCATGATGAATTTTGAGAGCAATGATACCATGACTAGGTATGAAATATGACAGAAATATAAAATACTTATTTTGTAGATCTTTTGATTGGTAGCATTTAAAGCAAAGGCATGATGAATTTTGAGAGCAATGATACCATGACTAGGTATGAAATATGACAGAAATATAAAATACTTATTTTGTAGATCTTTTGATTGGTAGCATTTAAAGCAAAGGCATGATGAATTTTGAGAGCAATGATACCATGACTAGGTATGAAATATGACAGAAATATAAAATACTTATTTTGTAGATCTTTTGATTGGTAGCATTTAAAGCAAAGGCATGATGAATTTTGAGAGCAATGATACCATGACTAGGTATGAAATATGACAGAAATATAAAATACTTATTTTGTAGATCTTTTGATTGGTAGCATTTAAAGCAAAGGCATGATGAATTTTGAGAGCAATGATACCATGACTAGGTATGAAATATGACAGAAATATAAAATACTTATTTTGTAGATCTTTTGATTGGTAGCATTTAAAGCAAAGGCATGATGAATTTTGAGAGCAATGATACCATGACTAGGTATGAAATATGACAGAAATATAAAATACTTATTTTATAGATCTTTTGATTGGTAGCATTTAAAGCAAAGGCATGATGAATTTTGAGAGCAATGATACCATGACTAGGTATGAAATATGACAGAAATATAAAATACTTATTTTATAGATCTTTTGATTGGTAGCATTTAAAGCAAAGGCATGATGAATTTTGAGAGCAATGATACCATGACTAGGTATGAAATATGACAGAAATATAAAATACTTATTTTATAGATCTTTTGATTGGTAGCATTTAAAGCAAAGGCATGATGAATTTTGAGAGCAATGATACCATGACTAGGTATGAAATATGACAGAAATATAAAATACTTATTTTATAGATCTTTTGATTGGTAGCATTTAAAGCAAAGGCATGATGAATTTTGAGAGCAATGATACCATGACTAGGTATGAAATATGACAGAAATATAAAATACTTATTTTGTAGATCTTTTAGTTGCTATGCATTCAAGGCAGAGACATGATGAATTTTGTGAGCAATGATCTATCATTATCATAACTCGGTATCATATGTGACTGAAATATAAAATACTTATTTTGCAGATCTTTTGATTGGTAGCATTTAAAGCAAAGGCATGATGAATTTTGAGAGCAATGATACCATGACTAGGTATGAAATATGACAGAAATATAAAATACTTATTTTATAGATCTTTTGATTGGTAGCATTTAAAGCAAAGGCATGATGAATTTTGAGAGCAATGATACCATGACTAGGTATGAAATATGACAGAAATATAAAATACTTATTTTATAGATCTTTTGATTGGTAGCATTTAAAGCAAAGGCATGATGAATTTTGAGAGCAATGATACCATGACTAGGTATGAAATATGACAGAAATATAAAATACTTATTTTATAGATCTTTTGATTGGTAGCATTTAAAGCAAAGGCATGATGAATTTTGAGAGCAATGATACCATGACTAGGTATGAAATATGACAGAAATATAAAATACTTATTTTATAGATCTTTTGATTGGTAGCATTTAAAGCAAAGGCATGATGAATTTTGAGAGCAATGATACCATGACTAGGTATGAAATATGACAGAAATATAAAATACTTATTTTGTAGATCTTTTAGTTGCTATGCATTCAAGGCAGAGACATGATGAATTTTGTGAGCAATGATCTATCATTATCATAACTCGGTATCATATGTGACTGAAATATAAAATACTTATTTTGCAGATCTTTTGATTGGTAGCATTTAAAGCAAAGGCATGAAAAATTTTGTGAGCAATGATTTATCATGTCTCGGTATCATATGTGACTGAAATATAAAATACTTCTTTGTAGGTCTTTTCTAACAATGGATGGTGATAAAATAATCATTTTAGTTTCACTTCCGTCTACTATTCATTCACGCTTTCATATCTTTGCTTTGAAATAAGCACGAGGAGTTTGTGCCCTGGATATAGTTGGGTAAGGGAGTTAGGGGTGCATGACTGTTATTGATTTTTTTCAAATTGTATAGTATGTTCTTTAAAAATGCTGTGAATCAACACCACAAATCGAACATAATCATTGTTAATTTCAACGATGTCAAAAGAAAAACTTGGTAAACATCTTTTTACATAGTTCTAAGCAGGCAAATTGCTACGATTGATGATTTTAGATATGTATGTGAAAACAGAAGTTCGGGACCAGTCAGTTTTGGGATTGTCCGGTCTCGGGCTAGTTTCCTCAATCGGACATATTATCCGACTCTAGATAATTTGCCCCGACACTGAAAATTATTAGTTTTAGTTAGATATAGAGTATGTCCCAAATTAACTTTTTCACGCTAATTACGTCATTAGTGTACTGCAAACGCCATCTATGGACTAAATATTGTACGTATCAATCATTGGACTTTAAAATCACATCTATATAACGGACAAAATGATGTATTAGAGAATGAAATTAGCTATGTTTTAATTCATTCTAAAAGTGATAACCCGATAAGTGATAATGAAATTGATGATTTGGAATACGATGAAACGTTCAAAAATGATTATAAATATAAATTAATAATCATTTTTTTAATTATGGTTTTACTTGTTTTCTTTCAAAGTTAAAAAATAATTAGGTAGGCAACTTGCGGAAAAGTGATTTGACCTGAAATGATTAAGACTGCAAATTGTCTTTGGATTCCGGCCGAATTCGCACTCTGTTACTACCCGGCCGGAAAAAAGAGTTTAACATTTTGGACCGTATCTTGCCACTGTTACTGCAAATGGAAAAAATCTGATGTGGGCAGCACATGACTTTCCTTATATAATGCAATGATTTTACTACTTTTACAGTAAAAAAAAAATAGATTATTCGTATAGTAGATATTTATATTCTTTCCAAGATATTGATTTTCCGTCAATTAGTTGTCATTTTCATTGATTTAGCGTCATTTTTATCCATTTGGGGATTTTTTCCTTAATTTGGCAACATTTGAAAAATATTCCACCAAATTCGTCGCCAAAATCTCGCCAAGTGTTATGGACGGAGAAATAAGTTATTCTTACAGCAGATAAATGTCCATTGGCGTTCAAATACAAAAGTATTACTCAAAGCATCTTTTTTCACGAATAGATCTACGAGAATGATGTCACCCAATTTATCGCATGATATTACATATGAAAAGTGAACATGTTTCTCAACAGTTAATATATTTTTTATTTTATAAGATTTTTTGATAATTTTTTTTAAAAATGTGCAATATCTCAAAGAACGGTTCATTCTAACGTTTTAAAATTTATGTCAATCGTTTTCTAATGAAAAATTATATAAGAAATGTCTATTGCGTAACTTATTAGAGGGTTTGATTTGTTGATGATTTTTCCAAAATTTCACTCGAAAATTTAGGGGGATTCGGAACATTCGATTGCGTATAAAAACAATAGGCTTCCAATATTCACGGATTATAATTTTTATACCAAATTTCGTTCGAATCGATCCATTCGTTCGTCAGTTTTCGTCTCCACAGACTCACTGACACACACACACTCACACATACAGACTTTCACACGCACACACACACACATACAGACTTCACCTTAAAAATGTTCGGTTCTTGATCAGGGATGCTTGAAATGTGCCCGTCGAAAACTCGAATTTGAATTTTCGACCCCGTCACAATTCTTTCCTTATACATTATTGTATATAAGGAAAGTAATATGACAATTAAATTTTTACTTCTATATTATATGTGTGTATCTGGGTGAAGCACGTAAAAAATTGTCAACTTTTAGGATTCTTCAAAATTAGCAGTTCCATGTGGAATAAAGATTTGAGTTTTGTCTCCACGTAAGTTTTGCGTCATAAAAAATACTGAAAATCTGTTCCGTGGTGGTATTAACAGCTGCTTAAAGCGCTGCTCTGAATTGCCATAAATTTTGAAGGGAATGGCTCTTTTACTTTTCATCTATCGCTATGCGGAAAGAAATACTGTCTGGCTGCTCTCCAAATATGCATCGGGAATTATGAGCGCAATTCCGTTTCCATGATGATTAATTCCTTATCACCGTCATATCCATGTCATGCTGCTAAAAGAAGCTGGCTACTCAGCCGTTTTAAAGGGCCAGCTCGCTGTAGTGTAGAATAGTGGTTCACAAACTTTTATGGCCGCGGTCAAAAGCAAGTCAAGTACGAAAGTATGTCTTCGTCTCTTTGTACCGACCCAGAAAAACCACACTACCCAATTGCTGCCTTTTATCTAAACAGTGGACAAAATCTCCACTTTCCTTGAAGTCAAATAACATTTACTGGATAATCATGGAATTCTTAAAACGGTATTGCTTCTAAAATAGTAGATGATAGCTATTTTTACTTTCCGTATATACTTAATGTATAAGGAAAGTATTGTGAGACGGGGTCGAAAATTCGAATTCGAGTTTTCGACGGGAGAGCACGTTTCAGGCAGTGATCACGAATCGGACATTTTTGAGGTGATGTCTGTGTCAGTGAGTCTGTGAAGACGATATCTCACGAATGAATGGAGCTATTCGAATGAAATTTCTTACAAAAATCACAATCCGTGAATACTGGAAGTCTGTTGGTTTTAAACGTAATCGAATGTTCAGAACCCTCCTAAATTTTCGAGTGAAATTTTGAAAAATCATCAAAAAATCAAAACTTTTTCAAAAGTTACGCAAATAGACATTTCTAATGTAATTCTTTCCTTAGAAAACGATTGACATAAACTTTATAACGCTAGCATTAACCGTTCTCGAGATATTTTCACATTTTTCGAATAAATTTATCAAAAAATCCCATAAATAAAAATATATATATATTAACCGTTGAGAAACATGTTCACTTGTCATATATAATATCATGCGATATATTTGGTGACATCAGTCTCGTGGATCTTGCTCGTTCCATTCATGAGAAAAGATACTTTGTGTAATACTTTTGTATTTGAACGCCAATAGTCATTTATCTATTATAAGAATAACTTATTTCTACGTCCATAACGCTTAGTGAGATTTTGGCGGAATGTCGCCAACTTGACTGTTTTTAATATGTTACCAAATTAACGAAAGTCTCGCCAAATGGATAAAAATGACGTTAAATCAATGAAAATGACGACTCATTGACGAAAATTCAGCATCTTGGAAAGAATATAAGTATATATTTTAAGAATAATCTATTTTTTTACTGTAAAAGTAGTAAATTCATTGCATTATATAAGGAAAGTCATGTGCTGCTCACATCAGATTTTTGAATTTTCTCATACGATTTAAGGTGGGGAGGAACTTCTGATACATAATATAACTCAAATTTTTATACCGAAATGTTTAGTTTCTACTTTGTTGGTTCCTCTTCAAATATAGAGGCAAAGATATTCGCTTTAAATTTTAATAATGAAGCGGATGAAGCGGCAGCTGAAAATCGGCGATTTGATTTCCCACTTAGAGATGGGTTCAATTTTATAACAATCGTGTTCTGCTTCGTAATTATTACTTCTGATATGATACCGGAAATAGTGTATGCTATTTGGAAATTGAAAAATATTTTGTGGCAAGAGTGGGAACCCTGATAGTGGGAACCGTTATAATGAACTCTGATAGTGAATCAGCGGGACCTTTATAGTGAACTCTGATAAAAAATTTTATCCGTAAAATTTCGACTCGTTTATAACAGTCCGAATGTTTAGGTTAAAAAGTTAATAAACTACTTAACTTTTTAACCTTATAATTTGTTTCTTTCTATAAATAATACATTTAGTAATTAAATAATTTTCTTAAATACCTACTCCTCTAAATTTTTTTTCCAGTATTTTTATATTCTAACTTAGCACAAATATTTCAATAAAATCTATTTTAATACATATAATTTTAAAAACTAATCGACAAATCTAACATTAAAAACGAAGAATAATAATCAAAATGTTAAAATATCAAAATTTCCTAATGAATATGATTTTTTTTTTTTTTTTTTTTTTTTCTTCTGGTTATCATGCTCCTCAGATTTTTTTCACAGAAACGTATCTTTAAATTATGATGAGTGGACATATTTCTTTACTGCGTTTATAACCACATATGGTCAATTTGTGGCCCCACAAAAATATCTGCATCATTTAACCCACCGATAAAGATTGCCCATGGCAGTTCTACATGGTTTTTAAAAACAGGTACTTATTTTTTAAAAATCCTTATTTATTTTGTACTGTATTCCTTATATTTTTTTTCCATTCAAGAACAAAACTAAATAACATATTTCGTAAAGGAACATTCTCCCAGAGTACCATCCTATTTCTTAGCGTATGTTGTCTATGGCATCGGACCTGGCCCTTGAGTTTAGGTCCAGTCCACAGACCATTTCAATCGGTCTAGAGCTCGATTTTATAAATTCAGATCGGATCGAACCGGGCCCAGTTGGTGTTTAAAAAGAGTTGGACGAATTTTGATCGATGCAATAATTGCACTCTCGGGTAAAATTTCCACAGGGTACATAAAATGACGTTTGGCCCCCCCTTGCCTTCTATTGTATACTAATCTATGTAACACTGTACGGGCGCCTGAAATGTCACCGTACAGTGCAAAAGAATTGTCAAATAGCCCTAATATTATCAAAGTGTGTGCTGCGATAAGATTAGAGCACATATATTCAAAACAATGCAAGCAGACATCGCTGACAACGCAACTTTATACACAGACATTGAATTGAAAAAAAAAAAAACAAGTACAGATCGGCACGTGCCGACTTAAGCCTGAAGATACTTCTAAATCAAGAACCGGAGCAGAATACTCTTGCGTCTCGGCCCAACCGAATAACAGTTTTTTAAATGTGTCAAATTTATGAATTTATCTTATTATTATTTGTGGCGATAAGAATCTAAAAGAAATCATTAGTTATACTTTTAAATACAAAATACATTTAAGGACTTTTAATGTATTATATAATGTTAAATTCATTAAGATGACCTGGCCGTTGATTCTCATATAGTGGAATTGTTATTTAATGTACATTGCTATGTTGTGCCGCAATAAACCCTCCAATTATTTTACTTTTCGTGTGAGTCCTGTAAAGGTATATTATTAAATTATTACAAAGATTAGACCAATTTAAACTTAACAAAAGCATTTATTAAAGATACAAAAAAAAAATTCAATTCCAATACATTAACTATTCTTCCTATTAATTATTTATTAAGATAGCATGTGAGAGGGGAGCACGTGAGACCCTGAACCATATACCTGACGTATTTATTGATCTGTGGATGATTGATGAACTTCAATCTGGGCCTTGTTAGCAGCACTTGGTCAATCTCGTCTGTAATTACCGCATCAACTCGAAGTGTAATGCCCACTCGTAACTTCATTGAATACTGCTAACTGACACACTCCACTTATTTCATGCTATTAGGCATCTTCCTTAAGTCATTTTAGTATATCGCATTTTTAAGTCACAAAGTCATGATTGTCTTATTTCTGGTCTGCTCTTGTCTCAAAATTCCATCTGTCTTCGTTATTTCTCAAAGTATGTATGATCTCCATCTATTTTCGTCTACATCTCATCTCGTTCTCTCTTCGTCTGTGATTCCTTCGGTGGTGGTGGTGGTGGTGGGCGGGGGGGGGGGGGGGAGCTCCGCCTTTACTTCTTTGGCGCTCATTGGTTAACCCTTACCCAATTGCACCATTGCACATTTAGTATGGCCCAGCTCAGCCCCTCTGGTATAGCACCCCTAAATTTATAGTCTTTTGACCTTAAAGTTCAAGTCCTCATAAACCCTGGTGCCAGCCAGACTATAGCTTTGTTTGCCGTCGTAGGCATCATAAATACTCACATAAAATTGTCTCATTAAATGTGAGAACACTTTCTGGTCTCACATTATTATTATTATTATTATTTTTAATTCTGCCCCGAAATAAGCTGTAAAGCATTTTTAAAAACATTTATATATCCGTAGCTGAAGTTTACATATCGTTCATACCAGTGCTGTAGTCGTAAAAAAAAAAACAAAGGGTAAACATGGACGCCCGCAGAATTTTTTCCAGGGGGAGGCACATACACTTACTACCTACACTTTTCGGGGGGTAGGCCAAAAAAACATGTACACACACACCCGGCCGCCCATCTTGTTGCTCTATGTCTAAGGATGAGCCGGACGGTCCGGGCTTTCGGCAAACACCACGCACATACATGTATATATATATATATATATAGGAAATCCATAAGCCAGGGGGCGACCACCCCCTTGCCCCCCCCCCTCCGGGCGCCTATGGGGTATATTCGAAGGACAGGGGGAAATGTTCGAATTAATCGAAGATCAAATTATCGAGGAAAAAAAATGGCCTATTAATTTTATATTACAGGAAAGGAATAGTGGAACTTTGAAGAAACTTCGACTTAAGCAGAAATTCGTGTTCACAAGGTTCGAGTCATTGGGAGTTTATTGTATTTATGCAAAGCAAAATATGCAGACTAGCGTCGGGTGATATTTCAATTTGAAAATCTCACTATATTAATATTTAACTGTGATATAAAATAATTACAGGAAATGTTAAGGGAAAAATATTTAAACACATATAAAGTAGGATGTAATTTTGTTTTATTTTAATAAATTTTAAGGCCTGCCTCTATCATTTTCATTGAAATATTTTACAAACTGCTTGACGAGAGAAATCCGTCTCTGTGTCTTTTTTTGTAGCGCATACTCTTGATCTATTGTCAACTGAAAAGCGATGGTCGGCCAACCAAGAATTTACAAATTTTTCCGGTTGAAAGTGTTCTATAGGTGGTCCATTTGCATTAATAAACATTAGATTGGAGACGTTTGAAATCAATAAAGATGATCTCAAATCTGTTACTATGTTGTTCATTAAGCAAAGCGTTTTGCAAAGCGTGTACGTAGTTTTTAAGAAAAAGCAGAGGGTATACCGAATTTGCTGGAAAAACCAGAAGGTATACGGCGTATACCGCCGTATACCCTCCAGTACAGCCCTGGTTCATACCCGTCATCTACAGTGCGCGAAAAAAGTATAAGAACAAGCGAAAACTCGTCGAATCTAGAAATCTTTTAGAAGGAAATGTATGCAAAGTTCTTAAGTAAAAATATTGATATAATTAAGTTCTTTTTCATGTAAATTAGTTAAATTTTCCAAAAATAAATATTTATAAATTTTAAGACCATATGATCTTGGAAAAAAGTATAAGAATAACTGTTTTTGCATCTAAAATTATAGTAAAATTTGCATATTTGAAAGCAGAAAATGACCATTTCAAATATAAAGACTGGGTTTTCTAAAGAAAATTTACACTTGCCTCATTTCTTCACGATTTTTGTACGATGCCAAAAAGAACTCATCTGTCTGACTTTGAAAAGGGGAGAAATTCTTGCTTTTAAAGAATGTGGATTGAGTGGGCATGAAATTTCGAAAAAAATTAAAAGATCTAAAACTGTAGTTTATAATTTACTAAAAGAACCTGGAATGTATGGAATGAAGAAACGAACTGGAAGACCAGAAATTTTAAAGCATCCACTGAAAAGAATGAGAGAAAGAGCGTGCGAGAAAAAAAGAAACTGCAAATGAAGTTAAAAGAAATTTGGACTTACCATCTTTCACACGAACAGTTCAAAATGTTTTGAATAAACATGCGAATATTTGGTGTGGAAAGTTAATGTCACGTCCGCCTCTTAAAAAGGAGCATAAGGAACGAAGACAGGAAATTAAAAGAAAATACATTTCTATCGGTCCAAAATGGATTGATGTAATCTTTTCGGACGAGAAGAAGTTCAATCTTGATGAGCCAGATGGTTTTCGCTATTTTTGGTATAATCTGCGTAAAACTAAAAAAGTTTTTTCCAAACATCAATACGGTGGGGGCACAGTAATGATTTGGGGCGCTTTTGCAGCATACGGAACCACACCTATAGTCTTTATCAACCACAAAATGAACTCTGACAAATATGTTGATATGTTAGGCGAATATTTGTTACCTGAGGCCCCACTAATAACTTCAGGAGACTATATTTTCCAATAGGATAACACTTCCATACACATTTCTAAGAGTGCAAAACTCTGATTTGAAGCTAATTCAGTAATTTATTTGATTGACAGGTGAGGAGTCCCGATCTCAATCCAACAGAAAATTTATGGGGGCCTTCTAGCCCTATAAGTTTATAAAAATGGCACACAATATCATTACAAACAGGATCTTGTGTTAGCCATCAAACAATCTTGTAAGAACATTTCCATAGACACTTTAAAAGAAATTTCAGTATCGATGACCTCTCGGCCTATTCAGGTATTTGAAAAAAATGGTTGTTCTCTTGATTATTAAGAGAAATATTAAGTAATTTAGAATATATCCTTATACTTTTTTCTATATTTTCTTTAGTAATAATCTTTATAAGGTCAACTTTTGTAAGGTTCATATTTGTTGTTTTATGTGTTGTAAATGCTATTGTATAATTTCATATTAGAGGTCAGAAATATCAAAAATTCATTTTGATAAAGTGAAAATAAAGTATATTTTCATTCAATTATATGTTGTCCTTATACTTTTTTCGCGCACTGTATATCCCTTTTGCTTTGCATGCATTTGAAAGTTAAATAAATAACTCATTCAGTGTTGGTTTATTTTTATACATACACTAAGTAACAATTAAAATATGTCTAAAATTCATTTTAAAGCCCATCCATATCCAAGAGGTTTAAATTCTGACCATTGAAGTACGAAATCCAAACTTGCAGATCATGAGTTTAAACCTTCAGTTAAATGGTCACATATTCCCCTTGCCTGAAAACTATAAACATATATCTATATATTTTAATCTTTTTTAGATACCTGAAATTATTAATTTTCAGACTTAAATTATATGAAAAGGTTAGGCCGGAAATTTGATGTTCAAAGCCAGAAATTGAGATTAAATAAGGACCTGATTTATGCACGGACCTGCAAGACTAAAACCCTGGGCACCAAATGAACTAAAATATTTGTACATAGTTATTTTATGCTTAAATTAAAACACAGATTTTGAGCGATTTTATTTCAATTTTCATCATACACACTTAGAGACAACTTTAAAATAAGACTTTCCAGACTTCCATAGCTGCAGTCAGTGTTTCTTTCAGACATACCTCCGGGGGCGAAGCGTCCTGGAGACATTTTATGTTAACTTAGTTTCTATTTATGTGACACAGCATTTAAATATATTTATATAGGGCAAATAGAAAACTTGTCCCCCCCCCCCTTAAAATTTCATTCAACGCCCCGGTCAAGAAGTCCTGAAAGAAACACTGGCTGCAGCATTAGCCTTTCAATTTAAATGGTACCCTTACCGACAATAAAATAAACACCTGGCTTGGCCTTTATATGCCTCCATGGCCATTATTCTGAAAGGGATATCATATTACCATATGAACGTTTGGCCTTGGACACCAAGACAGGCTCAATGATAATTGATTTTATCGGGATATTAAATCAAAGTACAGTACTCTTATAGCTACCGTACATTACTAAAATACTTGTCTCGAAATTAAGAAGTCGGAAAAGTAGCATAACCAAGATCTCAGAAATTGAAGAGAGTCAATGACCGAATGTAAGGAGTTTATACAGGTAGTACTAGGTTTCTGTTTTAATATGAACCCAATGCAGAACTAATGTAATAAAGAACTACTGTAACTTTAGCAGTGAGGGTGTTTAACACACCCATTCCAATACCATTGAGTGGATGTAGAGCATCGTTATCATCAACGAACATCGTCATTTTCCGGTATAATGCATTTATGATGAGCTGCTTAACCATTTATGATGAGCTGCTTAACCATTTATGATAAGCTGCTTAACCTTTGTAAAAAAACCTTGCTGCCTTAACCGGGAATCGAATCACGAATTTTCGTACTAGCCAGTCAAAGCGCTACCGTTGAGTTAGTTACTGGGACTCTTATCCTCAAAGTGTACTCTGCTTTCTCCACCCTCTAATGACACATAGACGTACAACTGATAATCTGACTGACCACCCCCTGCTATTTTTACCCCAGGTTAGCCTCCTGCTGCTATTGAAATCGGCACTTAATATACCAGAGTCCACTGAATCCGTGCTAGTCGTTCTATGGTCACTTTCAAACATCCGACATCTTTTCACTAACCTACAGGGTTGATTTGTTCGGGTTCCATTGTAAAGAACCAACCGGGAATCGACCACAGATCTTCGTACTGAACGCGTGTTCTACCGTAGAGCTAATGGAATTGCAAGCTTTTATCGTCGAAGTGGACTCTGCACCCCTGCCGGTTCACCGGTCCTTTGCCATTTTAAAATGAGGACTAAGGACATCATACCACTATGATGTCCTTAATCCTCGAAAATTTCCCTGTTTTGTATTATTGCATTATAAAAGCGCCACCTAGAAAAAAATTCATAGAACAGGAAAATGGATATTTGTAGCAAGCAATTGCGTAACCAAGGGACTCTTTAGATTCATACCTCCCTATTGGCAAAACAATATACACAACCGTCCTCCCCCCCTTCCCCTTTGATAGAAAAACCCGTTCCCCTTTCTGAGATCCGGACTATACATATAGATGTCTACAAATATAATTTAGTTTTTGTGCTGTATAGATTGCATGATGTTTGGCCTCTTGCGTACATTGTTAAACACCCCTCCCCCTCCCAAAGTATGAGTTACTTTTGTGTAGATTTCCAAATAATAAATATATAGCCCCCTATATGGGCTCCCATAAAACTTTTCCGGGGGGGATTCAAATATAAGGCGTACGACATGGACTAGCTTGATATCTACCTTTATGACCTTGAACGTCCAGGGAGGGGTGCAGTACTCTCCCCTCTTGGGCGCTCATAGCCCACTATTTGATTGTCTTACTTATTATATAATTATTTTCCCTTTTCCATTTCCAGTATTTCTTTAACATTTATCTTATCACTAAGCTATTAACTTTTTAACTGGGTTTCTCCTTATTTACTTTTAAATTGTTCTCTTCTTTACTAGAGTGGTTATACAGTAAGCGCCTCCTGCGCAAATATTATCCGTATTTCTATGCTTCATCATTGTACTACGTCTACGGTATCGTGAGTGCTGTATTTCCGACATTGTGCAGTACATGGTGTTTAAGAGAATGCTAGACATCAAGAGCATAGCCGGGGATTTGGGGATCATAGTTTCGCCAAGAAGATAGTAACTGTGAAACCATGGTCCAAGGGTAGTGCAAGTATGACCAGAAAGTTTAAAATTTTCAAGAACAAGAAGTTAAAAATATTTAATATTGTTCACGAGGTGATTCTGAAACTTTTTTATTATTCAATATTTTTATTATTCAGTAAGTGTATTATCACCTATTGCATCATTTTTACTTTCCTTATATACATAATGTATAAGAAAAGTATTGTGACGGGGTCGAAAATTCGAATTCGAATTTTCGACGGGAGAGCATGTTTCAAGCATCCCTGATCACAAATCAAACATTTTTGAGGCGGTGTCTGTGTGTGTGTGTGTCAGTGAGATTGTGGAGACGATATCTCACGAACGAATGGAGCGATTCGAATGAAATTTGGTACAAAAATCACAATCCATGAATACTGGAAGCCTGTTGTTTTTAAACGCAATCGAATGTTCAGAACCCCCTAAATTTTCGAGTGAAATTTTGAAAAAAATCAAAACCTTTAATAAAGTTACGCAAATAGACATTTCTTACGTAATTTTTCTTTAAAAAACCAATGACATAAACTTTAGAACGCTAACATGAATCTTTCTTGAGATATTGCACATTTTTCGAATAAATTTATCAAAAAATCACATAAATTAAAAAAAAATATTAACTGTTGCGAAACATGTTTACTTTTCATTTGTAATATCATGCCGTAAATTGGGTGACATCATTCTCGTGGATCTAACTAGTTCCATTCATTAGAAAAGATACTTTGAGTAATACTTTTGCATTTGAACGCTAGTAGTCATTTATTTGCTGTAAGAATAACTTATTTCTCCGTCCATAACGCTTGGCGAGATTTTGGCGACGAATTCGGCGGAATGTCGCCAACTTGGGGACATTTTTAAATGTTGCAAAATTAACGAAAATCTTGCCAAATGCGTAAAAATGGCGACTAATTGACGAAAATTCAATATCTTGGAAATAATATAAGTATCTACTATAAGAATAACCGATTTTTCTTACTGTAAAAGTAGTAAATTCATTGTATTATATAAAGAAAGCCATGTACTGCGCCCACATCAGATTTTTTATTTTAAATTCAATATTGAATATTTTTAACTTTCTGTATAAGCTTTAATATCTTACCTGAAATCGTAATATGTCAATATCTAACTTTGTTGATTATAAGTCTTTGACATTTATAATTTGTATATAATGACTCTTTTGCATGTAACAGTATTTCGATGCGTGTTTTATTTGGTTGGCTACATGACTTGTATATTTTATCTTGTATATTACGTGACTTGCAACATCTCTATTACGTTTTTAAATATTCTGTTCTTAAATTTGCTACTAATAGCACATTTTGAGCTACTTGTTCAGAATTCTATAAATATAGACGCAAAAAATGAAAGAAAAAAACTGGTTGCAGCCAATATAAAGTCTAACGGGTCTTAAATTTTAGTGTCGCAGGAAAAACAAAATCAGACGTCCATCTCTACACACAACTCGTAAATTACTTTGTAATAGATCGTACGTACCCTCATTGGCGTGGACACTCGAACGTTATCAAAAATTATTTTTGGAGTTATCTCAAAGAGGTTTATCTTCACAACGAGTTCGTGCTGCAATGGAGCTTCGTTGCTAGGCAGATTACATAACCTTCCTGTTATAGGAAAGACTCAATATAACTTTTCTTTTTTTTATGTAACAAGATAAGGCTTATTCTCAGGCTTGTTTTTCTCGATAACACATTTTTCTTTGGTTTCTTTTTTATTGTGCTTTTTTTCTTTCATAAAAGCATACTACAGCTACCTCATTCCACTTTCAATCGTTGCCATTGAAGAACTTTCGATTAAGACGCACTTGTTGACGGTGTTTGGTCTTTCAAGCGTCGTAAACACGCGAGTAACATCAGAAGCCGTACAAGTCTGTCACACCTTTAACAAGCCAAAGCTGATAAGATTTTAAATTTTACGAAAGTAAAAAATATGTAAAGGAATTTTCAGTTTGAAAGAGAAATTTTAACACAATATTTAAAAATATAAAACTTTGTCATTCTCCAAATAGTCTTCTCTCTCCTTACATGAGGCAAGGCCATATTCCAAGCTTGTCGGTCGTTGTACCGCTTCGATCGATAGAAGGCACTCCTATAACGGAGTAACAAACTCTATTGCTGTCACGATAGTGTTTATTGCTCCGCTATAGGAACGCCCTCTATCGGCCAACCGAGAACTTCAAATGACAACCTTAGAATAATGCCCCTGACCCATAACTATAGACAAGTAGCTAGAATGTAGATTTCTGAGTGATAAGCTCACCCTGAAAATAAGATACCCTAATATGAAAGTTATGGAAATTATTTAATGGAATTTGCCGTAAGTTTTACCTGAAAAAACAATTCTGTCTTTTGCTGTCTTCAAAGAATCGGTGCCCTCACCTTTCAGTTACTTTCAGATTGAGTTACCCTGAAAATAAGATACCCTAATATGAAAATTATGGAAATTATTTAATGGAATTTGGCGTAAGTTTTACCTAAAAAAACAATTCTGTCTTTTGCTGCCTTCAAAGAATCGGTGCCCTCACCTTTCAGTTACTTTCAGATTGAGTTACCCTGAAAATAAGATACCCTAATATGAAAGTTATGGAAATTATTTAATAGAATTTGCCGTAAGTTTTACCTGAAAAAACAATTTTGTCTTTTGCTCTCTTCAAAGAATCGGTGCCCTCACCTTTCAGTTGCTTTCAGGTTGAGGACAACGGCAGTAAGAAATAGTAAAGCGAACCCAAGTTTGACTCGCTGCCAGGAAAACTACCCAAAATAAGAATCCAGTTGACAACAGTTTTCTGGAAACTCGACACAACGCAAGTGGGCATGAAAGTTATTATGAATTATTTCAAGGCTAGTTGAATTACTTCAACTCTCTTAACCTGCCGCTTCAGATGGCGACTGGCATTTCTAAATAGTGCAATTACAGGACTCGTTTGTATGCAAATTTTTGCCCGCGATATTAAGATTCGGCGCGCATTTTGAATGTGGAATTGCCGAAGTGGCGGGCAAGCAGAAATTTAAATTGTAGAATTAAGCATGCGTAGATTATGAATTAGGTAATTAATATCACATGCAAGGAAAGCATAATAATAGTTCTTTCAAATATGATTTACTTAGATTAAAACTTTGATTGACAGACTAGGCTGTTGTTCAGGATACGTAGCTACGTAGAAGAATTTTCCCCTCCAGCCGTTTCAGTTTTCTCATATTAATCTATGGAAAATAGTTCCTAACCTTCAGCTCACTTAGGTTTTAGGTTATTTAAGTTATCTGGGGGAAGGGGAGGTGTACTTTGTCAAGTATGGAATCAATCGAGATATTTTGATAAGCCCTTTAAAGTGAAAGGTAAGAAACTATAGTAGTAACCATTTAGACCAACAATACAGATTTTTTAAAAACCTAGTTGTAAAATTTGAAAAAAGAAAAAAATATATTTGGATTCTGGTATGAGAAAATCGAGTTGTAAAAATTCAGAAAAATCGTCAAAAAAAAAAAAAAAAAAAAAAAAAAAAATGGCCTTTTAAACCCTGATGGAGGAACTCTGTAAAATGAATCCATGGTTGCCACTCAGATTTATTTATTCATTCCCACATGCCTACGAAATAGTTGTCATAGTAACGCATTCGCCTTTGAATATCAATTAAGAATACTTAAATATGAATATATTTAAATATGATTATTTAAATATATTTAGATATATTATTTAAATATGAATATATTTTTCTTTTAATTTTAGGAATCCAATATTTAAACATTGTTATTTATACAGGAAAATTTTTATTTTTAATTCACGTTTAATAAATCTAATGTGGAAAACCCAGGTCGTCCGACTCATCCAGAGGACTTGAGCAACTATTTGGACGATCGCATAAATCTAATGTATTACTTAGCGGAAGATCACATTTTCTCTTATACCTCTGTTTACAAGTTAACCTTAAAAACGTAATATAAATTTCTTTTTAACACTTTACAACAAAGTTAAAAAGTGGTTATGACTTTGTTTATTCTGTCTGTCTGTCCGTTAGCACGATAACTGCCGTAAAAATAACTTAATCAAAATGAAATTTTAGTATGTTGTTCAGACGGTCTGTAGGACCTATGGGAATATAAATGAATAATATCACCCAAGTAGTTTTAGATTGTATCCTGGTTGAAAAAATGAAATACATTTAGCCCTATGGGACCTCATTTTTCAAACATTTTTTAAGCGGATTTAAAATTCACAAATTGCTTCGAAAATTTCAGGTAATATTCATATTGTTCCATAAAATATATAAAAAAAAATTCAGCGAAATATATTCAGTAGTTTTTTAAATAAAAATTAAAATAATAATTGCACCTCTTATATGAAGCGATCACGTGACCATGATATGAAAAGATCACGTGACCCACTTCAAAATTATATATGGCGTCCATCTTGTCTCAAAATCGTGATTTTTAAAGTCCTTTTTAATTTATATTAAGTGTTGTATCCGTCCTAAAACCACTTTATTTTTGCTTAAATTCTGTGCATCTACATACCGAAACAACGCAATTACAATACATTTGAGTTTAAATGCTCATCCAAATTTGATTATTTCTACAATGAAGCCTATTTTTCACTTATGTAAAATGTAAACAGCAAAATATGTAGAATGAGTTGTATTAGTATTGCTGTATTTCTTTAACACAAAATAATTTAGCTCATGGAGTCTCCATAGCTGATATGAATGAAATATTAATTGATTTTACAAAGATAAGGACAATTTTTTTCGATAAGATTTTTTCGATAATTTCGATTTTTTTCGATAATTTTTTTCGAAGTTTTAAGCATAGAGTTTAATTACTTGTAGCTCCATGGTCTTAATTTTTAAATAAAATAAATTATTATATTATTGTGATGAATGAAATGATTGGGAAATTGTTTATGAATGAAATGCTGCTTCTATGGAGAGATCCAGGCGTGTTATTTTTTCTATGACGTCATTTGAATGAATTTCAGTTATTTTCGATGAAATTTCAAATATAATAAATTATCATAGTATTACGATAATTCTAAAATTATTACCGAGGAATGTATCGCATTTTAGAGATGTTTAAACCAGGCAATTTATATTTCAATGCTGTCATTTGAATGAAGTTCATTTTTTTCTATGAAGGTTTAAGTTTTCAAATATAATAAATTAATGAAGTATTGTGATAAGTTTTAAAATATTACCGAGGAATGTATTGCATTTTAGACATGTTTAAAAAAATTGCATTGAAGTTGGAAAGTGTTTCATAATCAATGCTTTAAGCATGATTGATCTTTCTTCTTTTATATTATTATTATTTCTCATATTTAGGATTCTCATTTTATTTTGAATTTAACATGTCACATATTTCTAAATGAATTTTTTTCATCTAAAACTGCCATGAAAAACCGATATAGTCAAAAAAGGTCTAATTCAGCGATTTTTTCGGGCGGTACGTTAGTTTGACTACGTTTTTGCGACGGATAGATAAATTATGTACGCTGTAGGACTATATTATGAATAACAAGTAAAATAGTCATTCAATGTGATGAAAAAGTTCGTTATTGAATTTAATATAAGGAATAGCAACGTAATCGTAATTATTTACAATTACGATTGCTAACATGCATATACACACACACTAATATACATATACACGCACACTAACATACGATATGCACTCACAGACGTTATATTTATTCACATACCCCCACGCACTAACATATTCACACACCTTCAAAACGTTCGATTCGAATTCGGGAGTGCTCTTCCGTCGAAAACTCGAATTCGAATTTCGACCCCGTCCCAATACTTTCCCTATTCATTGTACTCTGTAGGGAAAATATTAGAGACATTATTCTTTTGTGGATAATCCCGGGAGCAATATTCTCCGAAGCATGTATCCACTTGTGACGTCACTATCTACGAATATTTAATTCTAAGTACATAATGGATGATCAAAAGTCTCAAAGGATACATGGAAGAATATTCGCCTATGGATATTATGCGCATAATTCTGCCGCGGAATATATTCACTTCACTCACCATATACACATATCTAATTCTTTTACTGATGCATATTAGTATACAATTCGTCTGTTTTATTTCTGATGCCAAAAGACAACCGTTTAATTCCCCACCGAAATCCTCTGAGACGATAACGCTCCTGCTTTTACCGAGTAAATACGTCTCGAATGCTATCTGTTAAGCCTACCTGCGGATTACGTTCCCCACAGAAACGATTAAATCTGATTTATTGTATTTGATTTTTCCTTTCATTACTGCTTTGATTGTTGGAAGCTATCAGAGATGTCTTCTGTTGGGAGATATGATTAACAAATATCTGCTTATTCCGACGTTAAATTAATGTCGGAACTAATTATATAGAAAGCATATTTGTAGCGATTTGTTTAATCTTGTATTTTTAGCACTCATGAGAGTTATAGAATTGTATTGTTTCGTAACAAAGGGATGATGGTTGACCTTCGATCTTAAGCACGACGATTCCTAAACTTGACCTTCATGCTTAAACGTAGTCTTTACTAATACATTTAAAATGATTTTTATATAGCACTTTAAGAAATAGGTGTGCCGCTATTTCTTCCTACAGTTTTAGATACAAATTTGGTACGTTCTTTGCATAGCACTTTCAAAAACGGGCGCGCCTGTCTGTACCTCTTCCTACAGTTTTTAACCAATTCTTTTCACATTCACTGGATGGAAAGTATTAGATTGCAGAATAGAAATAGAAATATTAAATTATATCGTACGTCCCAAATGTGGGATTGGTCAAAACCCTCGCATATATATAAATTTCTGGAACTTAGGAAAGAAGGCCTAGGAAAATTGAGTGACTATAATTGTTTCGAGGGCGCTTTGAGCCCCCATCCTCTTAACAGATTCAACTCAATTATGTAGCTGCAATTGTTTGGAGGGCGACTTTGCCTCCTCAGATCAAAAGCAGTGTGCTCTTAACAACCGCTATGAAGCAACTGCAATTTTTTACTTTCCCTGCAATACATGGTAATGTATAGGGAAAGTATTGGAATCATACCGAAAATCACAACTCGAGTTTTCGACGGATCTACACGTTTCGAGACCCCTAGAATACGAAAAAACCATTTTTAGCGTGACGTCTGTGCGTGTGTCTGTCTGTCTGTCTGTGTGTCTGTCTGTCTGTCTGTGTGTCTGTCTGTCTGTCTGTCTGTGTGTCTGTCTGTCTGTGCAGATTTTGTATCCACTGTAACTAAAAAACTAATGGACCGAATTTCACAAAATTTGGTAGGTAAGTCACTTGTGGGCGGGGCTGGTGCTGATTAGTTTTGGGTACGATTCGGAATAAAAGAACCCGCATTTTTTTGCGAAATGGCCCGCAAAAGCTTGTATCCACTCTAGCTGAAAAACTAATGGACCGAATTTCACAAAATTCGGTAGATAAGTCACGTATAGGTCACTCTGGTGCTGATTAGATTTTGGTACGATTCGGAAAAAAATAACCTGCCTTTTTTTGCAAAACGGCCCGCAAAAATCTTCAAAATCTAAACTAAAGAACTAGGTATACTCAGATATATCCATAAAATGCCCGTTTAATACGTAATGTTTAACGACGAAAAGAATAAGACCAACCCCATTACACTAGGACTAGCCGTTCTCGAGATATTTTAGTTTTTCGTACTTTCCCTACGCCACCTTTGAAAATAAGCCCGGTTACCGAATGAGAACGAAAATTGAATAAAAGTGAAATAAATGTAATTAAAATAAAGAGAACGTGGATATAAGTCTGCAGGGAAAGTCATGTGCTGCCCACATCAGATTTTTACTTTCCCTGCAATACATGGTAATGTATAGGGAAAGTATTGGAATCATGCCGAAAATCGCAACTCGAGTTTTCGACGGATCTACACATTTCGAGACCTCTAGAATACGAAAAAACTATTTTTAGCATGACGTCTGTGTGTCTGTCTGTCTGTCTGTGCAGATTTTGTATCCACTCTAACTAAACACTAATGGACCGAAACTAAAAAACTAATGGACCGAATTTCATAAAATTTGGTAGGTAAGTCACTTGTGGGCGAATCTGGTGCTGATTAGTTTTGGGTTCGATTCAGGATAAAAGAACCCGCCTTTTTTTGCGAAATGGCCCGCAAAATCTTGTATCCACTCTAGCTGAAAAACTAATGGACCAAATTTCACAAAATTCGGTAGATAAGTCACTTGTGAGTCACTCTGGTGCTGATTAGATTTTAGTACGTTTCGAATAAAAATAACCTGCCTTTTTTTGCAAAATGGCCCGAAAAAATCGCCAAAATCTAAAATAAAGAACTACGTATGCTCAAATATATCCATTAAATGCTTGTTTAATACGTAATTTTTAACGAAGAAAGAATAAGACCAACCCCATTACATTAGGACGAGCCATTCTCGAGATATTTTAGTTTTTTTTGTATTTTCTCTACGCCACCTGTGAAAATAAGTCCAGTTATCAAATAAGAACGAAAATTGAATTAAAAGTGAATTAAATTTAATTAAAATAAAGATAACGTTGATATAAATCTGCAGGGAAATTCATGTGCTGCACACATCAGATTTTTTCTTATCAGTTGATAAGAGCACATTGATTTTGATCTGAGGAGGCTAAGACGCCCTTGAAACAATAGTTACCTAATTTTCCTATAGAAAGAAAAATATCAGAAAATTATATTCTCAGAAGCAGCAGTTTTATTTATTGTGTATTACCCCCAAGTTCCATGACAAATGTGCGTTGCTTCCAGTACTTTTTACTCTCCCTGCAATACATGGTAATGTATAGGGAAAGTATTGGAATCATGTCGAAAATCGCAACTCGAGTTTTCGACGGATCTACACGTTTCAAGACCTCTAGAATACGAAAAAACCATTTTTAGCGTGACGTCTGTGTGTGTGTCTGTGTGTCTGTCTGTCTGTGTGTCTGTCTGTCTGTGCAGATTTTGTATCCACTCTAACTAAAAAACCAATGGACCGAATGTCACAAAATTTGGTAAGTAAGTCACTTGTGAGCGAGTCTGGTGCTGATTAGTTTTGGGTACGATTTGGAATAAAAGAACCTGCCTTTTTTTTTGCGAAATGGCCCGCAAAAGCTTGTATCCACTCTAACTGAAAAACTACTGGACCGAATTTCACAAAATTCGGTAGATGAGTCACTTGTGGGATACCCTGGTGCTGATTAGATTTTGGTACGATTCGGAAAAAAATAACCTGCCTTTTTTTTGCAAAATGGCCCGCAAAAATCGTCAAAATCTAAACTAAAACACTAGGTATACTCAAATATATCCATTAAATGCTCGTTTAATACGTAATTTTTAACGACAAAAATAATAAAACCAACCCCATTACACTAGGACTAGCCGTTCTCGAGATATTTTAGTTTTCCTTATTTTCTCTGCGCCACCTTTGAAAATAAGTCCGGTTACCGAATGAGAACGAAAATTGAATTAAAAGTGAAATAAATTTAATTAAAATATAGAGAACGTTAATATAAGTCTGCAGGGAAAGTCATGTGCTGCCCACATCAGATTTTTGTTAAACCGAGCGCAACAATGCTTAATTCTGAAACAGATGCTTACTCCTCAATTCCGTTGCATGACGCGAGATGACATAACAATCATGACCTGATTCAGTCGCTATACTAATGATTATAAATGCATGTACCTATACAAAGGTAAATTGAGTGATCATGCTTTCTGTCATTATATCTTTTGGATGATTCTATAGTATGTCTTCGGTGACTTAGCTAAATTTAACTGAAATGTGGCGCAAATCGAGTTTCTTTTTTCTTTTCTTTTTTTTTTTTTTTGTAAACATTTTGCAAATTTTACAAGAAATTTTTTGAAAAATCTGTATTGTTAAGTGATCACAATTATAGCATGATGCCCTTCATCCAAATGATCACAATTATGGCATGTTGCCCTTCATTTTAAAGGACTTGAAAAAATCTTTCAATTTATACCAAGTTTGACAATGTATCTCCTCGTGGAGGGATTAATGACGTCACGAATACAAAAATTGTATTGAAGCTATTTTTACTCTATAATGCTTGGAATTTAAGTTTCGTGATCATTAACCATAAATAACCCATTTTATGCATAATTGTCACATTTTGTCCTATGTTCCCATGTTAAAATAAGTTTTCGTTCGAATTTCTAAAAATTCTATAGTTCTAGATATTTATTTCTTTTTAATAACAAAGCCCGATATAAAGTTTCGTGAAAATCGATTACTTTCCTTATATACATAATGTATAAGGAAAGTATTGTGGCGGGGTCGAAAATTCGAATTCGAGTTTTCGACGGGAGAGCCCGTTTTAAGCATCCCTGATCACGAATCAAACATTTTTGAGGTGATGTCTGTGTGTGGGAAAGTATGTCTGTGTGTATGTGTGTGTGTGTGTGTGTGTCAGTAAGTCTGTGGAGACAATAACTGACTAACGAATGGACCGATTCGAACGAAATTTGGTACAAAAATCACAATCCGTAAACACTTGAAGCCTATTGTTTTTATACGCAATCGAATGTTCGGACCCCTCCCCCCCCCCTAAATTTTCGAGTGAAATTTTGAAAAAATCGTCAAAAAATCAAAACCGCTAATAAAGTTACGCAAATAGACATTTCTTATGTAATTTTTAATTAAAAAACGATTGACATAAATTTTAGAACGCTAACATGAACCGTTCTCGAGATATTGCACATTTTTCAAAAAAATTATCAGAAAGTCATATAAAATTAAAAAAAATATTTCCTATTGAGAAACATGTTCACTTTTCATATGTAATACCATGCGATAAATTGGGTGACATCATTCTCGTGGATCTAGCTCTCTCTATTCATGAAAAAAGATACTTTGAGTAATACTTTTATATTTGAACGGCAATAGTCATTTTTCTGTTGTAAGAATAAGGACGCCCCAGGCGGACGGAACTTATTTCTTCGTCCATAACGCTTGGTGAGATTTTGACGACGAATTTGGCGGAATGTCGCCAACTTGGCGACATTTTTAATTGTTGCCAAATTAACAAACATCTCGCCAAATGGATAAAAATGACGCTAAATCAATGAAAATGACGACTCATTGAAGAAAATTCAATATCTTGGAAAGAATATAAGTATCTACTATAAGAATAACTGTTGTTTTAACTGTAAAAGTAGTGAATTCATTGCATTATATAAGGAAAGTCATGTGTTGCGCACATCAGATTTTTATATTTCGTAATTATATGATAAATGTAGTATATGTACAAGAAAATTGTCAATTTGCATCAATGTCCACGGTCCCTTTAAAAAATATTGGGGGCGAACCTCTATGTGACACTGAAGTTTTTACTTTATTCCAACGTCGCCGCAACTGCATTTTTACCATCATTGCCTTTGGAGAGGTATGAAAATACTGCCATAAAAACAGACGTTAAGACATAGAGTACAGTAGGGAGAGTTATTCCAAAATATAAAGGAGAAAGAAAAGTCTTTTTATTGGACGTTTAAGCTTCACAAGTAAACTAGTTATTGTGTAAAAAGTACACTAGTTATTGTGTACACTAGTTATTGCGAAGGAAATTCAGTGCAGTATTTTGCAGCTATGTTAGTAGTAAATTAGATTGTATCATTTGAGTGACCACCAAGTGTTTTATACACATGAAGGTTAATTAACCAAATGTTTTAAAAGAAAAACAATAAAGCAAGATATTTATTTATTAGCTGTTATCTAAGAATCTGATCCAAAATTCAATTATATATCCTTATAGAGCTTTCAGAGAGAGAGAGAGCAAATTACTTTATTATAAATTGTAACTAGCACTTTTAGTATTTGAAATATAAGTATTACAAACTTCAAAAACGGAAAATTTTCTATCCTCTTAAAGTTGACAAGACAATTCCTCGAAAACTATAACAGCTTTGTAAAAAGAAATTATTAATATAGAAACGGGGGTTTCCCACTGAACATTTTTTTTTGTTCATTGTTTATATCTAACTTTTATAGTTCAGAAGATATTTTGAGTGAAAACAAACAAAGTGAGTCAAAAACTGTATCTCAGACAAAAATTTTTAATTTAAAATAAAAAGGAAAATCAAAATATTTTTTTTTATAGATTTATAAATAGAACCATATTTCCGACAAAAAAAATTGTTCACATTTTTATCTATTAGGTTATCTATTTTTATCTATTAGAGATAAAAGCGTCCAAAGTGTTTACATTTTTCGTAACGCTTCAATTTTAGCCATAGATGCTATTTACATTTAAAAAATATATTTTGTACTGTTCTCTTAATATATTATTTTGTGTAAAAATTCTAAAATGTACTTTCTCTTTTAGGTAAGCAGTTTGTCATATTTTAACAGTTTCCAACATCTTGAAAATGAATAAAATTTATCGCACGTGTAAGTAGCATTGATAAGTTTATAACTTGTTTGATTTATTATACGCCGCCTTCTGTGAAAAATGAATGAAAATTCATTTCATTGGTTACGACTAATTTTAGCATCCGTATTAAAATTTTATAACAACATAAGGATTAATGTAACTCATTATTTTTGTTTTATTATTATTATTATTATTATTGCTATTATTTAATCATTTTATGTTAATTTGGAACTACATTTATTCCTTTGGTTAGTATATGAGAAGAAAATATATTCTCGAATTTTTTATTTCGATTTTCCTCTAATTCAACGTATTAAAGGCTTGAAGTCATTTTATTCCTCACAGCAAAAGCAGCATTTACTTTTGAAAAAATGCTTAAAATTCAATTATTTCTGTCCAAACTTAATTCGCTAAAATTTTTGATTCTATCAGTTTTTGTTCGTATATTTTTCAAGTTTTTTGCAATGCTTTATGTAACAGACCTATTTGAACATTTTTGTTTTGCTGTTTTTGTTTTTAGTCCCCGAATACAGCCGTTAATTGGATTCCAATTATTAATTGTAAATAATTTAATCAATTATTTACTTTCAAAGTAAACATTTTTATAAAAAGTATAAGATTATGCTTCGGAAATAGGCCAAATCTGAACTGAAATAAGAAAAACATAATACCAAGGAACGGTCAATTCTGTATGCCATTATATATTCTTATTTTTAAAATGTTCATTGGGAGAATAAAAATTCACATCTTATTGTTATTATTATTATTATTATTCATTGGGGGAATAAAAATGTTCATCTTATTGTTATTATTATTATGACTATTTATTGGGGGGATAGAAATATGCCTCTTATTGTTATTATTATTATTATTATTATTGATTGGAGGAGTAAAACTTTGCATCTTATTGTTGGTATTATTATTATTATTATTATTATTATTATACAAAGTAAAGGGCCATTTACTGTTTTGCTTCTCAAGCCCTCAATCTTGCCCTGTAGGGGGTGGGGGTGATTACACCACTAGATAATAGACCACATAGAACAAGATCCCCCAAATAGAGAAGAGGTTATGTTATAACCCACAAACCCTGCTCGGGCCTATGTAAAAATCTACCTGTATTAAATTTTATATGTAGATAACATTCTACATTGAATCCACAGTTGTTTCTTTTGTCCACTTGGGAGAACAGGGGAATGCTTAAAGCATGTCTTAGTTCATCAGGAGTACTTGACCGGAACGCCGCGTCCCCTCCCCCTCCCCCCATAAAATCACGGTATATTTTTCAGAATTGTATAATTGCAGGAACTTAGTGAGCTATTTATTGCATAAACAGAATTACTTAATACGCCTTGAACAATGGATTATTTGGAAGCAGAAATTTCTCGTACTTCGCGTTACCCCAAGTGTACGAGTCTTTCAACACGAGCCCATTTTCCACGCTTCAATTCGTGCAAATTGTCCACAGTTGTTACGACTTCTGAAAAAAAAAATGCATTATTTTGGAAATAAAAATTAAGCTTGAAAGTTCCTAATTTATCGATGCGTATCATTTTTTCCACTATCCACTATTATCTTAGCCAAAGATGGTAGTAACATTTTCAATAGTAAGATAATTTTGCCAATGAGTTGAGAAAACGGATGGGAAGGGGGGGGGGGGGGAGAAAAATTAACAAATTAGGAAAATTATTTCTGATGAAATGGAGTGTAAATACTGGGAAGTGCGGTTTATTAAATGCAGAGTTATTGTGCCAACTTTTATTCTGCCTCGACATCTGTGACAATAATGACCAATATGTGACAACAAAAATTATAAACTATTCTTGTACCTACTGATTTGAAAAACAGACACGAAGCCATATATATATATTAAGAGAAAGGTTTACTTTCAACCGCATAATTTTTAATACATTCTCGTCATCCCTGTAATGTAATTTTTCATTGCACATGCAAGTATCATGTACAAAATATGTATCATGTAACATGCATCATTTAAATATGATGTACTTATTGATTCATATATATATTCACAAAAAAAAAAAATAATAATATGAAAGGTGCTTAATTTTTAAAATGTGTGACAAAAGTTAACACCAGTTTCATTCATAGGCCGTATAGAAGTATGAAGTACTATATAAGATCTATTTTAGGGGGGGGGGGGGGGGAGAGTAACCTCGCATATGTTGAAACTCGGAAATAAAATGATTAAAATATTTGTACCTATTTAAAGCCGTACCCACTTTCAGTCTGTTTTGTTCGAAAATGACACTAATCTGAATCTCTTATACATTAGTCTTTTCTGGTCTTATTAATTACAATAGTATTATAGATATCGATTTTCTTGTCGATAATAACTCTTGACCCATGTGTTAATTCAGTCCCCTGCCTCATGGAAATTGTTACTCTTTTTCACCCTGCATTAATCCTCCCAGCCTTTGCACATGATCCTTTATTGCAATTAAATCCTCTCTATACCCTTTTTTCGCTCTCCCATTGTTCTGCTGTCCTCGTCCGGGAGGACCAGCGGTGTGCCACACGGATGGTGCCCATGAAGAACACAGAGAGAGGGTCACGTGGGGGAGCGGTCGTCCTTGTCGGAGCGGGCGCGCGCGTCCTCGCCTGGGGGCGTCGTCTGCTTCCGCTTCCTCGTCGCCCGCTCTGACGTCACTCCACCCTCTCTGGGCGTTTTTGCAGACGATCCTGCGGGCGCCACTCGGGTCCTCTCCTCCGTTTATCTCCGTGCTCAGTTTCTGCTTGAGAGATGCGGAGAGTCATCTCCATCGCTCTTCAATTTTTGTGAAATTTTCTTTTGGCCTGGTTTGGAGTAAGTTCTCAGTTCAGCACGAACGGGGTTGACCACAGCGGTTTTCTCTAAAAAATTTTTATAGGTCCAAATATTTGTAAAATATCGGTATGAATAATTGTTAAATTAGTCATGGCATAAGTTTTGGCAGGATCTCTGAGGAATACAACTCTGGATTTCTTTTTCGCAATTTAGACCCTATGGGAAAAATAATGTAATTGTTTAGCTGATGGCGGTTATAATCCTCAACCCCCTCCCTACCTATATACTAATTATAAATTAATACTTGTTACATTAATTATTCATTTCATATATGTAATTAGTTTTACTATTTATTTTATCATAGAGACTCATATTTTCACAGTTTTATTTTCTAAAATAATATTTTGAATCCTTTTACTGTTCTTTTTCCTTCCTCCCAGGTTTTTTTTCTTTCTTTTCTTTTCATGTTTTCAAGCTTTCGTTTGGCAACTTCTTACATGGGCCAGTTGATGTAATTATGATGTATTTATTAAAAGAGTATTTCTGTCTATGCAGGTGTTGTTGCAAAGTATTTTTATCCTATAAAAAAGAGCCGTTTTTCGTCTCCTAAACAAATTGACACTTTTAATTAACTGTTTATGATGTTAATAAGCATTTCAGCTTAACAGCAGTTTGAGCGAATGGTTGCATTAAAATTGATTAACCAGCAATACCAATCATAGTAATGATCATAAAAAGCGCTTTTGAACAAATATGGACGACTAAATCTTGTTGTATTTATGAATGATCCCTGTATTTTTATTTAAGAAAAGTTTTAAAAAAGCTTTCCAGTGCGAATTCGATCGCATTTTGAATACATGATAAATGCGTGAATCTAACCTATTCTTTCCATTATACTGATACAGGATCGCCCATACAAATTGTGCCCTTCCATATTTCATTTTCTTTTGCTTGTGAATCTTTCATGTCTTCTCCTCCCTAAAAAAAATCAGGGTGGCCGGAACTATACAGTCTTTTGACCGGCGTATTTCTCAGTTACGTCTTCGTACGTCCATTATGCTTGCCTTGATTAGATGATTTACATTATACAGAATATTTTGAATATCAATTTAGAATATTTTGTTGTTGTTGAAATATGAAAAAAGCAGTGATTATATAGTTTTAAATTTTAATTATAGCAATCGGTTAATTGGAACTCAAACATTTGATTTATTTTATTATTATTATTATTATTATTATTATTATTATTACCGTTAAATAAATGGACTCTATAACTTCGAGGAAGTTTATAGTTTTGCCTACACCAGTTTACAGTCAAGTTAATTTTGCCGCAAGTACAGATAGCAAAATTCCTTTTTTATTTTGCGACCTAGCCCATTTTTAGATAACATCAATACGCCCCAAAAAAAAAAAAAAATTGCGCTGACTTGACGAATATCGAAAAAGAAACCCGGGGAATATAAGAACGTTTTATCTTACTGTTATTTCATTCCTTTCGTTTTAAAGAATTACTTTATTTAATTCATATACAGTTAGTAAAATTTATTATTTTTTATTTTGAAGGATTCCCCCCCCCCCCCCCTCAACATAATTAACACTTTTTCCTTGACAGGGAGACTTCAATATATTGTTCTTAGGATTTAAGTAAAATAGCAATCGAATTCAAAACTGTATAATTTTATAAATGTGCGATGATTTATAAAAAAAAATATCTGTAACTCCGCTTGACTTTTATCATACATGCATATTCCATATTGATTTGTTATATTCGCATCATTAATCATTATGAGAACGTAATCATTACGTAACGTACGTTACGGAACATAAACATTAATCATATTCCGATATTCGAGTTATTCCCCTAAATCGAGCACATTCATATGGCAGGCCCAAGATAGGCTAGCCCGATTTGGTTCAAAATCCAAAGCGTTAGAATATACCGCAAACGACAACAACATGCTAAATTTGAAGTTTCTAGCTGCGCCGGTTTTCGGGTTTTTCTCAAAAAAGAGTACTTTCACTATATGACGGGCTCAGGATGGGATAGAATGATAAGTTTCAAAATCGATAGAATTAAAATGTACCACAAAAGACAGCGCCATACAAAATATTATGTTTCTGTGATGAATAAAATCTGATTAGTTAGGGCTTTAAAGATTTAAATTGCACTAACACACAAGCATAGATCAAGTTAAAGTCACAAGACTGTTAAACATAATTTTTTTTTTTTCAAGAAAATGTGTATGAAAGCAAACTTTTCTGGACATTTTAAAACGATCCGCCTGAAACATTTCTTATAATTATTACTGGAATCAAGCCAAAATGTCTACAGTTCCAAAAGTAAACAAGAGTTTTAACTATGTTTTTAAAGTCATTTTAAAAACCCAGAATCGGAATTTTTATCTTTCCGTGCAAGGTAACCTTGAAACTTGAAACTTCTCAATGTGTTTACATAACATTTTCAGAAAAATATGTATTAGTCGAAATAATAAGTTTTTTTTTTTAATGTTAAAATTTCGAAAACATTGTGAAAACTCAGTGTAGCATTATATTAAATAGAAAAGTATTTTGAATACAAATTTATTTTGATTCAAAATAAGCAATTGTTTCTAAAGTATAGATATCAAAATTTTTGTTTTGGATGCAACATTTTCTGAGTAATGTTGCTTGCAAGCTGTTACACCAATTTTTTGTTTGACATATGGCCCATAGTTTAAAACTCTATAAAAAATTATTTCTTTATATTAGATTAAAGAAAACTGTATACATTAACAGAAAATATAAATTTTTCACTAGAAAGAAAAAGTATGTTAGCATAATGTATATTTTATAAAACATAAGACGTTGAATTGATTTTTTTTTTCCCTTTTTAACGTTTTAAGAGTCCTATGACCCCCATGAGAATAGTAATCTGATGTGGTCAACACATGAATTTCCCAACATAGTGGCTTTACTTCTACAACGATGAAAAAATGGCGTACAAAATTCATGGTACAATATTTTTGGCATTGAATTAACACCACATACATTTTAATTTCGTGATTTTGGCATGTTATTATTCCAAACACAATGACTTATTCATACTTACGTACTAAATCCTTATCAAAATGCAATTGACATTTAATAAATACCCCATGAAATGGGCGAATTATTGTGCCTCATAATACAAAACTATTTCAAAATGTGTCTTCTCTGGTACATGGAACGAACTTGATCCACCAGAATGATGTTAACAGATGTGTCGCTTAATATTGAATATATGTAAAGTGAACATATTACACGTTAAGCGCCGTGTCAGTCACCGGTGACTGAGAATATACTTTCTGTTCAGACCGCGTCAGTCACCGATGACTGATGATATAGTAGGAGCTCAAAGGCTAGCCGACATATCGCGGCGTGAACGGAAAGGAAAACAAAGTAGGATCGGAGCTTAACGTGTTAACTATTTTTTTTAATATATGTAAAGTGAATATATTACACGTTAAGCGCCGCGTCAGTCACCGATGACTGACGATATAGTAGGAGCTCAAAGGCTAGCCGACACATCGCGGCGTGAATGAAAAGGAAAACAAAGTAGGATCGGAGCTTAACGTGTTAACTATTTTTTTTAATATATGTAAAGTGAAAATATTACACGTTAAGCGCCGCGTCAGTCACCGATGACTGACGATATAGTAGGAGCTCAAAGGCTAGCCGACACATCGCGGCGTGAATGAAAAGGAAAACAAAGTAGGATCGGAGCTTAACGTGTTAACTATTTTTTTTAATATATGTAAAGTGAATATATTACACGTTAAGCGCCGCGTCAGTCACCGATGACTGACGATATAGTAGGAGCTCAAAGGCTAGCCGATACATCGCGGCGTGAATGAAAAGGAAAACAAAGTAGGATCGGAGCTTAACGTGTTAACTATTTTTTTTAATATATGTAAAGTGAATATATTACACGTTAAGCGCCGCGTCAGTCACCGATGACTGACGATATAGTAGGAGCTCAAAGGCTAGCCGACACATCGCGGCGTGAACGGAAAGGAAAACAAAGTAGGATCGGAGCTTAACGTCTTAACTATTTTCTTAATTTCATCTAATTTTTTGTTAAATTTCTATGAAAAGCGCCCAGTATCTCGTGAATGATTCATGCTAGCGTTCTAAAGTTTATATCATTAGTTTTCTAATGGAAAATTACGTCTGAAATGATTATTTATTTATTTATCATTATGAAAAGTCCTGATTTTTTTATTATATATTTTTCCAAAAATTCATTCGAAAATCGGAGGGAGGAGGTGCGGGTCAACTGAAAATTCAATCGCATTTAACATTAATGGTACTCCAGTATTCATTGATTGTAATAATCATACCAAATTGTTTTTAAACGATTTATTCGTGCTTGAGATATCGTGTCTAGTCGACTTCGGAGATTACTTGCTCTTCCATTGAAAACTCAAATTTTACATTGTACTGTGTATGTAGGGAAAGTAATTTCCTATATTTTTATACACACTTTAATTTTTCAAAATGTTTTTCAATTTAAGATATTTCCAACTACAATTAAATGAGATATTAGAATATATTTTTGAATATTACGCTGTATTTACAACCTTCTGAGGACATTTTACAACCTAAATAGCAGTACGTACTTTTGCTTTCACACTTCTCTATAAAAAGAAGTATCCCTCATATGTGATTAAGAGCGACCTCCCTCTAATTTCCGAGTCTCCAAACGAAACTCCGTCTCGCTACCACGGAGACTATCGTAATACTAAACCGATTTCTCTGCAGATATGCTGACCACGTTCTGGTACGTCGATCTGCTGGCGCCAGATATCGGCCCACGAAGAGGTCACCCTTCTGAAAAAGAGGAACCTGTCGGTTCGCTCGTTCCTCTGCAATAGACACACGTGATGGCAGAACCGGTTTTCGGACAATTCGATGATGGGACATCGCTGAAATGAATTGCAAAAATCTTCGGGTTCGGAAGAGTTGCATGCGTATAATGTCCTCGAAGTTGATAAAAAAAAAAAAAAAATAATAATAATAATAATAATAATGTTTCATACTCTTACTACTATCTCGAAAATTTTCGAATTCAATATTTTCATGAAAAAATTTGTTTTACGACCTCCTAAACGCATTCAAAATAGTATGTATTAGGGTTGCACCGAATACCATCTTTTGCCGAATACCAAATATTCGGTTAAATTCTTTTAAAGGTAATATTTCTATTTTATGCCAATTTAAAATAGAAAATGTTTCTATTTTGTGGCTTTTTAAATGCATTTACATCTAACATCCTAAATTTATTTGCATTTAATTAATTTTGCAATTTGAATTAATTTTGTACTATGATACTATAACTTTCATTCATTGTATAAAAAAATGTGCTTTACCAATTGTCGAATATTTTAATTTTTTTTTTACTATTCGGTTCGGCCGAATATTAAAGTATTTGGCCGAACCGAATATTCGGTTTGAGTGCCGAATAAGCAGTATACCGAATACCAACCGAATATTGGGTGCAACCCTAGTATGTATTTTAAAAACTAAAGCAAGACAGATTTTTTTTTTTTTTTTTTTTTTTTTTTTTGTAATTGTCATGTAACACAAAATATTAAAAATTAGATATTTTCATAGCACTATTATAGTGCTATAAAAATATTAAAAACCAATCAATCATCATTTTAGCACTATTACACTGCCATGAAATTTGAGAATTTCTTAGCACTATAATAGTGTTATGAAAATCTTAATCACATATCAATCAAACATCAATTTTACAGCAGTATTATAGTGCCATGAATGGTATTTACATAGCACTATAATAGTACTATGAAAATATCAAATAGTATAATCAATACGAGAAACTGAAAGTTTGAAATGAATACGCATAAAAGGTAAATAATATGTATTAACATAAAAAAGAAATACTGAATGTATCTAATATACTGTCATGATTAAACAGTCGCAACTTTTAAAAAATAATGATTAAAATTTTTAAAAGCACAACTTGCAAATGAAAGCTCATAAAAAGATAATTTTTACTCTGTTAATAATTGCTCTAGTACATATACGAACATATAAAACGAAATTTAGATTATTTAAAAAAAACTAAAAATTGCTAATTGGGAGAAATGTTAATCTAATATAACTGGTAAATTTACAAAACTATACTAACCGTAAATTAAAAATGTATTTATTGCGCTTACAAAAAAAAAAAAAAAAAAAAAAAAATGAAATTTAAAACAAATCGGGAAAAAAAAAATACCAATAAACCAGGAGACCTTTAGAATAGAGAACCAAAGTCATTAAAATATATCCCCTTTTGAATTAAAAGAAATGGAAGGTAAATGGTTAAAGTTCAAAATATTCAGGGGATTACCCCAATTAGGCCAAAATGGATGAGAAAACAGAATATAAGAGCAACATTATAAAGAAATAATTATAAAGTTACCTTTCAAATATGGAAACGAGTCAAAGGAATGTATGTCATAAAAATAAAATGTTCAGGGGAATGTCAGTGGCGTAAGAAGGAATTTTAGTCCCTTAAGCAAAATATGTAAAAGACCCCTCCCCCAAATCATAGTAGAAGTAATGGGTTTCAGTAGAAGTAAAAGGTTAAATCCCTCCATATTATATATTTATTCAGAATACAATTGATTTCTCCTTTTTAAATAATATTAGTATTGATAGAATTTTAAGACCGCTTTATGTGCTTTGCTGTATTTTGTACCATTGATGATTCGTTATTTGCTAATTAATGTCAATGTATCTATAAACGTATAATTAACGTGTCAATTACTATAATCATTAAATATCATGCCTAATTAGGAAATATCAATGATTAACTTTATTTTGTAAAATATTTTACGCATACTCCGTGAAGATTTCTAGCCCCACAATCATTATTAACTTAAAAATGAAAAATTTAATAATTATGGCTTGAAAGAAAATTATTGCAGTGAGCCACTCATGTTTTGCTTTTATGACAAACCAATCCAGGATAAGTCTCCTATAACACTACATAGAAGTCTTAATTCAGAAGCTAAGATTATTTTTTGAATCCAAACGTTGTCCGTCTTGACCAAAGAGCTATTCTTTGGTCTTGACCTTTGGGCATTCAGCAGACCATTCCCACGAAGGTAGAAATTCAGAGAGAAGAAAGGGAGAAGAAAAAAAACTAGAAGGGGCTGGGAAAGATGATGACCTTGAACTGCCCAATTTCTCACCGGATTTAGTTCATTGACCCATTAGCCTTGGCACTAAGCTCTGCAAACGCTGGTCAGTAAGTAAGGAAGAAGAACGGTCGAGCCAAGATATATTTTAAACAAGCAGTCGACTTCGTATTCTAATTTAAACCTAGTGTAGACCTTGGGCCCTAACTTAGTTCGGAAACCCTGTGGTTGCCGAACTGAAGCCGAAAGTCAGCCGCCTGGAAAATGGACGGGGGGATTATACTCGATGTTATCGGGACGCCTGCGCGTTGAAAGCTTTTCTTATCTGGAGGTAGATGTGCAGTCGATTAAATCCAAGTTATTTAGGGAGTAAGTAGAATAAAGATTAAAAAAAAAAAATTCTAGCTTTTTTTTTAATCAACTTTATTTAATCTCTGTATTCCATAATATTTAGACAATTTAATATTAATGTAATTTGCTTTTTTTTTTTTTTTTTTTTTTTTTTTTTTTTTTTTTTTTTTTATTTTTTTTTTTTTTTATACGCAATATTTATTAATCGGTTCTTTCCTATTTAAACAGTGTTCCCCTGGTCGCAACTAAAATATATTTAATTTTATAAACGAAATTTAAGGTCTCAAAGCGAATGAAACCATTGCCAATAGCTAAAACAAATCAAGATGTTTCTTCTTCATTTCTTTTAACCAGTTGGCGCCATTTAAAAATGTGCCAATTCACCAAGTAAAATTAAAAATTGCGAATTCGAATTTATAATTTACAGTAAAGATTTCGTGTTAAAGTCATATATATATACGGAATTCAGGATTCTGGACAATCCAAGAATGCGGCCTGATGAAATCGAACTTTCTTTTTAATTTTAATTTCTCGGGTATCTTAATTTCATGTTTTCGCCTTATTTTTATTGAAACGCTAGTTTTAGAAAAAATGATTTCAAAAAATATACTTCGACCATCTCACGTCGATGGAAATTCACAGTCTATATTTTGTAGTGCAAAAAGCTTTCGTTTTTTCTCAATTTGGTTATTTTACTATTAAAATACTCATTTAATAATTGGTTTTGACGGTTAATCACGCTGTTACACTCATATTGTAGTTATTGTTTTCTTTACACCTCTTTAAATTTAAAATTTAAAATTGCTGCTAAGAGTATAAAAATACAAACCCTCTTGTTCCTTAATTTTCAGTTTTTACTACATGAAGAAAACAATATTTTAAACCTGCAGGGAAAGTCATGTGTTACCCACATCAGATACTTGCTTGCACATCAATTACGGCTACGACAAAATTTTAATTAAAAATCTTACGGATATAATTATTCTCAATATGCTTTTCTATCTTTTCTTTCAGTTGATACAAAGATTTTATCACATACCATAATCTCTTCAATCCTTTCCTTTCACAAGGGGGTGGGGGGAAAAATAACTTTCTGACCTTCATTTCTGGGCGTAAAGTAGCCGACAGTCTGGAAATCCCAGACGTTCTATTAATGGAAGTTGGCATAATGCGTCGGGCCTTTGAATTTCCGGGCGTTAAGCGAAACGCTAAACGTTCAGCACCTACTTTACAAAGGATATAAAGGGGTGTCAACGCAGGGCAGCCTCCCTCCAACAATTCTTCTCCATCCCTCTGTGTCCACACCTTGGTGACAAATTCAACCCTTTGAGACCGACAATCCCAGGCACACCCCTAGAACCCCCACAATCCTTTCCATGATCCTTTGAAGGATCCTTACCACCCTTATTAGAAAAATGGGCGAAATAAGGTGTTGATGGGATAAATTTGTATGTCTGCGGTCATGTCTCCGGGTGTATTATTTCGCATCCAAAAATGTTTCAGGGGAAAAAATATATAAATATATATATATATATATATATATATATATATATATATATATATATAAAGCTTTCCATGTGGACAAGCCCTAGACCTAAACAAATGAATTGTTCATTTCGACAAAACTTTTCGTCCAAGTATTTCATCAAAATGAACACAAAATACATGTTTCTGATAACAGTCATAGATTATATCCATAAACACTGATAACTTGGGCTGCATGCATAAAGATTGAAAAATTATAGGAAACAAGAATACCTGAAAAAACACTGTATATGTCTGATCCATTGGATCCTTGAATAAAGAGACCAATGTTGCCAATCGCAAAAAAATAAAAAGCTGAGAACTGCTGTTGCCAATCGTGAGAAATTAATAACAGTAATGCGAAAAGACGATAAAATGTGATATTCAACAGTAAGAGCTACAATATATATATATATGCAGTAGCAGTATGTTAGCTAATTTATATCTTTATTATTATGAACAGTCTTATTAGTACAAATATTAATTTTCTGGCTTTAAATCTTATTATTGAACCTTCTAATACAATTGTTACTAATTTATATGATAAAAAAAACTTTTTTAATTTTAACATTAATAAAATCTTACCATTTAATTCCTGCAACTCGATTCTATTGTTTAGAAATATTATTCTTAATCAGCTTTTTAGAATTTATAGATTATCTGATAAAAAATTTCATGCTATACATATTAATAATCTAAAAATTACCAGCAATTTATATAAATATCCCTCTTATTTTGTAAATGGTATAGTTAAAAATTTTAGATTAGCTGGATTTTCATGAATTTTTTCATGGTGTTTTATATATTAGCCTGACATTTCCATACTCTTGTTTTAATTATATTTTATTTTTACATCCTCTTACACATTAGCCTTTCTATTATTACCCCTCTTGATTGTATATTATCTCTTATACTTGTCTTTTCACATTACTGTTATTTATTTCTTACGAATGGCAACGGTAGATCATATCTTTTTCCTTTGTGAATGGCAACACTGGTCTCTTCATTCCCGTCCTTCATTCTGGGTTCCCGTGTTCGATAGGTTAGCGTATTTTTTAAATTAGATTTCAGGTATCCTTTTTTCCATTAATTTTTCTTCTTTATGTATGTTGTCCAACTAAAAATAGTTTATAGATATGATCTATCTATTTCTTCAGAAATATACATTTTTGTATTTGCTTCTACAAGACACTTGCACTTGAAAAAGAGTTTTGAAGAAGTGAACAAATCCTGATTTAGGCCTATACCTTGTACACGTGTATAGCGTTTGTGCTTGGATTTCGTCTGTTTTTCTTTTATCGATTCCATATCATTGTTTTTTTTTATACTTTTCTTTGACTTGAGGATCCGAAATTTGTATTTTTTTCCATTTGCTTGAAGATTTGCTGATTTATACTTTTAGTTTGTAAGCTTATTAGGAAGTTAGGTTTTTCGAGTTACAGCTTTTCACTTTATTTCATTGGACCTTCAAACCTTTTATATATATATTGTAAATATCCTTGATAAGTAGCATCAACAGAGGTTCTATCCAATTTCATCTATTCAATTTACATATTTTCTTCATTAAAAATTTTCTCATTTTAATATTTTGGGCCTCCAGCATTTACCATTCCTTTAACGCACGTACTTAGATTGTATGTATCACTCTTGTAAGCTGTTAATTTAATTCCCAGGTTTAATTAATTATATTACCTTTTAGTTTAAAATTAAGATTAATTTTAATTCTCTAGTATCATTGTTTTCCTTTTGTTAGATATTACATTTCAAATCCTCATTGACAGATATCATTTAACCTCCCTAATGTTATTGAACTAGCTAGGGTATGCCATTTTTCATGTTTTTAAAATTAGCTAACCTTATATATATATATATATATATATATATATATATATATATATATATATATGTATATATATATATGCATATATATATATATATATATATATATATATGTATATATATATATGCATATATATATATATATATATATATATATATATATATATATATATATATATATATATATATATATATATATATAGGCTAACGCAATAGCGATCATTTTGGCTCCCAGTTAGCGTATCAAATGTCAGTTGTGTAACATTTGTGCACCATTGAAATAGCACAGGCAGACGATAACTGACTGGACCAGTTGGTGTCAAAATGGAGGTTGTGTCAGCCTGCCTATTTAGGATCCTTAGTTTTGCCGCTCGCTTTCTCCGATAGCGATCAAAACTGAAAATCACAACTTTTATAGATTCACTTAAAAGATTCATAAAGAAAAAAAAAATAGAGTAATTGAAAGAAAAAATATTATAATACGAAAATGTTACTCTGCATTCATGGCCAAATATTAAAATCCAGCAAATTTTCAATTTTTCAATGCAACAGTATAAAAATGAAATTGCATAAAGATAATTTTATGCAGTGTAATTTTTTATTTTTTTTTAATGAAGGAATTACTCTACGGATTCGATTCATTATCGTCTCCCTCCAAATTTCTGCTCGATTAAAATATTTTATTTATTATTATTTATAGTTTAAATTATTTTACCTATTGAATATCGGACAAGCTATTTAATTTTAGCGTGTGGATTTATATCTTCCTTGCCCAGCTCACAATATATTTATTTTTGTTGTACATCTACGCTAGTTTCCAATGCATATTATTATCTTATACTGAAAACGTTATTTCTTGTTTCCATCTCTTAACCTGATCCAACCTTTTATAACTAATAGATGGTAATAATATTTTTTTCAATTACTTAACTCAAAAGTGTATGGTAAATTATTCTTTGAAAATAACAAGATTTCCAAAATTATGGTAGCAATTATTACTATCTTGTTTTAAACACAATCTTCTGCCCCTCCCTCGCACACAAACATTGTATTTCTGCCCTATTGTAGATTTCAAATTATAGGTCTCACCCCGAAACGAAATGCTTCGGTTGTTGCCTCTGGACATCAAGTTGGAAACTCCGCGGTAATATTTTCAATCGTCAAAGAAACGATTTGTGCGAAAATCGCTCAAAATTTCACTTCAACCCAAAATAACTAAAACGCTAATCCGAATTTTAAAAAACAAGAAAGATCGATCATGCATAAAGCATTGATTATGAAACACTTTCCAACTTCATTGCATTTTTATTTAAACATCTCTAAAATGCGATACATTCCTCGGTAATATTTTTAAAATTATCACAATACTACATTAATTTATTATATTTGAAAACTTAAAACTTCATAGAAAAAAATGAACTTCATTCAAATGACGGCATTGAAATATACATATCCTGGTTTAAACATCTCTAAAATGCGATACATTCCCCGGTAATATTTTTAAAATTACAATAATACTACAATAATTTATTATATGTGAAAACTTCATCGAAAACAAATGAACGTTATTCAAATGACGTCATCGAAATATAAATCGCCTGGCTCTTTGTATAAAAGCAGTATTTCATTCATAAACATTCCTTTCATTCATCACAATACTATAATAATTTATTTTATTTAAAAACTTAAAACCATGGAGGTACAACTAATGTAACTCTATGCTTAACACTTCGAAAAAATCGTTTGCTTCTCTGTGTAAATAAAATCAATGAATGTTTCATTCATATCAGCTATATTGCAGACTCCATGAACTAAATAATTTTGCTTTAAAGAAATACAGCAATTCTTATACAACTCATTGCACATCTTTTGGTGTTTACATTTTCTATAACTGAAAATTAGGCTTCGTTGTAGAAATAATCAAATTTGGATGATCATTTAAACTCAGATATAATGTAATTGCGTCGTTTCAGTATGTAGATGCACAGAATTTAAACAAAAATAAAGAGGGTTTAGGACGGATACAACACCAAATATGAATTAAAAAGAACTTTAAAAATCACGATTTTGACACAAGATGGATGCCATATTTTATTTTGAAGGGGTGATCTCTTCATATAAAGGGTGTAATTATTATTTTAATTTTTATTTAAAAAACTACTGAATATATTTTGCTAAAAAAATTTTTATATATTTTATGGAATAATTTGAATATTACCTAAAATTTTTTAATATTACCTAAAATTTTTGAAGCAATTTGGGAATTTTAAATCCGCTTAAAAAATGTTTGAAAAATTAGGTCCCATAGGGTTCAATGTATTTCATTTTTTCAACCCGGGTTCAATCCAAAACTAGTTGGGTGATATTATTCATTTATATTCTCATAGGCTCCACAGACCGTCTGAACAACATACTAAAATTTCATTTTGATAAAGTCATTTTTACGGCAGTTATCGTGCTAACGGAGAGATAGACACACAGAATGAACAAAGTCATTAACACTTTTCAACTTTGTTGTAAAGTGTTAAACAAGAAAGATCAATCATGCATAAGCATTGATTATGAAACACTTTCCAACTGAAATGCAATTTCATTTAAAAATTTCTAAAATGTGATACATTCAGTGGTGATATCTTTTACATTATCACAGTGCTACAGTAATTTATTATACTTAAATATTTACAACTGTATCGAAATATAAATCATCTGATTCTCTATGCAAAATCAATGAAAATTTCATTCATATAACTTTTATTCCAGACTCCAGAGCTAAATAATTTTGTATGAAAAAAATTCAGCAATTCTTATGTAACCCACCTTACAATCGCTTGAGATATTTGTATTCTGCATAAGTTAAAATTAGGCTTCGTTGAAGAAATAATAAAAGTTTAGGGATCATTTAAGATCACAACTATTGTAATTGCATAGGCACGGAATTTAGATACACAGAAAATATATGTGTGTGTGTGTGTGTGTGTGTATGTATTCAAAGTATTGGAATCGTGCCGAAGAACGGAACTCGAATTTTCGAAGGATCTACACGTTTTGGGACTTCTAGAACACGAAAAAACTATTTTTAGGAAGACGTCTGTGTGTGTAAGGGTGTATCTGTGTATATTTTTGTGTGTCTGTGAGAATATTACATCCACTCTATTGAAAAACTAATAGACCGAATTTCATAAAATTTGGTAGGTATGTTCTTTGTGGGAAATCTTGATGTTCATTAGATTATAGTACGATTCGTAATAAAAGAATCGGCCTTATTTGCGAAATGGCCGACAGAAATTGCCTTTATCCACTCTAGTTAAAAACTAATGGAACAAATTTAACAAAATTTGGTGTATAATATTTCAATAACCTACAACTGATTTATATACCAAATTTAACAAAATTTGGTATATAAATCATTTGTAGGTTATTCTAGCACGATTCGGAAAAAAGGAACGGGCTATTTTTGCGAAATTTCCCGCAAAAATCGTTAAATATAAAAATAAAAGACTACGTGTGCTCAATTATATCAATTAAATTCCTATTTTATACGTGATTTTTTGACAACAAAAAGAATAAGACTAACCCAATTACTCTAGAACTAGCCGTTCTTGAGATATTCTAGTTTTTTCGCGTTTTCGCTACGCCATTTTTAGCAATAAGTCCAACTATCAAATGAGAACCAAATTTAAGTTTAACATGCAAATTCAATGTCATTTAAAATACTTATGGCTGTTATTTTGTGCAGATAAACTCAAATTATTATTGAAGAAATGAGGAGAACGTGAATATGAGTCTGCAGGGAAAGACATGTGCTGCCCACATCAGAATTTTTAACAATATTACAACAATGATTTATAGAAGTGAACGGGCATTATTTGCAGGCCATTTCGAAAAAAAAGTATGATCTATATTTAAAGATCCACCAAATTTTTGTAAAATAAAATGTTCAACAAATTTAAGCTGTGTACCAAATTTTAACTCTCTAGGACGTAGGAAAATGCATTAAAATGCCATCAAATAAGTGTATCATGAAGAGTTATATAAAATTTAAAAAAAATTGAAAAATTGTTATCTACCAAGTTTATTTTAAAATGTGTAGCCTCTCTCATATACAAAATGATTAAACTCTTGGAAAGATATTTATTATATAATACATCTATTTTTTCTTTCTGGAGGATATCCCAAAAGTCAGAATTTAATTGAATTTCTTTTTTCCCTATATTAAATAATTTTTAATTAAAAAACTACTTAATATATTTTTCTGAAATTTTTTTTATATATTTTATGAGATAATGTGAATATTTCCTAAAAATTTCGAAGCAATTTGTGAATTTTAAATTTGCTTAAAAAATGTTTGAAAAATTATGTCCCATAGGGTTCAATGTATTTCATTTTTTCAACCCGGGTTCAATAAAAAACTAATTGGGTGATATTATTTATTTATATTCCCATAGGTCCCACAGACCGTCTGAACAACATACTAAAATTTCATTTTGATAAAGTCATTTTTACGGCAGTTATCGTGCTAACGGACAGACAGACAGAATGAACAAAGTCATAAGCACTTTTCAACTTTGTTGTAAAGTGTTATAAATACATTTTTAATTTCTTTTAAACAAGGTCCACTGATTTACAACATTCTGTAGAACAAATAAATAAAAAAGTTTCCTTGACTAACAAACAGTTTAAAAATAAGATGTAGATTAATCTATACGAAAAATTAGAAAAAAAGTTGTAAAGTTTTCGTGATGGGATTTAAATCTAAATCAAAGTGCAAGTAGTTCTGGAAGTTAGAGCTGAACTTTTAATAATCAATTATAAAATTAGGGGGTGGGAATAAATAATTTATTGATTGTATTTAATGTCAGTGGCATTATACTGTAATGTTTTATTGAAGAATAAAGTAATGATAATCTAAATGAGGGTTTTCTCCAAGTCCTTTAAGCCCCTTGCGTACGTCTACGCCCCCCTGTCACTGAATCATAAGAATAGAGAGGTTATCCCAAAAAGATGGGGGGGGGGGGGGGGGGGGTTAAGGCTTGATCACTGCTCATGAACCAACGGCTTGACGCAGATTTATTTATTTATTTTCTTTCCTTTAGCAAAAAAAAAAATTATTTGTATTTAAATTTAAGAAAAAGGCGCTTCTCTAATATCACATAACTACATACTGTCTCTTGTTTGGTTGAAAGGAATTGTTTTGTTTCCTTAAAAAAAATAAGACAAAGATGTTTTGGGCAATAGCGTGATGTCTGGATAGTGCTTGCTGTGGGTAGGGTGCCTTTCAGGAAGACATTTCTAGGGTAAACTGTGCCTTATTTACATAATGTGTTAGGAAAACAAAGTGAAAAAGGCCTGAAAAAATGAACCAATTTGAGACTTGAAGCTAGATTTAGATTCCCTGTCGGTTGTAATAGTCGGTGTTACAACCGCTTATCCATTTTAACATCTTTGTTTCTCGAGTGAAAATGTATCTCTAATTTTTACTTTCCCTGCAATACATGAGGGAAAGTATTGGAATCATGCCGAAAATCGCAACTCGAGTTTTCGACGAATCTACACGTTTTGAGACCTCTAGAATACGAAAAAACTATTTTAACGTAACGCCTGTGTGTGTGTGTCTCTGTCTGTGCAATGTATGTATCCACTCTAACTCAAAAACTAATGGACCGGATTTCATAAAATTTGGTAGGTAAGTCACTTGGGTGTGACCCTGGTGCTGATTAGTTTTTAGTACGATTCGGAATAAAGCAACCCGCCTTTTTTTTGCGAAATGGCCCGCAAAAATCGTCAAAATCTAAAATAAAAAACTTCGTATGCTCAAATATATCCATTAAATGTTTGTTTTATACGTAATTTTTAACGAAGAAAAGAATAAGACCAACCCCATTACATTAGGACTAGCCGTTCTCGAGATATTTTATTTTTTTTTCGTATTTTCGCTACGCCACCTTTGAAAATAAGTCCAGTTACCAAATTAGAACGAAAATGGAATTAAAAGTGAATTAAATTTAATTAAAATAAAGAGAACGTGGATATATAAGTCTGCAGGGAAAGTCATGTGCTGCCCGCATTAGATTTTTCATGCTGGAGTATGTCATTTGGTCCTTCGCTTTGTTACCAGATATCTCCGATACAAGAGAAATTTAATTCTTTCCTGAAATTGAAGTTAAAAGAAACGAGAAACTACAACCACATGTACTATATCACCACCTTTCGGAAAAATTTAATCCCCTATTTAAATCCCTTATTTTATCTGATATTGTTATTGTTCCATGAGCAAAAACTGCCAATTTTCTTTTTGACTTTCCTTTTACAATGCAATGAATTTACTTCTTCAATGGTAAAAAAGTGGTGAAAAGATCCACGGCACAGTGTTTGTAACGTTAAATTGTACATTTGGCGCAGTAAATTGACATGATCTAAAACTATTTCCTACTCAATTAACTTATATTTTAAACTCTAAATTAACAATTATCAATATTGATACATCCTCAATATGATGGGCTATAGTCAATATGATGGCAAGATAGTCCATATATTTAAATATTTTAATAATAAATTCATCAATTAGGAGTTATTTTCATTAGCTTGGCGTCATTTTTGCAATTTTGACGATATTTTCGTCAATGTGGGGCCAAATATCGCCAAGTTGGCGATATTTCGAAGAGTATTTCTTATGTAATAAAAGAGAAGCCCATCATATGACGGAATTAAAAATTTGCAAAATATTGCATCCTATTTGGCGTCATTTTTATCAATTTGGCGATGTTTTTATCGATTTGATAACATTTTTATCAATTTGGCAATAGTTTCAACAATTTGGCAACATTTAAGAAAGTCGCCAAGTTGGCGATATGCCGCCAAAATACGTTGCTAGAATTTGCCAAGCATTACAGACCGAGTCTTATATTCTTTCCAAAATATTGAATTTTAATCAATTAGTTGTCATTTTCATTGATTTAGCGTCAGTCTTATCAATTTGGCGACATATTTATCACTTTGGCGACATTTTCATCTATTTGGCGACATTTAAAAGATTCGCTAAGTTGGCGATATTCCGCCAAATTCGTCGCTAAAATTTCGTCAAGTATTATGGTTGGAGAAATAGATTATTCTTATAGCAGATAAACGACTAATGGCATCCAAGTACGAAACTATTACCCAAAGTATCTTCAGTTATAATCGATTCTTATTTTTTCGAAGATATTGCATTTTTATCAATTACTCTTCACTTTCATTTATTTAGAGTCATTTTTATCAATTTGTTGACATTTTTATCAATTTAGCAATATTTTCGTTAATTTGGCAACATTAAAAAACTCACCAAGTTGGCGATATTTCGCCAAATTCGCTGCCAAAATTTCGCCTAGCATTATTCATGGAGAACTTAGTTAAGTCTTATGGTAGATAAAAGATTAATGGTATCAAATTACAAAGCTAGTTAGTGTCTTCTTTCGTGAATGGAACGAGCTAGATCTACGAGAATGATGGTAATTAATTTATCGAATAACATTACATATGAAAAGTGAACAGATTTCACAGTAGTTAATATTTTTTTTTTAATTTTGTGATTTTTTGATAATTTGAAAAATGTGCAATATCTAGAGAATTGTTCATGCTGGCGTTCTAAAGTTTATGTCAATATCGTTTTCTAATGAAACATTACATAAGAAGTGATTATTTAATTAACTTTATTGAATGTTTTAATTTTATGATGATTTTTTTTAAATTTCATTTCAAAAGTTAGGAGGTTTCTGAACATTCAATTGCGTGTAAAAACAATTGGCTTCCAGTATTTAATGATTGTTATTTTTGTACCAAAGTTTTGTTTGGATCGCTTGATTCGTTCGTGAGATATCGTCTCCACAGACTCACTGACACACACATACACACACACACACACAGACATCACCTCAAAAACATATGATTCGTGTTCAGGGATGCTTAAAACGTGCTCTTCTGTCGAAAAGTCGAATTTGACTTTTCGACCCCGCCACAATACTTTCCTTATACATTATACTATGTACTATATAAAGAAAGTGAAAATGAATTTTACGGAAAAGAAAAAATACTTTTTAGGACCTATGAGAAAAAGTAAGTCTTTTAAGGACCTTTGATGAAAAATGAGTACGTCTATGAGCCCTTAAAAATGAAAATAGAAACATAAGGACTTTTTAAGAACCGGGGGAGCCTTGTCTTAGTTCTTTCGAAAGTTGTGACCCATCAGCCATCGCCCAAATAGTACGTTCGAATTGGACCGAATCAAAGAAGCTAGAGCTATAATGCATTTCTCCTCCCCGTACTTTACTTTAAAAACATTCCTTCCGAACCGGAAGACATTTTGTTGACATTTAATTTCTCGCCTTTCTTTCTTTAATGCTTTCATGATATAAAATGGCTGCTTATCTGAACTACCCAGCATCCTCGACTTCTGTCATTAACAAACTTCGTACCACCTGCTAACTTCGAAAAATAAACACTGCCTCCAATTTTTACGCAAAACTCTTCACTCCTGATTTAATCGGTGGCTGGAATGTTCGCAGCGCCAAATTAATGGCGTTGTTTACGGCTGTACAATGTCGTTACGTCACATAACGAAAGGGGTGGGACAATGTGTCCAAAAAAGATTTTTCTTGGACGCATGCCGCGTGCGGATCTCGACGTATCTTGGCTGTAAACGCGGTGTGAAGGATCTTCGCGTTGACGGATAGTGGTCCAAGTTAAAAAGTTCTAACAGAAATAGAAAGTGCGCAAGAGGGCGTAGGGGGGGGGGGGGGGGGTAACAAATACGGCTTTAATTTCAGATTGAGGTTGTGTTACTGTAGAATCAACCCTAAGAGAAGAAAAATAGCTCATTATAAAATCCGCGTAGGTCTGAAGTTTATCGAAAACTTTGGTTCAAAAATTCCATTATTAAAGTTAGCGCCTTCGCAAAAGGGGAATGGGCAATTAAAACCAAGATAATATTTCGCGCAGCATTATTTTGCTTCTGCGATGAAGCAAAAAGTGGATTTTCCGTCTAATCGTCCTCGCCTCTCGATTAATATATTTTTTTGTTGTTCTATCGGAGGTTATAATTTAATTGCCGGCTATTTAATTTCAGGTTTTCAATTTTGACCTTATAACCGTTCTGTGTAAGCACTGGACGAGCACCGACAATCATAGTACAGTATGTCTTGTCTAGTTCCATTTAAAAAAAGTTAGCAGATTTTTTTTTTAAATTAAAGAAATACCGACGCGGCTAGTATTAGGGTACGGTCCCTGTGGATGCCTCCCCCACTGGGTTCCGGTCTAAATTGGGTGGCACTTCCCGACCGTCCAAACAGTTACCTTACACCTTTCTGGTAGGTCGGACGGTCTGGGTTTCAACAACAACAACGGCTAGTATTAGGCGGATGTTTGTTTAGCTATGTTGAATGTGCTCCGACAATTACTCGTCCTTAATCCAAAAAGTGGGTAATCGCCAGAATAATAGCTTGCCCAACTTTAACACGTTTCAAGGCAAAACATTGGAAGATCACCACCTGTAGGTCTTTTCCTTTTTTTAACTTTCAAGCATTTTTTTTCCCCTTTGTTTTTATCTTGAACACATTCTTGGACGCTTGCCGTATGGAAAGAGGAATACGACAACCAACGTATCTTGACTGTAACCGCGGTGTGAAGGATCTGTTGACGTTTGGCGGTCGAAATCTAAAAGGCCTTATAACAGAAATAGAAAGGGTGCGGTGCTTATGTGAGAAGCAAGTTAAATTGTCGTTTTAATTTCAAATTGAGGTTGGAGGGGGCACTAAGAAGAAAATGGGCTTGTTTACAATACATGGCGGTTTTTATTATGGGAAGAACTACTCTGAAATATATATTTTTTTTAATAGCCAGGCACTTGACTTTCGCCATTCGCCAGCGGCCAGAACGTGAACCATTTAGCCGTCCTAAGACGTTGCCCAGGCGCACCAGAGGAGGGCGGAACACACTACGCCCACAACACAAACATCCATGCCTTACGTGGGACTCGAACCCACCACGCGACGGTCGAGCGATTGCTGTGGAAACGCTCGCCTTGACCACTCGACCACTGCGTCGGCAACTCTAAAACATAAGCTTTAGAATCTGGCCAGTCCCTCACAAAGCGAATATTGTGGGTTATCCCAACAGAGGCATTTAAAATATTTTAAAGTGCATTGATTGGAACAAAGGCAGCAGGGATCTGCGATCAATTGGTTCACGATGTAGAACACCCTCACCATCTTCTACCCATAGACGTACAGAACTTTATTCTGTTATACGTCTGAGAGCTGCTACCAGAAGAGATTAATTGGATCGAAGAGATAAGGGGAATTATATCGGATACATTCACATTTTCAAAGGAGTTTGATTTTATGATACTGATAATCAGTTACATCGACATCAGTTTTACATGTGACATGACGAGAATCACGCGCCAACGACCTCTCTAGTCAGTTGATAAAATATCTCATCTGACGACATACACAACACACAGGGGTGACAAGAAGAGTGAAAGATTGTTCTACAAGATTCGAAATTCTTATTCAAGGAGATTTTATGAAATGATGAAAAGGATTCTCATGCCAGTTCCTAAGAAATTAGACAGAATGTGGGCATTCTCGTCTTCTGAAGAACAAAGTAGACAATTTAAAAAGTTTGAATTATGAAAATTTTTAAAGAATTTGGGATGACGATTTATAAAAAAGAGGTGCCTTTTATAAGGTGGAGGGTAATATTTTTGTATTATATATTCATATATGTTTAAACATAAACAAATTTTTTTATATCTATAGGGCAGATATAAAATATGGAAGATTTAATATTTATTAAATGCAGATTTTCATGTTTTTCATATTTATTGGACTTGCGTACCTCTGATGAAAAAGTGTCATGACTATATGAAGTCATAACATTGAAGATTGCTTTCGCAACAATCCGCCGTCGAAACAGGATTCATTGTTAAAGAACCCACGACATAATCAATTTTTGAAGTCATTGAAATACAGATTTCGAAAAGTTTCAAAGTCTTACTAATGCAGGATGTCTAATTACTTTAATCCTAAAAGATATAAAAAAGGTTAAGGATTTTTAGAAACTTTTCTTTGTAGACTCAATTATTATTATTTTTATATATCTTTATTTGTATTCATTCAGTTTTATGGCACAAAATATTACATGAATAATACTTTTTCACATTACATCAAGTTTAGCAGTTTTTAAATAATTTTTTTGGAGGCCTGACATTAGGTTTATTTTGAAAATAGTGGTAGTGGTTTAATTCCTTTTGTGATTAAAATTAATTTATAAAACAAACATAGTTTATTTTATAGTGTAGTTTGACTATCCAAATAAAATACTGTTATAAAAAATATAAATGATGCATAGATTTAATGTCACTACTTGGAATTGAATATTTTCTAGAGTAAGAGGGAGGAGGGGTACCTTCTCTGGCACCTGCATGTCAACAGCCCTGCTTAAAATGGTCTGCAGATAAAAAGAACATGTGTTCATTTGAATAAAAAAAATGCCACCAAATTGAAGTTGACATCATTAAAAAAAAAAAAAAATTATACCTAATCAGGCGCTCCTTTTCCGATCCCAGGCTAGATAAAGCTTAATTTAACGAGATGCCAAGCAAAAATATTTCGACTCTACCTAGATCGCGAGGTCCATGCAACTTTGATTTTTTATCCTTGACTCATTCCGGGCGGTCCGCGTGGGTAGCTGACGTCACAGTTAAAACAGCATGTACTCTCTGTTAAAATTCAATTCAGAGGGGGTTCTAGACAGGTTTACACCCAAAGACAGCAAGCAGCTTAGTTCTTGATGTGAGAATCAGAACTTACATTATCCATTACGAGAACTATGTAGAAATACAATTTGATATATAATTAACTCTCCAATGGAAGTCAATATTAAAATGTTTTAAATTTTAGTAGAATTATATTACTTTATTGTGCATACATGACTTAACAAGTGTAGATTTAACACAGGCTGAGATGTTTTAATATTTACGATTGTTAAATTGTTGCTGAGTATGGCAAAGCCTGCAGTTAATTGATTTACTGAGACATTTCTTATGCTTCCATGGAAGAATCAAAAAGAAATTATCAAAATCAAATAAAGCTAGTTCGAACGCCTTAACATTTTCAGTTTTATAGTCTATTGGCCATTATCTGTTTTGCAGAAGAATCATGGCATGTGGAATGATCACTTGTAATACATTTTGTTTTGCATTTATTTAAGATTAATTTCATTAGAAATTGGCAACAGTTTTTTTAACATATGGAAATCGAACTGACTTATATTTTAGTGGCTTTTATAGAAAACCCCATTGACTTGCTGCGACCATGACTGTTACAAATGTTCTAATGATAAAGAAAATGTGTCACTGGCATAAACTAAGAAAGTTTAAGGGGGCAAAACCTCCTATTGACTAAACAATTGCATGCATTGGATTTTCGTAAGATCCACATTATAGCTAATCTTATCTATCCCAGTAACCTCCTCATCGGTAGTCGAACTCGCCTCCCCCCTCCTCTTTCGAAGATCTTGGCCACGCCTCTTCCTGTAATTCCTTTCATAGTTTTATGAAATATTGTTATAAATTGAAATAATACTTTTTCTTCAATCATATTTTTATAAAATAATGGAACCGTTTATAATTATGGCTGATTTCTGAATATAAGTGATTCGACAGCTGGTATAACACTAGGTGAAATATGATTCAAAACTTACGTGCGAGGTTGACAAGTATTTATTTTTGTGTTTATGAAAATCATTTTTCCTTGATCCTGACTGTGAAAAATTCGTTCTCGATGCGGTTTGTGGTTTCGAACTCTTTGAACTGCTAACTCGATGCACGCATCGTCTGATTTCTCTTCACACTGTTATGTCCGTGCAAGGAAAGATATATAACTCTGTACAGAAACACTGCTATTAATCAGCAATTGCTGTGAAAAAATTTTAAAGCTTTTCTAAACATGCAATAAATTATTTTATTTCATTAACGATATGAATTACATCTGTTTTTTTTTTTAAGGAGTCAAGCTGAAAGTTTTTTCATTTTTGAACCATGTGAACCATGATCAGGCATTGATTGGATGGTTTGGTTTCCATAGTCATATAATTTCTATATTTTCTTCATTTTGAATATTATATTAATATTGAATACTTTCTTGTTGAAATATTGAAAACCACTATTTTTTTACTTTCCTTATATACATAATGTATAAGGAAAGTATTGTGACGGGGTCGAAAATTCGAATTCGAGTTTTCGACGGGAGAGCACGTTTCAAGCATCCCTGATCACGAATCAAGCATTTTTGAGATTAGGGTTGCACCGAATACCATATTTTGCCGAATACCGAATATTCGGTTAAACTTCTAACCGAATATTCGGCCGAATACCGAATATTCGGTTAAATTTTTTTAAAGGTAATTTTTCTATTTTATGCCAATTTAAAATAGAAAATGTTTCTATTTTGTGCCTTTTTTAAATGCATTTACATTTAACATCCTAAATTTGTTTGCATTTACATTAAGTATAATTATTAATTTAAAATAAATAAAAAATGAAATAAATCATTTCAAAAGCAAATTAATATAGTACTTAATTTGTTTTATGTTTATCTGCATAAATTGATAATTGATAGTTAGATTCTGATATGTGATAATCATGGCTTCATGTTATGTTATGTTATAGAGAATCTTGCATTTACCTTACATGCAAATACAAACCCAAGTTGCTTAAAATATCATTACAAATTAGAATTACAATTTATTCAAGTGAATTTTTGCTATCTTAGTCTCTTCTGTAATGTAATTAATAAATAATTTTATCAGAATTGAAACTGAGCAGTCAAATTCAAACATAGTCAAATCATTTTTCTTTTTAAAGTGCAAAGGATACATTGCCAGAATGTCTAGCCATTCTTTTTTAAGTTGTTGTTACAACAAACTACAACAGAGTAGATACTGATAGATAACTAAACAGTTACACCCTGTGACAAAACTCAACAAAGGTAAAAGACTCAAGAGACTCAAAAGACTCAACAAAGTAATCTTCTCTTTAGAAATCATGAAAGAAATTAGAAGGGTTAACTACACACATAGAGAGAAATTCTTTGGTTATCTTACTTGACACATTTTAATGGATACAAAGGAACACCTATGGCATCCGGCATCCTCAGTATCTTCTCTATCTCTATCGAAATTAAAATACTGCAAAATTGAATATTCATCAAATTGGTTTTTTTTATATATTAATCACCTTCACCTTTTTTAATATTGGTGAAATGATAATTGATTTGTTTTTAGCTGCATATTTTATAAAAAATTAACCGTTATATTTTTGAACACGTAATATTATGAGTTTTATTTTCTGGTTACTGCTTCATATTTAAACGAGTTAGCAAGGTTAAGGTGTGATAAGATTTAAGAAAAATTGAAAAAACAACAGAATTTAATATCAGATTGTTTACTTTTACATTAAAATTATTTTAAATACGATAATATTGGTAAGTAACAATTTGAACTAATTTTGCACTATGATACTATAACTTTCATTCATTGTATAAAAAAATGTGCTTTACCAATTATCGAATGTTTAAAAATTTTCTTACTATTCGGTTTGGCCGAATATTAAAGTATTCGGCCGAACCGAATATTCGGTTTGACTGCCGAATAGGCAGTATACCGAATACCAACCGAATATTCGGTGCAACCCTATTTGAGATGATGTCTGTACAGACGATATCTCACGAACGAATGGAGCGATTCGAATGAAATTTGGTACAAAAATCACAATCCGTGAATACTGGAAGCCTATTGTTTTTAAACGCAAACGAATGTTCAGAACCCCCTTAAATTTTCGAGTGAAATTTTGAAAAAATCATCAAAAAATCGAAACCATTATATAATTACGCAAATAGACATCTCTTATGTAATTTTTCCTTAGAAAACAATTGACATAAACTTTAGAACGCTAGCACGAATCGTTCTCGAGATATTGCACATTTTTCAAATAAATTTATCTAAAAATCCCATAAATTAAAAAAAATATATTAACTGTTGAGAAACAACATGTTCACTTTTCATATGTAATATCATGCGATAAATTTGGTGACATCATTTTCGTGGATCTAGCTCGTTCCATTCATGAGAAAAGATAATTTGAGTAATACATTTGTATTTGAACGCCAATAGTCATTTATCTGCTATAAGAATAACTTATTTCTCTTTCCATAACGCTTGGCGAGATTTTGGCGACGAATTTGGCGGAATGTCGCCAGCTTGGCGACTTTTTTAAACGTTGCCAAATTAACGAAAATCTCGTCAAATGGTTAAACATGACGCTAAATCAATGAAAATGACAACTAATTGACGAAAATTGATGAAAAGAATATAAGTATTTACTATAAGAATAAGCTATTTTTTTGCTGTAAAAGTTGTAAATTCATTGCATTATATAAGGAAAGTCATGTGCTGCCCACATCAGATTTTTTAATTTTAGGAATTGATAATTTGAACTGATGAATCCATCGTTTTAAAAATGTGAAATTTCAGTTTTGAATTATTAATAGTGTTTAATACTAACAGATATAATATTATATAACCGGAGATTTATAATTTTTCCTATACCTCTGTACATTCAAGTTAGCCTTGCCGAATGTATGATAAGAAATATATAATTTATAGCAGTTTTTGCTGAGTGTATATGTAATTTTTCTGAAGGAAAAAAACAAACAGAGTGAAGCCTTAAAAGGGTTGAAGACCCAGACCGTCCGACTCGTCCAGAGGACTAAGAGCAACTATTTGGACGGCCGGAGCCTTAAAAGGGTGTCGAAATGATTTTGATTCGATTAACGTTTGTGTATAAAACTTGACTAAACCGAACTAATATTATTCCGTTCTCTATTATACTGAATACTACCCTATTAAATTATTTCAGAAGGCGGAAAGTGCGTAACGATGGCAACGAATTTAGAACTCAACGCAAACAAACCAGAATATGCAAAACGTGCGGTTGCCTCACACGTCCTCCCCGTTTTGAATCACGAGGGTGCAACTTTGGGTTAAAATTTTGTTTTAGACGTTTCAAAATGGCGCCCTTAATGAACCTTTGACTCTTTAAAATCATTAATCTTGTTCCAAATGAGGGAGATTTTATATTTTTCACTTTCCCCCTCTTCTTGAATTAATAAACTCGCGTTGCATGCGTAGAAGTTATTTATAATGGTTTTGCACAAGGGGAGAGATTGTGTTGAGTCTGCAACTTGGTATCAGGCCGTAATATCACAAATCTGTCTTCAGTTACTAATCTCTAAGTCTGGTGGCTGAAAAATATTGATGTCTTTTAAATACATTTTATTTGGTTCTTGCATATTAAATATTCAATTTGTGCTGGAATTATTTTCACTATACTTTGCACTAAGCTAGCTTGACAATGAGAAAATATCCATTAAGCAATGTAGGTAATTTATTAAATGCTATTAATAGTAAAAACTACAATTTTATTTTATAAAACCACTGTCTTGAGTCTCATTTTAAAATTAACATTCAAGATTAAAATCATGTTTTTCTGCTTTCAATAATAACTAAATTTCAATAATTCCGAATTGATATTCTAGTGTTGTTGTTGTTGAGACCTAGACCGTCCGACCTACTAGAAAGGTGTAAGGTAACTGTTTGGACGGCCGGGAAGTGCCACCCAATTTAGACCGGAATCCAGTGGGGGAGGCATCCACAGGGATCGTACCCTCCTTCCCCTACCACCAACCTCTCGGAAGAACTTATGGACCTACATGTTTAACATGATCGTACTCCGCATGAACACGGCGGCAATTGTGGCAGCGTGCAAATCCAGCGCGCAAAACACCAGGCTACCACGCCCGAAATGTGCCAACAGTACGCGGTGTTCCTAGGTTGTCATCCATCCAAGTACTAACCGCGCCCGATGCTGCTTGAGTTCGGTGATCTAACGAGAACAGGTGTTATCAGCACGGTAGGGCCGTTGGCTTCATATTCTAGTGTTGTTGTTGAGACCCAGACCGTCCGACCTACCAGAAAGGTGTAAGGTAACTGTTTGGACGGCCGGGAAGTGCCACCCAATGTAGACCGGAACCCACTGGGGGAGGCATCCACAGGGATCGTACCCTCCTTCCCCTACCACCAACCTCTCGGAAGGACTTACCCACATGTTTAACGTGATCGTACTCCGCATGAACACGGCGGCAGTTGTGGCAGCGTGCAAATCCAGCGCGCAAACCACCAGGCTACAGCGTCCGAAATGTGCCAACAGCACGCGGTGTTTGTTCCCAGGTGGTCACCCACCCAAGTACTAACCGCGCACGATGCTGCTTGACTAACTGCTTGTGATCTAACGAGAACCGGTGTTATCAGCACGGTAGGGCCGTTGGCTTGATATTCTAGTGTTGTTGTTGAAACCCAGACCGTCCGACCTACCAGAAAGGTGTAAGGTAACTGTTTGGACGGTCGGGAAGTGCCACCCAATTTAGACCGGAACCCAGTGGTGGAGGCATCCACAGGGACCGTACCCTCCTTCCCCTACCACCAACCTCTCGGAAGGACTTTCGGACCCACATGTTTAACGTGATCGTACTCCGCATGAACACGGCGGCAGTTTTGGCAGTGGCTGGAATCGAACCCGGGCCTACCGAGTGCAACTCCAGCGCGCTAACCAATGGGCTACCGCGCCCCCTGATATTCTAGTGTGAATATCTTACAATGATAACTATTTGGTTAACATGCACTTAATGGGCGTATAAAGAAAAAACAGAGTAAACATATACCTAGTTTCCACAATGTACTACTTAAGTTATCTTTGTATATAATCATATTGCAGTATCGGATAAGTTAGTCCTTAGTTGCAACTTACATCACGTTCCTATTGTGAGTTGGATCAAATCAAAACATTCCTTATAGCAGTACTATGTTTCAGAATGCATTATATATTAAATTTCTTTTGTAATAAACTAATAATTATTTCATATTTTTACATACATCAAATAATTGAAAAAAGTTCTACGTGGCCAAATTGGTAGAAATTTCATAGTTGCTCCTGAACATTAAATTCCCATTACTGAGCACTGTTAATTTTATTTCCAATGTACGCAAAGGACTGTATATTGGATAATGGTTGAGAAAACATTTAATGAGAATTAAGACAAGCGGTTATATAAATTAAATTATTTGTATTTCTCATAAACGTCAATGTGCATATTGTGATACTATGTTTCTCATCAATTGCATCTTTGCGAAATCAGTATTTTACCCAAAGCCCGATTTCTCAGGCTCTTTCTCCTGTTAACTTTTCTTTTATGAATCAGTATTTCAAGCTGTTATTAACAAAGTAAAGTTTTCAGTAAGCTGTTATTAACAAAGTGTTTAGATGTCATGTTACTTTCAACCCATATTTGAAAAATCTATGAAGTGAACATTTCTGTAACATGCATTGAGCTATAAAAGGTGAGAATTAAGAGTGCAATTTATTTAGTTGAAAAATACATCATTGCCTACCCGTTAATCTCAAGAAATCTGAAATATCATTATTGTACAAAAAAAAGGGATTTTCATATTTTTTCCATATTATTATACTATATCATCAATATTTTAATATGGTAGAACACTAAAAATAGTTAGTCACTGCCTTTTTGCTATGAGGTATAAATGAGAAAGTTATTATCATCAATATTTTTATTTAATTGAACACTAAAAGTAGTTAGTCACAGCCGATTTCAAATGAGATATAAATTTAAATCTAAATACTTATTAAAATTTATTGAAACATGAGATCTAAATACGAATTAAAACAAAATCTTTTATTTTAATTAGTGTATATTTAAGCCTTTGTTACATCAAATTTAAATCTTGTACAACCATGTCTAAATACTAACCCGCTTTATTCAAGTAGTAAGATCAGCGATTACCAATATCAGAATAAAATAAGAATAACTTTAAATTTATTAAGCCTAAAACTGTGGTGTCCCGAAAGAGGCAGGTCTTGGACAAATGCCTCGTATGTTCATGCTCTAATATGGGCCTGATTTTACCCGTTTTTCTTCAAAATTCAAATGTAATATTTCCTCATATCTTTTCCCTTTGGTACTCGTTTCCTCACCCCTTAGTTGAGGAATCTTCAATCTCAAGGTCAGACGAAGGTGAACTGAAACCCCCTTAGGCCTTCTTCCCGTCTGCTGAATCTCCTTGATCCACTCCCCTTCTTACCTGTATGCTTCACCCCCTGACCTGCTCAAGTCATGCTTAAGGTACACCGCCCCTCTCCTCCTCTTCCGATCATAGACGTTCCATTGTGAAGCCCCCTCCCCCTTCGAAGGAAGAAGTTCTTTCGTGCCTTTTAATCTCTTGCCTTTCCCCTTTTGGGTCACTGCCCTCTGGCTACTCCTTTGGACTTTTTTTGGAAGAGGGGGTTAGTTTGAAAAAATGGGTTTTTGAGGAGTTCATTGAACTTTTATCTTAGCCCCACCTGGGTGCTTCAGCATTGGACCCCCGAAGTGCAATTTACCCTCCTTTTGGATATTACATACACCTTTTTGGAACTTGGGGATTATGACCAACATCCTTTTCTTGCCTCCCCCTCCGAACCGGACGTGAATATCCTCTGGAAAGTTTCCTCCACTTTTCAGTGGAGGAGGAAGGAGTTGCATTTTATTCCGGCACTTGGTGGACAGAAAATGTTCTTTAATTTCGCCATAAAACTTGGAATTTTTTTAATCTTTTCATTAGATTATTTTTACTTTCCTTATATACATAATGTATAAGGAAAGTATTGTGACGGGGTCGAAAATTCGAATTCGAGTTTTCGACGGGAGAGCACGTTTCAAGCATCCCTGATCACGAATCAAACATTTTTGAAGTGATGTCTGTGTGTGTGTGTGTGTGTGTGTCAGTGGGTCTGTGGAGACGATAAGTGACGAACGAATGGACCGATTCGAATCAAATTTGGTACAAAAATCACAATCTGTAAACACTGGAAGCCTATTGTTTTTATACGCAATCGAATGTTCAGAACCCCCCTAAATTTTCGAATGAAATTTTGAAAAAATCGTCAAAAAATCAAAACCAATAATAAAGTTACGCAAATAGACATTTCTTATGTAATTTTTCATTAGAAAACGATTGACATAAATTTTAGAACGCTAACATGAACCGTTCTCGAGATATTGCACATTTTTTCAAGAAAATTATCAAAAAGTCATATAAAATAGAAAAAAAAAATTTCTATTGAGAAACATGTTCACTTTTCATATATAATATCATGCGATAAATTGGGTGACATCATTCTCGTGGATCTAGCTCGTTCCATTCATGAAAAAAGATACTTTGAGTAATACTTTTGCATTTGAACGCCAATTTATCTGCTGTAAGAATAACTTATTTCTTCGTCCATAACGCTTGGCGAGATTTTGGCGACGAAATTGGCGGAATGTCGCCAACTTGGCGACTTTTTGAAATGTTGCCAAATTAACGAAAATCTCGCCAAATGGATAAAAATGACGATAAATCAATGAAAATGACGACTAATTGTCGAAAATTCAATATCTTGGAAAGGATATTAGTATCTACTAGAAGAAAAACCTATTTATTTTACTGTGAAAGTAGTAAATTCATTTCATTATATAAGGAAAGTCATGTGTTGCCCACATCAGATTTTCTTTTTTATATTTTTGTTGAAAAAGCTTCAAATGGTGGGAGTTTAAAAAGTTGAAGGGATAGTTTTATTGTTTTATTGTTAGTATTTAATAAGGATGCAGGTTGGGAAGTTTAATTTTCCTTTTCTTGTATAAGAAGTAAAAGTATCAGGTGTGAGAGATTCCACTCGATTTTCTCATCCATTCATACTTGGGATTGTTTAGGTTCATTTTCGCCGTAAAAACATAATTTTTATGAGCTTTCGGTTTCAAGTTATTAATTAAGAAAAAAAAAATGCTTAAATATTCTTAATTATATTTTTTTCACGCTGATCAACTCGATAAATTTGACTTAGCCTGTCGTTTTATTTTTTTTATGTAATATATCTATACATAAAATTTTAGAGCTGTACATGCATTCATTCTTGAGTTCTTGTCCACACACGTAGAAAGTTAGAGTGACATATTTCCAAGTGTTCGAAATGTATTTCGTCTGTCTTATAATGTGCTTTTTAATGCCAGAATATCGATTTTAAAAATTTAAGCGTTTGTTTACTGAAATATGCAACTTTGTGAACTGTTCGGAGTTTTTCTTCTTTCTTTGAATCTGAATTTTTTTTAATGTCTTGAAGTATCTATTTTAAGTATGGAATTTCGTGCGTGTCCTTCTCTATAAATATGGAATTTAGTAAAATATCCTGTTTTTTAAGCATAGAATTTTGGAATGTGTCTAGTTTTTGAAGTGTTGTTGTTGAGACTCAGACCGTCCGATCTACCAGAAAGGTGGAAATTATCCATTGTAAACACGGGATTTTAGGAAATATTCGATTTATTAAGTGTGGAATTTTGAAAATTGTCAGTTTTAAGTATATGGAATTTTGGAAAGTGTCTGCTTTAAGTATATGGAATTTTGGGAAGTGTTCGTTTTCTTTTCAAGTATGGAATTTCATGTGTATACTTTTTTATAAATATGGAATTTTAGAAGGGTATAGAATTTTTTAAGTATGGAATTTCGTGACAAGTCCGTTCTTTGAGTATAGAATTCCATGAAGTGTTTGTTAGATATGGAATTCTGAAAAGCGTCCGCTTTTAGTATAGAATTCTGTGATGTATTCGTTATACGTGTATAATTTATCGAAGTTTCCGGATTTTTTTTTAATGAAATTCGGCGAAGTGTTCTTTTCTTTTTCAAATAAGGAATTCTCTAAAGAGTCTCAAGGTTTTTTTTTTAAAACAAAAATTACTGAAACTCACAGGTACTGAAACTACTGAAACTCACAAGTACTGAAACTACCGAAACTACTATAGTACGAAGACAACAATACTTTTGATTTCAAATATTTTTATACTGGAACCTCTAAATATAATATACTCTACGAATAACGGATTTGCTTAAAATTTTCCAAGTACAAACCCTTATAACGGATCTCGGATATAACAAAATCTAATTGACTGATCTCTTCCAAGTTCATTGCACATGGTTTATCAACATCCTGAAAAACTCGTTTCACTTTTAACTATGCAAAGGTGGGTGAACTCTTGGCAAGTTAGCTATTTATCATTTGATTTTTTAATGTACTGTTTTTTTTTTTTTCTGTTAAAGTTTCGCTTGGTTAAAAGTAGTTTTGAGAAGCTAGTTATTAATGTTCTTTTAAAAAATTCGAATAGAATAAGATCAATCGATTCTAAACCAACTGATTAAATCTACCTCAAAGATTCTGTTGTATCAAATGACATCGTTTGTTATAGAAACGGAATGATTTATTTGATATAAATTATATTTATTTGCGTTTGACATGAAGCATGTTTTATGCTTTAAAGCAAATTAAGTTCATTCTTTTTTTTATTTTTGTTGGATATCAATTCTATTTGTGTTTGATGTATGTTATAAAATGATTCATAAACTGTATCAAATGAAATTTTTTTATTTGATATCAACTCCATTTGCGTTTGAAACAGTTATTTATATATAATTGAAATATTACATTTGATTTATATAAAACAAAATTATCTTTCACTGGATGTATATATTTATTCGAGCGTCAAGTCATTTTTCTTATAAAAATGGGAAATTGCTTCGATTCCTGCCAGATTTTATTTAGAATATCTTAAATGTAAAGATTACTTGGAATAACACATATACACTCTTTTGCAAAAAAAAATAAGCACCCCTAAAAAATAATCCGATCATCTCGAAATTTCGCATGCAAATCCCTTTATACCAAGTATTTAAATGATTAAATTTGCATGATGAATGAGATTTGCATGAAAAATGATTCATAAACTGTATCAAATGAAATTTTTTTATTTGATATCAACTCCATTTGCGTTTGAAACAGTGATTTATATATAATTGAAATATTACATTTGATTTATATAAAACAAAATTATCTTTCACTGGATGTATATATTTATTCGAGCGTCAAGTCATTTTTCTTATAAAAATGGGAAATTGCTTCGATTCCTGCCAGATTTTATTTAGAATATCTTAAATGTAAAGATTACTTGGAATAACACATATACACTCTTTTGCAAAAAAAAAATAAGCACCCCTAAAAAATAATCCGATCATCTCGAAATTTCGCATGCAAATCCCTTTATACCAAGTATTTAAATGATTAAATTTGCATGATGAATGAGATTTGCATGAAAAATGATTCATAAACTGTATCAAATGAAATTTTTTTATTTGATATCAACTCCATTTGCGTTTGAAACAGTGATTTATATATAATTGAAATATTACATTTGATTTATATAAAACAAAATTATCTTTCACTGGATGTATATATTTATTCGAGCTTCAAGTCATTTTTCTTATAAAAATGGGAAATTGCTTCGATTCCTGCCAGATTTTATTTAGAATATCTTAAATGTAAAGATTACTTGGAACAACACATATACACTCTTTTGCAAAAAAAATAAGCACCCCTAAAAAATAATCCGATCATCTCGAAATTTCGCATGCAAATTTCTTTAGGCCAAGTATACAAATGATTAAATTTGCAAGGCCAATAAGTGTTAACTTCGGTCGTAGCGCGCTTTTCTACTGCGCAACTAGCATCCTATAAAACAGGTTAAAAATGTGGACGGTCTATCTTTACTCTTTAATGACGTTGCAGTTCCGTGGAGACACAACCAATAATGCCGTTACGACGTTGCTGAAGACCTTATAAGTAATTAGACGAGTTCGAACATAGTCGTATAGTCGGGATGCGTGAAGCTGGCTGGCCATACCGAGCAATAGACCGCCACCTGCACCGAACGGACACTGCTGTTCAAAGCTGCTGGCAATGAATGGTTGCTGCAAGGAACTCATCGGCGGAATGAAGGCTCTGGAAGGTTAAGGTTCACGAATGCGAGGCAAGATCGGATGATTGTGCGACAGACTCGAACTGGCCCAACGTTGTCATTGTCCGCCATCCAACGTACTGCAGCCTCTTCCATACCACCTGTGATACCTTCCACCATCTCACGACGCTTGGCTGAGGTGGAGTTACGCTCAAGGCAGCCTTTAAGTCGTCTGCCCATAACCCCACGATATCGACGGAGTTTTTTGGAGTGGTGTCGTAGCCGAGCATCATGGCCGCCAGCAGACTGACATCGCATAGTATTCAGCGACGAGTCACGCTTCAGTCTTTCAGCAGATGACCATCGGGTACGTGTGTGGAGGCGCCAGGGCCAGCAGTTCCAGTCAGTATTTTTATTAGACAGCCACACAGCCATTACCCCTGGTGTGGGGGTGCTATCTCTTACGACAGCAGGTCGCCCCCTAGTCATCCTGCGTACAACTTTAACAGCTCAACGATATGTTGGTGAAATCCTGCGGCTTTTTGCGTTACCCTTCATGGCACGTCATTCTGGGGTCATTTTCCAACAAGATAATGCCACGCCACATATGGCTCGCATATTTGTGTACTGTCTCCGTGCTGTTGATACTATTCCTTGGCCAGCAAAATCACCAGACCTTTCGCCAATCGAGCATGTATGGGACATGCTAGGCCGCCAGATTCGGGTACCCCGAAATGTAGCAGAGCTGGAGCAACAATTGGGGAATGCCTGGCAGAATGTATCGCAGGATGACATTAGGAAGCTTTAAAACTCCTTACTTAGACGTATACAAGCATGCATTGCCGCCAAGGGGGGTTTCACCAATTACTGATTTGAAAATTCAATGTGCAATTGCTAACCATTGATGGGTCCTGCGACCTTGATTTTGTAATCATTTCATTACCTGTGTATGAACTGTACGTATATTTAATTTCAATAAAAACAGTAACTTTTTTCATGATGCTTCATTTTTTTTTTTTTTTTTTTTTTTTTTCCAAAAGAGTGTATTAATACTGCAAATGAATTAACATCTACCTGAATGGGTTATATACATACCTGCGGCATATATTAACGCGTTTTTAATTTTAAAATAAATCAGATACTCAATTTGTTCCCCAGGGATGTATCCTGCTCACATACACATGCAGACGTAATTGGAAAAAAAAAAGAATATTTGATTTTCTTATATAACTAATATAAGTTCAGAAATATATCAAAAATATCGTCTGCTGATTTTCATACATCAGACGATAATTTCAAACTTTTTTTTTTATCAATCAAAGAACATTACTTTTTCTCAAAATGAAAACATTTTTTATTTTAAATTAATAATGTTCTAGCCATTCTTATCAGAATGTCATTGAAGAGGTTCAGCAACGTAGTCCCTGTTTCAGACCGTTTATCCTGAGTCAAGATGGAAGGCCTCCCTGTTCTCTCTTTGCCTGCAACAAATCCAGTTTTTCGAAAATGTTTTACTAACCTTGTAATTATTTAATTATTAGAGATTTTTGAACACAAGTATTTATTCTGAAACTCTTCAATGACACTCTCATAAGAATGGCTAAAAAACTACTCTAAATTAAAAGTTCTTTTACACTGGTAAAACGTCATGTTCTTCGATTGATGAAAAAAAAGTCAAAAATGATCGTCTGATATATTAAAAGCAGCATACAATATTTCTAGAGTATAATATTAGCGCCACCTAACTAAAAAAAAATTCTACTATTTCAATTTTTAGGATTTGCATGATTCTAAAACTTGATGTGCACGACTTTTCGACCACTCTGCACTATGCATTCATTCATTCATTATAGTGAGAATCAAAAAGCGTCTGCTTGCAGAGAAGGAAGACCTCCCCCATTTCCAATTTTGATGCTAACAGATGTCGCACGGAGCAGGTGTTTTATTATGATTCTTGGGGGGGGGGGGGGGGGCAACTGGCTGAAATTCGAAACAGGTACCGGCATTGGACAGATACCTTGGGATACCTGGGTGGTATTCCAGCAGATTTTGCGCATAAAGGGCTCAAATTTCAGAAAGAGGCAATTCAAGCTTAAACTGAGATTGGAATCGCGCTTCAAGCACGGAGACCATCATTTTTGGATGAATTTCGAACTTTTTTGCGTTATGCAAGTGAACCAGATGGGGGTGGGATAAGGGTAGTGTAAACGCAATGAAGAATTTGTGATTGTTCAGCCGTTAATTGACTGCCGACCTCACTGTTTTGTATATGCAATGAAATCTGTCTATAGCAAGATTTTAGGGACCGGGAGAAAATATCGTTATAGTCAAGTTCGATATTCCAGCCTGCCCCCCCCCCCCCCCCCAAACATCGGGGGAAAAGGTGTAGTTAAATAATATAAATTTATTGTTAAAAATATCGTTATTTTATTTTAAAATCATACACACAAGATTATCCCGGGCGCGGTAGCCCATTGGTTAGCGCGCTGGAGTTGCACTCGGTAGGCCCGGGTTCGATTCCAGCCACTGCCAAAACTGCCGCCGTGTTCATGCGGAGTACGATCACGTTAAACATGTGGGTCCGAAAGTCCTTCCGAGAGGTTGGTGGTAGGAGAAGGAGGGTACGGTCCCTGTGGATGCCTCCCCCACTGGGTTCCGGTCTAAATTGGGTGGCACTTCCCGACCGTCCAAACTGTTACCTTACACCTTTCTGGTAGGTCGGACGGTCTGGGTTTCAACAACAACAACACAAGATTATCCCGGTCGTCCAAATAGTTACTCATGTCCTCTGGATGAGTCGGACGGCCTGGGGTTTCCACACACAAGATTATCATAAATCGATTTAAATTTTGAATTATCCCCCCCCCCCCCCCCCACACACACACACACACACACTCCTTGATTTTCCGACGCATTTGAGGAGGCGGATCGACGAAATTCTACTTCTTTCAACAAAATATTTCCAGTTAGTGTCTAGAAAAAACTGAAAATGTTCAAATACACAATATACAAGAACGTGATATAAAGAGGAGCAACTGAATTTTCAACTGCACATTTCAGTTATTGAATTCCAGCCCATATGTGCTTCGATCAACCTCAATCTTTCTAAATTCTCGCTTTATGAGGGTGCGCAAAAATATTTGGACTCTTACGTCAGAAGTGACCCAATTACCACACTTTTGATTGGATCATGTATCTTCCCATAATTCTCAGGTAATTTTTGCGCAGTAAAGTTGCGTTGGCAATCTGCTGCTCTCTCAGTGGTAGATTTGACAGGAATCCTAATCAGAAAACTTCTGGGAGATCTTATGACGTCAATCCCCCTCCTTTAATATATAGGGAAACTTCTGATACATGCTTTTAACTTAATATCTCCTGAACCACTCAATGGATTTTAATGATTTTTTTTTTTCAGACGGTAACGTAGGGGAATATTCTTATTCTAGTTTTATCACCCTATATCGAAGTGCGGAATAAAGTAAATTAAAAAAGATATTTCTGTCATGGCCGCTTATAACTCAAAGACGACTCAGCGGATTTACAAACTTTTTTACTGTATTGTTAATAATTAATTGGGAGTAATTAATAAGGAGCAGATAATAAATAAGGAGCATATTTAATAAGCAGCAGATATGTGGCTAATTTGTGGCTAAATTTGTGGCAGATTTGTGGCTAAAATATTATAGACTTTGTACCGCTTTTAATATATAAAAGTGAAAATTAAAAGTCTACCTCCAAGAAAAAAGTATTACCTAAAATACGTGAGCGATTTCGATAAAACTTTTTTTAATAAATGAGAAGGGAATATCTTCGGAAGAAAGGGAATTAAAATGCATTTTTGTCTGACTGTAATAACACTTATAACTCGAAAGCCTCTTAATGCATTTACATATTTTTTTTCACTTGTTTCTTTAGCTGATTATGGGGACAGGTTTATAGTAAAATATGTAACATTTTATACCGTATTAATTTTATTTCAGCATTAACCCGTGTATTTCTGATAGTAATGTATAATTTACATATTGTATAAAGGTTATTTGTTCTTATATATAAAGGTTGTTTGTTCTTTTAATTCATTATTTTAGTTTACTCAAAGCCAAAAATTTAAGATATTTTATTATTACTTTAAACAAATTAGTTATTTCACTTTTTCTTTTTGTACCCAGACTGTCCGACCTATCCAAAGGTGTAAAGTATCTGTTTGGACGGCCGGGAAGTGCCACCTAATTTAGATTGGTACACAGTGGGGGGGGGGGGGCAACATCCACAGGGACCGTACCCTCCTTCCCCTACCACTAATCTTTCAGAAGAACTAGTTCACTTATTGCAATGAGACCACTAATGAAGGAAATATTAAGTAATACCGATGTAACATTTGCTCAGGGCCCTTATTCGGTCCCTGTTTGTGGGTCCCTCAAGTAGAAATCACTCTTTAACTCTTTTAGTATTTTTTTAATGTTATTATTTCCCGAAATGTTTACTATATAGTATTAATTCTTATAATTGGGGACGGGAGGGGGGGGGGGTATTCTAATATTTATGATTTGAAACTGTGTGCAGTAATTCCCGTGGTCCCCTGTCCTTAAAATCGTAAATATCCTATATAATAGATATCATACATTTTCTTCCAAAACGGTCCAAAGATCTTTCTCATGTGGGTTAGGCCTAAACAGTGAAATATTTCGGATGACCCCTTGCTTCCACGAATTAATTAAGAAAGGGTATCGGCACTAATGATTCGTACGGGTGGTCGACGATCAAATCCCATTAGCGTACAAAAAGAATGCGTGGACATAAATTGATTGGTTGGAACAGTTGGCGAGTAGAATTTAAAAAAAAAAAATAAGATAGCCAATCAGAGAAGATTTCTGATACTCCCCGGATTTTTAACACTGAGAAAGAGAGGAAGACTCCATCTACTGTTTAGGCTATCTGCTGTTAAAAGACAGAACTGTTTTCTTCTCTGTGCTATGACTTCTGATATAAATGATATAACTTCTTTCACAAAAATTCTGCAGCATCAAGAAATCCCAACTACCTGGAAGCCTTCCAGGTTCATAGCTTTGGAGGCTTTCCAAAAAAAGAAAACTTCTGAGTCTGAAAATTCTTTATCCGGGATTTTTATTTGATTCTTTTAAATTGTAAAGTTCATTGTACCAACGAACTGAGTCATCACCCTAAAAAATAAGGCTTTTCATTTCGTGACATTGCATGCATTAAATGCTTTTGAAATGCCACTAATATAACTGGTTAGTCTTATATAGTTTAAATTTATTTTTAGAGATAGATGGCACAAAATATATTTTCGTTTAGACAATAAGGCGTCTTTTACGATATCTCATTATGACAATGTGGAGTTATACGATCATATATGATCGTTATGACGTTATACGATAGATCGCTATCGTATATTTACTTTGCGTGCGATGACTTTTAAAACTTTTGCTTACTATGATTACTTTCGTAACAATGGATTACAATCACAGTGAACATAACTGTGATTATGAAGATACAGATTTTTAATAATATGTTTGCTTTCTACCAAGAAAGTTCTAAGAATTTGTAATGTATTAAGCCCCTATTACACGACAGTAATTTGGGACAACGAACCTTTCGTAAAACAGCTTTGGAACGTTTGTGACGTCACTCCACGCAGTACTGCGACAGACGCGGGGACTGCGACAGACGCGATTCCTACGTTATGACGGCTTTTTTCGTCCTCCGGTATTTTGCGTTCTGGAAGCGTGATTTTTGCATTATTTTCTAATTTTTTGTTCACTTAACGTTGTACTCCCTCTTAGCTTTATTTTGATATCTCCAGCTTTTGAATCCTCCTCATAGTTGGTGAGATATTTATAGTTTCAATTTGTAAATATTCTATTACTTTAAGCCTTTTCAACAATGCAATTGTAATGGGACTTTCGTCAGATTGGGTCCAAATTGGACCAATCTTCCATCTGTAAATATACATTTATATCATTATTTTACTATAATAACTTATATATTCATGTATTTCAATGTTTTAACTTCACTTTTTGAGTAATTATTTTCAAGTTAGACCTATTTTTAATATTGTAATCAGAGTTTCAAAACTTCATGTTTTATGAATTGTACTTTCGATTCATAGCGCGCCATTTTGCCATCGGCGCATCATTTCGCTTTTGGCTCATCATTTTGCTTTAGGCGCATCATTTTGCTTTTTGTACTCTACCTGTTGTATTAGTATGATCAATTCAGTAATGCCTTTGAATTACAAAAGTACTATTTACAATATTGTTTAACCTTTTAAAAATGATTTTGCATCATTTTGCTTTTGGAGCATCATTTTGCCTTTGGAGCGTCATTTTGCTTTTTCTTGTGCCCATCTCATGTTTTCATTAGTATTATTCAAAGTAATGTTAAAAATTATTATTTAAAATATGATATTGTTTATAATTTATGTTTATATTATTGCAAATGTACTGTTATTTTTATCCTTGGCGACACCTCCGGCTTCAGTTAAGGTAACCTATGGTCTTTATATTTTTGTATATCTATAAATATTTGATATTACTGATATTATGGATCCACCTATGTATTCCCCTTCTGCCGAAGACTTTCCTCCCCTTCAACATTCCGTAGTACTTACCCCGTTATCCCTGGACACTGAAAGAGCTGCAACTTCTGAATCCTTTTCTCTTGTGTGCACGCCTCCTGATCAAACCTCATTGGATGTTACACCCACTACTGGAAATCCAGGCATCCGGTTCTCAAATTTTAAAAGTGTGCCACGAACATATGATTCTGCTCTGTTTTCTCACACCATTGTGCCTCCTCGTCTTCCTCGCCAGCTTTCTACAACAAAACCTTCAAATGCAACCCAGGTACTCACACCTTTTGGATCCTCAAAATCTTCCAAACCAACCATCATCCCAGCGACAACTTCGACATCAAAACCAACTTTTACTCCTTCTACAAAATCAATGATTGCTGCATCTACAAAACCAATGATTGCTGCCTCTACAAAACCTATGTCTTCTTCTCCCTCTGGTTCTGCATCTTCAACCTCAACCTACAAACTTCCATATTCTTCTATGCCTGTCCTTCCCTCCCAACCTGATCATCCTCCTCCTTCTTTCGCTGGCTCTGACTCTTCACTTTCGCATGCTTCTCCGCCTTTTATTCCTTCTGTCAGCGCTTTACCAGCTCCGTCAACCTCCTCCAAACCTGATGACCAGTCTTCCACTCTTGCTCCTTCTGCTGCTTCCAGTCCTGGCTCGTCTCTCACAGATATAGATATTCCTCCTTTCAACGTCAACAACGAGCATGTTGCAAGAATTTTACTAAACATCTCAAGGCTCGAGAAATACATTGCCAAAAATATCAAGCTTAATGCAACCCAGAAATCATACACAGAGGAGAAATTTAAAGATATAAAGATTTCCTGTCACACTCTTGAAAGTAATGTCTCTCCTCCGTCTCCACGTTCTCGCCGTGCAAATACTGATGCTATCTCTGCACTCTCCAAAACAATCAACGATAATCTTTCTACTCTACAAAATAAATTGGATACTGGCCTGAAAGCTCTTTCATCTTCCATAACCAAAGAAATTCCTCTTCTTGTCAAGAATACGGTGCAACAAACTCTGAAAGGATCTGTTCCTCCTGGTGCTTCTGCCTCAACCTCCTCCTCTGCTCTTCCTTTGACTGACCCCGCCGGGAACAGACTTTATTCAAGTATCCTCCTCCAGGGGAAGGACAGGACAAAAGACAACGTTCAACTTAAAAAGGATCTATTTTCACTACCTTGCCCTCGGGGCATCAACATTAAAAACATTTCGACTCTCCCGAACGGTACCCTAAAGGTAACCTGTAAAGAGCAGAACCCTGGAAACCTGTTGCCGATCTTCCAAAACTCAGCAATTAAAGATAAATTTACCATTAAACTCCAGGAAGATCGAAAACTAGCTCTTATCATCTTCGGCGTTCCTTCAGACTTTTCAGAAGAAAACGTTAAAGCACTTATTTGTCTAAACCATCCTACACTAAAACCTGGAGACATTCGAATCATAAAAAATTTCAAAACCAGATCTGGTAGCCTGAACTGGGTGTTCCTAGTCGACCTCTCTACTGCTAACCGAATATTGGACTCGAAAAAACTGTTTCACCATTTCAAGTCCTACCTGGTGAAAAAATACATATCCCTAAAAATGTGTCATAAGTGCCAGGGATACGGGCACGTCGCTAATTTTTGCCATTACTCCGAAGGCAACTGCAGCCACTGTACTCGCAGCGGCCATACTTTTAGAGACTGCAAAGCACGAACTCCAACATGTGTCAATTGCACAACCTCGAACGATCTGAACCCAAACCTACATTATGAAACTGATCATAACACGCACGATCGAAAAAACTGTAGAACTTATATGGCCGAAATGGCAAAAATTCGCTCCCTTCAGAGGGAGGCGTGAAAACTTTTATACAGATTTAGCTTTTTTATCTGTTTCCTTGTTCTATTTTAATATGTTTGTATTGCCTCTGTATATATGTTTTTATTTATTTTTTTTTTCTTCTTAAAGCTTTGCCTTGGGGTTTCATCCCCCCATCCGAGCCTTTTCCCTTTTTTATACTTCCTTTCTTGCCATGACTATTACCGGTATCCAGATTAACTTAAACCACTCTCTTTCCGCCCATTCAAATCTCTTTAAATTTGCAATAGACAACTCAATAGACTACGTATGTCTTCAAGAACCCTATATAAATCATAATTTAATTCTCTCCCCCCCTCCTGGTGTTCGCCAATTTGTCTCCGTCTCCCAGAAGGCGGCTATTTTAATCTTTAATCCACTCTTAACAGTAAACTTTAAATTTAAATCATCCTCATCAATCTTTATAGAAATATTACTTCCCCAGCATCCCATCATTAATCTAGCTAGCATATATTTCCCACCCCATGATAACTTTTTAACCCTTTTATCAGAAATAGATATCTTTGACTACCTGAACTCTAACTTTCTCCTTCTGGGAGATTTTAATGCCCGTGCTCGGATGTGGGGATATGGGTTCACCGACCAGAGGGGGTTGGACATGATTGACTTTTGCCTCAAAAACAATCTCATAATCTGTAACGATAAAAATTGTGGTCCAACTTTCGCTTCACACTCCGGAAATGGATTCCCCGACCTTTCTCTCATGAACTTTTCACTCTTCGATTCTCTTTTTAGCTGGGAGGTCCTCTCGAGTGATACTCTTAGCGACCATAAATATATTAAAATTACACTTAGCCTTGACCCCCCCTCTAATGATACTTTCTTTTTCAAAACTCAATACGGAATCGGTAAATTTATACATAACTTTAGAGCAAACTTAAATTTTCTCAATCCCCTTTTAGATAATATTCATGACACTAACTCCCTAGATTCTTTTTTTAAAACTCTTATTGATATAACCCAAAATTGTGCCTTAAAATGTATTAGAAAGAAAAAATCAAAAACAATTAAAAATTTTTCCTGGTGGAATCCCACCCTCACAAAACATAGAAACTTCGTTACCGCCCTTTATAAAAGAGTCAAATCACTCGAGAGGAATTTTGCCCCTCCCGCCGAAATCTCTGCGGCCTTAATTCTTTATAAACAAAATAGAGCCAAATACAAATTACTGATTAAGAAAACAAGACTTGACTCCTGGAAATCTTTCTGCACAGGATGCAGCAAAACTTTCGGCTCTCAATTCAAATTTACTTTCCAGAAACACAAAAAATTTAATAACATTAATCTCCACTTCCCTGACTCCCCTTCCCTCAACCTTGATGATAAACTGAAACGCTTGTTGGACCACCATTTTAAAGAAGATAAGGATTTTATAAACTTTCCTTCATTTACTTTGCCTTCTGAGGGACTGGGGGTGGTTTCGGATGAAGAGCTCCTCATTGTCTTTAAAAATTTAAAAAATGGTAAGGCCCCAGGCCTTGACAATTTAGATTTCACAATTTGGAAGCAACTTTATAAATTTTTCCCTTCTTTCCTATCAAAAACTATAAATCTATGTTTTAAATTCTGCCACTTTCCCTCTTGTCTCAAAAATGCCGACATTCTCTTCTTTAATAAACCTGGAAAAGACCCGTCTCAATGTTCTTCGTATAGACCCATTTGCCTCCTCCCGACCCTTGGTAAAATATTGGAAAAAATTTTCATAAATAAACTCAATTTTTGGCTTTCTTCTGAGGATGCTCTCCATCCCCTCCAATATGGCTTTAAGGAATTAACGAGTTGTGAGGACGCTGCTCTTGGGCTAATTCAAACCATTTCCTCCCACAAGTCAATACATTTTGTTTCTTTGACCACCGTGGACATCTGCGGAGCATTTGACAGTCTCAACTGGAATGTCTTGCCTCTTTCATTTTCAAAAATCAACCTCCCTCAGCCTTTTCAAAATTTCATTTTTTCATATCTTTTTAACAGAGAAATTTCACTCAACATAGGTAAATCACATATTACAAAACACATTTCTATGGGCGCTCCACAGGGATCGGTTATATCCCCTTGCCTGTGGAGTATCTACTTTAATGACATTCTAAAACTCAACAACGATCTTTTTCACCTCCAGGCCTTCGCGGATGATCTCGCGGTGGTCACCTATTCATCCAACTTAAAAACACTACAACTTAATACCAATAACCTTTTAAACCTTATCTCATCCACTCTCACAGTTTTAAAACTTTCCATAGCTCCAGAAAAATGTAAATCAATTATCTTTAATAAAAACCGCTCAAAAATCAGACAACGCCCTTCCTTCAAAATTCAAAACCATAAAATACCTACAACTAGACAACTCACCTTTCTTGGAATCACTATCGACGATAATTTAAAATGGAGCTCCCACATTTTCAATCTTAGAGAGAAATGTTTTAAGTTCGCCAGCACCTTTGGGAGGGTGTCTGGCAATAACTGGGGTATAGATAAATCCTTTTTAAAAATCTGGTATCTTTCGGTCATCGAAAAGATAATCATTTTCGGCGCAGGAATTTGGGGACAAGCTTTGACTGGGGCTCAGGTCAAAAAACTTTTGTCTTTGCAAAGGATTTTTCTTCTCAAAATCTCTTCTGGTTTTCGGACTACTTCCAACATTTCTCTTTACTCTATAACTGGTATTCCCCCCATTCATTTTGTCATTAATACACAATTTAAAAAATATGCCTTCTGGAAACTCAGAACAAATCATTTTACCAACCCGTCTCTTCCCTCTCCCCCTAACTTTGACTTCAATCGCCCTTCCTCTTCTATCCCCCCTTCCCTTCGTATCGCCTATCTGGCTCCCTTCGACCCCTCACTTTTTTCAGACATAAATATTTACACTGATGGCTCTGCCATTGACGACAAAGTGGGTTACGCCATTTGCATATACAGGGAGGATAAACTTCAAAACATATATACTTTCAAACTCAACCTTGGGAACACAGTTTTTCAAGCTGAAATAGCAGCAATACACTTTGCTATCAACTGGGCTTCTACAAATAATTTAAAAATAAATATTTTTTCAGATAGTCAATCCTCCATTTCGGCCCTTAACTCCATTAGAAACAAATCTGACTATCTTTCCAAAATTAAACTAGATGCAAATTTAAACAAACATTTAATAAACCTCTGTTGGGTTAAAGCCCATTCTGACATCTCGGGCAACGAGGCCGCCGATGAAAATGCAAAACTTGCTACCTCTTCAGGTACCCCATCTCCTTTACCTTTTCCCTACTCTCTGTTAAAAAAGCATTGTAAACTAGATATCTTAAACGCCTGGCAATCTTATCTAAACAACTACATTTCCCCTCGCACCCATGACCCAGCCAGAATTTTAAACTTTCTTCCCCACGTAAACTTTAATTTCCTTTTAATGAACAAATATCTTATTTATTTTATCACGGGCCACGGCCCATTTTTGGATTACCTTTACTTTTTTAAATTTAAATCAACCTCTTGCTGTTCCTGCGGTTCCTTTGGAGATGCAGACCACTACGTCTTTGCTTGCCCCCACTCTAAACCTTTTCATCTTTCTAAACCTTCCCCCGCTAATTCCGCGGCCTGGTTCTCGAGTGTCTGCTTGAATAAAACTTCAATTAACAAAATTAAAAACTGTGTTCTCATAGCGAGAGAAATATCCAACAAAATCACTTGAATAGCCTGAGAGCCATTGCTGCTTTTAACTTTTTCTCTGGTTGTTGATCCCCTTGGTTTTTACTTGCTCCTCCCCGGTGGTGCCGCCTTCCCTTTTATTTTGGTTTGCTGTGTTGTTTTGATGTTGTGTTTTGTTTTTGATTACTGCTTTGTTTGTTTGCTGTTTTGTTTAGTTGTGTTTTTTTAGTTGGGTTTGTTTTGTTTAGTTGGGTTTTTTCTGGTGTTGTCGCCGGATCTCTTCCCGGCCGTCCAATTAGATACTCAAGTCCTCCGGATGAGTCGGACGGTCTGGGTCTTCACACTCACACTCCACGCAGTACAGAATGAAAGTGACGTCACTCCAACTCCAAGCAGCAAATGGGGAAGCTACAGCTTCCCCATTTGCTGCCTGGAGTGACGTCACTTTCGTTCTGTGCTGCATGGTAGAGCTCCTCTACTTCAGACTGACTTATCAAGCATATTGAAGCCTATAGGGTTCCATACTACAGTTACAGAAATTATAAAATAAGTGTTTAAAATAAATACTTTATATTAAAAAAAAAGTTTCAATTAGAATATTGTAGAACTTAACTCGCACAAGTATGCTAGATTACAGGGTATCTAATTATTTATTAGCCATTATTTTCTTCTTTCTTCGTTTCTAGGAAGGCGAAATAGCCAAAAACTCTTTCTAGAATGAATAGAACAGTTCGGTGCAGAACACCCACCCATAATTATTTCAATTATACTTCTTAAAGTAAAAATACGAATAGAGCTAATGCTAATGGACTGCGCTTCCAGCTATGGTGGGCTTCAATATGCTTGATGAATCAGCTCGTATATAGAGGAGCCTTACGTCACAAACGCCCCAAAGCTGTTTTGCGAACGGTTTGTTGTCCTAAATTACTGTCGTGTAATAGGGGATTTACGATGCTTATACAGCACCCGCCTATACGTGGGGGGTTTCCAAAGTTAGATATATAAGATTACTAGGAAGGGTTTCCCAAATAATATTCTCAGGGTTCACAATAATTTTGTAAAGAAAGGTCCATGAGTGTACAGATCAAACTAAAATAACCATCCCCAATCAAATAAAAGTATTTGCAGCACCCCTAGCGTGGAATTTAAAAGGTTAGGATAACGAACTCGACAACAAAGCGAGATAGACAAAAAAAAATGCAATTGCAAAGCTATAGAGCATTTTCTAACCAGTAGAAATCAACACCAAGAACGAACGAAACACGTATACAGAAGGCAAGAAATACCTGTCAAAAAGTTGTATCACCAGGGGCCACCAACACGATGACACCTGCAATGCTTCTTAAAGTACGATGTAATATTCTTTCTGGAATTCAAATGTGTATTGTCTCTGATGGAGGGTATTTTGTTTTTAGTCTATCTCGCTTTGCCGTCGAATTCGTTATATTTTTTAATTCTCCGGTAGGGGCGTTGCACTCACTTTTATTCAATCGTACGACCACTTTACTGTAGATAGACATGACATGTATGTACGCTTACAGAACTCTTCTTACTAAGTTATTGAGGTGCATATGGATTTTCCCAGGAACCCTTTATGAAGTAATGTTTCCTGAAAATTTTCAAATTCGAGATTTTAACAAAAAGCATGTTGTAAGACCTCCTGATCACTTTCGACAATACGTCTCTGTATGTGAATGCGATATAACTGTTTACGTACTGCTATTGGATTTTGTATATCAATGCATTATATGCAAAACTAGAACTAGACATAATTTCAACGTGTTAAATAGAAAAAAAATAGAACTAGACATAATTTCAACGCGTTAGTCATTAAACACCATTGGACATTTCATAAAAATATTTCATAATTTCACAATATTCCACGTATTTCATTTCACTGTGAAAATATTCTCTATTTTTGCAATATCTATGTCTACCAATATTTTTACATAGGAAAATTATTTTTGAAATATATTTTCAATAAACGAAGGAAATGCCGAGATTCAATGAACTCAAAATAATTAAGAGTGTAAATAAATTACTGTGACCCTGTAGAATTTTAAACTTTCCTTTACTACTTCTGTAGGACGTTACATCTTTTGCATACGAAAATAGCGAAAACATTCTCAATATTTAGTGTCTCCCAGAGTAAAATTCAGGAAATTATTATTATTATTTTTTTTTTAGGCGCTCTAATTTAACACATTATAATTACGTGGCGAATGCATTGCAAACCGTTCAAAGATGCTTACTAATTTTAAATTATAAAAATAGACAAATTTGTTTATTACCCTTTCTATTATAAAATAAAAAAAATAAATAAATTTGTTTATTACCCTTTCTATTATAAAATCATAAACATAAATAAATTTGTTTATTACCCTTTCTATTATAAAATCATAAACATAAATAAATTTGTTTATTACCCTTTCTATTATAAAATCCTAAACATAAATAAATTTGTTTATTACCCTTTCTATTATAAAATCATAAACATAAATAAATTTGTTTATTACTCTTTCTATTATAAAATCAAAAAAATAAATAAATTTGTTTATTACCCTTTCTATTATAAAATCATAAACATAAATAAATTTGTTTATTACCCTTTCTATTATAAAATCAAAAAAATAAATAAATTTGTTTATCACCCTTTCTATTATAAAATCATAATTTTATGCTGAGAAAAGTGATCCATAGGTATATTTCATCACCACAAAATAGAGTAAAAATTAAACATAAAAAAAATAATAATAAATTAATTTGAAACAGGAACTATTATTTATCGCAATCCCGATATGACATTTACCTTATACTAACGCGTGTCAGTCACCATGATAAGCCCCGTTCATTGACAGGCGTTCATCAGTAATCTTTGCATTTTTTTTTTTTTTTTTTTATGACCTAAAGTGAACATACTTTTATATAACACTAGAAACCGCCCGAGTTCCCGACCTTTTGATTTGCTTGGTAATTTCGTTCAAAATTAACAATGGCGTAATTTGATTTGATTTATATTGTGCAATAGTAGACATAAATGGTCAGTTAATCCCCCATGTTCCTTGCAAAGAATGTTCCACAACCCGTTCAAATTGCGCTTTTCTATCAAAGGATAAGTGAAATTGCGAGCAGGACTCTGGAATAGGTGGAGTGGAATATCCTTGTATTGGACAGCATTCATGCCGGATTAACTTTGGGTGACCTTTTCTTTACTATCATCCAACAGAACTGCACTTTTTACTTTTATTTATTTTTTTTTCTTTTATTTATTTTTTTAGATTTATACGACATAGGAAGCATTTAAGGATTATGCCTTGAAAAGGCGTTTCATTTACCAGTTTTATACCTTATTATTCCATCCCCCTGGATTTTTAGGGGATTTTGCAATGCAAGATTTTTAAGTTTTTAATGCATGCCTGAGTTACTGTCATGGATTTTGTTATGTCAGTACTCGAGCAAAGAGGTGGCATTGACTTTTGAGAGAACAGACTACTGTAGTATTGTTAATACCCTCTAACATGAATATTACTCGTCTGAAAATTTGAAGACATTTTGTATTCATTTAACTTTTTGTTTGTAACTCCCCCACCCCCCTTTATGTTTTAGTTAAATTCGCAATATAGTGTATTTTGTACTTCATCCTGTCATTTTATTTAATGCTATAAAACATTAAAACTCATACAAATTTATTTTTCTATAACATATATTCATCTTACATATAATGCTCGCTGCGAACGCAGAAAATTGCAACGTCGATTTCCGTATCGTCTGCCATATTAGTACTATCGCCAGCCATAATCGCACTAATATGAATAATTCATGACATGAATAATTCTTCAATATTCTTGAATTGTTAAAAAAAAAAAAAAAGCTGATGTCTAGAAATTATTGCCTCTGGTGCAACTGTCACTATGAGGTTTATAATGGAGATGGATATATTCTTATCTGTGCGTTTTGATCAAAAATGTGTTCCAGAATTTGTAATAAAAAAAAATGGAAGAATTTCACGTTGAACAATAATTACAAGTGTTTTGTAATTTTCACTATTACTTTCCCTACAGAACATGGTAATGTATAGGGAAAGTATTTGAATTATGTCGAAAAAAACAACTCAAGTTCCCGACAGATTTTGAGACCTCTAGAACCCGAAAACACTTGCGACGAGTGTGTGCATGTCTGTTTATCTGTGTGTCTGTGCAATGCACGTATATCACTTGAGCCCCAAAACTATTCGACAAAATATCGCAAAATTTGGTGAGTAATCCTGGTGCTGATTAGTTTTTGGTACGATTTGGGGGGTGGGGTGGGGGGGGGGAACATTCCTTTATTTGCGAAATTACCCGCAAAAATCGTCAAAATCTAAATGACTACATGTATTCAAATGTATCAATTAAGTGCTTTCATACGTAATTTTTGACGACGAAAATAACTCGATTACTCTAGGACCGTTCACGGGATATTAAATTTCTATGTATTTTTGCAACGCCACCTTTAAAAACACGTCCAGTCGCCAAATAAAAATTGAATTAAAAATGCAAATTCAGTGTAATTTCAAATAAATATCCGCGTCATCTTAGGCAGTTAAAGTCAATTTTATGGATTACGAAAAAAGAAAATAAATTCGAGTGTGTATATGGAAAGTCATGCGCTGCCCACATCCGGTTTTTTCTTCTATTAATAGCGTGAATGTTTCATGCAGAATTTCAAGGCGCATGGGATAGGATAATTTTTTCAACTTGTCAATGGTAGTTGAGCTTTTTAACGGACAGTTGGCATAAATGGAATTTCTGAAGAATCCCATATCTACCACTTTTTTAATATTTTTTAATTTATTTTTTAATATCACATTGAGAAACCTAGGTTTTTAAGTTATCATTGCTTCATTTCTTTCATCAATAAATTCCAGTAAAATTTTATCCACTTTTGACTTTTTAAATCAAATGATTCTTTTATTTTTTTTAACTCAATTTTAATGCTCTTTAATGGATCAACAGACTAATGCTCTTGTGTTACCACGCCAAATTGAAGCCTTAAGGCATTGGCCTGTACCCTTTTGAATTTACAGATCACCAATGATGATAACTTAAACCAGCAGAGGGTTTACGCCTAGAGGATGGTAGGCGGCTACTCTCTCATCCAGCGAGGACACAACCAGCGGAGCGAGATCAAAGGAACCATTCACCGGACGAGGTCCAAAGATGGTCCCGCCAAGCCCGACCCCAGTCGCCAATTGGATTAGGCTCAGATCATGAATAGGAAAGTCGGAATCACAATAGCAGTGCTCCTCGGATTAATGTGCCCCCCTGTTAAGGGGATCAGCCACGAATAATGATAACATTAGCATCTCCTATAGTATTTTACATTTTATCTATTCGTTAAAGAAACTTTTTCATGTATATATTATTACACTATTTTTATAAGCCAATGAGTCATTCAATTAATGCCAAAAGTTTCAGATATTCAATACCGCAGATTGAGTTTTTTAGACTTTGGTCCAAGTACCTCCTTACGTAACCGACCACGGTTGATGATTTCAGCGCTTCGACCAAAGTTCTTGAACTTTAAGGAAAGGGAATTGCAACAAGAGAATGCGAGAAAATGCAAATCGAAAATACTTTTTTTTTTCGTATTAACTTCGTCGTATGTGAACTTTGAATACAAACGACGGTATATCGAATAAGACATATTTACTATTTCATTTACTGGATAAGAGCACATATATTTTTGATGTGAAACCCTTAGGGCGCAGGGTACGGGGGAGTAAATTAAAACAGGGCGGATATGAAACGGTATTATGTAATGGAAGTGATATCATACTGCTACGAATATGTAAGAGATGGGGCAGGATAGCCCAGCGGTTAAAGCACGGGGATTGTACGCGGAAGACCCGAGTTCGATTCCCAGCTTTTCCCAAACTATCTCCATGTTTACGAGCATGTTGAATCTGCGGGTCCAAAAGTCCTTCCGAGAGGTTGGTGTCGGAGGAAAGAAGGTACGGGTTCTGTGAATGTCGCCCCCACTGAGTTCCGGTCTAAATTAGATGGCACTGTTCCAGACGTCCACACAGATACCTTACACCTTAGAGAAGGTCGGACGGTTTAGGTCAAAATAAAGAAATAATATGTAAGATATATTATTGTTATATTTTAAAGGTCCCAGTCCCTTGGCCCCCGTGGCAAATTCTGGGACTTTGGCGACGAATTTGGCAAAATATCGCCAACTTGGCGACTTTTAGAGACTTTTCGAATTTTGTAGATTGGTTATTAATTTCTCAAGTTACGTGCTTTTTCCCGAACTTTTCACAGGCTCGTATATAAGCTCATCCTCATTCAGTTCGATAGTGAAAGTGATACGAGTAAAAGTATCTACCGAACCAAATACAGAATCCAATATATAAATTAAATTTTCGCCTGATTATATATAACTTTCGTTTAACACAAACCGTCCGACCTAACCCGAAGGTGTAAGGTTTTTAGCTTGGGCGGCCGGATAATTATATATTTTATATTACAATTAAATAAATTAATTGTAATATAAATAATAATTAAATTTCTAAATAATTTTGCAAAAAGTGCATTTATTTTTGAGCCTATTTCAAAGATCACTTGACTAGAAAAATTATTAAAACTCACGAATTTCATAAATATTAACACAAAATGACAGAGCAGTGAGTGAAATGATGGTGAATTTTTATAATTATATTTAAAATTTTACTTTTAATTTATAATAGTTTCTGCAAAGCAAAATACGTATTTATAGAATAATTAATTAGCTTCAGCAAAATTATATTTATAGTTTCTTTGACGTTTTAAAGCATGAAAATCGTATTTTTGTTCAAGTATTAATAAACTAATAGTTACGCATTTTTTTTAACCTTTTATTGAAAAAGCAAATTAATTTACGAATCGTCAAAATCTAAATGACTACATGTATTCAAATGTATCAATTAAGTGCTTTCATACGTAATTTTTGACGACGAAAATAACTCGATTACTCTAGGACCGTTCACGGGATATTAAATTTCTATGTATTTTTGCAACGCCACCTTTAAAAACACGTCCAGTCGCCAAATAAAAATTGAATTAAAAATGCAAATTCAGTGTAATTTCAAATAAATATCCGCGTCATCTTAGGCAGTTAAAGTCAATTTTATGGATTACGAAAAAAGAAAATAAATTCGAGTGTGTATATGGAAAGTCATGCGCTGCCCACATCCGGTTTTTTCTTCTATTAATAGCGTGAATGTTTCATGCAGAATTTCAAGGCGCATGGGATAGGATAATTTTTTCAACTTGTCAATGGTAGTTGAGCTTTTTAACGGACAGTTGGCATAAATGGAATTTCTGAAGAATCCCATATCTACCACTTTTTTAATATTTTTTAATTTATTTTTTAATATCACATTGAGAAACCTAGGTTTTTAAGTTATCATTGCTTCATTTCTTTCATCAATAAATTCCAGTAAAATTTTATCCACTTTTGACTTTTTAAATCAAATGATTCTTTTATTTTTTTTAACTCAATTTTAATGCTCTTTAATGGATCAACAGACTAATGCTCTTGTGTTACCACGCCAAATTGAAGCCTTAAGGCATTGGCCTGTACCCTTTTGAATTTACAGATCACCAATGATGATAACTTAAACCAGCAGAGGGTTTACGCCTAGAGGATGGTAGGCGGCTACTCTCTCATCCAGCGAGGACACAACCAGCGGAGCGAGATCAAAGGAACCATTCACCGGACGAGGTCCAAAGATGGTCCCGCCAAGCCCGACCCCAGTCGCCAATTGGATTAGGCTCAGATCATGAATAGGAAAGTCGGAATCACAATAGCAGTGCTCCTCGGATTAATGTGCCCCCCTGTTAAGGGGATCAGCCACGAATAATGATAACATTAGCATCTCCTATAGTATTTTACATTTTATCTATTCGTTAAAGAAACTTTTTCATGTATATATTATTACACTATTTTTATAAGCCAATGAGTCATTCAATTAATGCCAAAAGTTTCAGATATTCAATACCGCAGATTGAGTTTTTTAGACTTTGGTCCAAGTACCTCCTTACGTAACCGACCACGGTTGATGATTTCAGCGCTTCGACCAAAGTTCTTGAACTTTAAGGAAAGGGAATTGCAACAAGAGAATGCGAGAAAATGCAAATCGAAAATACTTTTTTTTTTCGTATTAACTTCGTCGTATGTGAACTTTGAATACAAACGACGGTATATCGAATAAGACATATTTACTATTTCATTTACTGGATAAGAGCACATATATTTTTGATGTGAAACCCTTAGGGCGCAGGGTACGGGGGAGTAAATTAAAACAGGGCGGATATGAAACGGTATTATGTAATGGAAGTGATATCATACTGCTACGAATATGTAAGAGATGGGGCAGGATAGCCCAGCGGTTAAAGCACGGGGATTGTACGCGGAAGACCCGAGTTCGATTCCCAGCTTTTCCCAAACTATCTCCATGTTTACGAGCATGTTGAATCTGCGGGTCCAAAAGTCCTTCCGAGAGGTTGGTGTCGGAGGAAAGAAGGTACGGGTTCTGTGAATGTCGCCCCCACTGAGTTCCGGTCTAAATTAGATGGCACTGTTCCAGACGTCCACACAGATACCTTACACCTTAGAGAAGGTCGGACGGTTTAGGTCAAAATAAAGAAATAATATGTAAGATATATTATTGTTATATTTTAAAGGTCCCAGTCCCTTGGCCCCCGTGGCAAATTCTGGGACTTTGGCGACGAATTTGGCAAAATATCGCCAACTTGGCGACTTTTAGAGACTTTTCGAATTTTGTAGATTGGTTATTAATTTCTCAAGTTACGTGCTTTTTCCCGAACTTTTCACAGGCTCGTATATAAGCTCATCCTCATTCAGTTCGATAGTGAAAGTGATACGAGTAAAAGTATCTACCGAACCAAATACAGAATCCAATATATAAATTAAATTTTCGCCTGATTATATATAACTTTCGTTTAACACAAACCGTCCGACCTAACCCGAAGGTGTAAGGTTTTTAGCTTGGGCGGCCGGATAATTATATATTTTATATTACAATTAAATAAATTAATTGTAATATAAATAATAATTAAATTTCTAAATAATTTTGCAAAAAGTGCATTTATTTTTGAGCCTATTTCAAAGATCACTTGACTAGAAAAATTATTAAAACTCACGAATTTCATAAATATTAACACAAAATGACAGAGCAGTGAGTGAAATGATGGTGAATTTTTATAATTATATTTAAAATTTTACTTTTAATTTATAATAGTTTCTGCAAAGCAAAATACGTATTTATAGAATAATTAATTAGCTTCAGCAAAATTATATTTATAGTTTCTTTGACGTTTTAAAGCATGAAAATCGTATTTTTGTTCAAGTATTAATAAACTAATAGTTACGCATTTTTTTTAACCTTTTATTGAAAAAGCAAATTAATTTACGTTGATAGTTCATGAAAATAATATTTGAAGGAAAAAATATATTCCTTCGTAATTATTTTCGTAATTCAGAGTTGTTAATCGAAATATTAGTTTGGCTCTTTGATTTTTTAACATCTTCGAAAGTAATCTTAAGAGAGATAAAAATCTAAAATATGTTTAATCAAGTTTTTTAATCTTAAAGGTATTTAATTCTAAAGCGATGAAAATATGTTAATCGGAGTTATGCTTTTCCCACATTATTTTAGTATCGTATAGTATGCCGGGATAAGATATTCACATAATTTGCCTATATATGTTGTTGTTGAGCCCCAGACTGTCCGACCTACCAGAAAGGTGTTGAAGACCCAGACCGTCCGACTCGTCCTGAGGACTTGAGCATCTATTTGGACGGCCGGGAGAGGAGTTGGCAGGAGTCCGGCCGATGTCCGGGTGTCCACAACAACCAACACCAAATTTATTGAATCTTTAAAAAAATTTTACAGGAGTGGTTACAAGGATATAAGCTAATAACATAGTTTTGCTAATATGAAAATATATCTGAAGACTTGATTACATTTATACTCTTGTAGACTTGAATACATTTTGTTGACTTATTTACATTATTGAAGACTTGATAGTATATTTACAAATGACATAATGATCTGAGATAATATAAGTATTATGATAGTAGTTGAAAACATTTTGAAGTTGACTATATATTATAAAATGGGGTGCAACAACTAAAGACAACACAACAAAAGCAGACGACACCACCGAGAAAGGTGTAAGGTAACTGTTTGGGCGGTCAGGAAGTGCCACCCAATTTAGACCGGAACCCAGTGGGGGAGGCATCCACAGGGACCGTACCCCTTTCCCCTACCACCAACCTCTCGGAAGGACTTACGGACCCACATGTTTAACGTGATCGTACTCCGCGTGAACACGGCGGCAGTTTTGGCAACGGCTGGAATCGAACCCGGGCCTACCGAGTGCAACTCCAGCGCGCTAACCACTGGGCTACCGCGGCCATCTGCCTATATTTGTGACGTTCCCCAAAGTTAGCAGATTGCACTCCAATTATACAGACCAGCATCCATAGGCTGGTTTCGTAACGTGTAATAGAAGCATAATCTTAACAATGGGAACACCTTTTATGGGCGAGTTTTATTAGTACGACCTGGCCGTTGCAACCTTAACAGTCCGTGCTTAAGAAATTTGATGCCGGCTGCATGGTAGGACTAAATTTGTCGATGTTGGGGGAGAGAGTATCCAATTCTTTGTACAAAAGTCACGCAAAGACACATTTTGATAAATATTTTTCGATCTCAGACGGATCAAATTCAAGGATCTATATTCGTAAATTATTTCAGACTGGAGTCGGGTTCGAATACTGATAATGTCGTACCGGGCAGGGTAAAAGCCCGTAAATTCAGTCTGTATAGAAATAATTTGCACCCCTTACAATCGTTCTGTGTACGCCTCTGGGCCTGACACTGGCGAGGCCGTAGCCAGGCAGGGGCCAGAGGGGGTTGAGCCCCCTCCCCAAGAGGTATACTCAGCCCCCCCCCCCCTGATAAAAATACTTAAATTTTAGCAGTGGTTTGAAATTTCATACGACATGTCATCCAAAGTTTACACGAAAAACCGCAGTTTCAGAATTATTTTGTAAATTACTTCGTTTTCTATAGTACGGAAATAAGAATTTTTAGTGTCCGGATTTCCGGTTATATTGATGATCATAAATTTATTTATATTTTTAATTTTAAAATATTCAATAAAGTTTAAAAAATTAAAGTTTCACAGTTAGACATTTTAGAGTTATGTATTATCGACTGATAATGTATTACTCTGTAATGTATAACTCTAGAACTTAGTTGTATATAGTTATATATTATCATGCTATACCTGATAAGTAGTTATAGAGTTAATATTATGTGATATACTGTATTTGGTTATAATTAAAATACTTTTTTAATTCAACGATTTGTTTAAAGACTAAAATGTATCTTTTTAGTGCATTTCCAATCCCCCCCCCCCCCCCCCCCTTCTTGTAACGGTGGGTGAGACAGTGAGGAAACCGAAGGGCTACTAGGAGCTATATTGCTAAAAAAAGGTTTCAGCAGAGCAGCGGGGATATCAGAAAGACTTGTTTACAGTGCTGATTTTCATTTACCACAATGCTGATTTTCATTTTCTTCAATACTGATTTTCATTTTCTTCAATGCTGATTTTCGTTTCTTTCACAGACGTCTTTAACTACTTATCCTTGAATTTATTCATCAATATTTAAGGTTTTCTATTTCACTGTAACTATAGTTAAAAAGCTACTTTCGTAACAATGAATTACAAATCACAATGAGCATAACTGCTGATCATGAAAATACAAATTTTGAATACTATGTTTGCTTTCTACCAAGAAAGTACTAAGAATTTGTAATATATTAAGTTGCTTATACAGCACCCGCCTATACGGGACGTTTCCAAAGTTAGAACCGCGCCCCCATCGCAGATAACAGCACCCACGGAGCGGTTTCGAAGATTTTATTCATCAGCATGGTATAGTCGAAACCTGCAATAAGCAGCAAGAAAACTTGCTCCGCATTTTTATAAAACGGTTGGGACACCGATAAATTCAGTCTAATTAAAAACCAGCATCAGATACAGCGGCCAAATTCATACTAACAAAACCCGCCTGCAACTTAAAGGAAAGTGCCAGAAGCTGGGATTTCACTCTCACTGCAGATAATAGCATGGACTGGCTTCACTTTTTTATGCGCTTACCAGCACGGTCCTCGCCACCTTCTAATAATTACCTGGCCACATAATATAGATGGTTGAATTCACTTTTTGCGTGTCACACTCTACGCATTCTTCATACGCATTATATTTTAAGATTTCCATTTCACAGTCGCAGTGAAAAAAAAAAAATCACCGGCGTGACACTGTGTCACGGTGGCGACGCAGTGATGGAGGACCTCAAAGGGTCAGCGAAGAGCGACACTTTTGAAGGGACGGTCTGAAAAGCGTACAACCCGTCTGGGTTATAAAGGGAGACCCAGACAGATCGATGTTCGGATAACTTTGGGACAGTGTCTGATTTTTTGTTTTCCGTGTTGGCGCATTCTCTGCTTTTTAATTTATTGTTTTTACTTTTGATTATTATTTCCAGGGGAAAAGAGCGTGAAGATGAGTGATTTAGGGATATTCCTTTTTAAAGCGGAGTTGAGTTGTTTTAAAAAAAAGGCAGTGAATCATTTTCCTTTCGTACGTTTTTTTTTTTTTTTTTTCTGGACGTTTTATCTAGATAAGTGGAAAGATTATTTTTTTAAGTTAAGGTTTACAAGAGCACTGAATGGTTAAATTATTATCAGCCCCCAGGCCATTTTATGCTACATAACTATCCCATAGATGTTGCTGGCTTTAGGTCGCTGAATTAGTATGAAAATGGTAAGATAAAGACTTAAAGACTAACGAAGTGCATTGATTAAAATAATCGTGATTGATTTATAGTAATAATAATAATAATTGATAAAATAATAATGGGCAATCGGACTTTGACTGTAGATTGGTCATGGATAGCGGAAACACTAGCAACGCAGCTGCTGTTTTGACCAGACAAAATCTGTCTGAGGGCAACTCGTGTGGACATCAACAGCTACTGAATGCTCGAGGTGGGCGGATAATTAGTAGGCTTGTGTTTGGCACACCACTCCGTTAAATTACACTTAATCTGTATTAAGAACTTAATCAGTTGATCACTCAACATACAATTCGCACATTACATCATACTGACTACATGCAGAATACTATACAAAAGCAGCAGAGCTAAACAAACCAGATAGTCATAATCATGTATTCTCTTGGCATAATAGGCTATATAGATTTTCAAATTAGTGTTTATTGTCTATCAAATTTCTCAGTGAAATCTTTCAATAACGAAAACTTTCAGTATTCAAAAGAACGGGTCCGTCAATTTTTGCCCGGTGTGTATAAATTGAAATTCTCTTCGTATTCACGGGACAGTACATTTTGTCTTTTGCTTTTTGGGGTTCTGCTATTTAGCGTTCTATATAAGATAAAACCGATGTAAAGAATTAATTTCCGTCGTTAATGCTGTGTAATAAAATATCAATATTTTTTTTTTTTTTTTAGTCATCACTATCAGGCAGGAATTTGACTACATAAGCATAAATTTATAGCATCAGGTTTAATATTTTTGAGATCTACAACTAAATTACAACGTGGGCCCCCATTAAATTTAGAAATGAAAATTCACCACCAGCATAATCTGAAAAGGAAAATACCAAAAGCCAGGAACACTGGAAGCCATAAAGGGAACTCCAATTCCGCATTCAGGAAATATCAGCATTTATTTACTCACTAGAAACATAATATTAAATTTCAGACTGTCATCTGTAAAATTTTAGTACTTAAGATTCATAAAAAAGACTTAAGACATAACTTGAATTAACATGTCCCTTTACCTATCGATTATTATTATCCATAAGAAATATAATTATCGTTCATCAAATACTACAAAATGGAAATTTTCTAAATCGACATAATTTTTAGCACCGGAATAATTAAGATCCTGACGGTATGAAAAATTGCTCTACATTAACGGAATTCGTACGATTAATAGACACATTTTCGTGAATTAAAAAATATATATGTATTTACTTGTGTTAAAACTTCTGGTTTTTATATTACGATATAAAAAAATTAACGTGCTATCCGACATTTATAATTAAACAACAGCTCCTTAAAATATCAAAGACTGCTCCAGAATAAAAAAATAATTTCCTGAATTCATCCGTTGATTAATTATAAATTTTTTAACGGAACGAACTCTTCTAAATTTTGGAATCAACTGAGCGTTCGACTTTGATGTCTGGGCCCTTCATTCTAATATTGTGCAAATATGATATACAATACCAGGGGGGGGGGGGGCATGAATTAAAATGAGAGGGAGGTTGACCTCCATCTCCCCCCCCCCCCCCCCATTCCTACGCTGTGTTTTGTTACTACTGTATCAAAAGAAATTCTGTTTCTGTTCTGCTGCATTGCAAATTTAATTTCATGCTTTAAAACGCTTCTCGGCGGATTTTCAAACTATGAATGAAACTATGGTGATTATTTTGAAACGCCATTTTAAGGTATTTTGCACTGTGGGAAACATTGAATCATTTGCTTTAATCTATATAATAAAGTAACTTATCCTATTATATAAATTCTTATTTTAATTTTTTTTAAATAGATTTCTTATATCATGTCGGTAGCTTTTCAAAGACCGTAATTTTGATTTTTCTTTTCTTAAAGATATACAAAGCAAACTTAATCAAAAGATTTTTAAAAGGGGGAAAATTACAGAAATGCGCTAATTGAAGAAAACCCGCATGAGAATCTTGATGAGAGCTAGAATTAAACAAACAACGTTCTCCCTGTTAAGCTTTCACTCCTATGCAATAAACGAATGAGATCAAATATTTATTTTACACCTTTGTAAATTGTCTATCACCCACATCTGTGTGCATACTGGAGAAATTCGGAAACAGGATAAACATACAAATGCAAACAATCATTGTTCGCAAATCTCTTTTCTATGTGCGTTTGCAAGCTTCTTCTTACAAGGGCATTTTCTTCTTAGTTGATGTTACTCGTCAAGTTTGCATAGAGCAAAAAAGAACATACAACTGCAGTTTTTTTTTTCTTTAAACATTCGTTGATTACAGTCATTTCTAAACAGATTTTCCACACTTTAAGCTGCATGTATTATTTAATTAGATTCATTTGACACAACCAGTTAACTCAATTTTCCAGACTCAGGTGCTTCGCATTCTGTTCCAATTATATCCAGCGTGTTCAAATTAACATTGTGAATATATGAGCTGTTACTTTCCTTATATACATAGCATAATGTATAAAGAAAGTAATGTGACGGGGTCGAAAATTCGAATTCGAGTTTTCGACGGGAGAGCACGTTTCAAGCATCCCTGATCACGAATCGAACATTTTTGAGGTGGTGTATGTGTGTGTGTGTGTGTGTGTGTCTGTGAAGACAATATCTCACAAAGAATGGAGCGATTCCAATGAAATTAGGTACAGAAATTGTAATCTGTGAATACTGGGAGCCTATGTTTTTAAACTAAAAAAAACTGGAAGCCTATTGTTTAAACTCAATCGAATGTTCAGAACCCCCCTAAATTTTCGAGTGAAATTTTGAAAAAATCATCAAAAAATCAAAAACTTTAATAAAGTTACAAGCAGTAAGCAAATAGTAAGCAAATAGACATTTCTTATGTAAATGTTGCTTAGAAAACGATTGGCATAAACTTTAGAACGCTAGCATGAACCGTTTTCGAGATATTGCACATTTTTCAAACAAATTTATTAAAAAATCCCATAAATTAAAAAAGAAATATTAAAAAAGAAATATCTAGCTCGTTCCATTCATGATAAAAGATCGAGTAATACTTATGTATTTGAACGTCAATAGTCATTTACCTGCTATAAGAATAACTTATTTCTCCGTCCATAACGCTTGACGAGATTTTGGTGACGAATTTGGCGGAGTGCCGCCAACTTGACGACTTTTTAAAATGTTGCCAAATTAACTAAAATCTCGCTAAATAGATAAAAATAACTCCAAATCAATGAAAATGACGACTAATTGGCGAAAATTCCATATCTTGGAAAGAAGTAGCTACTATAAGAATAACCTTTTTTTTTTTTTTACTGTAAAAGTAATAAATTCATTGCATTATGTAAAGAAAGTCATGTACTGCCCATATTAGATTTTTTTTATATAAAAGGATGCAGCTGGACCATCATAAAACCTTAGCCAAAACGGTGGACTTGGTACTCGTGTTTATCTGGTTTTCCTAGCATGTAATGTAAGCCCAACATTGCTTATCATTGCATGATCACCTGAAGCTTTGCTCAAGAGTATTCTTAATGGTAATGTTTACAAGGTTAGAACTACATGAAAATCTTTTCCGACACTTACCAAAATAAATAATCTGTTTTCCCCAAGTAGGTACTGATTTAATTTATGGAGAACTCTATGGTAAATAGAAGCTGTTTACATTGCCCAGCCGGGCGCCAGAATACACGATAGATAAGCTGACATCAATATAGATGACAAAAAGGTGAACATCAGTATAGATGATAGATGAGCGGACATCTATAATGTTCGCCTATGCATTGCTAACTAGACATGATAATAAACTGAACACATTTGATCTTTCAATTACAAAAGAGACTAGCAGGATACCCGTTCTTCGTACGGAGTATATAATAATAAGAAACTTAAAATTAATTATGTGTAAATTTCTATAGTATTCTAAATGACTTTATTACTCAAAATATTCTATTAAAATATTTAATTTAATTCTTCTAAAAAATGTATAAGATTCTTTGGACTCGATATATAAAATTATCTTCACATGCAGATCTGAAGAATAAAGCATCCTGGTCCAGTCTGTAAACAAATGTAGAAAAAAATATTTTTTAATTCTTACAAAACGATAGAGATTATCTAGAGAATCGTACTTAATTATGCAAAATATGGAATTTTCATCGATTCTGTGGCATTTTGATAAATTTAGCGTAATTTTATCAATTTGGCGACATTTTAAAAAATCACCAAATTTATCGCCAAGTGGAACTGCAGAACCGACAGACCCACTTGGCGACAAATTGACGAAACATCATCACAATACTACCCCCTAATAAAGCGCAATTAATTTCTTTTATTTAGCGCAATTTTATCAATTTCAAGATATTTTTATGGGTTTACAAACATTTTTATCAATTTGGAAATATTTTAAAAATTCGCTAAATGTGTTACTAAGTAGGACGGTTGGACTGACAGACAAATGCTACTGAAACATCATTTTAGCACTCTCTTCTAACAAAACAAAATTCATTTTATTGATTTAGTGTCGTTTTTATCAATTTAGCGACATTTCCGTCAATTTGGCAAAGTTTAAGAAAAGTTGTCAAGTTAGTGATATTCCGCCAAATTCGTAGCTCTGAATTTTCAGATCTGAAGAATAAAACATCCTGATCCCGATTGTATATACTAAATGAAAACACTAAAATTGTATTAGAAGATATACCCGTTCTACTCTTATTCTGTTTCAACTATCGGCTAAATGAGTTTATTGGATACACACAATATGAGTTTATTGGCTAAACACAATATATAAGTTTGAAAACTCTTTGCCAAAATAAATGAAAGTGATGTACGCAGTCCGTAATTAATATCATTGAAACAAAAATCAAACCGCTCATTTATAAGATATATTTTTATATCCATTTATTTATTATTCAAATCGAAAAAATAATAATAAACATTAACAAACACATTTAATTTAATTGCTTTGCCGAGCAACATGATATAAGATAGAATCTTCCTCACAAATTGCTGATAATTAAATAACCATTTTGATTTCTTAATACTTTTCATTGTTGAGTAAGAGCCTGTGAAAAATAAACTATGGTGATAGCGTTTCCATTTAAATTCATGTTTAAACCTGCGATTTTCAAAAGGACTGATTAGCGCAATAAACTCCCACCAAACTCAGAGATAGAGTTTTAATTCACTTTCACGTTTTAAATCAGCAATTTCCAACCTTTTCGTTTAGAGGAATCAGGGAGTTAAGAGAGCAGGAAAAGGTTTCGTTTTCCATTAATATCTCGACAACCCCTGGTCCTAGAAACTCAAAACATGGACTAAATTTTAAGTGGAGCTATTTCAAGGTTACTCACAAAATTTCATTACATTCGGTTCAGTCGTTCTTCAGACAGACAAACAGACAGACAAATTTTCAGTTTTATTTATATAGATTATTGAACCTCTATCCTGCAAATCCAGAATTCCCAACATTTTAAAGTAATCTGGTATATTCTATGTAGCTTTTAAAAGTATTGCTATGTAGCATTAATTGTCGGACTGTTTTCATTTGCATACCAGGTACACGAAAGGTTTAAATGCGCGGATCAAGTACTTTCTTTGTTTACCAGGCTAGAATTTTTTCCAGTTATACATTTGCTAGAATTAGTTGCACTCACCACTAAAAATCTACCCGTCCCATGTTAAGAACATATACCTAATAGAATAATATGATAATGTACGCATTTCTTCGTCGACCATTTTTAACCCTATGCAGCAGGGTGAAATTTTCAGCAGAATCAATCTTTAGTTTCGTTCACTATTAAATCCATCGAGACTGCTATGTAACTTCAATCATCCCCAATAGAATACGCGTTTCTAAGGATTCCACCTTCGGATGTGCCATTTCCTGCAACATTTTTCAAACATTGTTTTCTTCCCGCGGACAGCTCTGTATCTCTTTGGCTTCTCTTTCCGTCCACGGAGCAATCAAATCTAGACTTCTGGAGATCACCTAGGCAACCAGAGAAACAGTTTTCGGAGGATCCGTTACCATGGGCAACCTCTTTGCTGCCTATGTCTGGTCTGTTGCCGGTTTCTTTCGTTTAACCCATCCTTCACCATGCGTCTGGAAAGGATTGGTTGGAGATGTTCTGCCCTCTCTTCGTCTACCAGCGGCCAGACAGAACTAGACCATTTAGAATTGAATGCGATGTAGTCAGACTAGATTACAGAACGATCAGTTGGAAAAGATAAGCAGTTGTTGAAAGTCGAATACTTTCTATTATAACTGTTTTCCACAACTGACAACTATTTTTTGATTTACTTTTTATTTTTTTACGGTACAAGTTTTTTGTTAAAATAATCTATATCCAGGATCGCGCCTCCATTGCATATAACTGTATCCATGGACCGATTTTTATTCGCTCGTCAGCATGAAACAGCTGGTTCCTGCACTGGCAGCAAGAAAATAGATAATTTGCTATGCTGTTACGAACCTTTATGGAAACCCACAAATTCAGACCTACCACTGAGCCAGCAATGGTATTTCTTAAAGATCGAGCTGCGGCTTCTCAAGAAACCTTGTACAGCTGTTATCTATATCACACAGCTGAGTGAGGTTGGAACTAAGGAATGTATTACACAACCCTAACTGCTTAAGGCAGAAACTTGGAACTTTGCATACACGGAGACTTGACCTATAAGTCATGATAGACATTTCTAAAATCTTGGAATTTCTTTCGAAAAATTTATAAAACTTGGCATATTTTATTTCAAAATTCTTCCAGCTATAACTCAAGAACGGCTAGACACACAAAATTCGTTTTCATATCATCATACACGAAAATAAATGTCCTAAATTTTCATAAATAACTATATTTATGTACAGCCAACCGTTCTTGAGATATTTTAATTTATAGTTATAGCAGACGAATTTTTTTTATATTTAATAATCTATTTTTATACACTTTTTGATTTCATTTGTAACCATGGTAACAGAGACGCTTTAAATATCGAAATCGTCTGCTGGCAATTCTTCTAATCAAACTATTAAACATATTTTTATTAATAATTGATTTTTATATTAAAACATTTGACAACGTTGAAAATAGTGCAACGTACGGAGGTGAAATATTGAAATATTGTTTCACATACGATAATTTCCATGCTAACATAAGTATAAAATGTGCGGCATTTGTATGCATTAATTTGAAGCGGTTTTTTCGATATTTAGAACTTTTATAAAGTGATAGATGTCATATTTAGTGACCACGTAATATTTGCTTGTATCGTAATATTCGCCTGTTTTGTTTGATCACACTAACTGTGCAAGTTGCGATTACAGTTAGTCTGTTCCATAAAATACTGTCTACATGGTCTAACTTATGAAAAAAGATACATTTATCTAACTCATTTCCATTAGGATACACCGTTAATTGCTGATTCAAACAATGTATCAATTCTGAACAATTATTTGCGCAGTTAATAAAGAATTAATTAAAACCTGCGTGATGATACTAATTTTAGAAATGCTCTCACAGTTAATGCAATGGATCTTCCTTTAATGCCGTTTCTAGAAAATAAATATTGATTCGAAGCAATCCTCATTCTGCGCGATAACCTAATGTTATTATTTCATAATTTTCACTAATTCTCCCTCTCTTAATATAGAACGCAAAATAAACTGTCGGATGATGGAAGTGGCAGAACTTTTTTTTTCCCGTATCAAAGTTGGGTAATTAAAATTGGATTACCAAGTAATTGCGCCGTCTCTAATTAAAACGGTCCTCTTTTTCGCCTGTAAGTGGGCTTTTCGCGACCGACACTGTATAATTAAATTTCCACCTCCAGGTTTTTTTTTTTTTTTCTTCTTATCCTCTGCTCAGAAAGGATTATTTATTGATAATTTAGGAAAAGAAATACTATGTCTGAAGTATGAAGGGTGTGATTAAAGAATCGAGAACGTATATTGGAATATTAATATCCCAATCAGGAGAGCTATTATAACGTAAACGTACACACATACATTGCAAATTTCAGCTAAATTTGCAAAAATGTTCATGAAATTTAGTATGCGCATATTATGATTACAAAACCCGCCTAAATGAGACGTTCCAAGGATCGTACTTCCGTTACAAATAACAGCATTTAAAACCGGTTTTGCATTTCTTATGCACTCTCAACATGGAATAATCAATACCAGAAATAGCAGTATTAGCAGTAGGGGCAGCATAAAATAGTCGATATCAACAATTAAAGCATACAGTTAAATAGCCGGTTCTTAGCAATGACGGTATAAAATAGCCAGTTCTTAACAATAATATAGCGTAAAATAGCTGATAATAGCAGTTGCGGCTGAAAATAGCCGATACTAGCAATACCAGTGCAAAATATCCGGTTTTTTGGAAATAGTAGTATAAAATAGCCAAGACCAACAATGGCAGCATAAAATAGCCGGTCCAAATCAGTGACCGTATAAAATAGCCGATACCAGCACTGGCAGGAAGAAAACTTTATGTACACATTTTTGTGTACCTCTATAAAGTTCGACAAATTCAGTCCTACCAAACAGCCGACATCAAGTTGATCTCAGGCTGCGAGAGACTGAAACGACCAAGTTCATACTCACAGAACTTTCCTAAAGTGGACATTCGTGTATAGTTAAGATTGTGTTCCCATTGTAAATAACAGCATTCATCAGATCGGTTTCTGCTTTTGATGTCGGTTGCTGAATTTTTGGGTCCCCGTAAAGGTTTTCAAAATTGTGACACATAGCAAATTTTCTTGCTGCCATTTTAAGTATTCGCAGTTTCATGATGGTAAGTGCATATAAAAACCTCGAAACTGATCCATGGAGACTATTTACAATGGGAGCCCAATACTTATTTTAATCGGTAACAACAAAAAAACTATCGATTTTCAGATAGATCGAGTTAAATTGTATTCATTTTTTTTTTACCTTTATGTCTTAGTCACACTAATAATAATATGACAGATAATTTACTCAAGTTTGCCTTCGTACGTCCATTATGCGTACATTGACTATATGATTTGTATAGCGACAGAATTCATTTTAAATATCAATTTAGAATACATTTTTAGTGAAATGTGAAAAAATATTAATATAATAATGAATTTAATTAAAGGAATCAGTTAATTAGAAGTCAAGCCATTGATTTAATACACCTTAACTCTGATGTTTTTAATTATTAATACCGTTTAATAGATGGATTTAACTTAGCAGAGATTTATAGTTTGTCCTATACCTCTGTGGGGACCGACTGTTTACCCCGTTCATGTTTGAACCCTGGACCACGAGTGCTGTACCCGATGCTAGAAAGTTAGACCAAAAGCTAGCTTTGGGCCCGAACTTATAATTCGGCTAGTGATATCTAGTATAGTCGATCGATATTGGAAGCCGCAAAACCAATTTCTCCACTCACTCCTGGAAAAAACTCGGTCGAGTCTGTGGAAACGAAGAAGGACGACCCCCGGGGTTCACCAAATTTTAAATGCCATATTCAATCGGAAACATCCTGGTCATAGTCGGCGAAGATCGTTCTTCGATCGTGGAACTATCGGGTGGAGTGACTTCAGTCGTTGACCAGCCAGGAGAAAGGAACGGATGCGTCTCTTTGTGGTGCTGCCATCTAATGTTGGTTGCGTGTTCTTTTCTGTCCAGATCACCATTGTGGAGACGACTGTTCTAACCTCCATCAGGCCCAAACCCGGGTCCATGAGCATTGTAGCCCGATGCTATAAGGTTAGACCAGTGTTCTTCAACCTTTGTCATCTCGCGGAACCCTTTTTTTGAGATATTTTTTTTATGGAACCCTTCGTTCAATACCACACCCAGATTTGATTTTAGGGGGGATGTGTCATATTACGTATTACATGTTATGAACAAGGTGCGTATCTGCCTTTGTTATAAAAACTTTATATAAGATATAAATTTGCATTAATTCAAACAAGAAGATAAATATTTCATATAAAGTATTTATATTATACATATATATGTCATATGAAATTGAAAACAAAGAAAAACAAAACAAAAACAACGAATTGTAGTATCGACTCGCGGAACCCCTAAAGCTTTTGAGTGGAACCCTAGGGTTCCGCGGAACACAGGTTGAAGAACACTGGGTTAGACCAAAGCCTAGCTTCAGGTCCGAACTTATAATTCGGATACTGATTTCTAGTACGTCGATCGATGCTAGAAGGCGTGAAGCCAGTTTCTCCGACGAGTCGGATGGTCTGGGCTTTCGACACCTTAGGTTAGTTTCCCGGCCGTCCAAATAGTTGCTCAAGTCCTCCGGATGAGTCGGACGGTCTGGGTCTTCAACACCTTAGGTTAGATTTACTGCAAGTATACATTTGTTGATCCAGGAAATGAGACACCATATTTGTGTATTTTGTGAAGAATCCTACTTATTTCGAAACCAGGTGGTTAAGGATCAATTTTTTAGATTCGGAATTTTATGAATAGTAGCAAGAGAAAAGTCTAGAGAATACGGACATAAATATAGCACGAATTGTTTTTAAGCTAGAGTGGATATAGATGCATTGCATTTATACACAGACGTTCACAGTAAAAGTGGTTAATTCATATTCTAGAATGTCCCGAATCTCTAAATCTATCGGAAATTCGATTTCCAATATTCAACACCATTTTAGTACTTTCCCTATAGATATACTACGTATTTCAGGAAAAGTAAAATTTACAAGTGAGGTTAAATTAATTAACTGCAGTCATCTTAAATTAAGGAATTGTGGAAAAATTGCTAATTATTATGTGGGGGGTTTGTCTCGCTTATGTAGTAGATTTTTATTAAGTATTAAGAGGTCCTATTTCTTATTTTTATCGCTATTAAGTAAACAACACCGGTTGATATTCACTGCCTTATCCTTTTTTAGATATTACTAGATGCTTCCATAATTTTCCTTTAAAAACTACCACACTCTTAAGTACAATATATATATATATATATATATATATATAGATTAAAATTTGACATTTACTTATATTCGCACTCGCATACTTTCTCACAATCTTTTCAGTGTAACAATTTATTGAAATATATTTCTCCGAGCACGTTCCACTTCTAAACTTCATGAAAACTCATCATTTTCGAATTTAAGCAAACCTTAACTTTCCCTAAAGTTATATAAATCCCAAGAAACATTCTTTATCGAAACTTCTGCCTATTATATCTTTCATCGTTACGGTTCCACTGCCTCTCATTGAAAAAACTTCAAACACAAACTACATGATAATTGCCGCTATACGGAAGACGTCGAGAATTCAATACTCTATATATGCAGCTTTAGAAAAGAAACACAATTTTCGAAGTTTTTCTGCACAAGCGTTTCGAAAATTCAACTGTTTTTACTTCTCCCCCGCTCCTCCCAACATTTAGAACAACCGTCCATTTGAAATAGCAGAACTTCTATCTGGTATAGAGATTAAATGAAGCGAGCAGCGTGCTGCCATTTTATTTTGCTTTTATTCCAACGTCTTATTTTTTGTCAGTCTTTTTATTCTCTTCTTCTCGTCCTTTCTCCTTTTGTGATATTAAAATGGCAACTCAACGATTGTGGTAATTTTCCGCTGTGAATTTTCTTCCTGTGCCCAGGCTCTGCATTTCTTATGACTTTGTTCCATTGTTTAGAACTTTTGAAGTTTCTTCATCATTACCCTGCATTTTCCCCCTTTCAATTAAATTTCTGAAAAGTTTTCATAAAACCTGCAATCAAAAATTATTTTAAAATCTCCGAATGAAAAGTGGTGGAGATTTATTTTTCTCTTCAAGATTTCCCTTCCCTCTTTCTTTATTTTCTGGGTCTTTTAAAAACTTCGTTTTTATTCTGGGGACGATATGTTTTAGAATAAGAAAAAAAAAACTTAGGTCGAAATTTTGAAAGAAACAAATGACAATAACTTTTCACTTTTAATTTTACTACAATGCATGCATTAATCTGAAAGAAGATTGAAGCTTTTTATTCTAAATTTTCATAGCTGAATGTATAAAATGTAAAATTCACATCTGAAATTTTCAGGATGCTAATTTTTACTTTCTCTTTAATGCATGGAATAAAAAGCGAAAGCATTAAAGTGGTGTCGAATATACTATTGGTATTTGTTGGATTTTATCTGATTTGGGCCCCTAAATCCTCTTATGATTATCCTCAGGGCCTAGATGGTTTGGAGGCACCTACCAAAATTTTTACAATTAACGTATATTGTCAACAGTAAAAAAAATGTGGTAATAATAAAGTAAACTGTTAATCACTAAAAGATTTTCACCAAGAAGTATATATTTACTTTATTAGGCTTCTTACATATAGGTTATGTTCTTAGAAATATTTTTTAAATTCTGAACTTTACAGTAGCATATGGAGCCCCTGAATTTTGGAAGCTACAGTCCCGCCCCTGTGGCCCATTCATAAATCCGACTCTGTGCATCCCTGAACATGAAAAACGTTTATCTACGCTTATCGACGCTTGTTTTTCTCATTATGTCCGTCTGGTGACTGCATATGTCGAAAACATTGAGCTGTTAAAATAAAAAACTGTACGATTATTTTAATCGGTAAACGTAAGAGACCTTTTTATTAACACTTTACAGCATAGTTGAAAAGTGTTTATGACTTTGTTCACTCTGTCTGCCTGTCTGTTCTTTCGCACGATACCTGCCGTAAAAATGACTTTATCAAAATGAAATTTTAGTATGTTGTTCAGACGGTCTGTGGGACATATGGGAATGTAAATGAATAATATCACCCAATTAGTTTTGGATTGAACCCGGGTTGAAAAAAATGAAATACATTGAATCCCATGGAACCTAATTTTTCAAACATTTTTAAGAAAATTTAAAATTCGCAAATTGCTTCGAAAATTTTAGGAAAGATTCAAATTATCCCATAAAATATATAAAAAAAAATTAAGCAAAATAAGTTTGGTAGTTTTTTAAATAAAAGTTAAAATAATAATTGCACCCATATTACCTGAAGAGATTACGTGACCCACTTCAAAATGAAATATGGCATCCATCTTGTGTCAAAATCGTGATTTTTAAAGTTCTTTTTAATTTATATTTAGTGTTGCATCCGTCCTAAAACCGCTTAATTTTTTTTTCTTGTGCATTTATATAGTGCGCCAACGTATTTACAATATTTTGGAGTTTAAATGATCATCAAACTTTGCAGTTATTTCTTCAACACAGCCAATTTTCACGTATCGAGAATGTAAACACATCAAACTGTAAAATGAGTTGTATAAAAATTGTTGAATTTCTTTAACGCACAATTATTTAGCTCTGGAGTCTGCAGTATAACTGATATGAATGAAACATTCATTGATTTTTACATAGAGAAGCAGACGATTCTATAGTATTGCGTTTTCGATGAAATTTTAGGCATGGGGTTAGAAAATACTTTTACCTCCATGGTTTTAAGTTTTTAAGTAAAATAAATTATTGTAGTATTGTGATAATTTTAAAAATATCGCTTCTGAATGAAAGGAATGGAAAAAAAAATTATGAATGAAATATGCTGTTATATAGAGAGCCAGGCCATTTATATTTCGATGACGTTATTATACAGTTCATTTGTTTTCGATGAAGTTTTGAAATATAATAAATTATTGTAGTATTGTGATAGTTTTAAAAATATTGCCGCTGAATGTATCGGAATTTTAGAGATGTTTAAATAAAATTGCATTTCAGTGGGAAAGTGTTTTATAATCAAAGGTTTATGCATGATTGACCTTTCTGGTTTACAACGAGATCGTATCAGGGCTTTCAATTTTCGGACATTTCTTTTCTTCCAAAAATATTTTCGATATACTTGCAAAATAAATAGTCGTTTTATGTGTATTTTTTTTTCTTTTTTTCCTTATTTAAGCGAATGGCAATTTTATAAGACTGCGCGTCTTGTAAATTAAATTGGCAATTTTAAAAAGCTCATTGATTTTCAGCGAAATCAAATCATAAGAAGACACCAATCTTCGCAATGTTTTTCAGACAAAATTTAAATTTGCTTATTTGTAAGAAAAGCCCTATTAGATTTTCTTTTAAGTACGACCACCAAATATTTTTAACTGGCAGTGTACCCGTTCTTTGTACTGAATATGAAGAAACTTAAACTTCTAGAATTCCGTCGATCGTCTGCCCTCTTCCTCCTTTTGTCTCAAGTTCACATTCTAAAAAATTCCATGAAACAGCCCCCATCCTCAACATTGGGGGGGGGGGGGGGGGAATAGAAAATTTCGTAGTCGAATATTTTCTTTTCTTTAAGCTAAAAATTCCGAATTCCCCCCCCCCGCCTCCCCCTGTATATTTCGTGTTATTCCGTCGCATTTGTAGGGAGCGAATTAATCGAATTCTATATGTTTCAAAATAATCCCAGTAAGCGCCACCCCTACATTTTCCACGATTTCCAGTCGGATCGATGGAATTCTGCGGTATATATTTTAAGATTCATAACCTTTGTTTAAGATCTCTATTTGAATATTAGTTTCCCTAAAGTAAACGTATAGTTTACAATAAAGCGCCTTTTGCTAGACATCTACCAGAAAAATGAAAAAATACTTGCTTTAAAGAATTTTGTGCTCGCTGTTCAACACATTTCCTTCCCCGTACTGTGTTAAACAGCGTGTCAATAACGCGAAACCCTGCTCTACGTTGTGATTCATGGTCAATCGAGTATACTTTCTTACTTTTATGCAACACCCTGTTATAAAGCAGAAGTCGTTTTATTATGTTCCTGCGCACTTTGAATTCATTTAACGGTTGGAAGGGCTGAAAACGTCCTCAATTTTTTCTGGATTTGAAGTTGCAATGCTTTCACAAAGAAAAAAAAATCAACAGGCATTATCAGCTGTAGAAATTTTGTAGTTTTCCCAAAGTAACTCCCCCCCCCCCCCTCTAAAGTGGGGCAATTCATTAAACAAGAAAGATCAATCATGCTTAAAGCATTGATTCTTAAACACTTTCCAACTTCAATGCAATTTTATTTAAAAAAGTCTAAAATGCAATACATTCCTCGGTAATATTTTAAAACTTATCGCAATACTACATTAATTTATTATATTTGAAAACTTAAACATTCATTGAAAAAAATGAACTTCATTCAAATGACGGCATTGAAATATAAATTGCCTGGTTTAAATATCTCTAAAATGCGATACATTCCACGGTAATATTTTTAAAACTATCATAATAAACTTTTTCCCATTCATTTCCTTCATCACAATACTATAATAATTTATTTTATTTAAAAATTAAGACCATGGAGCTACAAGTAATTAAACTTTATGCTTAAAACTTCATCGAAAAAAATCGTCCTTCTCTTTATAAAATCAATTAATATTTCATTCATATCAGCCATGCAGACTCCATGGGCTAAATTATTTTGTGTTAAAGAAATACAACAATTCTAATACAACTCATTCTACATATTTTGCTGTTTACATTTTACATAAGTGAAAAATAGGCTTCGTTGTAGAAATAATCAAATTTGGATAATCATTTAAACTGAAATATATTGTATTTGCGTTGTTTCAGTATGTAGATGCACAGAATTTAAGCAAAAATAAAGTAGTTTTAGGACGGATACAACACTCAATATGAATTAAAAAGAACTTAAAAAATCACGATTTTGAAACAAGATGGATGCCATATATCATTTTGAAGAGGGTCTTGTGATCTTTTCATTTCATGGTCATGTGATCGTTTTATATAAGAGGTGTAATTATTATTTTAATTTTTATTTAAAAAACTACTGAATATATTTCGCTGAATTTTTTTTTATATGTTTTATGGAACAATTTGAATATTACATAAAATTTTCGAAGCAATTTGTAAATTTTAAATCCGTTTAAAAAATGTTTGAAAAATTTGGTCCCATAGGGCTCAATGTATTTCATTTTTTCAACCCGGGTTCAACCCAAAACTAATCTTGTGATATTATTCATTTATATTCCCATAGGTCCTACAGACCGTCTGAACAACATACTAAAATTTCAGTTTGATTAAGTCATTTTTACGGCAGTTATCGTGCTAACGGACAGACAGACAGACAGAATGAACAAAGTCATAAACACTTTTCAAATTTGTTGTAAAGTGTTAAAAATGATCATGACGTTCTGACCTGTAAAACTTAAAAAAAAAGTAGGGCTTTTATATATACAGGCTGACGTAACCGCCATTTTGATTCCAACCGGTCCTGTCAGTTATCGTCTGCTTGTGCTATTTCAATGGTGCGCGCATACTACATAGCCAATATTTGATGCTAAATTTAGCTTTAAATATTCTACTTTCGAAAAATTGTACCAATCATTCAAGAAAGTAGGCTAGGATTCTTTGATTTTCTCGAGATTCCGATGAAAGGAAAAAAAAGAAACACTCTTTTCGCCATGTGCAGCCATCGGTTCATCGAGTCAATATGGCTGTATGTTTTGGAGCCTTATTAAAGAGTAATTAAATGGAAAGAGTTTGTATTGTATGTATGCCATCGGGTATTGCGCATTCATTTTTTAGGTGTCATCTATTGCCAGTTTTAATGAAAATAATATAATTTAGTTTTCGTGTTTGTTACTTTCTTCATGATCTTTGTGTACTTCTTTTAATCATTTATTGTAATATACATTATTTTCTACATGGTCTTTTTCTTTTCCAGGTAAGATTTATTCATGCTCTTTAAATTCACCTCTCAAAACACTTGTGGGTAAGTAAATGGACTTATTGACTAGAATCTGTTTAATATGCACTGATTGGGTGACATATCAAAGTTATCGAGCACTTCTACAGCGAGAATCTTGGGTTTAGTGTCATTCGATTCGTTTGAGCTTCGAGACCAAGGGAAACACTTCAAATTTCGAAAATTCTCATTATTAGTGACGGTACGAAGAGATATTCAAAACTCTCAAAATCACTTTTCAAAAAGATTGAGCACTTACACTCGTGCTAGAATCTCTGTTTTGGTCTCATTCGATCCGTCTCAGCTTCCAGGTCAACGGAAAAATTAAAAAAAAAAGTAGAATTATGAATGACGTTGCAAAGGAATAACAAGAATAATAAAAGCTCAAAGCTACTTTGCTTAATTATCGATCACTTCTACTCTAGCTAGAATTTTTTATTTGGTTTCATATGATCCGTTTTAGCTTCCAGATCAACGGAAAAATACAATATTTCACAAATTCAAATTGGGGGAGATGATACAAAGGGGTTTAAAAAACTAGGGGGGAAACTAGAAAACTATAAAGGGGTTTACACCACTTTACCTCTTAGAAGGAATAAAAACACAATTTGATATCATTTCGCTGCCAACAATTGAAACTAAAATAAATAAATATCTATGTAAATGTAACGCGATATAATTTTTCTACTTGTTAAAAATCATTTTGCAATAATTACATAATTTTGGTACGTGGAAATTATATTCAAGACTAGCCACCTTTAGCGACCAGCCTGTTCGCTACCTTTGAAAATTCTGACCGTGGCAAACTCGATGGCGCGACCTACCAGAAAGGTGTAAGGTAACTATTTGGACGGCCAGGAAGTGCCACCCAATTTAGATCGGAACCCAGTGGGGGAGAGCATCCACGGGGACCGTACCCTCCATCCTCTACCACCAACCTCTCGGAAGGACTTACGGACCCACATGTTTAACGCGATCGTACTCCGTGTGAACACGGCGGCAGTTTTGGCAGTGGCGGGTATCGAAATCGGGCCTACCAAGTGCAATTCCCGCGCGCTAACTTCCCGCGTGCTAATTTAAATTTTATAATGACCATATGCTAAGCTCTTCTTAATTCCATCGTTCCATCATTTAAAATATCCATAAAATTAAAATAACCATTTAAAATATCCATAAATTAAAATATCCATTTAAAAAATCCATATCGTTCCTTCATTTAAAATATAAATATAATTTCACCCTATGTATACAATACATCACCACAATTCAATCCACCATAATTCAATCATTTAAATTTTATAATGACCATATGCTAAGCTTTAAATATAACGTAATTTTCTAATCCGCCAAAAACCGTCGCCATAGAAACGCGGAGCACGCATGTGGGGAAAATTCTGAACTTTGCCGAGTTTTCCGAGAAATTTAAAATCATTACTTCTTTAAAATTCCGATCCTGCGGCCATTTTTAATTTATTTCTTGACCAGATTGGGCTTGTAAGAATGCCTGATGTTTGAGCTTTCTAAAAATGTAAATTATTAGTCGAAATAGTCGGTACTTTTCCCCATGCGATGATTTAAAAACGAAAATTCGTTTTTTTTTAGCCGAAAGTGACTTTTGTTTTAAAATCTTTAAAAAATATTAGAATTTGTCCCTGAGATTTGAAATTGATATATTTGTACTCGCAATTGTCTGCTCTTTCCAATCGTGCGATTTGTTTTTTTCTACGACGGCTGGAAGGTGGAGAAAAAGATTGAAAAACGGTCGAAATCGCATAAAACATTAAATAACAACAACAAAAAATTAAAATTTTAGATATCGGTTTTGACGTGTCCCCTTCCCCCCCCCCCCCCCCCGGGTCTCCGATTGCCAAATTTCGTAGTTCTCCGACGCGCGGTCGCTGAACGTATAGTGTATAAGACACACGCTCACACACACACACAGACATTGCCTTTTATTATGTAGATATTCACATGCCAGAAGTAATAAAAACACATCTTTATATCCTTTCGCTACCAATTAGAAAAAAATAAATAATTAAATCTGTTTGACGCGCGCCGAAATAAAATTAAATATATTTTCCAATGTAACATGTTAACAGAATTATACAATGAACACCAATTTTATGCCTAAATTTAAAAGGGTTTTTGATATCCAGAAAAATCAATAATTTTTGTTAAATGTGTAGGTGTAACATTTGATGACCATTAGCGCGGTTAGACATAACTAGTTGAAAATATAAGTATTTCTCATTTTATTTTATGAGTATAATTAACCAGTACTTAGGATAGAGTACAGAATATATGAAGATTAGAATAAATTGAAAGGTAGAATAATTTTAAATACATAGGAATATTTTTTATTGTTTCAGTTCTATTTTGCATTGCGCCAATAATTTAGTTTTACAAAATTGACAGATTAAATAAATATTTTAGGCCTTTAGCCGTAGAAATACATACAGTGCATGACTATTTATTTTATCATAGCTCCACCTGAATTATTGTCTCAAACGATAATGGAGTTTTCTTAATATGAAGTTTTAACTTATTTCACTTCCATAGGGTGAATACTAAATTTGTCAGTGCCAAGGACCTTGAGTGGTCTTTTTCCGGCTGAGGCACAGGCTTGGATAATATAGGCTCAATATTTTTACTTTCCTTATATATATAATGTATAAGAAAAGTATTGTGACGGGGTCGAAAATTCGAATTCGAGTTTTCGACGGGAGAGCACGTTTCAAGAATCCCTTATCACGAATCAAACATTTTTGAGGTGATGTGTGTGTGTGAGTATCAGTGAGTCTATGGAGACAATATCTCACGAATGAATGGAGCGATTCGAATGAAATTTGGTACAAAAATCACAATCTGCGAATACTGGAAGCCTATTGTTTTTTAAACGCAATCGAATGTTCAGAACCTCCCTAAATTTTCGAATGAAATTTTGAAAAAATCATCAAAAAATCAAAACCTTTAATAAAGTTGCGTAAATAGACATTTCTTATCATGCGATATAATATCATGCGATAAATTTGGTGACGTCATTCTCGTGGATCTATCTCGTTCCATTCATGAGAAAAGATATTTTGAGTAATACTTTTGCATTTGAACGCCAATAGTCATTTATCTGTTATAAGAATGACTTATTTCTCCGTCCATAACGCTTGGAGAGATTTTGGCGACGAATTTGGCGGAATGTTGCCAACTTGGCGACTTTTTAAAATGTTACCAAATTAACGAAAATCTCGCCAAATGGATAAAAATGACGTTAAATCAATGAAAATGACGGCTCATTGACGAAAATTCAGTATCTTGGAAAGAACATAAATATCTAATATAAGAATAACCTATTTTTTTTACTGTAAAAGTCGTAAATTCATTGCATTATATAAGGAAAGTCATGCGCTGCCCACATCAGATTTTTTATCGTCATTCTCTGAATGGGTTGGTATGTATTAAGATCTCACCTCCCTGAAAAAAATAAATTCTGTTGCTAAATATTTTCACCCAAACTTTTCTTCCAATCTATTCATTTGCGTTTAATCTCAGCCCTATGAGCACTACTAAATTCCCTCCAGAATAGCTCCTGACATTTATGACGTGTTAATATCCTCCCCGAACAATCTGTTCGCGGTCCTCCTTGCCCCTTTTTGTGGTTGACGGATGACCGTTAAAACGACCCCCTTTTTTTTCCGTAGTTCCTGTAAAAAAGAAAGGAAAAAAGCGTCATGAAAAAAAATTCGAGTTCTTTTCGGGCCCGCGTACTCTCACTTCTCATAATACGCGGTTTCCTGTTGGAAGCTACTTATGCCACAATTTAACCGTTGCCGAATTTTCGTGGGGGAGGGTCACGCCATTCACCGTTTCCAGGTCGTTTTACTCCCTTTCTTTGCTTTGGAAGGGGGCTAGGGAGATATTCAATTTTTAAGGCCATTTTTTTACATCCTGGGTTGGCGAACTTTACCTTTGTCTACCATCTGCAACTAAAGGTTAAACTGATTTCAAAAGTATCGATTTCGAAATCCACCAGATTGGATAAATTCCAGATCAAAGATCATTTTAATACATGGGCTTTAATCTGCCACAAAAAATACTTTATGAAAACAGAACATTCACAATATCGATATTTCGTTTTGTAGCTCAAAAAGTAAAAAAGTTTCGTTGATTACTTAAATATATATAATTTATGTACTTCATCTTATGAAAAGTAGAAATTTTCAATAAAATTAAAGACATATCATAGATAAATAGGTCATTTAATCAAATAAAACCATCCTATAAGACGTACAAATGTTAATAGGACGTCTAATAATCTTATAGGATGGTTTTATTTTATTAAATGACCTTTTTATATATGATATGTCTTTAATTTTATTGCTTATATACTGAAATAGACATGATACCACCTTAATTATTGGAAATTTGAATATATAAACAATAAATCTATTCCAAGTGCCTTTCAAACAGTGTTTGCTTAAAATGTGTTTATTTCTGCGTTGGTACATTTAAAAGTTCCAAAGCAGGCTCTCCACAAGTCTTTGTTTTACAGTCGTTTAAAAGTTGGCCTAGAAACGGATTTTTTTTTTTCTTTTCGGGGAATGTTTATAATGCTGCTCCAACCTTATATTTAAAAATTCAACTCTCTATCTGTAAGACTCGGGATTTTAAATTTCTGAATTTTAAATTCTATTACCGAAGCGATGGCCGTCTGGGATTCCCGACGCTTGTCTGTGCATCTTGCCCCTGTGTTTCGATTGAAATTCGAGCCACATTTTTCTCCATGCGTTTTATCGTGTATTTAGCAATCGTAATGCAAATTCGGGCCTATAAAATAACTAAAAAACTAATTCGAAATTAAAAAATAAATAAATAAATAACGCCGAGATGCACCTATTCGGGTCCTCAAGTATCTGTGTACCAAAAATCTCATGGCCGTACGACGCTTAGATTTCCCGCTACGAACTGCACACACACATACACAGACAGACACACACGCAAACATCTTCATTATGAGCTGAATTTCACAATTCGTGGAACAAGTAGGGAAGTGCACCGTATAGAATTTGTGTTATGTTATAGGAGATCGTAAAGTATAGACACACAGACATTTTCCTTTATTATGTAAGATTTTCGCAAATTCATTCATCATTTAATCAATTAATATTAATTAATTATCATCAAGACTTATTTATTTTTATAAATAACATTTAAATAAAAAATTCTGCATCCCTGAAAGAAACTTCAATGCAGTGCACCATTGATCTAGATAAGGAATTGATATCAATATCACACATGAAAATAAATACACGTGTTGGCCGTTATCTTGCAGCAAGCCACGTAATTTCCATCTTTTGTTTTAATATGTACTTAAAACTATTTTATATGCACTAGTAATTGCGCATAGCATAAAGGTGCGAGCCTTTCCTATGACCTTCCTGTTCCGCACACGTCGTTTATTATCACGTTCCATTACAAAAAGATCTATGAAAAATTCGAATTGTTCATGCCATGAAAAGGAAAGAGTTAAGGTGAGACACACGAATTTTACAAATTGGTGCTGTCACCCCCAGCACCTATCGGTCACGACTGACCCCAGTCGAGGATATAAAAACTAAAATAGAATAAAGTTACCCTCTCCGATTTTTTAGAGAGTAAAGAGTGACCTTCCCTGTTTGACTGCCAAGGTCAAAAACTCATAACTGAATGCATATAAAAAAGTAAAATAAAATATCCAACCCCCTCAATCTCTACACATCTGTGAGCAGGGGGTAGGAAAAAACCAGACCAGCTGCGAGTGGGGTTAGGCGGCTGAGCATACCCTTTTCTTTATTTTTTTTTTAAAGGTTATTTTTTATGGATACGGTATGGAAATAGTTTTGAGCGCCAAAGGAATAGGGAAGCATGCCTGTCTGGAAATTACTTTTCGTGTTCAAAAATTTTGTGCATGGGTTTAAAAAAAAAATTTCTTTACATGTTAAAATGAATTTAATGGGTTTTAGTAGTTCACATATACTGAAATGAACTGTATGTGAAAAAATAAATATATATATTTTCCTGCACGTTTAATATTGAAGTAATGCAAAATGTTCTCCAATAGTTTGAAAATGTCCCTTAGAAAACTTCCATCACGCGATATATATATATATATATTTTTTTTTTTTGCAATCTTTTGAAAAAATATCTGAATACTCATAAGATTGAAACGGACATCAGAAAACACACAAATTTAAATATGTCCTATACATTATTAGTTATTTCTGTATTATATAGCATGAAAATATCATGAAATATTATTGCATATGTTTGTATGGAGTAGATTGTAGTTATCATAAATGCAACTGCAGGGAAGAAGGGGGGGGGGGGGCGGGAGGCACATCCCCCATCTGGACACTACCTGGCTACAGCCCTACACCTGACGTGGAACGTGCTTTTAAACATGATAAAAGTAAAATGAAAAAAAAATGCCATATAGTTAACATATCCTTTTTGCAGAAAAACTGAGTACATAAATACTTTGAAATGCTGGAGACCATCATTTTGTAAACAAACACACCATGAAACGTGTTTTCTATCGTCAGTGTTTTGGGAAATTGATTATGATTAGGCATTAAAAATTACGGAAGACATTGTATTTCTATTGTTGAATATCAGCAAACTGATGCAGTTCATACTATATGTATGAGAAAACAAATATGTATAAAAATCACACCAAAAAAAACTTGTATCTTACAAATATGGATTTTTGTTAAATACAAAATTTTCACTGTGTTGAAAAACAACATATTTATATCATACTTGTAAGAGTATTTGTTATGAAAGCTATATTATCTATTCATATTGAAATTTCATCAATTATCGTCAAATTCCGTATCTAATTAATTTATCGCTTAAGCGTTCTAAAATTCTTTATCTTGCACTTAATGCCCATACTATTCTTATAGGAAATTCGTAAAACCAAAACATTGTGTTTGACTGGAATTTGCCTGGAAATTTCGATCGATTGATTGTCTTGATCTGGCTGATGGAAATAATACAACTTAGTTTATTTTTCAACAGCTCGTAGACGTTCCAGACACTTTGAGATTGCTTTCGAAATTGTGTTCGTCGCGACAGATAAGACTGACGCGTCGTCTTCTTCCGAACTACATTAAGATTATGAGCACATCCTATTCTCTTTAATTGCTTTAATATAGTTTCTTACGAAACGGGTCTATTTTTTCATCCCAGATAAATCAACACTATTTCAACGCTGTCCTATCTTCTAAGTGAGCATTTTTATGTAAAGGAAATATTTTTCTTTTTTTTTTCGGTGAATTATAGAAGTTTTCAACAGACTTTAGTAAATAAATGATTATTATACATTTGAGTTTCATTATAACGATCCTTCACAAGACCGACCAATAACTCACGTAACAATAAATGATTGCTGGAGAAAATTGATTCCATGGAAGTAGGGTCTGACTTAATTGCATGATAGGGGGTGAGGGTCTGACTTAATAGTATGGAAGCAGGGTCTGACTTAATTGCTTGATAGGAAGTTAGGGTCCCATGTAAGCAGGATCTGACTTAATTGCACGACAGGGGGTGAGAGCCTGACTTAACTCCATGAAAACAGGCTGACTTAATTCCATGGAAGTAAGGGGGTGACCTGACTCAATTCCGTGGAATCATGGAGGCTAAATTACATGGAAGCATGCAGACTTTACTCCATAATACAAATTATATGCACTTTGATGTGATAATTACTATTAAAACGACAGATTCGCTTTTAAATATCAATCAAGAATATTTTTTTACTAAAATATATATAAAAAAAAACTTGAGTAGAATGTTTGAATTTTAATTTTAGAAATTATTAATTCGAATTTATATTCTCGGTTTTATAATGTAAAATATCAGTATTTAATTAGTAATAGCGTTTTATATTATAGACTATATTCTTTAATGCAAGCTAGCAATTTTTTTTAAATAACGGTTACTTTTCAAGTTGAGATTGACGAAATGCCACAAAATGAAAATATTCTGTCAAGCTGTCGCAGATCAATTGCACAAAATGTCATCGTGCACGTCATCTTAGATACATCTCATTCTCACCTATACATCTCATTCTTTGACTGTCAGGTTTACAGTTTGCTCTTTGTTACAACCAAGAATCAACCTAATCATACATTGTAACATCGGATCTTGACAGCTTCCTTTCATGATAATTCATTAGTTGACATACGAGGACACACAAAATATGTAATGCTCCAGATGATTGAAAAATCAGCCTAGTTTTTGCCAAATCTCCCCATTTACATTTCTTTAGTGCCCGAAAGTAGGCCACGAACCCGAATCATTCAAGAAAAGTCGGAATTTAAGAAAAGTCTTGTTCTGAATGAATATTGCGTTTTTTTTTTTATTATTATTATTATTCTCTTTTCTACTCGGTCTTAAACCATCCGGATGAAAAGTTGCTGGCGTGGGAAAATGGCGGGCAATTAACTTTTTACGGCTGCTCAATCGGCGCATTTCAACGTTCGACCATCCGTGGAAAGTGATTGCTTCACATACGGGAATACCTTTCGTTCTTTTTTTTTAAACATGCTTTTTTTTTAAAGTATGAATTATGCTTTTGCATAATTTTTTACTGGACTACTCTCATCGAGACTCCAATTCTAGTGTGGACATTGGCTATGTTGGACATTTTTCCTTTTTGTGGGGGTGGACACCCATGCGGGGGGTGGGTGGGCATATACCATTGAAGTGTGGGATGATCTCGTACCAAAAAGAGCCCAGCTCCCAATCTTTATCCAGGTATGGAAAATTCACTAAGAGGTAAAAATCAAATATAGAGGGAGATTGATAAATATTTGTAAGGGGAATTATGAATTGTGCTTCTGTATAATTTTAACTGGAATACTCCAATTCTAATGTGGGCAATGCCGAAGTTAGACATTTTCTCATTATGAGTGGGCACCCGTGTGTGTGTGTGTGGGGGGGGGGGGGTAGATATCACTCAAGTGTGGGAGAACTACGTGCCAGAGAGGGCCCAGTTCCCAATGGAAATCCACATGGAAAGTTCACAAATAGGGAAAAAATAAATATGGAGGGGGGATGCGTGATAAATATTTATAGGGAAACCCACATTTTATATTGGTGGCCCTGGGGGGGGGGGAGTGCGTGGTTTTGTTTTCTATCGTCCCAGCATAGCATGTGTGTAGCGTACAAAATCATTATTAATTAATTTAACTCGTGCATTACAAATTTTATGAAAAAAGCATATAAAAAGTATTAAAATTTACAAATGTCTAACATTTAAAAAAAAATCAGCTTTTTTTCTCTGCCATTTTCTTCCTTGTAACTTCCATAGATCCGCTAGCAAATTGTTATTTAGGGTTATGTAGCCCCAGTATTTCAGTTGATATCAATCACATAAGCCTAAACTAGACAGTTGCTACAGCACTATTTAACTACAGTTCAGATTCAAAATATCGGTCATTTTTCTACATTTTATAGCTTGACTATATTCGAAGCGCAACTCTTAATTTATCGCCGATGAATATCAGTGAATATTGAACCTTCCATTGAAATAGCATTATGCAAACGCTATTTTTTCCGCAAATTTATTGGAAGATAAATATATCATGTTGATTAGCAACGGAATTAAATCCAATGTGTTTATACAGCAAACGATTTTTACTTTCCCTGCAATACATGGTAATGTATAGGGAAAGTATTGGAATCATGCTGAAAATCACAACTCGAGTTTTCGACGGATCTACGCGTTTCGAAACCTCTAGAATACGAAAAAAACTATTTTTAGCGTGACGTCTGTGTGTGTCTGTCTGTCTGTGCAGATTTTGTAACCACTCTAATTAAAAAACTAATTGACCGAATTTCATAAAATTTGGTAGGTAAATCACTTGTGGACGAATCTGGTGCTGATTAGATTTGGGTACGATTTGGGATAAAAAAAAAGCCTTATTTTTTTTTTTTTTTTTTTGCGAAATGGCCCGCAAAAGACTGTATCCACTCTAGCTGAAAAACTAATGGGCGGAATTTCACAAAATTCGATAGATAAATCTTGAAGTCTTTTGTGGGTTACCCTGGTGCTGATTAGATTTTGGTACGATTCGGAAAAAAATAACCTGCCTTTTTTTGCAAAATGGTCCCCAAAAATCGTCAAAATATAAAATAAAAAACTACGTATGATAAAATATATCCATTAAATGCTTGTTTTATACGTCATTTTTAACGATAAAAGGAATAAGACCAACCCCATTGCACTTGGACTAGCCGTTCTCGAGATATTTTAGTTTTTTCATATTTTCTCCACGCCACCTTTGAAAATAAATCCAGTTACTAAATGAGAACAAAGAAGAAAGATCAATCATGCTTAAAGCATTGATTATGAAACACTTTCCAACTTCAATGCAATTTTATTTAAACAAGTCTAAAATGCAATACATTCCTCGGTAATATTTTGAAACTTATCACAATACTGCATTAATTTATTATATTTGAAAACTTAACCTTCATCGAAAAAAAATGAACTTCATTCAAATGACGGCATTGAAATATAAATTGCCTAGTTTAAACATCTCTAAAATGTTATACATTCCTCGGTAATAGTTTTAGAATTATCATAATACTACGATAATTTATTATATTTGAAAACTTAATCGAAAACAACTGAAATTAATTCAAATGACGTCATAGAAAAAAAAATAACACGCCTGGATCTCTCTATAAAAACAGGATTTCATTCATAACTTTCTCCCAATCATTTCATTCATCACAATACTATAATAATTTATTTTATTTAAACATTTTGTTTAAGACCATGGAGCTACAAAAAATTAAACTCTATGCTTGAAACTTCATCGAAAAAAATCGTCCTTCTCTTTTTGCTGTTTACATTTTACATAGGTGAAAAATAAGCTTAGTTGTAGTAATAATCAAATTTAGATGAGCATTTAAACTCAAATATATTGTCATTGCGTTGTTTCAGTATGTAGATGCACAGAATTTAAACAAAAATAAAGTAGTTTTAGGACGGATACAACACTCAATATGAATTAAAAAGAACTTAAAAAATCACGATTTTGAAACAAGATGGATGCCATATATCATTTTGAAGTGGGTCATGTGATTGTTTCATATCATGGTCACGTGATCGTTTCATATCAGAGGTGTAATTATTATTTTAATTTTTATTTAAAAACTACTGAATATATTTCGCTGAATTTTTTTTTTATATATTTTATGGAATAATTTGAATATTGCCTAAAATCTTCAAAGCAATTTGTGAATTTTAAATCCGCTTAAAAAATGCTTGAAAAATTAGGTCCCATAGGGCTCAATGTATTCCATTTTTTCAACCCGGGTTCAATCCAAAACTAATTGGGTGATATTATTCATTTATATTCCCATAGGTCCTATAGACCGTCTGAACAACATACTAAAATTTCATTTTGATTAAGTCATTTTTACGTCAGTTATCGTGCTAACGGACAGACAGACAGACAGACAGACAGACAGAATGAACAAAGTCATAAACACTTTTCAACTTTGTTGTAAAGTGTTAATAACACGCCTGGATCTCTCTATAAAAGCCGGATTTCATTCATAACTTTCTCCATTTCATTCATCACAATACTATAATAATTTATTTTATTTAAAATTTAAGACCATGGAGCTACAATTCATAAACTTTATGCTTAAAACTTCATCGAAAAAAATCGTCCATCTCTTAATAAAATCAATGAATATTTCATTCATATCAGCCATGCAGACTCCATGGACTGAATTATTTTGTGTTAAAGAAATACTGTAATTCTAATACAACTCATTCTACATATTTTGCTGTTTACATTTTACATAGGTGAAAAATAGGCTTAGTTGTAGAAATAATCAAATTTGAATGAGAATTTAAACTCAAATATATTGTCATTGTGTTGTTTTAGTATGTAGATGCACATAATTTAAGCAAAAATAAAGTAGTTTTAGGACGGATACAACACTCAATATGAATTAAAAAGAACTTTAAAAAATCACGATTTTGAAACAAGATAGATGCCATATATCATTTTGAAGTTTGTCATGTGATCGTTTCATATCATGGTCACGTGATCGTTTCATATAAGATGTGTAATTATTATTTTAATTTTTATTTAAAAAACTACTGAATATATTTCTCTGAATTTTTTTTTATATATTTTATGGAACAATTTGACTATTACCTAAAATTTTTGAAGCAATTTGTGAATTTTAAATCCGCTTAAAAAATGTTTGAAAAATTAGATCCCATAGGGCTCAATGTATTTCATTTTTTCAACCCGGGTTCAATCCAAAACTAATTGGGTGATATTATCCATTTATATTCCCATAGGTCCTACAGACCGTCTGAACAACATACTAAAATTTCATTTTGATTAAGTCATTTTTACGGCAGTTATCGTGCTAACGGACAGACAGACAGACAGACAGACAGAATGAACAAAGTCATAAACACTTTTCAACTTTGTTGTAAAGTGTTAAAAAGAGATATATAATAAATATCTTTCCAAGACTAATCATTTTGTATATGAGAGAGACTTCACATTTTAAAATAAATTTGGTAGATAACAATTTTTTAATTTTTTTTTTTAATTTTATATAACTCTTCATGATATACTTATTTGATGGCATTTCTAATGCACTTTCCTACGTCCTAGATAGTTAAAATTTGGTACACAGTTTAAATTTGTTGAACATTTTATTCTACAAAAATTTGGTGGATCTTTAAATATAGATCATGCATTTTTTTCGAAATGGCCTGCAAATAATCCCCGTTCACTTCTATAAATCATTGTTGTAATATTGTTAAAAATTCTGATGTGGGCAGCACATGTCTTTCCCTGCAGACTCATATTCACGTTCTCTTTATTTATTCAATAATAATTTGAGTTTATCTGCACAAAATAGCAGCCATAAGACATTGAATTTGCACGTTAAACTTAAATTTGGTTCTCATTTGATAGCTGAACTTATTGTCAAAGGTGGCGTAGCGAAACGCGAAAAAACTAGAATATCTCAAGAACGGCTAGTCTTGGAGTAATGGGGTCAGTCTTATTCTTTTTGCTGTCAAAAATCACGTATAAAATAGGAATTTAATTGATATAATTGAGCACACGTAGTCTTTTATTTTTACATTTAACGATTTCGCAAAAATAGCACGTTCCTTTTTTCTGAATCGTATTAGAATAACCTACAAATGATTTATGTACCACATTTTGTTAAATTTGGTATATAAATCACTTGTAGGTCATTGAAATATTATACACCAAATTTTGTTAAATTTGTTCCATTAGTTTTTAGCTAGACTGGATAAAGGTAATTTCTGCCGGCCATTTCGCAAAGAAGGCAGATTCTTTTATTACGAATCGTACTATAATCTAATGAACATCAGGATTTCCCACAAAAAACATACCTACCAAATTTTATGAAATTCGGTCCATTAGTTTTTCAATTAGAGTGGATGTAATATCCTCGCAGACACACAGAAATATACACAGATACACTCTTACACACACAGACGTCTTCCTAAAAATAGTTTTTTCGTGTTCTAGAAGTCCCAAAACGTGTAGATCCTTCGAAAATTCGAGTTCCGATCTTCGGCACGATTCCAATACTTTGAAAACATACACACACACATATATTATCTGCGTATCTGTGTATTATCTGTGTATCTAAATTTCGTGCCTATGCAATTACAATAGTTGTGATTTTAAATGATCCCTAAACTTTTATTATTTCTTCAACGAAGCCTAATTTTAACTTATGCAGAATGCAAATATCTGAAGCGATTGTAAGGTGAGTTACATAAGAATTGCTGAATTTTTTTTCACACAAAATTATTTATCTCTGGAGTCTGGAATACAAGTTATATGAATGAAATATTCGTTGATTTTGCATAGAGAAGCAGATGATTTATATTTCGATACAGTTTTAAATATTTAAGTATAATAAATTACTGTAGTACTGTGATAATGTAAAAGATATCACCACTGAATGTATCACATTTTAAAATTTTTTAAATGAAATTGCATTTCAATTGGAAAGTGTTTCATAATCAATGCTTATGCATGATTGATCTTTCTTGTTTTTTCTGTGTTAATCTTTTTGAGTATTAAGTATTACGAATTTTGATAGTGACAATTTGAGGACGTTACAGATATAATTGCGTGGATGGGACATTTATGTAAATGAGCATTGAAGGAGAGATGATAGTTTCTTATTGTTTAATCTAAAACAATGAAATATTTGTACATAATTTAATAAAAATATATCAGTAATAATATTGAGATAGAATCTTGGATATTTTTTGCGTATTTGTGGCCTATATTAGAGAACAAGGACCTTCTGTATTTAAATGACTGTTTTGCTAATGGAAGGGGGTTATTGGGATCAATTTCTGTTGAGTTAGTTTCGACTATGTTCTCTTTTGTTGATTTTACTCACCTCGACGATTAAGACTGACTCAGACGACGTCTTTCCCTGTAGAAACATTTTTTTCTCAAGTGCCATTGAGGAATACAATTATCCTGAAGCGTGATGATCGGTATTTGAGTTGGTAATGGATTTCATCACGATATGCTTCAATAAGAATCCGTGGTTGGTTGGTTGTTCTTTTCTTTAAATGAAGTATTATAGTAAGCCATGTCAAACGTGATTGCTTTTAATTAATGCGATCTTCTGAATGGTATTTATTTTGTAATTATCTCAATTGTCTAGCGCCAATCGTTTTACTTGCGGCAAACTTAACTTGACTACAGAAAGGTATTGGAAGAAAAACTTGAGCAATGCATAAAATCACAAATAATACAATAATGCAGTATACAGCTGTTTTGGAGGATACGATGAACCCCCTTCATCAGTGCAAGAGAACCACCAAATTCGAAGTCCAAAAGAGGAATGGGCTCAAAAAGAAACAGCAGCAAAGGGTTTCGTCCAGAAAAGAGCATCAGGCGCGAAGCGCCTTTAATCTTCAATCTCTAGGTGTGGTTCTTATCTTCATACTGTGACATTATTTCATTGGCCCATAGTTGGAGGTTCGAGCTTTTTGATTTACTGTTTTTATTATTTGACCTAGCTCCTAGGGTGGCAGTTTGTTGCACATTTAGAGTTTGAGTAATTTTGGGGAGTTGATGCAGATCTAAGGATTTCCTAGCAATCTGGCAGTTTAAGGTTTAAGAACATTTTTTAGAATATATTGATCGCAGTTTTTATTTAATTTCAACTATTTAAGGTGGGACTTACCTAATTCCGATTTTCAATATTAAGTACCGCGCGGGGTCTCTTACGTGATTTGGCCTTGCGATGATCATAGTCATGCAGATTGAATAGTAGTTATTTGGGACAGATGGCAGATTTTTATAGAATTTAAGTGCTAGCTTTTTAATTTGGGCTCTAACAGTTTTTATTTTGAAGTCTTTCCTAATTATCGAGCTTCTTAAGTATCTAGGGGCTTTCCTTATAATCCTTAGGGTTTTGTTTTATTTTGTCTCTAGTAAGTCTATGGTAGTTTTACAGGCATATCCCCATACGGGTGCTGCATACAGCATTCCCGGGCGGATGACCGATTTATAAATATTTATGATATATTTATATATATATATATATATATATATTTTATGATATATATATATATATATTTGTCTAACACACAAGATTGGCGTGCACCCAAATACAACAGAAATATCTCAACAAGTCAAGTCAGAATAAGAATAAATGAAACCCAAAAAGACGAAAAAAGGTTAAAACGATGCATAAGAACCCCAAAGGGATAGAACGAAGAAAAAAAAGGGGGGGAGGGGGGTTACAAAAATGGAGTACTGACAAGTCATTAACTAAATTACTGGAAATTTTTATGAATATGAAAGGCTTCAAGATCATAGATCGACGTGCTTTTTTTTTGTATGATCCTTGCTGAATGATTGGTGCTGAATTGATTGGTGCTGAAAAACACTTATTGATTGGGAAAAGGGTTCACCTCCATTTATATATAGTTTATCTATTAAACACTATTGATAATTAAAACCTAAAATTGTGCTGTATTGGACCGATGACCAGAGGTTAAGTGAACCGATTCCTGTAATTAAAATTCAAAATTATGTTAATGTTCTTTCCCATTTCATTAAAAAATATTTCTTGATTGATATTCAAAATGAATTCTTTTACTGTGGTATCTAACCAATGCGCACATATATTGGATTATGAAGACATAACTGAGAGTAAATCGGTCATAGCTTTCGCAATATATTCAAGTTAGTCTTGCTGAGAGCATATAGGGGTTGTTTATTTAAACTATCAGTATAATGACTCATATATATGTCCCATATTAAGGATCGAACTTAGGTTCAAGAGTCAGGCTTAAGCCTTTGTAGGCCTCATTAAATTTCAAGGTTAAAGTTCAATTAAATTTTCTGAAAACAGGGATTTAAATAGAAGTCACTGTATAATAAATCACAAGAATTACTCACGGACTACCTATATGTTTTGGTATGCATAATACAAGTATTTCTCTTCCTGTACTTTCTAGAACACCTTTCTTGCTTCTCGTTCATTCGATATTAGCATTGGACCGGGTAATGTTTTTACTGGCAGGCAAAGGGAGTGATAGGTAACCAACACATCACAGTATTTTTAGCATGTTGCGTCTGCAAAGGCCCAGTTTCTTACTCAACTTCCGACGGAAATGTTATTCTAACCAGGCAGTATTCAAAATACGGGCAAGGACTTATGGGTTTGCCAGTGACCCGAGCACAGGCCTGAAATAACTTTCATTTTCGAGGAGGGTTAATTGTTCCATACTTTATTAGTTTGCAATTACGGTCGAAATTTTAGAACCTGAAAATGGGAAACAACTCAGCGTTGGCTAAAGTTCGTTATTATTCGAAAATCCATTCGTATTACCGGAAAATAAGTCCAGGTACATAACAAAAGTAGACTCAGCTTATATTGAAAGAGCCGCTATAAATGTCATGAATAGAATGGGCGAAAATTGACTGTTTTACAAAAACAAAAGAAAATTCTATTAAATGAAAATGAATTTAAAATTTGAACCTTTAACATTAAAATATATGTATTTATTATTATTTGTAAGCATACTGAGTTTTTTATTTATTTATTTATTTATTTTTTTATTTATGTTGGTTACTGGGCTTTAGACTTTGTTTAAAGATATTAGCCAATATCATATAACGCAGTTTGTTGTTTTTGATATTATTTTCCCTGAAATATATGGTAATGTACAGGGAAAATATTGGAATCATGTCGAAAATCGCAACTCGAATTTTCGACGGATCTACACGTTTTGGGACGTCTAGAATACGAAAATACTATTATTAGCGTGACGTCTGTGTATGTCTGTGTGTCCAATGTATGTATCCACTCTAACTCAAAATCTAATGGATCGAATTTCATAAAATTTGGTAGATAAGTCACTTGGGTGTGACCCTGGTGCTGATTTGTTTTTGGTACGATACTAAAAAAAGAATTTTTTTTTTTTTTTTTTTTTTTTTTTTTTTTTTTTTTTTTTTTTTTTTTTTTTTTTTTTTCGAAATGGCCCGCAAAAATCTCATGTATCCACACTAGCTGAAATATGTACTAATTGACCAAATTTCACAAAATTTGGTAGATAAGTTACTTGTGGGATACTCTGGTGCTGATTAGATTTTGGTACGATGTGGAAAAAAACAACCTGCCTTCTTTACGAAATGGCCCGCAAAAATCTCCAAAATCTAAAAAAAAGACTACATATGTATCGATTAAATGCTTGTTTTATACGCAGTTTTGACGAGGAAAAGAATAAGAACAACTCTATTACTCTAGGACTAACCGTTCTCAAGATATTTGAGATTTTTCACATTTTTGTCATTCAGCCTTTGGGAAAAATGCCCAATTACCAAATAAATACAGAAATTGAATTGAAAATGCAAATTTAGTGTTATTTTGTGCAATGAAACTCAATTTAATGAATTATCAAAGAAATAAAGAAAAAATGAATTTAAGTCTGCAGGGAAAGTCATGTGCTGCCGACATCAGATTTTTTTTCATAAGTTGATACTTCTATATTTTTTATCTTAAAATAATGAACGCATACTCGGATATAAAGTTGTGAATTATCGTAAAAACTGATATACATATTTTAAAACTTAAAACTTTTACAAATCATATATATAAAAATTGATTTTGTCATCATATCTTCAATATCACATTTTCAACACCCTTTTATACAAATTTGGGTTCGCATGAACTTAAAATCGAATTTTCGTTAACTAGTTTTATATAGATACATTAATTATAAGCAGTGGCGATGCTAAGCTTTTATTAAGAGGTTTTGTTAAAGTTATCACGTAATTTCCGCCTATTTGCTGAAAATATCAGATGTATATCAAAATGTGGGATGTGTATTTAATATTGATCAAAATATTATGAGTGTTCCTTCTTTCTTTTTGGTTATCGACTGCTACAGTATAGTTAATAATTCCTTATTTTCATATCTTGGCAATAAACGGTCCCAAAATGCTTGTGAAACTGCAGATTCCTCGCAATTAAATAATACTACTTCCGTTCTTTTCTGATTAAAAATTTCGGAAATTTCATAACGCATATTGAGCACGCTGCCACAACTGCCGCCGTGTTCATGTGGAGTACGATCACGTTAAACATGTGGGTCCGTAAGACCTTCTGAGAGGTTGGTGATGGGGGAAGGAGGGTACGGTCCCTGTGGATGCCTCCCCCACTGGGTTCCGGTCTAAATTGGTTGTCACTTCCCGGCCGTTCAAACGGTTACCTTACACCTTTCTGGTAGGTCGGACGGTCTGGGTCTCAACAGCAACAACGCATATTGAACTGTAAACATGATCGCGTGTTTAGCATTTCAACGGCCTAGTATACAGCCTTATTAGGGCGTATTGGCCGATGTGCCCATCGCCCGCAAAGCTGAAGTAGAGCAGCTACGTGGGCGCCCTCGCAGTGGGCTGATACGTGTTTAAGCGCTTATTTAAGGAGTATTACGTCCTATTAGTAGGCAACTATACTCATTGAAAAATTGAATGAATGAATTTAATTTATCCCTGTTTTAAATCCAGAGCAACGCCGGGTACATTGCTTGAATAATTAAATATTTTGATTATAGTGTTCCAATCAAAGCACAATGAGTCAATTTTGTGCAAAGTTTTGCCGCATCTATATCGATTATTATAAGTTTGCAAAATGTGAATGACACGCGTGAATAGACAGGCCCCTTTGAATCCAAGGCCAACAATAATTTAAAAGGACATTCTTAAAATATAATTTTCCTTGAGTAAGATGATTCTTCTCAGCAGAAACTGAAATTATCCGGTAACTTCTATGACCGCATGCAAGAGTGTAAGTGAAAGTAGAAGTGTGCTGCACGTTACGTGTGATTATACATCACTCATTCCTTTGTTACCGTGGGGACACCCTTGTACTTCACCTTCACAGTTGCTGCCCATTGTCAGTGGCAGCATTGAAAGAGGGAGAACTTCTTTCTATTGTTTCGGTGGCGCGGGGGAAATTGCAAAGAGGTTTATTGCTTCTTATATCTCCGTTATGTATTATTCTTCCTCGAAGCAAAATGCTGTGGCTCTTTTTCAATATTAAAATTTAAAGCATTTAAAATTAGTTTCATCGAATGGACACCCATCACTTCAAATAAGTTATGACGAAAATCTGGTTATTATCAAATGCAAGGGTTTGTCAGCAGCATTTATATCATGCAATTGCTTTACTAAATAAAATGAACTCGAATGCGAAATTCAAGGTAATATGGAGAAGGTGTATTATGCGGAAGTATTTTAAAGGAACTCGGCTTTGCAAGAGACGAAGAGTTTTATCTGATCACTTTAGCGCATGCTTATCTTTATCAGCAGGGTTTTATCCAATTTATGTTTGCTTGTTTATTTATTTATTTTTTGTAGACCGTTTGTCGTAAAATAAGTGTAAAATATAAACAAGAAAGATCAATCATGCTTAAAGCATTGATTATGAAACACTTTCCAACTTCAATGCAATTTTATTTAAACATCTCTAAAATGCAATACATTCCTCGGTAATATTTTAAAACTTATCACAATACTACATTAATTTATTATATTTGAAACCTTAAACCTTCATCGAAAAAAATGAAATTCATTCAAATAACGGCATTGAAATATAAATTGCCTGGTTTAAACATCTCTAAAATGTGATACATTCCTCGGTAATAATTTTAGAATTATCATAATACTACGATAATTTATTATATTTGAAAACTTCATCGAAAACAACTGAAATTCATTCAAATGACGTCATAGAAAAAATAACACGCCTGGCTCTCTCAATAAAAGCAGCATCTCATTCATAAATAATTCCCCATTCATGTCATTCATCAGAATACTATAATAATTTATTTTATTTAAAAATTAAGACCATGGAGCTACAAGTAATTAAACTCAATGCTTAAAACTCCATCGAAAAAAATCGCCCTTCTCTTTGTAAAATCAATGAATATTTGATTCATATCAGCTATGCAGACTCCATGAACTAAATGATTTTGTGTTAACGAAATACAGCAATTCTAATACAACTCATTCTACATATTTTGCTGTTTACATTTTACATAGGTGAAAAATAGGCTTCGTTGTAGAAATAATCAAATTTGGATGAGCATTTAAACTCAAATATATTGCAATTGAGTTGTTTCAGTATGTAGGTGCACAGAATTTAAGCAAAAATAAAATAGTTTTAGGACGGATACAACACTCAATATGAATTAAAAAGAACTTTAAAAATCACGATTTTGAGACAAGATGGATGCCATATATCATTTTGAAGTGGGTCACGTGATCTTTTCATATTATGGTCACGTGATCGCTTCATATAAGAGGTGTTATATTATTTTAATTTTTATTTAAAAAACTACTGAATATATTTCGCTAAATTTTTTTTTATATATTTTATGGAACAATTTGAATATTACCTAACATTTTCGAAGCAATTTGTGAATTTTAAATCCGCTTAAAAAATGTTTGAAAAATTAGGTCCCATAGGGCTCAATGTATTTCATTTTTTCAACCCGGGTTCAATCCAAAACTAATTGGGTGATATTATTTATTTATATTCCCATAGGTCCTACAGACCGTCTGAACAACATACTAAAATTTCATTTTGATAAAGTCATTTTTACGGCAGTTATCGTGCTAACGGACAGACAGACAGATAGAATGAACAAAGTCATAAACACTTTTCAACTTTGTTGTAAAGTGTTAAAAATAATAATTTCACTGTAAAGTAATAAGAGCGTGATATTAGATACCTATCAAATTAGACAAAATTTGGTAAATTTCGGCTTCGGCTGTATTTGGAAATGCGTGTGAATTCGCGCTATTGTCCATATGGATGTGCAGTGCAGTGTATCTTTATAATGTTTAATTTAATTTAAATATTTTTCACATACTGGGCAGTGTAATCCAGTCTGCTTAACGTTTTAGACAAATATATATATCATATTTATTGTCCGTTGATTTGTTTTAAATTATTTTTTCCTAATGTGTACCTCAATTTAGTTTGACATCCGACAATTCGGCGCCGCTGAAGTTATTGGAAATTTTACTCTATGTATTTTATTAAATTATTTAATTGAATTGGATTTATTTAATTTTTGAATTATTTCATTAAACGTTTTGCTTGTCGTTTGTCTCCTTTTCAACTTACTTTGGTTTTCATAGTTTACGAATTATTCATCTGAATCGATTTCAAGCATATGTAGAGTCTATTCATTTTAAACTACCATTTGTTCCTGTTTTTATATTTTGCACAAATTTGGGTACAGATTTCATTATTTGGGTACAAATTTAAAATTTAGAATTTTGTGAAAGATTTCTTTTTGAAGTTGCGTATTTTGTAAAAGGACCTGATTTTAAAATGGGAAATTTTTTTAAGGTCCGATTACATAAGTTGAAAATAAAAATTAAGGTTTTGAGATGAAAAATTTTGTGAATAACGTTCTTTTAAAAAAGATTCAGAATTGGTGAAATGTCCGAAATAAGCGTCGGATAACTTTTTAAACAGACCTCGAGCTAGAGTCCCATTCTCTGTGCTCAAAATTACGTAAATACACACTCTTTAAGATATTTAAAAACCGTATGAATGGCAGAATGCAGTAGGATAGCATCATGGAAGCAGTATTTAATTATAACTTTTAAATATGCACCGCCTCCGGCCCAGGGCGAAGTTTTACAAACTGAGTTCAAGCTTGTGAAGATGTTCCTCATGCTGACTCACCTAAGCTCCTGCGAAAGTAGGCAAAGTTTGAAGTTCAGCCACTGGCGAAGTGATAAATATCTCTTCTGCTTTTATTCCAGAATCATCTTACTGACCTATTCCTTGGATCTACCATCGTGGGTCAACCAGAAGGATGAGTGGTCGGGTCGGATCTAACTCTTTTGTACCACCAATCATTACGGATTCTATCAATGTTTCCTGATTCTCCTGAACGTGTCGCCTAGTGCACGGGGCTGGCAAAAGTGGGTCAGAGGTTCTCTCCCTTCATCGGTTTCTTTAGGACATCTCTGGCTTGATAGGGCTGAAATGCAATTACTGTTCTAATTGGGTTCTAGGGTTGCCTTGAATTGGATTTCTTTGAAAATGGACCTTTCTCTTTGCTTCACTTTTCGGAAAAGCCAATGGAACACATTTTGGTGACACGTTTTAAAGAGCATGTCGCGATTTTTATGTCTAACATCCGTGTATTGTTTGGCACTTAAATTTCGTCATGACACATTTTGTCCATTTCTCAGAAAAACCGTGAAAAATACTTGAATTTATATCTGTTAACTTGGAAGGAAGCTTACTACTATTTGGATTCTGCTAACTTGGTGCAGGAAGTTCTTGTAAATTTTCAAGAAATCATAGTGACCTTAAAATATATGTGAATTTTCCTACCCCCTGAAAAGCAATGCATGTTCGAATATATAATCACGGAGGCCCAAATCCCTCCCCCTCCTCTCCTCTACCAAAAAATAAATGTTATAAAATCTAACTTAATTTAAGTAAGAATTGTGTAAGTAGACTTTTATAATAATGGGACACGAAGTATGTATTCAAAATTCAAAATATTCTTCTACTCGTATATAATTTTTTAATAAAATAAGTTATATATATATATATATCCAAAATTTAGTTATATTTTAAATATAGTATGTTAAATTTCTTTAGAATCTGTGTAAACGCGTGAATTTATTTTGTGGAAAGAAATTGTATGAGGCCCCTAAGCTGTAACTTTTTTAGCTTATGCGTAAATACGGTATTACAGCGATTCTACTGCGTGTTATCAAGAATTTTGTGACCAGATTTACGATATGAAGCAGAATTTCAGTGTTTTAACAGATTTAAAATTATCAGGTCGAGCAAGTGTTTGGTGCTTCCTGACTAATATGTTCCATTTCTGTACTTCATAATTATTATGACATTCCTGGTATGAAGCTAAAATCAGTGAACAATTTAGGCCTAACACACCTTTAGGATCCGTAATTTTTACTGGAATATGAATTACTACGTATATTCATGCATACTCAGAGTTGAAGGCACCGAAGTTTCAGAATTTTATACAGCTCAGCTTTTAGAATTTTACCCATTTAAGCGTATTTCGCACATCGAATACGTCCGGCCTAGCCAAAACAAAATTTAAAAAAGTAAGTCCTATACAGTCGGCCTGAAATCATCTAAAAGAAATTAAGCCCAACGCGTAGACCAAGTCTGAACGAGTCTAAGCCCGTGCAGACATTTACCGGCGCTCGTACGGGCACATTAAATCTTTTAGTCCGAAAGGCCTTCCGAGATGTTGGTAGAAGGGGGAAAAGGGTAAGGTCATGGTTGTCGCCCCCCACTGCATTCCGGTCTAAATTCTGTGCCACTGTCTGGATTTTCAAATAGATACCTTACACTTTCGGGTTGGTTGAACGGCCTAGGTCGAAAGAAAGAAGATCTCTACCGGCCAAGGGTAAACTGGATGGTCTGGGTATTAAAAAATGATCTCAACTCAGGGTGGCAATGCAGGAGGTCAGAGCTATGAGGGACCCAAAAGAAAATTGTAAAATGAATACTTTAGAAATTATAATAATTGGTAAGGGATCAAGGTCAGAATCTAGCGAGGGAGGTATTTGAAATTCCTCCCACACTGATCACCTCTCGTATCTGGGATCTTATAAGTGATCGTTAAGCGCCAATGTGTCTTTTGAATTGAATAGTACATATCACCATGGGCCTTATTCAAGACGTTCGTAGTTCTGCTTCTATCAATAGGAGCCGCTCCTATAGCCGAATCACAAACGGTATTATGTTTATTGCTCCGCTATACGAGCGCCCTCTATTGATCGATGCGGAACTACGATCAACAAGCTTGGAAACGCGCAGACATACAGATTTTTAAAGTTTCGAAGCTTGTCTGTTACAATTTTGCGAGTTCACCACGCTGTATGACCCTGTTCATAAATTTAATACCCTTAAATTGTTTATAAAAAATCAATTTTTCTATTCCACATTTGTTTGTCGGTATGTCTCCTTTATTTCGAAGCCAGTAATTGGCCTAGCACCTCGTGATAACCGTAATTGATGAAGAAGGAAAACAATTCCACAAATGACAAAATGAATTTTTTATTTATAAAAGCACCTTAATTACTGAAATAAGCCCAAAAGTATGAAGTCTGGCCTTCCTATCACCCTAATAGAATAATTTCGACAATAACATTCCAAAGAATCTCCCCATTGTCACTCTGCCATTATCGTGACGTCACTATATCCATGGATTGCGGAAGAGAATTCCTTTCCATTTCATTCATAAAAAATTACTATGAACACTCGCGTAGTACGCAATCCACGTTTAATACCCATGTCGGGGCCCCTTTGAAGGTCGCTCAGAACCCCCCACCTGCTATCAGACGTCCTTGCAAGGCCGTCCAGAAATAAAATTCCCAAATGTGGCCCCTCGGCCCTCTTTTGCGGTTGGGGCACTGTTATAGGTGCCAGATATCAAAAGTGATTTTTTTTTTTCTTCAAGCACTTTCACAAAATTGGGGTATTTTTCCCCCAACTCCACCTGTTTAATGTTTAGGAAGTAATTTTTTTTTTATTGCGGTTTTGCTTCAGTATCAAAATAATAAAAAAAGGAAGATACGATATAATTTTTTATTCACCTTTTGGGACTTCTACTTACTTTTTATTCCGCGTTTATATTTAACTGTTATCTGTTGTATCAACGTTCTGCGTATTTATAGTATTGTTGTATAAAAATATTCAGCATAATAGGTTTAAAAATACTACATGTGGAGTTTACAGTATATGTGCGAAACAAAATGTATACAAATCTAAGAAAAATCGAAAGTTAGTTGTGCGGTACGAAACATTGAGGTTCGCAATAGTTACCTTACACCTTTCTGGTAGGTCGGACGGTCTGGGTCTCAACAACAACATTGAGGTTCGCGCCATACAAATCCACAAGCTATGTTTGTTGCATACAAATCCTAGACCTTTAAATTTGATAAATGCAATTAATAATTTTTATGCTTGAACAAGATTTGTACTCCGTGCATGTAAATAGTGGAAATTCTCAAATATAAATGTGAGGGGGGGAAAGAAATTCAGTGGCATAAACCAAGTATGGTTATATTGCTAAGTATTGTTGTCTTTGATATTTGTATGCAACAATACTATAAATATGCGTCCTGGAGGACATTGAAATGTCATATACATTTTGCATGTTGGGAAAACATGAAAATTCAGATAAATTTCCTACCATATATTCTATTGATATACCTGTGGATCAAACCGTACAAGTCGCCTGTACCTACAAAGTCGTATAAGTATCATGAATTAGTTCTGTATTGAAAATTATTTTAATTATTTATTCTATTTAATATGTATTGCATTTAGACTATTTATATTGTAGGTACTAAACTAAAAGTGATCAGTTTTGAACAAAGATTGGCTAAGTAGATTAACTAAGTAGATTAACTAAGTAGATTAACAAAGTCTTTGTCGCTGTCTAAAACGCTACGAAATTATAATTTAAAGTGTTATAGATCATTATGGTAATTGGTAACACATTTTTGGATAAACACACGAAGAAAATATTTAATGAAATGGTGTTCCATTTATTACGATAATGAATTGTGAGCCGGAACATGTTCTGGCTCTGCATTTTAAAATGCTTTCTGCCAGTTTTTGCTGTGTTTCTGTCAAAACGTTTTTAAATCAATTTTTATTATTTTATTTTTATTTATTTGTGATTTTGCTTTACTTTTCGCTTTTGTTTTTAATTTCGTGCAGATAGCTATTCTGAAATGCATCATTTCCAATAACTGCTTTTAAATTGACAACTTTCTATACGACCGGCACTTGTATTCTGATTCTGATTTGGAATTATATAACTCTGAAGTCCCAAAAGCACAATTTTTGTTACTCGTGTCCTTCAAATGTCTAAAATCGTAACTTTCTCACAATATATCTACAAATAGCTAGCGAAGGATAGCATAATTCCAGTATATATCTTTCATGGAAGACACTAGCTGCCGTCTTTCTCCCGTTGTTATAAAAATGGATTTCCTTTGCTGCTCGTTTCTTAGAATAATAGCAAATCTAGTGTATTTTATTTTTGGATTGTTATCAGTTAATCCCCTTCTTTCCTCGTTTCTCTTAAGAACGGATTCTTTTTGCATGACCTCGACTACCGCTCTTACATTAATATTTTCATCTAAAAGTTGGTCATAGATTTACCAAGAACTGTTATTCCGCTATTGAGAATTTAGCCATTTTGTAGAAGTATTGCTGTATAAGTTTTCGTGGGATTGCTCTTCCTCGATATTTTAGGAATTTGCAGTCTTTAACGATATTATAATAGTCATTACGTTGATATTGTCACATTAAAGTTTGTCATAGATTAATCAGAAAATGCTATTCAATCACAGATAATTACTGTAGAATTCCGTCAATCCCCCCCCCCCCCCTATTTTTATCGCAATTTGAAATATTGAAAAATTCCAAGAGTTTGTCATGGATTAATTAGAAAATGCTATTCAGTCACAGATAATTACTGTAGAATTCCGTCAATCCCCTCCCCCTATTTTTATCGCAATTTGAAATATTGAAAAATTCCAAGAGTTTGTCATGGATTAATTAGAAAATGCTATTCAGTCACAGATAATTACTGTAGAATTCCGTCAATCCCCTCCCCCTATTTTTATCGCAATTTGAAATATTGAAAAATTCCAAGAGTTTGTCGTGGATTGATTAGAAATTGCTATTCAGTCACAGATAATTACTGTAGAATTCCGTCAATCCCCCCCCCCCCCCTATTTTTATCGCAATTTGAAATATTGAAAATTTCCAAGAGTTTGTTATGGATTAATTAGAAAATGCTATTCAGTCACAGATAATTACTGTAGAATTCCGTCAACCCCCCCCCCCCCCCTATGTCTATCGCAATTTGAAATATTGAAAAATTCCAAGAGTTTGTCATGGATTAATTAGAAAATGCTATTCAGTCACAGATAATTACTGTAGAATTCCGTCAATCCCCCCCCCCCCCTATGTCTATCGCAATTTGAAATATTGAAAAATTCCACAAATATCCCTCCCCTCCCCTCAAATAAATTTATAAGAAAGAAATTTGCATAAAATGAAAAAATTAGTAATTATTCTCGAAATAAGTTCACTTTCCACATGCAGCATTATGCAACAAATCTGTTAACATCATTGTCGAGGATCTAGTTCATTCCATTCACGAGAGAAAATGCTTTAGGCATTAGTTTTGTATTTTAACGCCAAAGAATTCGCCAACAGTCATTTATTTCACGAGATATTCATTAACAGTTTTGATAAGGATTGATTGTACATGAGTATGAATAAATCACACTGTTTGGACTCATAAGTTACTGAAAACGCAGAGTTTCAATTTATGTGCTGTTATTATCAATGTCAAAATCATTGTTCTGTGGATCATGTACACCTTGCGCCGTGAAAGAAGTACAATCATTGCATTATGCAGAAACAGTCATGTACTGTGCACATCAGACTTTCCAGCATTGTGGCTGCAAAATATTTCGTGATTAATATGCTACTAAATGGAAGATTTTCGAAATTTTTAACATTCACATTCATAATAATTCTTGTATTAATATTTTAGGATAAAATATTGCCATGCATAGCTTACATAAAAATATATATCTTTCTTGTTGTCTCTCTGTGTCGTCTGTAGTGGGAAAATCTTTGTTTCGTACAACCGCGAAATTCGGTACTGGATTATACAGGGTGCCCCAAGAAGATTGAAATTCGCTTTAATTCTTTACCTGTTGGAGATAAGTGGGCAATGAAAATTGCAAAAATGTTGAAAGTAAGGTAGGAAATAAAACTACGTTAATGAAATAGTCCTTCCATTCATTTTCAAAAGTTACACTTTTTAAAATTTTATACGACCCCCCTTAGACAAATTGGGTCACTCAGAATATTTTTATTTTTAATGCAGCAAGATCATTAAAAAAAACCGCATATCTGTATCTTTAAAATCAACTGAATTATGATAAAGGAAAAACTATGACTTATGCCACTTTTCCGTACAATGTGAAAGGCTGTTTCATCAATGAAAATATGATCATAAACAAATTGACGATGGAAATTGTTTAGATCAAAGATATGTTAATATGTTTTAAAATTTTTTATCCTAAATGCATCTAAATAAAGCATTACACAGACAGAGATCATATAAAGCAGTGATATTCATTACGCGGTTGGGTATCCTATGTATTATCATCCAGTTTTATTTTTTTGTGATATGTCACAAATTTACATTTCTAATTTAATATAGGGTCCCCATTCACAATGTTCAATTTTTAATTAAATATAACTCGCTCAATTTTAAAGATACAGATATGCGAGTGTCTTTAATGATCTTGTTGCATTAAAAATAAAAATTTTCTAATTGACCCAATTTGTCTAAGGAGATCGTATGAAAATTTAAAAAGTGTAACTTTTTGAAAATGAATGGGAGGACTTAACGTAGTCTCATTTCCTTCCTTACTTTCAACATTTTTGCAATTTACATTGCTCACTTATCTCCAACAGGTAAGGAATTAAAGCACGTTTCAATCTTGTTGGGACATCCTCTATAATGTCCCTGTTAAATACACTTCGGCGAGATTTTTTTTTAAATTCGATTTAGTTTTTTCGTTATTTTATGTTGAAGCACGATGTTAAACGATATTCACACAAATTTGTTCCTTAGTGATAGGAAATATTATCACCGAGTTTTCATCATGACATCATCGGAAAAAATGAAGAACATTCTTTCCAACAATCTTTGAACCGAACCCTTAGGGTAATTCCTTCATATATATTTATTTATTTTTAAATACATCGAAATATGTTTTTAAATTGTCTGATTCCTATTTCGTCGCATACGGAAATAGAAGATTAGTCCAACTTTTTCAAAACTATTGGCATACATTTTCACTTAATAACAAAAAATTTTTTTTAATTACTGTATTATCTGATTTTCTGTAAATTTTCATGAAAACGTATAAAAATCGAAATTTTAGATTTCGCTAATGAAAGTGCGTTTCACTTTTCTCGAAGTTCCCCGTCATTATACAATGGGCTGGGCGTTGCTAATGGAAAAAGAGGTTGTGCGCATGCGTGGTTAAATATCGGGGGTGTATTTAGAACTTGAGCAACGACGGGTAATACCTTCTGAACTTAGGCAACGGCGGGTATATCATAGTTGTTATTCCATCACGCACACACATATTGAATATTGGGTCATTCGTCAAAATTTGTTCCAAAATTCTAGATTCTAAATTCTAAATTCTCTCTATTGTCTGCTTAATTAATAAATGTGTTTTCTTTATGATAACAGTTGTAAACAAAGTAAATAAATTTCTCAAAACCTGGAAAGATAATGTATTTCAGAACCTTTAGTCGACTAGATTGATTAATATAGTTAATATGGTCCCCGCATTTTCTTCAGTTGATATTTTCATAATTTGCATATTCGATAATGTAGACTTGCTACCCCCTACTCGAGAGGTGTCCCTGGTTACGGGTTGCCTATGATTGGTCCACGGAACATGATGAAAATAAATTTAAAACGATAACTCCCAACCAGTGATCGACGAATCCTTAATTGTTAATATAATTAATTGCTTGGAAGAATTCCCTCAAAAACACTGTAATGGTGGCTGTTTCTCTTAACGCATTTTCTATGCTGAAAATGTTTGTACAATATAGCAGTTCTTTTCTTTCTAGAAACTCTAAACACTAAGGCATCGACAACATATATAATTAGGATGTTATAAATTAATTTGAACAGCACTGTTAAAATTTTTCGTACAGATGAGAAGCTGCACTAGTTGTATTGCATACTGATTTTCGTACAACATTGTGCACAACTTATTTAAAAAACCCAACACAGTTTTCACGACTCAGTGGTGTAATATTACACGAAAATTAGTTGGCAGTGCAACTGTAGGCACTTCAGTGCAATGTTGCACGAACATTTTTAACAATGAAGGAATCCACTTTAACTATAGATGCTGGTCATCTTCGCCCTCGTGTGCATAAAACAAGTCACAGCAATACAATGCAATTATGATGAAAATATTTTGGGAGAAGAGGTTTGCAGAAAGAATATTTTGAAAGAGTTTCGAAGTTTCTTATGTTGGATCCCAGTGGTCTAAAGCAGTGATATTCAAACTGGGTTCCGCGGAACCCCGGGGTTCCGCTAAACGTTTTCAGGGGTTCCGCGACTTTTTAAATAAAATTTTAGATTTCTGTTATGTTATAAGATTTTATAACACTTTTATTAAATTTTTTGTTATTCAAAAATTTAGGTAATTACATTTATTTTTTTTAAAAAACTGCTTGTATGTTTAAAATATGCTTGTATGTTTCACTGCAGTGGCGACTTTTTAGAGCCAGCAAATTCACCCCAGCTGTATTCAATAAAAAATATGAATAACATGTTTTTAATAATTTATTTTTGTATTTAGTATTTGGTTTTATGATTATAATGGTCAAAATTAATTTGCAGTCTTCGGTAATTAATTTTTGTAAATGTAGCCTCAAAACTTTTTTGCGGAGGGAGAGGGGGTACCGAGATCTTCTGTTACGTCACTATGCTTACGGGGCATATTTTTACTTTCCTTATATACATAATGTATAAGGAAAGTATTGTGACGGGGTCGAAAATTCGAAATCGAGTTTTCGACGGGAGAGCACGTTTCAAACATCCCTGATCACGAATCAAACATTTTTGAAGTGATGTCTCTCTCTCTGTGTGTGTGTGTGTCAGTGAGTCTGTGGAGACGATAACTGACGAACGAATGGACCGATTCGAATCAAATTTGGTACAAAAATCACAATCCGTAAACACTGGAAGACTATTGTTTTTATACGCAATCGAATGTTCAAAACCCGCCAAAATTTTCGAATGAAATTTTGAAAAAATCGTTAAAAAATCAAAACCACTAATAAAGTTACGCAAATAAACATTTCTTATGTAATTTTTTATTAGAAAACGATTGACATAAATTTTAGAACGCTAACATGAACCGTTCTCGAGATATTGTACATTTTTCAAAAAAATTATCAAAAAGTCATATAAAATAAAAAAAAAAAATATTTCCTATTGAGAAACATGTTCACTTTTCATATGTAATACCATGCGATAAATTGAGTGACATCATTCTCGTGGATCTAGCTCGTTCCATTCATGAAAAAAGATACTTTGAATAATACTTTTGTATTTGAATGCCAATAGTCATTTATCTGCTATAAGAATAACTTATTTCTTAGTGCATAACGCTTGGCGAGATTTTGGCGACGAATTTGGCGGAATGTCGCCAACTTGACGACTTTTTTGAAATGTTGCCAAATTAACGAAAATCTCGCCAAATGGATAAATATGACGCTAAATCAATGAAAATGACGACTAATTGTCGAAAATTCAATATCTTGGAAAGAATATTAGTATCTCTGCTATAAGAAAAATCTATTTTTTTACTGTAAAAGTATAAAATTCATTACATTATATAAGGAAAGTCATGTGTTGCCCACATTAGATTTTTTGTACTAGGGTTCCAAAAAAAATTTTTTTTAAGCGTAGGGTTCCGAAGGCGTTAGAAGTTTGAAGACCACTGGTCTAAAGACATGGAAAGAAAGCTGCTCCAGGAAAGCGAATGTAACATTGTATCCAAACAGAGCAGAGTTATACTTCACACGCTTCTGGGAAGTTGGATAATGAAGGAAATCGTTGCTATGCCTGCGGGCAACGCGTTTTGGTTGGGCAAGTCGTATGCTGTACCTATGCATAATAATAATCGCAAAATAGCCCGGCCTGGATCTATCGGAAGGACGATGATAAGCCAGCCAGTGCGTGGGAAAGCGCGGGCCGGAAGACAAGAAACTATAATTTTCAAACGTTCTAAGGTGGACGTGCGAAAAGTAAGTGATTACGTACGAGGATAATGTAGAGAGGTACAAGTCAGCGTATCTTTTTATTTTTTCACGCCTTGCTTAATATTGGAATGAATTGATAATGGAAACTGGTTACGTTGCTCAATCGCCATTTTTTTGAGTACTCTGAGGTGATAACATTTGGCAATTGTTTCATTCATGTAGTAGAAAAGAGCAGTGACTACCAGAGAAGGGGCATACGGTGCAAATGCACCCGACTAAATAAAATAATATTTTGTCATGCAATAGACTCTTAATAGCGCGATTCGGGTGTAAGACGGATTTTTCGTTATTACATGCAAATTTAGCTTCCTCGTCTGAGTTTTAGAGGTTTTGAATGCTATTGATATTGCTTGATATGTATCGATCGAGTGGTGTAGGTGTGTGCAAGTGTGGGTTTGTAATATATTAAATCTTATTTAGCTTATATTAAAGCAATTTACTGAAGATAAGATAAACTAAATATCTTTATCATGAAATAATAATGTGAGTTTCATTAAATAATTCATTACTTAAATCGACACACTGTATACACCCGTTGGCGAAAATTCAATCTCTTCTCTTCTCTTTCTATTTTTATTTTTTTCCCTGAAAGAATGCCATGAAATTCCGCGAATGAAAAAGACATGAATACATCTGTTTATTTTGACAGTGAAATCACAATTTCAAACAAATTATAAAAATATTAGCAACTTCGTCTCTGCAAAGAAATGACAGAAATGTTTCAGAGACGACAACGATGGCCATAGCCTGATCTATGCACGAACTTGCAGGGCCTAGGGACCAATATTTTAGATACAGCAAATAAACTAAAAATTTGTTGATACTGTTTATGTGTGGCATAGTGCTTACTTATCACTGGGCACAATTACCAGTAAATCGGGCCCTGACGATGTTGATGCAGAAGAGATTGATTACTTTTCCTAAAGTTCCTAAAGTTAAACACATGCACTTACTTTTATCAGTCCAAAGACTTGTTGTCATTTTTAAAAGTCCAAAAACTTGTTATTTTTAGAAGTCCAAAGGCTTGTTATTTTTAAAAGTCCAATGACTATGCATCTCACAAATATTTGAAAATCTTTCTGAATTAAAAAATGACATTAAAAAAAAGAAATCGGATGATAACTGAACTGGAACAAAAGAAAAAAAATCTAATGTGGGCAACACATGACTTTCCTTATATAATGTAATGAATTTGCTACTTTTGCAGTAAAAAAATAGGTTTTTCTTATAGTAGATACTAATATTCTTTCCAAGATATTGAATTTTCGACAATTAATCATAATTTTCATTGATTTAGCGTCATTTTTATCCATTTGGCGAGATTTTCGTTAATTTGGCAACATTTTAAAAAAGTCGCAAATTGACGACATTCCGCCAAATTCGTCGCCAAAATCTCGCCAAGCGTTATACACTAAGAAGTAAGTTATTCTTACAGCAGATAAATAAATGACTATTGGCGTTCAAATACAAAAGTATTATTCAAAGTATCTTTTTTCATGAATGGAATGAGCTAGATCCACGAGAATGATGTCACTCAATTTATCGCATGGTATTACATATGAAAAGTGAACATGTTTCTCAATAGGAAATATTTTTATTTTATTTTATATGACTTTTTGATATTTTTTTAAAAAATGTACAATATCTCGAGAACGGTTCATGTTAGCGTTCTAAAATTTATGCCAATCGTTTTCTAATGAAAAATTACATACGAAATGTCTTTTTGCGTAACTTTATTAGTGGTTTTGATTTTTTGACGATTTTTTCAAAATTTCATTTGAAAATTTAGGGGGGTTCTGAACATTCGATTGCGTATAAAAACAATAGGCTTCCAGTGTTTACGGATTGTGATTTTTGTACCAAATTTCGTTCGAATCGGTCCATTCATTCGTCGATTATCGTCTCCACAAACCCACTGACACACACACACACACACACACAGACATCACTTCAAAAATGTTTGCTTCGTGATCAGGGATGCTTGAAACGTGCTCTCCCGTCGAAAACTCAAATTCGAATTTTCGACCCCGTCACAATACTTTCCTTATACATTATGTATATAAGGTTATGTATACATTATGTATACATTATGTATATAAGTAATAACTTCTTTATTTGTAATTAATTTGCACGTGGTTTGTCATCAATTTGGATTAGTCTGTTCATTACTATTAGGCATTAATTACCACGAATAGTATAATTATTAATAATTTATGATAAAAATTATTAAAATATTTTGCATCCCCATGAAAAACACGTGGAAAAAACCTATTATTTTTAAACGCAATCGAACGTTCGAAAGACCCATCAAATTTCGAATGAACTTTTTAGAAATTTATTAAAAGGTCGAGACCTTTAATAATAAATAATCATTTCATACGTAATTTTTCATTAGAAAACGAATAATTTAAACTTTAAAATGCTAGCATGAGCCATTCATGAGATAATACAATATTTTTAATTAGATTCTTGAAAAAATCAGGAAGAAACTGTTAAATAAAGAACTAACTATTTCACACGCACTTTTTCATTGGAAAACGAATGATGCAAACTTTTGTACGCTAGCACGAACCGTTTCGAGATCTTGAACATTTTTCAAGCAAATTTCAAAAATTACATTAACTTATAAAAGTACTAAGTATTATCAAATTGGTTCACTTTTTATACGCACTATTATGAAGCAAATCTGATAATATTATTCTCGTAGATCTAGTTCGTTCCATTCACGAAATAAGATACTTTTTGTAATGGTTTTGTATTTTAACGCCCAAGGATTCGTCAATAGTTATTCAATTATGAATTAAATATAATTTGTATTTTGATGAGGATTTTGCGTGTGAGTATAAACAAATCATTCTTTTTGTACTAATAATTTGCTAAAATCTCCCAATCTCAATTTATGCTATTTTGATTCAAAGCCGAAGTCATTGGCCTTCGATCGTGTACACCATTATTTTGTTATAAATGAAGCAAGTCATTGCATTATGTTGGAAAAATCAAGTGCGGCTCACATCAAATTTTTACTTACTTATACGTAGTATTGAGAAAGTATTGTTTCCACGAAATTTTTCAATTTCCAGATTTTGTTGCCAATATATATTTTAAAACCTCATAAACTCGGTTTGACTATTTTTGGAGTGATGTCCGTCTGTCTGTCTGTCTTATGTCTGTGGTCGATTTCTTGTGTCCCACGATAGCAAATGTTAATGGATTTTCGCGAAACTTTATATCAGGCTTTGTCATTGAAAAATCTAGAACGAGATAGAATTTTTTTTTAAATTCGAGCGAAAACTTTTAATTTTATTCCAAATTTTATATTTTCTTTTAACATGACAAAATTTGACATAATCCTACTTAAAAGGGTTTATTTATAGCTCAATGATCGCAAGACTTTAGTTTCAATTATTGTTGTGAAAATAGCTGCGATACAATTTTTGTGTTCGTGACGTCATTAGCCCCTCCCCCCTCGATGTACATCGTTAAATATGGTATAAATGGAAAGATTTTTTCAAGCCCTTTAATGTAAAGAGTAACACGTTATAGTTGTAATCATTTGGATACACGATACCGATTTTTCAAATAATTTCTTGTAAAATTTGAGAAGAAAAAAAAAAATAATTTTAGCATGAGAAAGTCAAAATACAAAAATCTGATGTGGGCAGCACATGACTTTCCTTATATAATGCAATAAATTTACTACTTTTACAGCAAAAAAAGGTTATTCTTATAGTAGATACTTATATTCTTTCCAAGATATTGAATTTTCGTCAATTAGTCGTCATTTTTATCCATTTGGCGAGATTTTCGTTAATTTGGCAACATTCAAAAAGTCGCTAAGTTGGCGACATTCCACCAAATTTGTCGCCAATATCTCGCCAAACGTTATGGACGGACAAATAAGTTATTCTTATAGCAGATAAATGACTATTGGCGTTTAAATTAAAAAGTATTACTCAAAGTATCTTTTCTCATGAATGGAACGAGCTAGATTCACGAGAATGATGTCACGAAATTTATCGCATGATATAACATATGAAAAGTGAACATGTTTCTCAACAGGTAATATATTTTTTTTTAATTTATGGGATTTTTTGATATATTTATTTGAAAAATGTGCAATATCTCGGGAACGGTTCATACTAGCGTTCTAAAGTTTATGTCAATCCTTTTCTAAGGAAAAATTACATAAGAAATGTCTATTTGCGTAACTTTATTAAAGGTTTTGATTTTTTGATGATTTTTTCAAAATTTCGTTCGAAAATTTAGGGGGTTTTGAACATTCGATTACGTCTAAAAACAATAGTCTTCCAGTATTCATGGATTGTGATTTTTGTACCAAATTTCATTCGAATCGCTTTATTCGTTCGTGAGATATCGTCTCCACAGACTCACTGACACACACACACACACACAGGCATCACTTCAAAAATGTTTGATTCCCTGATCAGGGATGCTTCAAACGTGCTCGCCCGTTGAAAACTCGAATTCGAATTTTCGACCCCGTCACAATACTTTCCTTATACATTATGTATATATAGAAAGTAAAAGGATATGACGGACCCAGAATTAATTTTTGACTATCCACATTGCTTCTGAAAACTTTTTTTTTTTAAAATTCATAAGGACATATGATTCCATTTATTATCCTACTTAAAATACTATCTCATGTATGGAAGCTTAAAACTACCCAACTGAGGAACTCAACACGCATTTCCAACACCTATTTAGTGTCACATAATCCGCTGATATTTCGACGCATAATGGAGTCGAGCAATACGAAGTGTGCTTAAACGCATGAGCGCATTCGTTGATGCTTTGTTTCTGGTGTAATTCGCACACGGTAGCTAGTTACAGCCCAGTGGCTGGTCATCTGATACCACGGTAATGTGATTTATCGTAATTTGGTATTCTGACATCAGCTCTGCAGTGGAAGTCGGCAAAGTATGGCAATAATGGAGAAAAAAATCTGATGTGGGCAACACATGACTTTCCTTATATAATGTAATGAATTTACTACTTTTACAGTAAAAAATAGGTTTTTCTTATAGTAGATACTAATATTCTTTCCAAGATATTGAATTTTCGACAATTAGTCGTCATTTTCATTGATTTAGCATCATTTTTATCCATTTGGCGAGATTTTCATTAATTTGGCAACATTTCAAAAAAAATCGCCAAGTTGGCGACATTCCGCCAAATTCGTCGCCAAAATCTCGCCAAGCGTTATGCACTAAGAAAAAAGTTATTCTTACAGCAGATAAATGACTATTGACGTTCAAATACAAAAGTATTATTTTTTCATGAATGGAACGAGCTAGATACACGAGAATGATGTCACTCAATTTATCGCATGGTATTACATATGAAAAGTGAACATGTTTCTCAATAGGAATTTTTTTTTTTATGTGACTTTTTCATAATTTTTTTGAAAAATGTACAATATCTCGAGAACGGTTCATGTTAGCGTTCTAAAATTTATGCCAATCGTTTTCTAATGAAAAATTACATCATAAATGTCTATTTGCGTAACTTTATTAGCGGTTTTGATTTTTTGACGATTTTTTCAAAATTTCATTCGAAAATTTAGGGGGGTTCTGAACATTCGATTACGTATAAAAACAATAGGCTTCCAGTGTTTATGGATTGTGATTTTTGTACCAATTTTGGTTCGAATCGGTCCATTCGTTCGTCAGTTATCGTCTCCACAGACTCACTGACACACACACACACACACACATACTTTTACACACACACACACACAGACATCACTTCAAAAATGTTTGATTCGTGATCAGGGATGCTTGAAACGTGCTCTCCCGTCGAAAACTCGAATTCGAATTTTTTCCTTATACATTATGTATATAAGGAAAGTAATAAAAATCTGGTGTGAGCAGCACATGACTTTCCCTGCAGACTCAAATTCATATTTTCTTTATTTCTTTAATAATTCATTAGATTGAGTTTAATTGACCCAAATAACACTAAATTTGCATTTGTAATTCAATTTTTGTTTTTACGAGTATTTGGTAATTGGACTTTTTTCCGAAATCGGCGTAACAAAAATGCAAGAAATCTCAAATATCTTGAGAACGGTTACTCCTAAAGTATAATGAAGTATGTTATATTGTTTTCCTCTTCAAAAATTGCGTATAAAACAAGAATTTAATTGATACATTTGAGCATACAATATTTAGTCTTTTTTTTTTTTGATTTTGACGATTTTGGTGGGCTATCTCGTAAAAAAAGGCAGTTTGTTCTTTTCCCAATCGCACCAAAATCTAATCAGCACCAGAGTGTCCCAAAAGTAACTTATCTACCAAATTTTGTGAAATTTGGTTAATTAGTATTTTAGCTAGGGTGAATACATGAAATTTTTGCAGGCCATTTCATAAAAAAAGGCAGGTTGTTCTTTTCCGAATCATACCAAAATTTAATCAACAGCAGAGTATCCCACAAGTAACTTATCTACCAAATTTTGTGAAATTTGGTTAATTAGTATTTTAGCTAGAGTGGATACATGAAATTTTTGCGGGCCATTTAGTAAAAAAAGGCGGATTCTGTTTTTATGAATCGTACCAAAAACTAATCAGCACCAGGGTCATTATCTACCAAATTTTATGAAATTCGGTCCATTAATTTTTGAGTTAGAATGGATACATACATTGCACAGACAGACACACACAGAGACGTTACGCTAAAAATAGTTTTTTCGTATTCTAAAGGTCTCGAAACGTGTGATCCTTCGAAAACTCGAGTTGTGATTTTCGGTATGATTCCAATACTTTCCCTATACATTACCATGTATTGCAGGGAAAGTAAAAAAGTAGAGGGATAATGTAATATGTCATACTTTTTCATTCATTAGAGTAGTGGTGTGTAAATCGAAATTTTGATGAGGCAGATAGCACCATACGTTATAAGAACATAACTTATACTTTAAGTTGCAATTCAGTAGTTTTATAAAGTTCTTGCAAAATAAATTATTTATTTAGCTGCGCGTATGTATGGTTGTACTTTGTAAAAATTAGAAGATTTTTTATTTCATCTGAAAATGCATTGTCGTTCGTTTTATGAGCATTTGAATACTCTACACTGCACTACAATGAACGTTTTCAACTATCAAAGTATAGTGTTGACCAATCACATTCGTGAATAATAAATTTCTTGATTCGTGATCTGCCATGTTCTGAAGCTTTTCCGGCATTGCAGTACATTTATATGTAAGCAGTAACATCGCGAGAAAAAAAAGGAAAGATGGGGGTGAGCCAATTTTATGTTTTTCATTTCTCCAAATATGATTTTTCTGAATTTCAATGGTTTCTGATGGGTTTCTGGGGGATATGACCCCCGAGCCAACGACCCTACCGTGCTGAAAACACCGGTTCTCGCTAGATCACCGAAGTCAAGCAGCATCGGGCGCGGTTAGTACTTGGGTGGGTGACCACCTGGGAATACCGCGTGCTGTTGGCACATTTCGGACGCGGTAGCCCAGTGGTTTGCGCACTGGAATTGCCACAACTGCCGCCGTGTTCATGCGGAGTACGATCACGTTAAACATGTGGATCCGTAAGTCCCTCCGAGAGGTTGGTGGTAGGGGAAGGAGGGTACGGTCGCTGTGGATGCCTCCCCCACTGGGTTCCGATCTAAATTGGATGGCACTTTCCGACCGTCCAAACGGTTACCTTACACCTTTCTGGTAGGTCGGACGGTCTAGGTCTCAACAACAACAACCCAATGCCCCCCGCCGGTCGCTCAAAAAGCCGCTCATGCCCTAGGGTGAGTCAGGAGGTCTGGGTATACAACCCAATACCCCCTTTTGGCAACACCACGGTGTGTATCTAAGCACTTTTACTGTAGGAGACAATAAGCAACTGAAAATGTTCAACTCCAATATTAATATTTCTGTTAAAAGATTATATATGTAAAATTCAAATTATAGCACATAACTTTTGCCACAACTTTTAAGGTGTGAAATAAAACCATGGAACACATTACAATAAGGACCCAATTAAAAATGTTAGAAAATACATATCATTGTCCTTTAGATTTTATATACGTTCCTCGTTTATTTGTGTATAGATTTTCACATCTATCAAACAACATTATTGTTACTTACCTACCCCGTTTTTGATTTTACACATTGACTAGCAGGGCTGTTAAAAAAAATTCTCCGTAGTCCAGACAATTAAAAGATGTACTTTAATATATGTTTCACGTGTTTTGGTTTTCATTTAAAATCTCCAAAAAGACATCATTTTTTCAATCACATATGTGGCAGGTGTAGCTCAATCAGCTATTCAAAACCAATTGAATTCGTAGCACGGGTGACTCGTAAACTAACTTTTCAATAGTATTTTGAATTTTTGTGCCCATATTACTCATCGATACTGTAAGTGGGAGAATTACTTCTTTTCTGCATGTTAGGGCGCAATTTAAGATTCAACTTTTTTCTGGTGCTATAGTGGTGGTTAATATTAATTAAAGAAATGTGTTCTTTAATATTCATTATAAACAGTCAAAGTTAAAGCAGATGGCCGTGTCATAATTTTCAGTCTGACAAAGTTTACACAGTACATGTTCTCCGTCCATACAGTTACCTTACACCTTTCTGGTAGGTCGGACGGTCTGGGTCTCAACAACAGTACATGTTCTGTTTCTTTACAGCAGCTATCAATCTCACTGCACGTCTCTGTAATATAAAAATATTTTTAACTGTGCTTGAATTTCCCCCAAAGAGTTATGCCATAAACTAATCTAGAGTGGAAGTATGCAAAATATGCAATTCGTAGAGTTTCAGGAGGTGCATATGCCTCCCTCCCTATGTATGCCTTAAAGAAATACAAAATGTCAGTCATACTTGCCTAATGCAGCGCCTAAGGAACCAAAAGGCGTCAGACACATACAACTGACACGACAGGCAACGCGTTAATTATGGTAACATTTAGTTTCTGAGTAGCCATTTGACCATTGTGGCAAATTTGTAACCGTCTCTTTGAGTAAAATTGCGATTTTTCTTTCCGCTAATATTTTCCTTACTGTAGGGGTGCGTATTGCTTCTCCGATTGGTCTTTATGAGAAAAAAAATTACTGCCTACTAATGGTTTTCCTTATGGATAAGATTTCTCCAGAAGGAAAGTTCTTTTGTTAAAGGCGGTGAGCGGCTGCTTAGAGGTGTTGCTCTACAGCGTTCAACGCCCTCTCGTCATATAAAATTATATCGAAAAATGGTGGTTGAAAAATCAGGGTGGTTGAAAAATCAGTTTCAGGGACGTACATGGGCACCCATAGGGGAGACGCCTTAAACTGACAAGAAGGGGCACTTGCCCCCTCCCCCTAGACTTTTAGGGTCACAAAGATGGGCATCAAGCTAGTTGATATTGTACTTGATTCTTATTTTTGAGTCCCCCCCCTAACATCAATTCCCCAACCCCTGGAACTAATAGATCTTACAACTATGAGTGGTTGGAAAATCAGATTCAGGGACTTACATGGGCACCCATAGGGGAAGCGCCTTAAACGGACAAGAAGGAGCACTTGCCCCCACCCCCTCCTAGACGTTTAGGATCACAAAGATGGGCATTAAGCTAGTTTATATTATAAACTCTTATTTTTGAGTTTACCCCACTGACGCCAGTGCCCCTCTTGGAAACTATGGAAATGTCTATGGGAAAATGTTCTATGGACACTTATGTAGACTTGTGTGCATTATCTATATCATACAGCTTGAGGGATCCTGATTGATTGAGAAATGAATGAATTACACAGACCAAACTGCTGAAGGTAGATACTTGAAACTTTGCTTATACGTGGGACTTGATCTATAAGTAATATGAGAATTTTTGAATTTTGGAATTTTTTGTTCTAGCATTCTTTTAGCTATAACTTGAGGACAGACAGTTAGACACATAAAATTCGATTTCATACCATCATGCACAGAAAAAATGTCCTAGATTTTCTTAATATTTCTGCCTATTTTGTCAAGCAGCCTAGGTTACATTTACCAACAAAACAACGCTCGACCCCATACATCACGACATTTTCAACAATGTCATATTTTAATACCGTCCCATGGGCATCCAGGTTTTCAGACCTATCACCAATAGAACACGTCTGGAACATGCTGGGACGGCAATTTCAGCCTTCTCAGAATAGCACTGGCTGACCAGTTGCAACATTTGTGGCAAAATATTCCGCAGAGGGACATAAGCTACTTAATTAACTCTATGCCTCACCGAATATCAGCTTGCATAGCTGCCAAGGGAGGATTTGCCACTTACTAAAATATCATATTTTTGTTGCTACCATTTTTGAATAAAATGTTGTTTTGTTCCCAGATTCTAATCATTTGAATCATTTGTGTATCTCCTCAAACAATACATACATGCCTAGTTTCGGGGCTGTAATTCAAATTTTTTATGGGTGCATATATTTTTTTGAAACAGAGTGTATATATGTTATGCGCCTTAATAGAATAATATAACCTAATTGGAGGTTTGATTAATTTGAATACTTACAATGTACGCTTTCGGTAATTTAATGTTTGAAAATTCTTATTAAAATATATCCGATTTTTGTTTTCATTTTTTCTAACCATAGCTTTTTTATATACCATGTTTTAATTTATAGTTACAGCAGACGATTTTTTAACACTTTACAACATAGTTGAAAAGTGTTTATGACTTTGTTCATTCGGTCTGTCTGTCTGTCTGTCCGTTAGCACGATAACTGCCGTAAAAATGACTTTATCAAAATGATATTTCAGTATGTTTTTCAGACGGTCTGTGGGACCTATGGGAATATAAATAAATAATATCACCCAATTAGTTTTTTATTGAACCCGGGTTGAAAAAATGAAATACATTGAACCCTATGGGATCTAATTTTTCAAACATTTTTTAAGCAAATTTAGAATTCACAAATTGCTTCGAACATTTTAGAAAATATTCACATTATCCCATAAAATATATATAAAAAATTTCAGTAAAATATGTTAAGTAGTGTTTTAATTAAAAATTATTTAATATACGGAAAAAAACAAATTCAATTAAATTCTGACTTTTGGGATATCCTCCAGAAAGAAAAAAGAGATATATTATATAATAAATATCTTTCCACGAATTTAGCTGTTTTGTATATGAGAGAAACTCCACATTTTAAAATAAATTTGGTTGGGGGTGTCTGAGGGCGTACGGCACTTGCGTTTTTTAGGAATCGTATAGTAAGTGTATTTCATTAATTGTTCGTATAGTAATTTACTGAATAGTATTGATGAGCAGCGTGTGCTTGAAGATTTGAAGAGCGCAAGTACTACAAGCGGGTGGATAATAGAAAATATTATACATACTCTCTACATCCGTTATATATGACGGACATGACGTTTTATATCGGCCAGGAAAGATAGTAAGCTCAGCATTTCCAGTAGAGGGTTATCGTGAACGCTTCTACCGCCTTGGCATTCTGAGTGTGCAACGATGGCCTTGACTCGCCAAATTGGGTCGCCAAATGACCTAAAAAAGTTCCCAATGCGTTTGGGAGCTGGCAGAGGGATGCAATCACGAATAAAGAATTCCTGACACCGCTGCTATTTATCAGCAATTCAAGGGCAGCGCTCGAAATTGAAGCGATAGGTTCCTTTGAGTAGAGTTGAAAGGAAAAATGTTTTTTTTTTATTATTATTATTATTTATTCCAGAAATATTTTTAATTAAAATAAATAGTGATTTATTTCTACATGCTGACAGAAGTGTTTTTGAAGATATTTTTAGTCGCTTTTGACGCAGAGCAAAATCTGAATAACATAAAGGATACACAGAAAAAGTTCCTGTCCGATTTTATGGAAGCATGATATGCAAAAGTAATTTTGTTTTATAAACTGAAATTTTAGAAAGCTGTTTTATTTGTCATGAAACCTAACGGACATTGTATGTATACTTCATAATTTAAGCATCTAATAAGTAATATCATTACTACAAAGCAAAAGCACCGTTAATGATAAATATGAAGTCACTGTATCCGCTGGTTTCAGATTATACACTTTGTACGCTCGTGTTTATTTAAAGAATTAAAATATAAATTCTCGATATTTAATATTGTCACAAATTAAGAAAATAAATTCTCGATATTTAATATTGCCACAAATTAAAATATAAATTCTCGATATTTAACATTGTCACAAATTATGGCAATATTAAATATGGAGAGATACGTCGCCATATAATATTTATTTTCAAGATTTATTTGGAAAGAAAGCAAGGATTAAGATAACAGTGACAAAATATATATAAAATAACATAATATATAGCATTATTATAGTTTAAACATAATTTAATTATTTCTTCATTTAACGTTATAAATATACATGAGCGTACAAAATTTCATTTCTACTTTCAGGTTTTGGCTTTTTAGAGAAAACATAAATCTGTTTTTCACAACGTGATCAGCATTTTTAGCTTTTAAATATATATATTTGTATTTATTTTATTATTGGGTAAATTTCTTTATTTTACTAAAAGTCTATTTGTTGTGAATTATATGTAAATGTTTATTGGTACAATGTAGTAAAACATTTGTAAGGTAATATTTCGATATCTATTAGACTCAGGATAATAAAAGCTAAAAAAGCATACTTGAGAATCAACGTTTCTAAAAAGGCACCACTCGTTAAAATCGGATAAGGCAATCGTGATCGATGTACGTTAAAAATCATCCTCTTGCACAGTTAATGCGTAGAAATGACGGAAACATAAAACAGAAAGCGGTGAAGATATTTTATGGTGAAGATATTTGATATTCGTGTATTCGATTAACCGAATTTGGAAAAAATGATCAGCTGGCTGTAGAATACACCTAGTGCGTTTTAAATGACCGCGATCAATAGTCGATCATTTATCAAGGCAACATTGCTGAGCAATTTTGATGACACAAACTTCCCCTACTAGGAGTTGGGAATTTTAGTGAAAGGGTTCCAGTAATCAAGTAACTTGATTTATTGCTCAGTATTCTAGTATTTATTGGTGGAATTCGTAATTGTGCTTTGTAAATGAGAAAGATGGTACGTTCAATAGGCTATATATGCAATATAAGCATCCTGTTCTATTTTAGAAGTTACAGGATACCGTAGATTATTCGATGTGGAATGAACCAAAATGCAGAAATAAAAGAGTTCTGCCACACATTGTAGGTATTTTTAGTATATGAAACGTGTTTCAAATGCATTTTATAAATACTGTGTTACATCGATCGTGCTTTAAGCATTTTACTACATTACCGGTTATATCAAACGGAAGAGCATATTGAAAAATCATTGAAATGTTTAATAATGTAAAAATCACAAATTCAGCATAATTTTAAATTTGCATTCATTGTACGTATATAATTTTGCACAATAAAATAATTACTGGATGATTAATATAAATATTGGAGTAGGGGCTTATTATTACTTATTTGCTGATGACCAGGGACTTGAAACAGGAGTAGAGGCTAATAATGTAAATATTGGAGTAGGGGCTTATTATTACTTATTTGCTGATGACCAGGGACTTGAAACAGGAGTAGAGGCTAATAATGTAAATATTGGAGTAGGGGCTTATTATTACTTATTTGCTGATAACCAGGGACTTGAAACAGGAGTAGAGGCTAATAATGTAAATATTGGAGTAGGGGCTTATTATTACTTATTTGCTGATGACCAGGGACTTGAAACAGGAGTAGAGGCTAATAATGTAAATATTGGAGTAGGGGCTTATTATTACTTATTTGCTGATGACCAGGGACTTGAAACAGGAGTAGAGGCTAATAATGTAAATATTGGAGTAGGGGCTTATTATTACTTATTTGCTGATAACCAGGGACTTGAAACAGGAGTAGAGGCTAATAATGTAAATATTGGAGTAGGGGCTTATTATTACTTATTTGCTGATAACCAGGGACTTGAAACAGGAGTAGAGGCTAATAATGTAAATATTGGAGTAGGGGCTTATTATTACTTATTTGCTGATGACCAGGGACTTGAAACAGGAGTAGAGGCTAATAATGTAAATATTGGAGTAGGGGCTTATTATTACTTATTTGCTGATGACCAGGGACTTCAACAGGAGTAGAGGCTAATAATGTCTAATGAAAAACGTGTTCTGTCTATGTCAAGTTTCAGTCTTCTTCCCCGTCTCTCCAAAACGCGATATATACACACACAATTTCCAATCTTTTCTAAAATTCTTTGCCTGTTCTATTTCAGACAAATCTCCAGAGAAATTCTTTCCGGTAATTAGAGTGATCAATAGTTGATCGTTCATCAAGGGCCTGTGCCAGATAATTTTCATGTCAGACCTAACCCCCGAATTAGACCAGTTGCTAACTTCACGATGCAGAATTTGGCTAAACGGGTTCTCATGGTATCCGCGTTGACGAAGATATATGATGGGCGCGAGCGCACTAAAATGTAGCTCGATATAGTTTGTTCCGGTTGCGTTTTCAGTATTATAAACCACTAGGATTATATCTAGGGCTAATCGCAGTTAATTATGACGTTGCTAAATGAGCTCTCTTGGTCTAAAGAATGTTGTAATTAGTCACATGCATTATCTGCAGTTTATTTTCGGAATCAGCAATTTTCGTAGTTGTTAGTTCGTGTTGAAAAGATTTATTTCTCTTATGAATAGTTTTTCATAAATTTTCCACAAATGTTTTTCTTGCATTGGGTGTAAATGTGTCATATTAAATAAATAAATATAATTAAAATATTAGGGAAAAGAATTAAAACGTAAAGAGAGCTTTTAAAATTGATATAATTATGAATTGAAACACTATATTTACAAAATAAAGATGTTTTTAATTAAGGAAAAGCATGTTCTTTCATTTCCTTAAGGATTATTTGATATACTGATTAGAAAAAAAAATGTTTCAATGAAAAGCTCACTTTTTATATGAGAGGCTGACATAGCGAACACAATCAATTTAAAATTTGCAATTCTGTGTACAAATTCTGAAGACACAGTAAAGTTAACATCATAAACAAATTTCAGAGTTTCAATTCTAAAATTTCAGAGTTTTAACTCAAGTCTTTCTTGGGTTATATCAATTTAAGCATTGAACTTTTCAAGAATTCAATTTTTACGGAGACTAGGTTTTTAAGTTCCGTTTTATACAATACTAGCAGCATACCCGTTCTTCGTACGGAGTATATAATATAAAGAAACTTGAAATTCATAATCATGCCCAAATTCTTATAGTATACTAAATGTCATGTTTAATCAAAATATTCTGTTAAAATATTTAATATAATGCTTCTAAAAAGAAGTTTAAGAATCTCTGTTCTCGCTATATAAAATTATCTTCATGGACATATCTGAAGAATAAAACATCTTGGACCCCTTATGTAAGCAAATATAAAAAAAAATATGGAATTGAATCAATATATGCAAAATAAAAGCGTTAAAATTGTATGGGATCCGTACTAATTATATACGCGAATATTAGAAAATATAACCTGTATTAGTAAATTACATGTATAAATTGAAAATACCAATAAACCCGTAATCTTTAAATCTGAAGACAGTCATTTATTCCAATATATGTAAAAATTAAAGTGCTAAAATTATATGGAAAGATATACACGTACTACTTATAATGTCCGATTATTAGTAGAAGATTACCCGTTTTGCAATATGAGTCTCAAATGTTTTTTGGTAAAATACAACAGACGACGTAATAAATTGAATATATAATTAATCCCCTTAATCTTCATACCAGAAGACTGTACTTGATTCCAATATATATGCCAATATATGTCAAAATATATGCCAATATACCTGTACTACTTATATTCTCGTAGGTTAGAAGATATACCCGTGCATTCCTAGAAGATTACTCGTACAACGTACAATATGCGTGTGTCAGCAATATTTGCCGCAATAAAACAATGGCGTAATAACTTAAAAATATCAATAATCCCTGAATCAATAATTCCGGAAAATATCAATAATAATAATGTTTAAACCTGAAGAGTATAATTGATATTATCCAGTCCAAAATGAAATAGCAATGAAATTTATTTTATATACATATCTTCATTATTCAAATCGGAAAGGATTTAATAAAAATCGTCTGCCGCATAAACACATTGGATTTAAATCCGTTGCTAAGCGACATGATATCATTTGCTTCAAATAAATTGGTAGAAAAAATATCGTCTAAATAGTTATATTTCTATGGAACATTTGGCGACAGTTTCGTCAAATTAGCGACATTTTAAAAAATCGCCAAATTTATCGCCAAGTGGGACTGTAGAACTGACAGTTCCACTTTGCGACAAATTGACGAAATATCATCACAATACTATCCCCTAACAAAAAACAATTAATATCATTTATGTAGCGCAATTTTATCAATTTCAAGATATTTTTATAGATTTGAAAACATTTTTATCAATTTGGTGACATTTTAAAAATTCGCTAAATGTATTACTAAGTAGGATGGTTGGTCTGACAGATAAATGCTAACCAAACATCATTTCAGTACCCTCTTCTAACAAAACAAAAGAAAATTTCATTGATATGTAGAAGATCCAAGCCACACGACCAACCCGAAGGTTTATGGCAGCTGTTTGTGTTGTTGTTGAGACCCAGACCGTCCGACCTACCAGAAAGGTGTAAGGTAACTGTATGGACGGCCGGGAAGTGCCACCCAATTTAGACCGGAACCCAGTGGGGGAGGCATCCACAGGGACCGTACCCTCCTTCCCCTACCACCAACCTCTCGGAAGGACTTACGGACCCACATGTTTAACGTGATCGTACTCCGCATGAACACGGCGGCATTTGTGGTAGCGTGTAAATCTAGCGCGCAAACCACGGGGATACCGCACCCGAGGATACCGCACCCGATCGTTTATATCAATTTGGCGACATTTCCGTCAAGTTGGCAAAGTTTAAGAAAAGTTGTCAAATTAGCGATATCCCTCCAAATTTAGCTTTGAATTTGCAGATCTGAATGAAACATTCTTATCCCGTTTCAATATACTAAATGAAAACACTACAATTGTATTAGAAGATATACCCGCTCTACTCTTTTTCTGTTTCAACAATCGGCTATATGAATTTATTGGCTAAACACAATATATGAGTTTAGTAGCTAAATACGATATAAGCTTGAAAACTCTTTGCCAAAATAAATGCAATTGATGTACGCAGTCAGCAATTAATATAATTAAAAGAAAAATCAAACCGTCCATTCATAAGATATACTTTTATATCCATTTATCCATTTATTTATTATTTAAATCGAAAAAAAATAATAAAAACATTAACAAACACATTTAATTTAATTGCGATGCCGAGCAACATGATATATCCTCCTAAAATGTTAAAATTTATTAACCACTAACAGCACACCCGTTATTCGTACGGAGTGTATAATTTAAAGAAACTTAAATTTCGCAATCATGTGCGAATTCTGTTAAAATATTAAATTTATTGCTCCTAAAGAGAAGTTTAAGAATATATGTTCTCACTATGCAAAATTATCTTCACGATCAGATCTGAAGTATAAAACATCCTGCCCCCTTTTGTAAGCAAATTTACAGAAGAAAAAATAGGAATTGAATGAATATATGCAACCCCGTACTAATTATATTGTCGCAGATCAGAAAATATGCCAATGTGTTAGTAGAAGATTACCCGTATTACAATATGCGTCTCAAAAATATTTGCCAAAATAAAAGAGATGACGTAATAAATTGAAAACATCAATAATATCTGTACTCTTTATACCAGAAGGTCGTAATTGATTCCAATATATGCCAATATATATCAAAACATATGTCAATATACCTGTACTACTTATATTCTCGTAGATTAAAAGATATACACGTGTATTTGTAGAAGATTCGTACAACATACAATATATGAGTTTAAACAATTTTTGTCATAATAAAATAATTGCATAATAACTTGAAAATATCAATAATCCTTGAATCAATAATCCCCGAAAATATAAATAATAATAATTTTTAAACCTGAAGACCGTAATTGATATTATCCAGTCAAAAATGCTATAAGAAAAATCAAATCGTTCTTTTCTAAAATATATTTTTATATCCATTTATTTATTATTCAAATCGAAAAAATAATTATTAAAATTAACAGACAGATTTAATTTAATTGCGTTTCTGAGTAACATGATATAAGATAGAATCTTATAACATGTTAAATATGTCATGTCTTATAACATAAACTGCGAAATTAAATAACGATTTTGATTTCTCTATACTTCTCATTGTTCCGTAAAAGCTTGTTTTAAATAAACCATGAACCATGGAGATAGATTTCCCCTTTAAATCATGTTTCAAACAATTCATGTTTTCAGAAAATGACTAATTAACGCAAAAAATCTCCCATCAAACTCAGAGATTAAATTTTAATTCACTTTCAAACGATTTTCAAGCTTTTCGTTTGGATAAACCACGGAGTTAGGGAGTAGAACTCCTAGGAAAAAGTTCCGTTTTTCATTAATATCTCGACAACCCCAGGTCTTAGAAACTCGAAACTTGGACAAAAGTTATGGGGGGATATTTCAAGGCTATTCACCTAATTTCATTAAATTCGGTTCAGCCGTTTTTCCGTGATGATGAGACAAACGAAAATTTCGTTTTTTACTAATATCTCGAGAACCACTGGTCGTAGAAACTCAAAACACGGATATAATTTTAAGTGGGGCTATTTCTGGGCTACCCACAAAATTTCATCAAATTCGGTTCAGCCGTTCTCCCGTGATAGTGTGACAAACAGACAGACAGACAGACAGACAGACAGATTTTCATTTTTATTTATATAGATAAGCATCAGAAAACAATGTTTTTAATGTTTAACTTAAACTAAGGAATTTAAGTACCATTTATGTCACTCGATTCTACACTATTTAAACTTTTTTTTTATCTTAATAAAAAAAAATATTCATATTTTCAAAATTTTTCTACAGAAGGCAATAAAGGCGAGAATAAATTTAGCTTGAATTTTATATTTTGCAAGAATTAACGCATACTTGTCAGGTGTTGTCTATAGGTTAATTGAAACATTGGTGGTATTTTTTAAGAAACATTTAGCTTGGATGTTATTTCATTCTACATTTATGAAATATACTATTGAACAGTTCTGCTTGAACAGTTCATCTCATACATTGTTTATTACAAACGTGGTTGTCAACCTCGAAGCAGATTTAATTTTGACCAATCCTTTTCAATTGCAAGAAACGTTACGAGTACATTTACTCGTATTAGATGATGGAATGTTTTTACTAAAAATATTGTATATACAGACGTTATATAATATTCGAATTTTAAGTTGTATTCTGCGATTATGTCCTGAGCAATATATAGGCGGAGCCAGACTATTGAAAGTTATAGTGCTGAATTTCATTTTCCAATATGTACCTTATGGACAACTAATATCATTTTTCCATCAATGGGGAATATAACAGTCACCCTACTTGCGCCATTGTTTGAACCTTAACAGCATTTTTTTTTCACAGTGACGTAAGATTTACGTCACACTGTGACTTTGGGACGTCGCAGAACGTCGCAGTACGTCTAGGCAATGTCATATTAAGGTCACAGCGAAGTCATTTTGGTCATTTTCATGGTCGTTTGTGACGTCGCATTGTAATTGCCATTCTAATGTTGTCACATTGTTACGTGTTAATTAAATTGTGGAAACGTCACAGAATATAGTCACAATGAAGTTTCAAAGTTACTAATACTCAACGTCGCATAGAAGTCACAAATATGATGTCACATTGTGACCCAGGTGCCACGTGACTACAACGTCACTGTCACATATGTTGTTGTTGTTGAAACCCAGACCGTCCGACCTACCAGAAAGGTGTAAGGTAACTGTTTGGACGGTCGGGAACTGTCACATATGTGACGATCTTTGATGTGAGGGAATATGTGACATAACTTAGTGATTTTCAAGTTGTGTTCTGTGATTATTATGTTCTGTTCTGTGAATAGGTTTAATTTTACTGTACCTACGTCTTACGACGGATTTCTTTTTATATAGGTACTATAATATAATGCATGTATGTTTCCCATAAATTTTTCGAATTCAAGATTTAGATAGAAAATCGCGATATAAGAACTCCTGAACACATTTATAATATTTAAGAAATTCCTCTTTGCCTCTATTCAAACGTCATTTTCGAATCACGGAAATTCGAATTTATTCCATATAACGAATACCACTACCCCTTCAATTTTCAAAGAGGGGTGAGCAACCCAGAAAGGGAGTGTTCTGACCCTGAACCCAACGATGGCACCCCATTCCCTATCTGTCTTTTGGTTTTTGCGGCTTGAAGGGGTATTCTCATTCATTCCTTCGCTGAGTCACTTCTTGTCTGAATACTCCCAATTAATTTGCTGTCTGGTCTGCTGTCCGGTTCATTCATCTTTTACGCCACACCGAATGAGGGTCTTGGGCTCTACTTTTCAAGCATCTCTAAATGAAACTTCAGAAATTTTTTAAATGTTAATTTTCTGATACCGTCAATGGCATCTTTCAGTTGCATGTCTTATGTATTTATTTATTTTTTTTTTTTAAACTGCTATTAATTACTGTTGTTATAACGTTCGACAATTTCGAACTTCTAAAGTTCTTTTAATTTAATATAACTTCGAGATTATTTAATACAGTCAATGTCATCTTGCAAATATTATTTATTTATTTTTTTTAAACTACTATAAATTACTGTTGCTATCAAATACGACAATTTCAAAGTTCTTTTAATTTAATTTAGCTTTGAGGGGTATAAAGGCACTGTTCGTGATTTAAAATGTGCAAACTCTAGTGGAGTTCTAAGCAATACTTGTTTTTCAAAAACTTCTATTAAAAAATGTATTTTAATTCCCCTAAAATAAGATTGATAAGAATATATGTTCTTGCTGTATTAGATACTCTGCATTATATCGCTGGTGTCCTCTATATTTATATTTCATAATGAATAAGTTTCAGTGTAGAATTTATGATATTTTTCAATATTTCTGAGAAAAATTTACTTAAAAAAGGCAAAAACCTAAAAAAGCACCATACCGATTTTTAAAATGAATATGCTTTGGGTTATAAAAAAAAACTTGTGTAAAAAAAAAAAAACTGTACGTGATAGGTAAAAAGTAAGGTTTATTTCGAACTTAGCATGTCACACTTCACATAAGCAGTCAATATTTTCCGAATAAAAAAATACATGTAAGCTTCTGTTATTAATGAAAAACAATATTTAGAAAGAATTTTGTAGCCCCGTCCTGTATTTTTTTTTTTTTTTTTTTTTTATCTCCTTTTCCTACAACATATGCCATCCACCGAACTTTGTTGGATCATTGAACACAGTTCAAATTTATTGATGTCTATGGTTGTTTTTTTTCTATTGATGTCTGTGGGCACGATATTTAAAAAACAAATTGAGTTATTCAAATTAAATTTTGAGAGATTTTAGCAACAGTTGATCACGTTCTGTCTCAAAAATGGGGGGGGGGGGGGGATCATGGGAAGTAAATATGTTAAACAATTTTAGATAAGAAAACTCCACCAAATTTTTCTTTTTATTGCTTTCCGCAAAATCAATTTATTTTTAACTTATATATAAATTTGTTGGACACATTTGATTTTTCACTATCCATCCAGAATCTCATCCCACTATTCGCAACAAAAATATTTATCTTGTATCCATCCAAAACCAAAAAAATATAGCATTTAAATAGGTTAGAAAAAATTAATTTAAATTGAAATTTAATACAGAAAACAATTTAAGGTATTTAATATAATTCTGCAAATGATCTGTTTAATGATTACATATCATGAATAGCAACTATAAAACAAACCACTCTAAAGTGCAAAATAAAAGTGGTTTGTGGAATAAAAATGTGATCATTTTACTGAATTTTTGCTTTTATTTTATTCTATAATCACTAAACACGCTCGATAAATAATTTGTATTTAACTGAACATTCATTATCATCCCATGCTGAATTACCTATGTAATTTTCTAGTCTTATGGTAACTACAAAGAGGCTAAAATTGAATCTATAAATTAGTTACTTGACAATTGGCTAACAATTATTTAATATAAATCTTAAGTACTTTCATCATGAATAGATTTTTTTATTAACAGCACTGTGGTCTATTCATATGTGTCACTTCTGCGGATATTCACCTTTTACATACCAACAATACCCGACAGATTTGGCAAAAGTTTACGCAGAATTAACACCTTACTATCAAAATTTTATCATTAACATTTAGTATTATCATTAACATTTAGTATTATCATTAACATTTAGTATTATCATTAATATTTTTTGTAACATTTAGTCAGGTGTTGAGCTACGACTTTCAAATTTTCGTTTTTCGACAATAAAAATACTTTTCCATAGTTGCCACTCCGTTCTGAAGCAGGAGAAATAAAACCCTTTTCAACATCGACTATTATCTCCAAATCACACCCCTTTTCTGAAAAGATGGAATTTCTGCTTCCTATCATATGTAGTTCGGAATCAATAAAGCCCGAGTGATTTATACCAGTCTATGAGCTATCTATTGAGTCTATCGCCTATCTATCGCCTTTTGTGCTAAACGAAAAAGAGCCTTTATTGCTGCGATAACAATGACCATAGACGATGGATATTGTAGACTTTCAAAAATACTCTCGGAAGTCTAAAAATGAGATCCAAACAAATTTTTCACTCATACCGGGTTATTACGGCAGGTGGTAGTACTAAAATCCGTTTTGCCAAAGGTAGAGGTCTTACATGTAGGCATTAGTGACGTGTTGTACCATTATGCTTCACAAAATAGAATACTTGATTGCAAGAAATTATTTAGAATTTCAATGTAATTGATTACTTGCTTTCATTGATTATTCCTTGATTACACGATTGCAATGATAATTCCTTAATTGCAATGATGTTTTCTTGGTTGCAGGATTGTAATCACGCTTTCTCGATTTTCTTGAGTACAATGATGCTTTTTTATTGCAATTACGCTTTCTTGATTGAAAGATTGCAATGATGCTTTCTAAAACTAAAACACACATTAGAAGATTTCTTAATTGTTATGGTAAAATGCATTTCTTGTCAAGGCTTTCATGTTGTCAATTTAAGACATTCATGTATGCAATACATTAATGAAGACATTATGATGCTTTTTATTGCAATTACGCTTTCTTGATTGAAAGATTGCAATGATGCTTGCTAAAACTAAAACACACATTAGAAGATTTCTTAATTGTTATGGTAAAATGTATTTCTTGACAAGGCTTTCATGTTGTCAATTTAAGACATTCATGTATGCAATACATTAATGAAGACATTATGACTTTCAAGAATTCTTTACCGCAAGATGACTGCTGTTTTGAACGATGGTTATTTGATTCCAAGATTGCAATGATTGGCGCTTGGTTGCAAGATTGTGGCGCTTGTTGGTTGTTTGATTCTCAAATGATGCAGCGATTTATATTAGTGTTCGTTCTCTATGTCCTTCTCTAGCAAACATCGAACAGGCTGACAAATTAAATTGTTCTTGTAACAAAGGGGTAAAAAAGCTTAGATAAGTTGTTTTTAAATAAAAAAAAATAAAAACATTAATTTAACAGGTTCAATCAACCCTCCGAGGCAACCTAGTGGTTTATGCCGACATTGATTCTACAGTTGACGTTCTTGCTTTGACGGGGGAAAAAGGAGGCTGTTTTCAGTCTAACAATTAATTTGTTATATACTATATAAAGAACCTTGCCGGCCGAACCGGGAATTAAACTACGGATCTTCGAACTGGCTAGCGGACGTTCTACATAAGAGCTACTGGGACGAAATTGCAAACTCTTATCGTCGAAATGAACTCTGCAGCTATATCTAACGAAGTTTTTCCTGTAGTTATTAAGATCAATTTTCTTTTTCATTTACCTTTTATTTAAGTGCGCTAGGTAAAATACTTCATTTTAACTACATGCAATATTGTAAGTTCTTCTTTTGCACAGGATAAAATTGACGCCATTTATAACAACCTTGTGATCTTAGCTCCCAAGAGGAAACACACGAGATTTTTTTTTTTAATTCAAATTAGTTTTTGTAGATATACATAAAATAAAGCGCCATTTTGAAAAATTTTCGCACAAATTGGTTTCTTAGCGATCGAAAATATTATAACAGAAGTTTCTATCTTAACACCATCAGAAAGATCGAAAAATCTATCCGTATATACTAATTGCCAAGTGTCCGTCTGTCTGTCCGTCTGTCTGTCCGTCTGTCTGTCTGTCCGTCTGTCTGTCACGCCTTTTTTAGGCACTTCCCGAATAGATAGAGACTTGCAATTTGGTACACGGCTCGGTCGTTCGATAAAAACCCCTGGAAAAATCGAATTTTTCGAAAACGTTCTATAGAGGGGGTGCCCCACACCAAAACGTTCGAAAAGTGAAATGACAGGAAAGCATGCTTTGCGATGAGATAGAGACTTCAAATTTGGTGTATGGGTAAATCGTTCGAAAGGAAGAAAGTGTGCAATTTCAGATTTCCAATATTTTCTACTTAAGGGGGGGGGGGGGGTGCAGCACACCAAAACGTTCGAAAAGTGAAATGATAGGAGAGCATGCTTTACGATGAGGTAGAGACTTCAAATTTGATGTATGGGTAAATCACTCGAAAGTAAGAAAGTGTGCAATTTCAGATTTCCAATATTTTCTGCTTAAGGGGGGGGGGGGGGGTGCAGCATACCAAAACGTTCGAAAAGTGAAATGATAGGAAAGAATGCTTTGCGATGAGGTAGAGACTTCAAATTTGGTGTATGGGTAAATCGTTCGAAAGGAAGAAAGTGTGCAATTTCAAATTCAGATTTCCAATATTTTCTACTTAAGGGGGGGTGCAGCATACCAAAACGTTCGAAAAGTGATATGATAGGAGGGCATGCTTTGCGATGAGAGAGAGACTTTAAGTTTGGAAGTAAATCGTTTGAAACAAAGAAAGTGCGGAATTTTAGATTTCCAATATTTTCTACTTAAGGGGGTGCCGCACACAAAAATGTTCGATTTTCCGTCTACAGGGGGTGCTCCACACCAAAACGTTCGAAAAGTGAAATGATAGGAAAGCATGCTTTGCGATGATATAGTGACTTCAGATTTGGTGTATGGGTAAATTGTTCGAAAGGCAGATAGTGTGCATTTTCAGATTTCCAATATTTTCTACTCAAGGGGGTGCCGCACACCAAAACGTTCGAAAAGTGAAATGATAGGAAAGCCTACTTTGCGATAAGAGGGACTTCAAATTTGGTATATAGGTAAACCGTTCGAAAGGAAGAAAGTGTGTAATTTCAGATTTCCAATATTTCCTACTTAAGGGGGTGCCGCACACAAAAATGTTCGATTTTCCGAATAAATGAGAAACGGCCCCTTTAAAATTTGGTAGAGGCTCAAAATTTTATATATAGACTAATCATTTGATGAAAACACCCAAAACGAATATAATTTTTCAAAAATGTTCGTTAAAGGGGGGTTCTCCAGAGGAAAACGTTCGAAATGTGAATTGATAAAAAAAAACATGCTTCGAAATATGATACAGACTTCAAATTTGGTGTACAGGTAGATAGTTCGAAAGGAAGAACATGTGCAATTTCAGTTTTCCGATATTTTGAACTTTTGGGGGTGCCTCAAAACTAAATGTTCGATTTGTCGAATAAATAAGAAACGCGAATTATTAAAAAATTTACATTATTCAGGGATTGCTTAATGTGGGGCCGTTGATTTTCAACGGGTATGCGGCTAGTATATACTAATTGCCAAGTGTCCGTCTGTCTGTCACGCTTTTTTAGGCACTTCCTGAATAGATAGAGACTTGTAATTTGGTACACGGCTCGGTCGTTCGATAAAAACCCCTGAAAAAAATCAAATTTTTCGAAAACGTTCTCTAGAGGGGATGCGCCACACCAAAACGTTCGAATAGTGAAATGATAGGAAAGCATGCTTTGCGATGAGATAGAGACTTCAAATTTGGTGTATGGGTAAATCGTTTGAAAGGAAGAAAGTGTGCAATTTCAGATTTCCATTATTTTCTACTTAAGGGGGTGCCGCATACGAAAACGTTCGAAAAGTGAAATGATAGGAAAGCATGCTTTGCTATGAGATAGAGACTTCAAGTTTGGTGTATGGGTAAGTCGTGCGAAAGGAAGAAAGTGGAAGAAAAAGGAAGAAAATTTCAGATTTCCTATATTTGCTACTTTAAGGGGTGCCGCACACTAATATGTTCGATTTTCGGAATAAATGAGGAACGATTCCTTTTAAATATGATAGAGGCTTGATATTTGGTATATGGACCAATCATCTGATAAAAAACCCAAGACAAACAGAGGTTTTCAAAAATGTTCATTTATAGGTGTCGTTCACAAAAAACAGGTGCAAAGGAGAAATAATAAAATAGGGGTGCCTCGGGATGAGATAGACTTTAATGTACGGGTAGATAATTCGAAAGGAAGAAATGCGCAAATTAAGTTTCCTAATATTTTCTTCTTTAGGGGGTTCTGCACACCAAAGTATTCGATTTGTCGAATAAATGTGAAAAGCGAATTATTAAAAAATTTACGTTATTCAGGGGTTGCTTATTGCGAGACCGTTGATTTTCAACGGGTATTTGACTAGTTATCTTTAAAGAAAGCTTTGGACGGAATTTGTACTATCAATAGACAAGTTATAGAGAACTCACGTGTGTTCACACAGCGAGTGACTACGCATTTTAAAATATTGAATGAATGAAAGCTATTGATCCCTGCATTAAACACCCGTCAACGTGGGTGCATTTTATATTAGTGAATTTTTTTTATTTGTTTCAATGCGTTATAAAAGGACTCAACTGTATTTCCTTTTTAACATTCTTTTATTCAATCTCATCTCCCCCCCCCCCCCCCACGTTGTAAAGTTCTTCTCAATCCAAATACTAATTATACTACAAAAATCTAAAAAGGATAATTTTCAAATACTCATTTGTATCTTGTCACGCGCAAATATACCACTTTAAATGTCAACTTTTATTACACTAAACATCGATTTATCTTCCCGTTTTATGAGATTCTTCCCAGGTCATGATCAGAGCGAGTAATTGTCATTCGAACGCAATTATCGCATAATTTATGGTACTTCGTAGCATTTCCTTTCAGAAAAATGTTCTTCCAATTTATGGAGCTGATTCCACCACTTTGTAATGGATCTCCGATAAATAACGACATTCGAAATCATTTATTGGATCATTCCAGCAGGGCCAGTTAGTTCCCTTCCTTGCTCTTTATATTCCGGCCGCGGTTATAATTAATTAAAACGGTTGGGATTGTCGTTTGTCTTGTTCTGGGTTTGGTGGGCATTGCTTTATGATTTTCGTATTCATACTTTTAGAGATCATTATGTAAATTTCGTATCAAGAATTTGTTGTCGACTGGCCTTTTCAGGTTATTGTGCCAGATCATGAAATACAGTATGTGTGATATTTTTTAATTCATATCCCCTGGAATTATAATTTAAAACTGAAACAGGCTCAAAGTTTTGTTGTCAAACTGAAGCAAACTTATAATTCGAAATCTTTATTGATGTAACACTATAATTACAAGTTAAAAGCATGAATTGTGCTATATTCAAAAGTGGTTTATTTAAACTAAAATTGATTCCCACTTTTAATTGTATAATAAAGATGTATCTTAATTATATTTTCGAAAGTTTTATTGATGTAACAGTATAGTTCTAAGTTAAAAGCATGAATTGTGCTTTTATCGACAAAGGTTTGCTTAAGCTAAAATTGATCCCTAATTTGAATTGTATAATGAAGATATATCTTAATTATATTTTAACCCTCGCTCTTATTCTGAGTTCAAGGGAATTAATCAAACTTCGAACAAACCTTGATTTTGCAAAATGCAGAAAGTGCACAGGGGATATTAATAAACTTTCAAATTCCGCTGCTATATGGTTATGTATATACTAAGGAATTCAGGTGTAGAAATTGTAAGAATGGGAACAATAAACATTTTTAATTAAAATACAAAAATAGAAATTAAATTTGAAAATAATAGTCACACAGAATACAACATACTTTCAACAACAAAAAAAAAATATTAAATTATTGACTCCATCTACAAGCTCATCTATATTATTTAAACCCGTCCGCCCATACTATATGTCACGCTTTTCTATTTATTTATTTGTATTTGCCGAAATCTTCCGAAAACTCGAAAATTTTAATAGATCTTTAATTATTTGCAAAAAATCTCAAAGAAAGCCCACACAACAACACTTTTTCAAACTTTATCTCCGCCCTTTTTTTTTAATGGAAAAATCGAAAATCAATAAGGTTATATATATATATATATATATAAATTAGTAAATCCAATGTTAGAATGTAAGTAGTAACTTATAATACACTATTCCAAAATTTTCTACAAAATACAAAGAAATAAAAGAAATTAAAACATAAAGAGGAAATTATAAAGCGTAATGCAATGCAAGTCATAAAGTCAAAGACAATCAACAAATTTCAAAGATGAGGAATGAAAATAGGAAAACAAAAAAATCAAGCAAAAAAGCTTGCACATGGAAGAGCTTTGGGCTTAAGATAAGTTCATTTCGAAAAAATTCTCGTCAAGTCCATATATCCTTTCGAAATGAACACAAAAATGCTTGTTTCTAAAACACAAGATAGATTTTATCTATAAACTTGTGTTATATGGACGACAAGCATATAGATTGGAAAAATAAGGGAAACATAAATACCTTAAAATACACTTCATTAGTACAACCATGACGAGCAAAATATGACTAGACCAAAGTTGCCATATGCAGAAGTGAAAAGAAGTAATTTGCTGTTGCCAAAGAGAGTAATAAAAACTGCACTGCGTAAAAGCAATAAAATGAGATATTCAGCAGTTAAAGCTTCAAGATAAAAAGATGAAAATATAATTTCAAGAGAATGAAGAAGTACGGCTAAAATAAGATACTAAGGAGAGATTATGAGAATTTTAGGCTAATCGAAACTTATTAACTATTAACTATACCATTTACTAAATATGCAGGATATTTATACATTTTACTAGTAATTTTGAGGTTATTAATGTGCAAAGCATGAAATTTTTTTATCTGATAATCTATAAATTCTAAAAAGTTGATTAAGTATAATATTTCTAAACAATTGAATCGAGTTGCAGGAATTAAAAGGTAATAATTTATTAATATTAAATCTATAAATTTTAAAAAGTTGATTAAGTATAATATTTCTAAACAATTGAATCGAGTTGCAGGAATTAAAAGGTAATAATTTATTAATATTAAATTTAAAAAAATATTTTTTATCATATAAATTAGTATATATATATATATATATATATATATATATATATATATATACAGATTTTTAAAGATGGACAAAATATAGGCAGAGCCACTTTATTATCGTGTTCCGATAAGAGAAGAATGTTTTATTTTTTCCACAAACGATATTTAGACACGTAGTGGGTTTAATTAAAGAACAGTTAAAGTTCACATGTTTTAAACGTACGATAATTCCAATATTGCAAGTATTTTCTTTGAAAATCGCTCGGATCGTATAAAAATTACCATAATTCCTATTATAACTCTGGTGGATTTGGATTAATTAGGTGCAGATTTAGTATTTCGTAGTGTTGGCTTGCAGATAAAGCCTTTTAACCGAGTTTCAAGGTTGGTAATGTTGCTAGTAGCGCCCCCATACGCATAACTCAAAAAACGAAAAATTTGTAGCTAAGACCCATCTTTTTTAGGACGGCAGCATAGTCTTGCTTCAAAATAAATTCTGATGTCCCATTTTAGAAGTCTGCTTTAATTCTGTTAATTAAGAACCCAAAGCATAACAGAAGCATTATACGCAACAGTTGGAAATTCAATAAATATTTATGCGGTTTCTACGGTATCCAGCTACACTGTACTCTTACCGTAGATCGTTAATTTCTTTCTAGTAACCATATCAACTTTTTACTTTATTTCAGCCCATCTATACACGGCCGTTTATAGGACATTAGATCCACGGCCAGCGTCAATACCAAATGAAGAGGGGGTGACGGTGGGAAACTAATGATTCCATGTCCACTCTGCACGCAAAAGGGTCATTATTGGCCTGTTCGAAACAGAACCCTGTAGTCATGATCGATGTTGCGATGTTCCAAAGAATTTTTCATTTACGTGAATGTTTTGTCTTCTCCGAAAAATGTTGCCAAACTCTTGAGTTAATATATCCGTTGTTAAGTAAAGATCTGAATTGACCAGATGAATGATGAAATTGTTTTTCAAGTTTCTGTGATAACAAAGAAATATTTTATGACTGTGTTATTTTGAAATGCTAAATGATTCTAATGAAATTACTGTAAAGATTTATGATTTGTATTAGTGTATCAAAACAGGGAGTTATAGTGTAGTGTACAGTGGGAATGGAATTTTTGAAAGCTTTGAAATGTGATTATATTCTCATTATATATATATATATATATATATATATATATATATATATATATATATATATATATATATATAATTGAAGAATTTTAATTTACTTGTATTATATATACCAGAGATTGATCATTTATTGAGAATGGTTTGTATAGCAAAAGTGAAAATAAGATGGTCTGAAGTGAAAATTTGAAACCAAAAATGATTATACAACAAACTTGTGAAAATGATAAATAGAGCATTATAAATAAAACAGGTACTAAATAGGTATAAAATACCACTCTTTCCCTGTTCCATATATAAGGTAAGCAATTAAAAAAGAATTACATGTGGTAAAAGTTGGTGAATATAATCCCTTAACTACACCCTTAGATTAATTTTTTCCCTGCATAAACATACATGGTGTAAATGCATGAATAGTGTATAGGATGAAAAGTTGCAAACAGAAAAATTTGCACGTAGAGCTTGGCCTTTCTGGCTCCCAAAAATTACTTTAAAAATGAATAAATTGAAAAAAGTGAAAAACATTTCAGAAACCATATACATTATCAAGGGCCATACCTGGTTCGTTTATGTTATATATATATATATATATATATATATATATATATATATATATATATAATGTACATCTAAATTTTCCTATCTAACACAATCTGAATTTAAAAAAACATGTTCTTTTACTTTTAGGAAAGTTGAGGGCAGCTAACATTAACAGAAACCTCTTTATGTATTACTCTCCAGAAGGGTAGTTCAACAAATCGCTTTTTCTCACAAACCGTGATACATATTTATAGTTGATTGTCAACTTATATAGGATTCTGACTAGGTCAATAACCTCTTTGCTATACGATTTATTTGGCAGAAAAGTAAAATATCTCATGAACACTGGAAAGCAGTACTGATAGAAGTTGTTTTTCTGTTTGACATATTATAAAAAAATTTGTAAAAATTAATTCCTACTTAAACTGGCTTTCTTTGCTGTGTTCATTAAGAATTACCACCATTTTGCTTTGACACGTTACTTGTTTGCGGCCTGTGACCTGTTGTATATTTATTATTTGATCACTGTGCCCTTCTTTTGCAGAATTCGATTCGTCACAACCTGTCCCTGCACAATCGCTTCATGCGAGTGCAAAACGAAGGCACTGGCAAAAGTTCTTGGTGGATGATAAACCCAGACGCTAAGCCTGGCAAAGCAGCCCGACGAAGAGCGACAAGTATGGAAACACAGAAATACGAGAAAAAGCGGGGTCGAGTCAAAAAGAAAGTTGAGGCCTTGAGGAACTCTGGAGCAACTCCTAGCCCAAGCTCTTCAGTGTCTGAAGGACAAGATCTCTTCCCGGACTCCCCTGTCCACCACGGGTTCCAGCTAAGTCCTGACTTCCGCCCGAGAGCCTCATCAAACGCTAGTTCTTGTGGTGGAAGACTCTCTCCCATCCCGGCTGTTGAGTCGGACATGCACGAGAGTGACATGCCACCTCTTTCACCTATACCCTGGTCATCAGAATTAGTTCATCTTGGTGGCTACGAACCACCTTCCTCAGTGTCTGCCAACTCAATGGACAGGTAAATTAAATTTATTGAATTTTGTTTTTGAATTATGCAAAAGCCACATGGTTGTGTTCGCAGAAGAGGAAGTGCACGGGGCAAATATGTGTCAAATGAAAAAATCAAAATTACATTCATCTGATGTACTCTGGTGTAATTCCCGATGACTATTATGAGAAAAATTTGACTTACACCTACCTAGAACCGGTCTTGAATAGCCGGTTGCTATCTAAGATAACAGCAGGATCCTTACCCAAGCATTCAAAGAGTTTTGATCATCTTTTCTCGAAGAAATACAACTTGCGACAAATTCCCAACTGAATTCTCAGTAATGAAATATCTCACTTGCAGTCATGTTCCCAGTGATACAAATATATCAAATAGGGATTAGCAACAACGGATCTACGGGCACCTACTTTTCAGCGAAAATACTATAACTGCTGAGCTGACTGTTAATCTTGGTGTCGTAATAGGTGCTTTGACCGTTTCAAATATGCAATATTTCCCTTTTAGTATCATTGCTCCTCTCGTCTTTAATTGTGTTACATTTTTTTTTTCTGATTATGGCATATTTTATATTAGATGTGTTGATTGGCGGTGATTAACGAAAGATTACCAGCAAAAGAGTCCTACCAAATAAAAAAAAAATGAGAAAGGCAAAATTAAACATAGGGGGATCTGACATGTTTTTAAAATATTGCTTTTTTTTTCATAAAATGTGTACCTACTTTTGTTCTAACACTTCCAAGCATGCATTTGCATATTATTGATGGCAATTGATTGATATATAATTAAAATATATCAAGATAAAACCCATTTAATATTATTTTGTCGTTTTAGGTTTGCCACTGAACGTCTAGCCAAAACCCTTAATGAATCCATGAAGCTGCGCAACGGTGACCCCGATGGCAGTTTCGGCCACCTCACAGACTGTGCTGTCAAGCCGATTTCCAACGGCAGACCTTCTCCTCAACAGATTGGCTCCAATGGGGGCTACAATATTAGTTACAATCCTCACTATGGTAGCAATGGTGGTGTGAGTCGTAACGCTGGGGACTACAGGCCGCCGGCCTACCAACAACAAAACAGTCCTGATCCTTTGGGTGCGATTGCAAATCATCATTCACCTCCGCAACAGCAGGTAATCTCGACGACTGTCAATTATTTTATAATTTTAATAGTAAGATTGTAAGTTTCTTTTTTAGAATTTTTATTGTAATTTCCCCACATTCTACGTTTTTAACTTCAGAAGAAGTCTCTTAATTTTCTATTGTGTTAAACAGTCAAAACATCGAGACCAGTCGCTGTCTGAAAGATGGGGAACATATGGGTAAAGAAAACTCTTGAATGTTACTACATATTAAAATATTTTCCTTTCAAAAAAGATTATAGTATTTGCGGTAGCAAAGACATCTATCAAAGATGCTTGGAGCCTGTTCCCGAATTATAAGAACAGAGGAGGAGCTAGCTTTTGCTCAGTGATTATAATGTCGGTCTCGTAAGCACTAGGTCCCGAGTTCGGTCCTGGCTCGGGACCGGTGACGCACAGTCGTCACAATGATGACTGGACGTTTGAAACATGCAACCTTCCTCTCCAACGACTTCACCTCTCAGCACGAGATGTCAGCACCACACGGAGTCAGAAGCCCTGACACTCCCTTCCTGGTTGACCACGACTGTCCGTCACGCCTCCCGGCATTCCTCATCAGCGGAGGGAGTGTGCGGCAGCAAAGACATCTATCAAAAATGCTTGGAGCCTGTTCCCGAATTATAAGAACAGAGGAGGAGCTGGCTTTTGCTCAGTGATTATAATGTCGGTCTTGTAAGCACTAGGTCCCGAGTTCAGTCCTGGCTCGGGACCGGCGACGCACAATCGCCACATATTTTTAGTGTCGAAACTTAGGTTAGACTAATTCTAATTCTAAGGGAAAAAAACTAATAACTGATCTAAACCTTGAAAAAATTACAGTTGCATTTATAGGGGAAAGAGAATATAACAAATCTAATTACCCAGTCCTTGTTATCTTAAATCTGCTGCAATCGCTCCAATGCACTAGTTTTGAACTCATTTTTTAGGCTCCTATCTCTTTTCATGATTTAATTTTGGAATATATTTGTTTTGAGACTTTGAATGTTACTTATAATACTTATTTTTACTGTCTCAAATCCTGAAAAAAAATTTCGAAAATGATTTGATTCCTCCAAAGTACTCCAAAACTGGCTATATGTGCTTTCAGCACCTGTGAAGTCATACATTATTGCTGGTTCTGGTATTTATGAGGTTTAGATCTTTTTATAATGCATTTATTATGCATGACAAAGATTAATCTTCTTTTGCATGGTCTTCTTAATGTTTGACTCTATATAAGAACTCACTCTATATGTTTGCCATATATGATAATTTTCCATTTAGAAGAATGAAATGTATCAACTTGTATTTCTATAACATTTTATTGTTTCAGGTGATAGAAACAGTCAATGGGAGATCTTACACATTAACCCGCCTGCAAAACATTAGTAGTCATCATCATTCGATGTCTCCGACCACTCAGCTGGATGGCATGTCCTCTTATATGCCAGTATCCTTCATGGATGGCATCGAACCTCTCATACGCGGTGCCACTCAACAACAACAGCAGCAGCAGCAGCAACAACAACAACAACAACAACAGCCACCTTTGTACAAGGAAGTGAAAGAGGAACGGCTATCTCCTCTACTCGCTTCATGCCCCGTAACACAGCCAGCCCCCTCATACCACCAGCATATGATGCAACAGCAACAGCAGCAGCAACAGTCATCATCATCGACATCACTGATCAACACAGCTAACCATGTTGTAGGGCATCTCTTATACAATGCATTGCCTCAAGATCTTGACTTTGAACCGAGCCTGTTGCCAAGTGGCTTGGAGTGTGATGTTGACCAAGTCATTCGCCATGAACTCAGTGTAGATGGCAACTTGGACTTCAACTTTGACACCTCGGGGATGAACGGGTCTTCGACAAATTCTCAGCATCACCAGCCCCCTATAACGTCAAACAGATCATGGGTGCACTAATTTTGAAACTCTGTGAGTCGGAGAATCAGATGAAATGTTTTAGAAAAGTTTGGATTAAGGTTTTGTTTTAATTCTGCATGTATTGGTGAAATATTAAACATCATGAAAAGGAATATTTATGGGTATCATGTTGCTATTTTATTAGTTACATGTTGTCAAATCTTTTTAGATTCAAATAATAATTTTTTGTTAAGATTTTATAATTTTATCTAGTCTACGTTTTTAATATATCTGTGGTTGCTCATTATTTCCTTGTTTCTGGCATTTTAAGTATTTATACAGGATAATTTTAAAGCTGGTTAAAGCATGAGTTGCAAATATTTTACTACCATGCAATTATCCTTTTACTCATATCTGGGTTCGTACACACCATGACAATTTCTTTTAAATGTTAAAAGAATGGAATTCAGATTGTCAGAGTTCCCTGTAACTTGAATCCTTATATTCTATAGTAGCAAAATTTGGTGTTTTATGTTATTTTGCTAATAAAAGGGTATTTCTATTCCTTTTAGGGATTGCACCATAGTTCTTTGCACAGTACATTTTGCACTTGACTGGATTGTAGATAAAAATTTGCAGCATCTAATTTATTGCATGCTTACCTCAAACTGATAAGAATCAGCAGCAACCATGAACTGGTGCATAGTGAGTGTATCAAAATTTGAAAACGGAATATCTTCCAGGATCTACTGCTTTCCATTTCTTTTGAAGGGGAAGATTGCAATTTTGTAATTTTTGCAATAGCTATTGTTATATGTTTTATATTCCTTATTGCAATTAAAATTCCTTTCAAACTATTTTCGATAACTGTGTACTAAGTTTAAACATCAATAGTCAAACTTTTACTATGTGCCTAAGGTCCTTTGACAAATAAGAGCTGCAATCTGTCTCTCTCTCTTTACCATAGACTTTGGTCTTATGAGTTTGTTCTGGCCTAGTTCCAGACAAGTGGTATTAGTTATAAGAAATATTTAATGAAAAATATGTATAAATATAAAAAATTATTCCTTTTTAAAGCATTTTATAGAGCTTCACCTCCTGTAAGTCACCCATGATATCCTGAGCTTTCAATGAAAAAAATAGTTAAATTCTTAAGCTTCAGAAATAATATTTTTTAAATATACGTATACATCTTGGTATCTATTGTTAACAAACTTCATAACTTACAGGACACTTGATTGTTGCATATTAGATACCATCAATCTATTAAAACGATTTTTATATTAAAACTATGAATAGGCAGCTTTAATATTCAATCTGAGAAAACATATTCCTCTAATTAATTCTTACTGAAAATTATTGTGGAGCATTCTACTTGTGAATTCCCTGCAATACAGCCAGAGTATAAATTGGCCGTTATTTCGTCTAATTTTGCCGTTTTTCCTTTATTATTATTGTTGTTATTATTATTCAGTAAGGTGTGTATGATCCCAGTAAATGATTTTAATTATATGAAATTTTATTAAAGAACTAATTGTATGGAATGATTTGAATTTTATATTCATGATAATCAAAATCTCCGAGAGAAAAATCAAAATTTATAATTTGCACATATTATATTTAATTAGCTGTTAATTCTATAGATATTTATAACTTGTATATTTTGGATTATATCACATATTGAAAATAATGTTTTGAAGGTAGAAAATATCTTTATTTCTGTGTTCCTTTCTACTTGTAAGGAAAACCTAAAATTATCTATAAGAATTTTCTTTTTAACATTATTTTGGTGTGACTATTTTCATACTACATTAAATCTATATGAATCAAATTAAGAGGTTCTATTTAAAATGTTATTTTTAATTTTAAAACTGTCTGTGCAGCTTGTTTTTGCATTTAAATTGTATGTTTAAAATTATATTAAAAAAAAAAAAAACCTGTTTTTGCGACACATTTTACACAGCACTAGCATATTTATTAACATTCAAAGTTTTGTATTGCATCAAAATTTATATTTTTAATTGGTAATATGTATAAATTTTTAAATTATTTAACACAAGTTGCTAAAAATACCATTTGTATATTGCGTTCTTTATATACGTATACACACACATATACACACAACTAAAGATATAAAATTTTGAACTATGTATAAAAAATGAATTTGAAGAGCTGTACACACCCAATATTAAAAAAATATATGAAATGTTTATAGCCACATGTTACTGGTAGTTTCTAGTACATTTTTATAGTATATTTATTAGGATATTAAAGCTTTGAATATAAAACTTTAGCATCTTGAACAAACAATATACTAGATTTGAATAATACTCAGGTTAAAATTCTGTGCATTAAAATTTATTAAGAATGATTTTTTGTAATATCAAAATGTTTTATATACTTGCAAACATACATCTAACATTTTTTATTTTATTGAATTCTGAATATTTAATAACTTATATGAACGCTTATATATTGCATTTTTTACTGTTTCTAAGTTGCTATACAAAATTTCAATATGAATACAAATGTTTTTAATATTTCACCGCTGTTGCATGTTACTGTGTAATGTAGAAAAAATTAAACATATGCTAAGAGAGAGAATGTCTACAGAAGTGTTGCCGAAAGGAAAAGCGTTTCTTGTGATGTGTTACAACAATGCATATAGACACTGCAACTGTGTGCACTTTTATTTGCCATATTTGAAAAATCAGACATTTTATTTTGTAAAGATTTTTATCGTCCAAAAGTGGTATAGAAAGCTCTTACTACTACCTGTTTGGACATTGAAGCAGGTTATTGAAGACTCATCATAGTTTTCTTTTGTTAAAGGTGGACTTTGTTTACATGAAACTTGTTTAAAAAACAAAAAAAAAATCAAATGTACAAAATATTTTTGTTTTATTTTTCCTCCGGTTGTTATGGCACACTGTGCATTTCGAAAGAACTCTATATTTGTGACAATTGGAAATTTTTCAGAAGCTTAAGTGTTTTCAAGAATAAACAGCTGTTGTTTATGTAAATATATATAAATATGAGTGAAACAAATATATCAAACTATATATATAAAAGATTATGTTGGCATGTGACAATACCCTGCCCATATTATTGAGTGTTAATAGAGAGGGTGCTAGAAGGAACAAACTCGAATAACAGGTGTATTTATATTCATCCTGATCCAGTATTTGTCTTACTAAGCTTCAAGCATTTCATCAATGTGTTTTAAATTTTCTAATCATATAAATCAAAACACACACACAATGTGAAATATAGCTATTTAAAATAATTTATTCAACATTATTTGAAATAATGCATCCAAAATTGTTTTAAAATCATGCATTCAATGAACTTACATAATTTGTTTAAATAATGTGCTATATTTTTGTCCATAGTTTTAATAGAAAAATTAAGTACACTTATTTTATTCGAGTTTATTGAGAATGGATAAGTTTGTGTGACTTTTAGACTACTGTATTGGTATTGTTATGTTTATTCAAGTTCTGATGAGAAATAAGTTGCATTTTCTTTTAAACTTTAAAATTTCATTGTATTCAAAAGTATCGCTTTCAAACTTGTACTGTTTCTAATAATTAGGTTGCGAATTACTGGACAATTAAACACATTGCTGACATTCAAATTTATTATGAATTCCAGAAACCAGAGAATGTTTTTTTTTTCTATATTGTTTGAATACAGATTATTAAACCAATGAAAATGTTAGTCTACTATTCTGTTAGTTATCAAAATAATTTAGTATAAAGCTTATCAGATATAGAACTTAGACATGTGCATTTTATGGATTTTGTTTGATAAATTATATGGCTAAATTAATTAGCAGGATGCTATGTATTATACTTCATTTTTATAATTTTAGTGTTTAAAATGACTACCAATTAAACATTTTAATACAGTATAAACAAAATTAATATATATTAATATAAATGTCACTTTGATTAATTTGATTTTATAATGCATGAAGTTGCACACATTCATATTTTTGTATTTATATTACAGTTTTGTACAAAATTAAATTAAACTCTTAATGTTTAATAAATAGTTTAAATTTAATATATAAATTGAAGATATTGTATTTCATATTAGTTTACTTTTTTAATAATTAAAAATTAATGTTTAGTATTTTTTAATTACAAAATAAGTTTCATTTTATTTTGTATAATTTTTATTTCAAAATTCATATAGAAAACACTAGTGTACAATTAGAGAATTAAAATTATGAAATCTGCACTAAAGTCTTGTTGAAAATTGTTCCATACAATATTTGTAAATGATAAACTTTCAATTATATATTTAACAGGAAATATTATTGTTGCTTTTTAATAATTTGTTATATTTTAAATATTTAAATTGAAACAATAAAATAAAAATTTATTTAACTTATTACCACCAAATGAAAAGAATATCAATATCCATAATATTGATTTTATTCGGGTGAACTCATAGCTTGAACTCGTCAATTTTCATTAAATGTCAAACTTGATTTCTTTTCAGAACTTGTTTTGAAATTTTTTTGTATTTAAATCCTGCCATAAATTGAGCATCATTTAAAACAGTCCATAAATTATGGCGTCACGTTTCAAAATAGGATTTCTATATTATATGGGTCTGATATAATGGCGTGAGTTGTTTGAAATGCATAAAAGAAAATGTAATGGTATCCCTAGTATTAATAGTCAATATACCTAATGTTGTTGTCAGTGAAGAATGGTTTTATCAAGTATGTGATATCTATGGCTAACTCATTTCTAATTTGAATGTTGGAACTTTTAATAATGCTTTGCAGTCATTTCAACCATAGTATTTGTTTACATTTCTTTACAGATGATATTTTCAAGTGTTTATTATTATTATCATTATTTTAATAAGAACATGAGTTTTCTGCGTACAGATTGAAAACATGCTGGATCACAATATTAGAAATGCAATTGCATTATTTTTAAAAATGCCACAAAAGTTTTGACATTCATGTATAATATGATACATGCACACTGTACTGACAATTATGATATTTTACAGTTTAATAACACAAGGGGTTAAAGATTAGCATTGCAAAAATTGACGTATCTAATTATAATAATATATGTTAATTATCTTTTTTTTAATTACAAATAGCTACATTATTCAATTAGAGTAAAAATGTTTGCATCTAACATCTTGCATTCTAAATCACTGAATCATCAACAATAATGAATTTTTGTATGTTGGCTTTTAAGAGTAGGACTTGAGAAAAACTATAGAGCTCTTTTTATATGGCATATTTATTATTATTTTGAAACTTTATGGAATTTTTTTGAATAATTTGTTTTTTAAAAGGAGTTTAACCCGCCGATATGACACAAATCCAAATTCTTCATAGAAGTATACTTTTCCGTTGTTAAAATTATGCAGATTGTGAAGACAGGTGATTTTTGAATACCACTACATATTTGAGCATCACTTACCAGAAATTTAAAATGTTACTTCGAATGAAATGTTCAGAACTATTTTTTTAACTGGCCTAAACTGTTTTTAAAAACACTAATTTCATAATCCCAAAGTAAATACAAACTTTACTCCGCCTTAGAAAATTACATCCACCCTCTTTTGGGAAAAAAATCTCTAGAACAATAGTGTGGTCTATGCATTTTGTTTAACCATGTAAAAGATCAATGTCAACAGATTGTAATATCATATGCTCTAGTACAAGTATGGGATGTTGCATAGTGACCATTGTAAGAAACTCCGGATGTTTTCGGAGCCGAATGCTCGCCATTTTGCTCTGAGAATTCCTGAGGTCATACACCGTAGTGACCATGTTTAAACGAAATATGCCCACCAAATTATGAATTATGTCAATGACCGAAATTTCAGATAAGTAGCATGTTGTCTGTATTGTCACATGACATGTCTATATTGTTATGTGACTATATTGCCACATGACAACTCGTTTTTATTTTAAGTTTCAATCTCAGTTTGTTTATTGGAATCATGATAACTTATTAGGAAATATGCCTAATGCATTTCTATTGACATGACCAGCCAACATGTTTTCAATCAACAATGCCTCATGATGTTGTGCCTTTATTTCCTTTTTGGGTTTATTCTTTGTCATATAAAAAGCATTTAGTAAAGATTCAATATATTTAAATAATTATTTATCTAGTTCTCATTATGTGCCTAAAACGGGATAAAATATTTGTGATTTCACGCTGAATCACCAAAGATTCAGTTATAAGGTGCTATTGCCATAATATCATGAAATAGAATTTATTGACTCGTGATAGCTTCTATTAGATTTAGTCTTAACGACGAGAAGAAATTTGAAATAAAATCAAAATATATTATTTTGAAATTAAGAGTTTAGAATAGGTATATATATATATATATATATCCATATATGTATATACATATATTCTGATATCTATATATTTTTATTAATTTGTAAAGATTTTATTTTACTCTGAAAATCAAACATTTGTTATGTATGTTACGTAAAAATCCTGCGGAAGTACGAAAAATGAATTGAAAAGTTTTCTCTTGGAAATGCTGCTATTGTTCTCAAAATGCAGAAATAATGGTTCAGTTTCTACGAAATGTTGTTCTCTATGCGTAATATATGAAAGTTTCACTAAAATAAGTTATAAAATAGTACTTAAGGCGACGGTGGACGTTGAATTTTTTTTTATTTATTTATTGACTTAGAAACATGAAAATTTGTATAAATATTTCTCTTCATATTGCTATATAAAATATCATTAAATTTTTTTCAATTTTGTTTTAATTTTGTATTTTGTTTTTAAATTTAATTTTTTTAACGAAATTTAAAAATGCTCCTTGCGTGCCATTTGTTCACATTTTTGATTAATTTTACATTATGATCACTCAAAAACACATTATGAACAAATTTGGGTATTCATTTTTAAAAATTAATTTTTTAAACATATTTTTATGCATTAAAACTTAATTTTCATCATGTAATTAGGTTCTTATTCACTTTTAATTACCTTAATAAAGTCCAATTATAAAATGCATCCCCAGTTTCAATAAAAAGTATGAAAGGTGTCTTCTTGCCAAATTTCATGCATCTCAAACAAAAATTAAGACGCATGGAGTTTTTTAAAAATGTAAAACTTTTGAAAATTCCGTTTCGAAAAAAATGCATTCAACCTTTTGCTTATGGGTGGGACAGCTTCAATCCTGAACGAAGAACCTCCCAAAAAGACAGGTATTTGACATACCCTATCTCAAACAGTTCGATCCCCCTTTGCAGGCATTGGCGTCCATGGAAATCGCCGACAGAAACATTGCACCTACTGCAGCAGGTGCAATTAAAAGGTTGCAATGTTTCTATCGACGATTTCCATGGACGCCAATGCCTGCAAAGGGGGTCGAACTGTTTGGGATAGGGTATGTCAAATACCTGTTTTTTGGGGAGGTTCTTCGTTTGTGATTGATGCTGTCCCACCCGAAAGCAAATGTCAAATATGTAAAATAATGTTATATATTAAAACTTTTTTTAGTCGATTTTTGCTCATTTCAACGTCCACCGACCCCTTAAGGCTAGATAAAATTTCATAAAATCATATTTAGCAAATAATTATAAATTGGAAAAGAATATTCCATGCATTTCAATAGGCAATATATTAAGCTTTTATAAATGTTATTTCTAAAGTTAATACGGTAATATTGGCGACTTAAATAAAAGGGGCAAATAATGCATTCTTTGGTCTTATGTATTTAATTCTATAGAGTATTTACAAATGCTTGGGCTTCTTTGTTTGATTCGATTAATCTTAATTGTTTTTTATTTCGAACGTTAAGATTTCGTTTCAGAATTTACATTATCGTTATCGTTTTTATTTGGACCATTTTGTTTTACATCAAAAGTGAAACTTTGTAAAACTTTGAATAAAAAAATAATTTTGTCAAACAATTCTTAATTTAAAAGGTTTGTTTCAAAAAACGTACATATTAAAAATATTTTTACGTCATAAATCAGAAATATCAAATGAGTATGCTGTTACGTAATGCTTGATTTAAAGTTATATCCCAATCAAAATCGTTTTCAATTCATTCTGAGTATTACTGATCCGCAGGTTTGTTGTTATATTTTCTGTCTCCAATCAAAATATTCTTTTTGTTGCTTGTAGTTAAATTTTAGCCATTCTCGCATGTTTATAGAAGACACACACAGAGCTATCTTGACATTTTCCTGTGAGCTTTTTCTTCAGCTGATCATACTGACGTCCAATGAGAGCATGCATATCTATTGTGAGATATCTTGTTTTCGGCCATGTCTAACCATCGGCTTATGCCATTTTTGAGGAGTTTTTTCTTAGATTAGAAATGAAAAAGAAAGCTATTCAAAGCACTGTTTAAATGACGATACACTACATGGTCATGATGTTATAAAATTATTTTGTGTTTCATCTATATGTATTCTTAGGACGTGGGGTAGAGTAAATCGCGAAAAAAAAATGCGATTTAAATGCAACAGAAGTATGTAACCTAAATGAAATTATATTGTTTCGATTACGTAACAAAAAACTATTGTTATAATTTGAAGGTTTGGGTCTCTGGACTTTGGCGACAAATTTGGCTAAATATCACCAACTTAGTGACTTTTGGCGAGTTCTAGAAACTTTTCGAATTTTGTAGATGCACTAAGAATTCCACGAGTTATGTGATTTTTTTTCAGAATTTTCCACAGAGGGCATAGAAGTTCATCATCGTTCAGTTGAGTTGTTAATGGAATATGAGTAAAAGTATATGCCGATTTCAATGCAGAACTCAATATGTATTGTATCTTCTGATTTCGTAGAGTGTCGTACAAGACAGAGCACCAGGCGCGGAAGCGCCTTTAATCTTCAGTTTCAATATGTGGTTCTTTTCGTCAAACTGTGACCCCTTCTAATTTCATATACCCTCCACTATATCCGGTCGTCCAAATAGTTGCTCAAGTCCTCTGGATGAGTCGGACGGTCTGGGGTTCCCACCCTCCACTATATTTAATATTCTATATTATAAAACAATTCTGGTAGAAAAGTGTAAAGAAAAATATTTTTTTTTAGATTTAAAATATTAAAACCTTTTCTTAGGTAACTTGTACCATCAATACATACAACACCAACCTATTCCCATTCGATATATGCAAAAAATGGAATATTTCACACCAATCTATAACGAGTACCAGTGTTAGTCACTATTTTTTTTTCCTAGGGCGCTGTTTACTGTGCTCATCCCCCCTTTCCGATTTCGATGTGTAAGCATCAATATTTCAAAATGCATGTGTTACAACATGTTAGCATATGCATATATTGAAAATATAACGATAATAATAGCCAACTATAATGCAAGTCCCCACAATAGCTTCAGTATTAGAGCTCCAAATAATAAATTTATTTTTAATAGTAAGTCATTTAAATATTACTTCTTCTGAAATGGCAACTTTAAAAACGGTTAAAAAGAGGTTAAAAGAGATCACGGAGGTAAAGGAAAGGAGTTAAAGATTTATGTTAGGACATCGCCAAACTCGTTTCAGACAATAATTCAGGTGGCGCTGGGGTAAGATAATTTCCACTGCTTTGTATGTATTCCTATAGAGAAAGACTTGTACTGATTTAAATGACATTTATTTAAACTGCTAATTTTACAGAAATAACTAGATTGTGAAGATAAATGAAGGGAAAATGGTGCAAAAAATCAAATTTTCTAGAGTTGCAAAAAAATATAATAATTTGCAGACGAAATCGAAAATTTAAAAAAGGAGTCTTCGTCATGCAAAAATTCTACTATATAGATATATATCTGTAAATATCCGTGATTTTGCTATTGTTAGTCTACCCAAAAGACGAACTTCTAGCTCAAATATTGTATGCTGTAGTTTTTTCGAGACAAAAAACTCGACGCGTAGTTCCTCAAACAGCGGTGGCATCAGCAAGTATTTTTTTTTTTAATAGAAAACATTAAATCGTGGTTTTCTTTTCAAATTTAGTGACTTCCAGAAATATCCTAATTTTTCCTAAAATTAATTATGCTACAGCGCTATACTTTATAAAATGAAACAATTCACATCTTTTAAAACTTCGTTCGCAGGATATATTTTAAAAATTAAAATCATGAATAAATATTCTAAATTACATGATTTCTTTTGATACGTTTAATGCAAATAATCATTTAATATATCTTTGATTTTTTTGTACTGCAACAGCTTTTCCATACTGCATAAATTGAATTAATTTACATTTAAAAAATAAACCAATATGTTTTTTCCACGAACAAAAAATAAATTATAATGCTTATAATATCCATAAAACCACAGCAAAGGTTCGATCTTCTATTAAATAATTGAATTATTTATCGAATCATAGTCGTTTAAAGTAGTTGAGCATTAACATTAATCTTCCCCCAAGGTCTTACTTGTTGCCAAAGTATATTAAATTAATTTTTATATAAAAATAATTAAGTTACACTTAGGGGCTGTAATTACGCAGTTAACACAATCTTTAATGTATTTTTTTAATGTAATTATTGAGTATTATTTTATCATCTTTAATTTTCAACATGGGTGAATATTTCGACTATTACAATTTCATATAGCATTTTTCAGTAATTTTTAAAAAGAGAGCTTGTAGAAATAATATTTTAGGCCGGTGGTTTCTTTTGTCTCTAATACTATCTTGCACTATTGATAGGATATTAATACTTGAAACATTTTCATTTTGAATTCTATCTTGAATCACTTGGAAAAGAAATTTTCTAAATTATGACCAAGTTGTTCTAAATTATGACCAAGTTGTTCTAAATTATGACCAGGATGTTCTAAATTATGACCATGTAGTGTAACACTCACACGTTTTTAAATGATTTAATTCACTACGTCTGGGAAAAGTAGGGTATAGTTCCTGAGATATATTTTCATGAGAAATGTATTTTGAGAAATGAAATTCTGAAGATGTATGTACATAGTGCTGGTGTAAAAGCGAAAGAAGAGATTCGAAAACTTTGTCTCGCTTTTGAAATCGCTGTTTTCGTTGTTAACATTCAGAAGCTTGAAATGCACTGGAGAGAAAGAGAGACTCCCAGAAAAGTAGCACAAGTCACAGTGGGAAGGGTAGGGGGGAGGGGGTGATTCTTTCCCACGTGACATGTGTTTCTTTTCTTTTGTACAACAAAGAGATATTTGCTACAGACTGTAATCACGCTCATTGATATCCAAAAGAGATTTGTAAATTAGTATATATATATATATATATATAAATGTATGCGATATATATTATATATAAAATTATATGGAGTCAAAAGTCTGTGGACGTGTTTCCGTGAAGAATTACGAAGCTTTTACATTAGTGTGAATAAGTGTTTCTGTTGTTCATTGACTGTTCTTGGCCAAATTCTAAAGCACACACATTGTCATTCATGTTAAGGTAATTAAAAGTTTTGTGAAAAGTTTATGTGGATCTTTATTGTCTTCTTTCTTTACATTGCCCTATTTACTTCACAAGAATACAACAGTGGTTTCCAAACTTTTTGTTGACGTACCCCTATGATAAATACAAATGCTTATTTTTGGTTCTAAATGATCGTTGCTTCTAATACGGAGACTTCGTGTTATAAAAGCGCCATAATGCTTTTTCTTCTAAACAGGCGTGCTAGTTAAGTAGTATTATAATTTTATTTTGTTCATGATCATGTAATTTAAAAATGCAAGTTAATAATTGTTATTTATTAATTATTTTATTTTCTGTCAAGAAAATATTAAATTTTCTTGACGTGCATCACGTATCAACTCGCGTACCCCAAGGGGTACGCCAGTCGATACGCTTGGATACGCTTTGGAAACCACTGTCAAAATGATAAACCGCATTTTAACTCGTATAAGCAATTTTAAGAGCTGTAATGCCAGAAAGACTAGAAATTTAAATAAATCTGGCCCCATTTGGCCATCTTTTAATTTGGATATTTTAAACTGATTACGAATCAGAAATTTATAGCGATTTGATCAAATGGATTAAAGACCTTTTAAATTTTAGCCGCAGGCGAGCATGGGCCCGATGAATGTATGGTTTCCTTTTCTGTTGCAGAAACATGTATTCAATAATAGATAAATACCACTTAAAATTACAAAATTTATTATTTCAGAATAAAAAATAACCAGAAAGATCCATCATACATAAAGCATTGATTATGAAACACTTTCCAACTGAAATGCAATTTTATTTAAACATCTCTAAAATGAGGTGATATTTTTTTAATTATCACAAAACTACAATAATTTATTTTACTTGAAAACTTAAAACTTCACCGAAAAAAATGAACTTTATTCAAATGACGTCATCGAAATATAAATCCTCTGGCTCTCCATGTAAAAGCAGTGAATTCATATACTTTTATTCCAGATTCCAGTTAAATAAATTTGCGTGAAAAAAAAAATTCAGCAATTCTTATACAACTCATCTTACAATCACTTGTTTACATTCTGCATTCATTAAAATTAGGCTTCGTTGTAGAAATAATCAAAGTTTGATGATCATTTAAACTCAAGAAATTGTAATTGCGTTGGCTCAGAATATAGATGCACAGAAAATACTAAAAAATAAAGCGGTTTTCGGACAGATGCAACAAATATAAATTTAAAAGAGCTGTAAAAATCACGATTTTTACTCTGGGCAAAAAATGGATGCCATATGTTATTTTGAAGTGGGTCATGTGATCTCTTCATATTATATGGGTGTAATTATTATTTAATTTTTATTTTAAAAAAAAACTACTGAACATATTTTGTTGAAATTTATTTTATATATTTATGAGATAATTTGAATATTTCCTAACATTTTTGAAGCAATTTTTGAATTTTAACTTCGCTTAAAAAATGTTTGAAAAATTAGGTCCCATAGGGTTCAGTGTATTTCACTTTTTCAACCCGGGTTCAATCCAAAACTAATTGGGTGATATTATTCATTTATTCCCATATATCCCACACACAGACCGTCTGAACAACATACTAAAATTTCATTTTGATAAAGTTATTTTTACGGCAGTTTTCGTGCGAACGGACAGACAGAATGAACAAAGTCATAAACGCTTTTCAAATATGTGTTAGAAAGTGTTAATAATAAGAAAGATCAATCATGATGCATAAAGCATTGAATATGAAATACTTTCCGAATACAATGCAATTTTATTTAAATATCTCTAAAATGCGATACTTTCAGCGATGGTATTCTTAAAATTATCGCAATACTACAATAATTTATGTTACTTAAAAACTTAAAACTATGGAGTTAAAAGTACTTTCTAACTCCATGCTTAAAAATTCATCGAAAAAGTTAATACTATAGAATCGTCTGCTCGGCAATTCTTATACAACTCATCTTACAGTCTGATGTGTTTGCATTCTCCATATAGGCTTCGTTGTAGAAATAATCAAATTTTTATGATCATTAAAACTCAAAAATATTATAATTGCGTTGGTGCAGTATACAGGGTGCCTGCCCACTTACATCCATTACACCCCCCTTAACTTCTAAACGGTGGCAGCTTAGGCCATAAATTTCATTATGATAACATTTTTACTGCAGTTATCGTGCAAACGGACAGACAGAATGAACAAGGTCATAAACACTTTTTAATTATGTTGGTATGTGTTAAAAAGTGATGCCACGCTCGTAGGAGTCGAGCCTTACGTTCACCATCGAAAATGATCTTGTAAAGTTGTGAAAATGATTTACCGAGGTGAAATTGTACACGAGGGAGGCAGATTCGGCCACTCAAATTGCTGCTCGTACCCTAGGGTGAGTCGGGTGGTCTGGGTTTTCGACGAGAGAGGCAGATGTACTTTGTCCGTCGGCTCTAACACAGTATTATCAAAAAGATTAATTAATAATAATAGTAATAATTATAACAATAATATTTATTGTTATTTAACAGCGAGAATGAAAATTATGCAGGAAATTTTACAGCAGAAAAAATGTACTACTGACTAAGCCATGACTCACGAAATAAAGAGCAGCTGATTTTTTATATAAAATAACGTAATTAGAGTTAAATAACTAATAATTATAGTTGTTAATAATTATAGTGATAATAACAAGAACAAGAAAGATCAATCATGCTTAAAGCATTGATTATGAAACACTTTCCAACTTCAATGCAATTTTATTTAAACATCTCTAAAATGGGATACATTCCTCGATAATATTTTAAACCTTATCACAATACTACATTAATTTATTATATTTGAAAACTTATACCTTCATTGAAGAAAATGAACTTCATTTAAATGACGGCATTGAAATATAAATTGCCCGGTTTAAATATCTCTAAAATGCGATACATTCCATACATATTTTTAAAACTACATCATAATACTACGATAATTTATTATATTTGAAAACTTCATCGAAAACAACTGAAATTAATTCAAATGACGTCATAGAAAAATAACACGCCTGGATCTCTCTATAAAAACAGCATTTCATTCATAACTTTCTCCCATTCATTTCATTCATCACAATACTATAATAATTTATTTTATTTAAAAATTAAGACCATGAAACTACAAGTAATTAAACTCTATGCTTAAAACTTCATAAAAAAAAATCGTCCTTCTCTTATAAAATCAATTAATATTTCATTCATATCAGCCATGCGGACTCCATGGGCTAAATTATTTTGTGTAAAAGAAATACAGCAATTCTAATACAACTCATTCTGCATATTTTGCTGTTTACATTTTACATAAGTGAACAAGAAAGATCAATCATGCTTAAAGCATTGATTATGAAACACTTTCCAACTTCAATGCAATTTTATTTAAAAAAGTCGAAAATGCAATACATTCCTCGGTAATATTTTAAAACTTATCACAATACTACATTGATTTATTATATTTGAAAACTTAAACCTTCATTGAAAAAAATGAACTTCATTCAAATGACGGCATTGAAATATAAATTGCGTGGTTTAAATATCTCTAAAATGCAATACATTCCACGGTAATATTTTTAAATCTATCATAATACTACGATAATTTATTATATTTGAAAACTTCATCGAAAACAACTGAAATTAATTCAAATGACGTCATAGAAAAAATAACACGCCTGGATCTCTCTATAAAAGCAGGATTTCATTCATAACTTTCTCCATTTCATTCATCACAATACTATAATAATTTATTTTATTTAAAAATTAAGACCATGGAGCTACAATTCATAAACTTTATGCTTAAAACTTCATCGAAAAAAATCGTCCTTCTGTTTATAAAATCAATTAATATTTCATTCATATCAGCCATGCAGACTCCATGGACTGAATTATTTTGTGTTAAAGAAATGCAGTAATTCTAATACAACTCATTCTACATATTTTGCTGTTTACATTTTACATAGGTGAAAAATAGGCTTAGTTGTAGAAATAATCAAATTTGAATGAGAATTTAAACTCAAATATATTGTCATTGTGTTGTTTTAGTATGTAGATGCACAGAATTTAAGCAGAAATAAAGTAGTTTTAGGATAGATACAACACTCAATATGAATTAAAAAGAACTTTAAAAAATCACGAATTTGAAACAAGATGGATGCCATATCTCATTTTGAAGTGGGTCATGTGATCGTTTCATATCATGGTCACGTGATCGTTTCATATAAGATGTGTAATTATTATTTTAATTTTTATTTAAAAAACTACTGAATATATTTAGCTGAATTTTTTTTTTATATATTTTATGGAACAATTTGACTATTACCTAAAATTTTCGAAGCAATTTGTGAATTTTAAATCCGCTTAAAAAATGTTTGAAAAATTAGGTCCCATAGGGCTCAATGTATTTCATTTTTTCAACCCGGGTTCAATCCAAAACTAACTGTGTGATATTATTCATTTATATTCCCATAGGTCCTACAGACCGTCTGAACAACATACTAAAATTTCATTTTGATTAAGTCATTTTTACGGCAGTTATCGTGCTAACGGACAGACAGACAGACAGAATGAACAAAGTCATAAACACTTTTCAACTTTGTTGTAAAGTGTTAAAAATAGGCTTCGTTGTAGAAATAATCAAATTTGGATGATCATTTAAACTCAAATATATTGTAATTGCGTTGTTTCAGTAGATGCACAGAATTTAAGCAAAAATAAAGTGGTTTTAGGACAGATACAACACTCAATATGAATTAAAAAGAACTTAAAAAATCACGATTTTGAGACAAGATGGATGCCATATATCATTTTGAAGTGGGGCATGTGATCTTTTCATAATATGGTCAAGTAATCGCTTTATATAAGAGGTGTAATTATTATTTTAATTTTTATTTAAAAAACTACTGAATATATTTCGCTGAAATTTTTTTTTTTTATATATTTTATGGAACAATTTGAATATTACCTAAAATTTTCGAAGCAATTTGTGAATTTTAAATCCGCTTAAAAAATGTTTGAAAAATTAGGTCCCATAGGGCTCGAATGTATTTCATTTTTTCATCCCGGGTTCAATCCAAAACTAATTGGGTGATATTATTCATTTATATTCCCATAGGTCCTACAGACTGTCTGAACAACATGCTAAAATTTCATTTTGATTAAGTCATTTTTGCGGCAGTTATCGTGCTAACGGACAGACAGACAGAATGAACAACGTCATAAACACTTTTCAACTTTGTTGTATAAGTGTTAAAAAGTGTAACTTTCATTTTAACTTTCCTTATATGCATAATGTATAAGGAAAGTATTGTGACGGGGTTGAAAATTCGAATTCGAGTTTTTGACGGGAGAGCACTTTTCAAGCATCCCGGATCACGAATCGAACATTTTTGAGGTGGAATGGAACGAATGGAGCGATTCGAATGGAATTTGGTACAAAAATCACAATCCGTGAATACTGGAAGCCTATTGTTTTAAAACAGAATCGAATGTTCAGAAACTCCTTAAATTTTCGAGTGAAATTTTGAAAAAATCATCAAAAAATCAAAACCTTTAATAAAGTTACGCAAGTAGACATTTCTTATGTAATTTTTCCTTAGAAAACGATTGACACAAACTTTAGAATGCTAGCATGAACCGTTCTCGAGATATTGCCCATTTTTCAAATACATTTATCAAAAAATCCCATAAATTAAAAAAAAATATTAAATTATTAAATAATAAATTATTTCCAAGAAACATGTTCACTTTTTACATGTAATATCATGCGATAAATTTGGTGACATCATTCTCGTGGATCTAACTCGTTCCATTGCCGAGAAAAGATACTTTGAGTAATACTTTTGTATTTGAACGCCAATTGTCATTTATCCGCTGTAAGAATAACTTATTTCTCCGCCCATAACGCTTGGTGAGATTTTGGCGACGAATTTAGCGGAATGTTGCCAACGTGGTGACATTTTTAAATGTTGCCAAATTAACGAAAATCTCGCAATGGATAAAAATGATGTTAAATCAATGAAAATGACGATTAATTGACGAAAATTCAATTTCTTGGAAAGAATATAAGTATCTACTACAAGAATAACCTATTTTTTTTTTACTGTAAAAGCAGTAAATTTATTGCATTATATAAGGAAAGTCATGTGCTGCCCACATCAGATTTTTTCAAATTAGTACATGTTTGCTGCCACACTGAAAGTAAAAGCAAACCAACTGAATACAAAATTCTAATGGAAACACAAGTTTAAAAGAAAAAGCTGAATATTTTCATATTACATGCAAGAAAAACTACAGCATGCGCGTGCATCTCTCCCAATACAACTTTAAGTTGAAAATCGAACTATGTTGGGTAATTATATGCATTGTTATAAAGTAAATATGGATTAAAGACAAGTGTACCACCTTATAAATTTAGTATGAATCTACCTTTTAAAAATTATTTTTCCACCACCCGACGGCACCTTTTTTAAATTGATGTGTAAATACCCATGCCAAATCTATCATAAAAAAAACCTGATGTGGGCAGCACATGACTTACCTTATATAATGCAATGAATTTACTACCTTTACAGTAAAAAAAAAATAGATTATAGTAGATATTTATATTCTTTCCAAAATATTGAATTTTCGTCAATAAGTCGTCATTTTCATTGATTTAGCGTCATTTTTATCCATTTGGTGAGTTTTTCGTTAATTTAGCAACATTGAAAAAAGTCGTCAAGTTGGCGACATCCAACTAAATTCCTCGCCAAAATCTCGTCAAGCGTTATGGATGGAGAAATAAGTTATTCTTACAGCAGATAAATGACTATTGGCGTTCAAATATAAAATTACTATTCAAAGTATCCTTTTTCATGAATGGAACGAGCTAGATCCACGAGAATGATGTCCCAAATTTATCACATGGTATTACATATGAAAGGTGAACATGTTTTTCAATAGGAAATATATATATTTTTTATTTTATATGATTTTTTGATAATTTTTCTTAAAAATATGCAATATCTCGAGAACGGTTCATGTTAGCCTTCTAAAATTTATGTCAATCGTTTTCTAATGAAAAATTACATACGTCTATTACATTACGTCTATTTGCGTAACTTTATTAGAAGTTTTGATTTTTTGACGATTTTTTCCAAATTTCACTCGAAAATTTAGGGGGTTCTAAACATTCGATTTCGTATAAAAACAATAGACTTCCAGTGTTTACGGATTGTGATTTTTGTACCAAATTTCATTCGAATCGGTCCATTCGTTCGTCAGTTATCGTCTCCACAGACTCACTGACACACACACACACACACACACAGACATCACTTAAAAAATGTTCGATTCGTGATCAGGGATGCTTGAAACGTGCTCTCCCGTCGAAAACTCGAATTCGAATTTTCGACCCCGTCACAATACTTTCCTTATACATTATTGTATATAAGGAAAGTAATGTGTGTTTCAGGCATCTATATCAGTTCATCTCTCTTTTTAACGAATTTTGAAATTTGTAGTCCATAAATCGACCACCAAATAAATAGAAGTGTATATCGATTGATTTAGTGTGGTTGCATTTTGCAGTTTATTCGAGCAGATAATTATTTAGTATTTTAATTTATTTCATCACGTTTCAATATAAAGTTCTACGATACAAATTAAAAACTACTAAAACTAGAATAATTTAATAATGATAACATTTAACAATTATTAAATATGAGGAAGAACAAGTACAGGGCTTTTCAATAGGTCAGGCGTCAATGTTTCATTCATAATTTACTTTTTCTACAAACAAAATGCACAGTAATTCCTAAATATAACGATTAAGTATTAAATTCTAACTGTTAATTGTATTTAATAGTCAATTATCGGCTTCCAAAGTATAATTTCTATATAATAAATTGTTCATGTCTAAAATTAGATTGGAACAACATAACGCTATGAAACGGTCGATTCTCTGTGGCGTTTATCAAAATAAAATGTCCTTCGTAGCTGTTTTTTCACGTATAAAACACAGTGAAAGTCAGCAAGCCCAATGTTTAGAAGCGAGCATCGTGACAGTCATGCCGAATTAAAGATCTAAAATGAGCATCTGTTAGAGTCCTGAGAGAATCTGCAATCTTTTTTAGAAGAAGGCAATTGATATTCTAGTACTCAACACGGGAAAGGCATTTCAGATTTATGTTCCTCCTTTAATTTTATTTTTACTAGAAGTTTGGCAAGAATGGAAGGACATGTGCTCTGTGGTTTCTGTAGAACCGAATATACTTTTTAGCCAACAAGTCCACATTTTCATTACCCTCCAAGCCGCAATGTGCACCTGAGTAATTATTCACTGAGTAATTATTACCTGATTCATTAAAATATTTACCTACTGTTTTGGATTCGAATGCTGACATGTTGACGATTGTTGTACAAAGGCTGCAGGGCTGACTTACAGTCGGACAAAATGAGAGCTACACTGTTGTGACATCTACCTAGAAGGCGTTGTTTGAGAGTTATATACATGACTTCTAGCTCTTTATCAAAATGGGTAGAATCAGATTCAACAGGGATATAATGAGCAAAAGTTTGCAAAAGACATCACTATCGGCCTTACAGTTGTCAGAGTAACGATTTTCTATAGTTTCCAGAGCTAATGGCTTAAATCTAAAGAAAGTATGTCTTTTTTATTTATCGTGATATTCAGAGTGTGATTTATAAAAACAATAATGGTTAATATTTATAAAATCATAAAGGCGAAATTATTTGATAAATTAAGAAAACAAAACCATTACTTAACTAAGCATTATTCCCTAGTCCCCTTCCCAAACCGGAATGAAAAGACCAGGTCACGTAGTTAAAATAGAAGTCATACTCATAGACACAGAAACCGCCCCTCTACATGTAGCCTGACCTAAATTTTGAAGAAATTTGAAGCCATCTACGTGATAGGAGGACTGAATCCCAGCCCATGGGTGCTGTTATCTGCAATGCGGCTCAGTCCTAACCGTCTAGGTGATAGGACTGGTTTCCAGCCCATAGATGTCGTCATCTGCAATGGGAGGGTAATCTTGACTTCAGGTACAGTGTATAGAACTTAGTCCTTCTAGCTAGACACTGTACTTCAGGGATCCTGTATTACTAGATTTGTTGGCTTTGCCTGCATCAACCATCCAAGGGTTTTGCCGTTTGAAAACTTAACTTTCGTCCTGAAAACTGTTCCTTGAAGAAAATTCACATGGGATGACTGCTTGGAATTTTCAAACGCCCCCCCCTGCCGCACCCTCAACGAATTCGACGCCCTCCCGGAAATGAGAAACGCCCTTCTTACTGGCGGAATCGCCTGTTTTACCGAAATCAGTGAAAGTGAGCCATTTATTATGGTTGAAACTTAATCAATTTATTTTATTGCGCATTGCAGAAGCGTATAATTAGCGAAATGGGTGGGCAGGAGACAAAGATGAAAGTGAAGCTTTGAAGCTCTTTGTAACGCCCAAGCTAAAAATTTCTTATCAGAACCGCAGTAAAATCAACAGGCACAAAAGTAAAATCTTGAGGCAAAGCCCTATTATATCCGTCGCAAAAATTCAACAGATATATTTTTTTTCTCTATAACTAAATATATAACTGAACTATGCAGGTTCATTCTTCACATTTTTACTTTCCTTATATACATAATGAATAAGGAAAGTATTGTGACGGGGTCGAAAATTCGAATTCGAGTTTCCGACGGGAGAGCACGTTTCAAGCATCCCTGATCACGAATCGAACATTTTTAAAGTGATGTCTGTGTGTGTGTGTGTGTGAAAGTATGTGTGTGTGTCAGTGAGTCTGTGGAAACGATAACTGACGAACGAATGGACCGATTCGAACGAAATTTGGTACAAAGATTACAATCCGTAAACACTGGAAGTCTATTATTTTTATAAGCAATCGAATTTTCAGAACTCCCTTAAATTTTCGAGTGAAATTTTGAAAAATCGTCAAAAAATCAAAACCTCTAATAAAGTTACGCAAATAGACATTTCTTATGTAAATGTTCATTAGAAAACGATTGACATAAATTTTTAAACGCTAACATGAATCGTTCTTGAGATATTGCACATTTTTCAAAAAAATTATCAAAAAATCATATAAAATAAAAAAAAATATTTCCTATTGAGAAACATGTTCACTTTTCATATGTAATACCATGCGATAAATTTGATGACATCATTCTCGTGGATCTAGCTCGTTTCATTCATGAAAATAGGTACTTTGTGTAATACTTTTGTATTTGAACGCCAATAGTCATTTATCTGCTGTAAGAATAACTTATTTTTCCGTCCATAACGCTTGGCGAGATTTTGGCGACGAATTTGGTGGAATGTGTCCACTTCTTGGCGACTTTTTTAAATGTTGCTAAATTAACGAAAAACTCGCCAAATGGATAAAAATGACGCTAAATCAATGTAAATGACGACTCACTGACAAAAATTCAATATCTCGGAAAGAATATAAGTATCTACTATAAGAATAACCTAATTTCTTTTACTGTAAAAGTAGTACATTCATTGCATTATATAAGGAAAGTCATGTGCTGTCCACATCAGATTTTTTTAATTTGAATTCATCAGTAATGTATGTTGAGGGTATGGAGGTAAAGATAAAACGTTTAAACTCCATACTGAAAAAATGACAATATCATTTGAAACAACTCAGGTGGCGCTGCGATAAAATAAGCGCTCCGGCATTGTATGCATATCTATGGTGAAAGGCTTAGAGTATTTATTTAAAATGTCAATTTTGTAGAAATAAATTAGTAGCGTAATGCAAATTAGAATTGAAACAATAAGGAATATTCCTACGTATTCAAAATTATTTTACCTTTCAATTTGTTTTTATCTGGATTTTTATCTGATTTTTATTATATTCTGAACTCTGTGAAAAAATACTGATTAAATTATACCGATAATTAGAAAATCTTAATTTAAAAATAATAAAAATGCATATACTCAATATTATGCCTCTCTGTTGTGTCAAATAGAAGCAAAGAGCGCTTTACTAACACTAGCAACACCTATATATAATTCCTAAAAGCGTTATGGCATTTTCAGGCGTTTTATCTCCTTCTCTCTAACACCATAGTTGAGGGTGTACGATTTTGTCACTCCTGGGTACTAATTTATGCCGCCTCTGGACATTAATATACCTATTATACAAGGTAGGATCAAAAAGTTCGGAGACTGTGCTGATATCTTCAACCCTGATTGGAGGAGTGGGAAACTAATTTACCGTAGCTTAGAGGCACATGTGACGCGAGATGTGAAAAGGAAGAAGCAGGTGTTTTTCCCAGACAATGCTTGTCAGTGAACTGTAGTCGTTCGCGTTCGTCGAAAATGGAAATGGTGTTTGACGAACAACATGCGAATATCAAATTCTGCCAGCGTTTGGGGAAATCGCCGACAGAAACATTTCACCTGCTTTCACTGACACGCATCTGGAAAAACATCTTCTTCTTCCTTTTCACATCTCGCATCACATGTGCCTCTAGCCACGGTAAAATAGTTTCCCTTTCCTCCAATCAGGGTTGGGGATATCAGTACAGTCTCCGAACTTTTTGCAGCACAGTTTCCTAACTTTTTGATCCTACCTTGTATATCTCTTTCCATATTTACCGCAACAGTTCCATATATATATTAATAAATTTAATATGCACCTTCCCTGAAAACGATAAATCTACTGCCCCTAACTACTTGTTTATTTATTTCTAGATCCGAAGAACCTTGGTTTAGTCCGGCATGAAATCATGTTTATCCAAATATGTCAAAAAATGCATTTGTGCAATTTTCGCATTCAGAATTAAGGCAAAATATTTTTTTCTAAACATTTATATTTACCTAGCTCAAATCAACAAATAATTTCATATACGGCATTAAATTCCCTTTATTAAATTTTTCAAACACTTTATATATCCAGCCAGTGCCGAACCAAAATCTTAAAAACTGACCACGGCCGAATCAAATCTGTCTTTAAGAAATCCAGTCATCAGACCGGGCCGAAGTTAAACCCGTGAACCAGGCTCGAACCCTTGCAGGCCTCCGATTGGAAGAATAGTTTTCTCAGGAATGGGCCAGATTCTGTCGCCTTTGATCTATACAGCTTTTCAAATAAGGCTGCTGGACAAACAAGTCTTTCTGCGTTGATTTTTTGTCCTCTCGCTCCGATACACCTCGTGCGGTTCACGTGATCTTTCCTCGACGATACCAACCTGCGTGGAAACGTCAATCAAAAACTGTCCCTGATTCTTGAGTTGCGCAAAGATTAGTAGTAATAGAGTCGGTGGAAAATCGTCCACGAAACATCTTTCAGGGTCAGTGAATTCAAATCATGGCAGCTTTTTTCCACCCTTCCGCTACTAACCGCGAGATAAATCGCGAAATCTCGCGACCGAGGATTTACACTAACATTTCAGCAATTAAGTCTAACCGTTTTCAAAGCACTCATTCAAATGAAAGCAATAAGCATTGTATTATAATTTTATTAAATTTACACTTGCATCAAACCATTCAAATTCTAGCAATGCTATCAACACCGTTACATGAGATCATGGGCACCCATAGAACATTTTCCAGGAGGAGGGGAGGGTTGTTGTTGTTGAGACCCAGACCGTCGGACCTACCAGAAAGGTGTAAGGTAACAGCTTGGACGGCCGGGGAGTGCCACCCAATTTAGAGCGGAACCCAGTAGGGGAGGCATCCACAGGGACCGTACCCTCCTTCCCCTACCACCAACCTCTCGGAAGGACTTACGGACCCACATGTTTAACGTGATCGTACTCCGCATGAACACGGCGGCAGTTGTGGCAGCTTGCAAATCCAGCGCGCAAACCACCGGGCTACCGCGCCCGAAATGTGCCAACAGCACGCGGAGGGGGGGGGGGGGGAGGGTGCAAATCCAAGGATAAGACGAACAATATCAACTAGTTGGATACTTGCCGTTGTGACCTTGAATATCCAAGAGAGAGTGCAAGTGTCCTGTTTTCCCTCCTCTAAGGGCGCCCATATATACATGAGATTAAGATTTTCATTTAAATGGACGGCGTTTTGATGCTTTATGCTGTATATGTTACAGGTAAGGCTCGAAATTGGATAAACTTAGGTTTATCCGGGTAAAACCCGCATTATCCAAAAGAACTGGGTAAACCTAGGTTTATCCAGCTCTGCTTGGATAAACTTAGGTACAATAACAGTTTCGTTACCGGAAAGAACCTATTGCATGAGTTTTTTGAGGAGCCCAGAAACGTCACCCAAACCTACTTTCAGCGATTTTTGTCAAGGAAGGATGTTTCTCTGTCTAATATTAATCATTTTTCATTTGGCGTTCAAGGAAACGAATGAGCTTGGCTGATGCAATGGTTTTCAAAGAATTTCCGTAACGATGCACAAGGTCCAATTGGGGTGAAGATTTTCATCGGTCTAGAGGTCTGCATGGGTATATATATTTTTTTTACTTTTACCAGGACTGGCCTAAACGTAACAAAACCCAAACGCGGCTCGATGCCTGAGACAATACGACCTGATAATCTAGTCTTGAGGGCAATTAAAGCCCAGTGGTTATGGCGGAATTACCGCACGTGGTACCCCAGTGTTCAGTTCTCAACACCGCCGAAAACTATTCCATATCTGCACGGAGTATGGGGCACGATAAATCTATAGAATGAAAAATCCATCTGCGAGGTGATGGGTTAGGGGAAGGATGGTACGGTCCCCGATGTTGCCACCTCTATTAGGTTCTGGTCTAAATTGGATTAATCTCTCCCGGTCGTCCAAACAGATACTTTACTCTTTCGGGTGGGTCGGAAGATCTGCGTAATACGACCTGAAAATCTTAGCATCCCGGAACGAACCTTTGTTTTTTCAGACATATCTAAAATAATAAATGCAAGCCATTTTTGCTCAGAATTATATAAAAAGAAATTCATTATGATTCTGCAGTAAAATCAATATTTAACTTAATGCAATTTTATTACTTTTCAAAATTAATGTATTACCTTTAAAAATTCCTGTACTACTTTTCAAAACATGTCCCTCTCATACGACCCGTTCCTGGTACGGTCCGACCTAAAATTTTATACCAGAAATCCCGACTGTGGGTCAGCGAACATTGCCAGTAAGAACTTGCATTTAATTATCTGAAAAATAATGTAGTTAACCACTGTTTTTCTGTGCATGACACGACCGAGATAAAAAAAATCTGATGTGTGCAACACATGACTTTCCTTATATAATGTAATGAATTTACTACTTTTACAGTAAAAAAAATAGGTTTTTCTTATAGTAGATACTAATATTCTTTCCAAGTTATTGAATTTTCGACTATGAGTCGTCATTTTCATTGATTTAGCGTCATTTTTATCCATTTGGCGATATTTTCGTTAATTTGGCAACATTTAAAAAAGTCGCTAAGTTGGCGACATTCCACCAAATTCGTCGCCAAAATCTCGCCAAACGTTATGGACGGAGAAATAAGTTACTTTTATAGCATAAAAGTTACTATTGGCGTTCAAATACAAAAGTATTACTCAAAGTATCTTTTCTCATAAATGGAACGAGCTAGATCCACGAGAATGATGTCACAAAATTTATCTCATCATATAACATATGAAAAGTGAACATGTTTCTGAACAGGTAATATATTTTTTTTAATTTATGGGATTTTTTGGTATATTTATCTGAAAAATGTGCAATATCTCGAGAACGAATCATACTAGCGTTCTAAAGTTTATGTCAATCGTTTTCTAATGAAAAATTACATAAAAAATGTTTATTTGCGTAACTTTATTAGTGGTTTTAGTTTTTTAACGATTTTTTCAAAATTTCATTCGAAAATTTAGGGGGGGGGGGGGTTCTGAACATTCGATTGCGTATAAAAACAATAGGCTTCCAGTGTTTACGGATTGTGATTTTTGTACCAAATTTGGTTCGAATCGGTCCATTCGTTCGTCAGTTATCGTCTCCACAGTCTCACTGACACACACACACACACATACTTTCACACACACACACAAAGGGGTGCGGTAGCCCATTGGTTAGCGCGCTGGAGTTGCACTCGGTAGGCCCGGGTTCGATTCGAACTGCCAAAACTGCCGCCGTGTTCACGCGGAGTACGATCACGTTAAACATGTGGGTCCGTAAGTCCTTCCGAGAGGTTGGTGGTAGGGGAAGGAGGGTACGGTCCCTGTGGATGCCTCCCCCACTGGGTTCCGGTCTAAATTGGGTGGCACTTCCCGGCCGTCCAAACAGTTACCTTACACCTTTCTGGTAGGTCGGACGGTCTGGGTAACAACAACACATACACACATACACACACACACAGACATCACTTCAAAAATGTTCGATTCGTGATCAGGGATGATTGAAACATGCTCTCCCGTCGAAAACTCGAATTCGAATTTTCGACGCCGTCACCAATACTTTCCTTATACATTATGTATATAAGGAAAGTAAAAATATATGCAACTGACTAATTTAGTCAACTTCATTGAACTGACTAATTTAATCAACTTCATTATTTTAAAGTTTTCTTTCAAAAATGCATTCAAAAATTTGGGAATCATCCGAAAGTTTAAAATCGATAGTTTTTCAATATTTATTGATTATCATAATCGCACTAATTACGTTCGAAGCGCTCCATTTTTTAGTGAGAGATCCCTTCAACAGACTTACACATACAACAAACTCACACATACATACACATACAACAGACTCTTACATACATACACATACAACAGATTCACACATACATACAACAGATTCACACATACATACTCACACATACATACACACATACATACAATGGGCGCGGTAGCCCATTGGTTAGCGCGCTGGAGTTGCACTCGGTAGGCCCGGGTTCGATTCCAGCCACTGCCAAAACTGCCGCCGTGTTCATGCGGAGTACGATCACGTTAAACATGTGGGTCCGAAAGTCCTTCCGAGAGGTTGGTGGTAGGGGAAGGAGGGTACGGTCCCTGTGGATGCCTCCCCCACTGGGTTCCGGTCTAAATTGGGTGGCACTTCCCGACCGTCCAAACAGTTACCTTACACCTTTCTGGTAGGTCGGACGGTCTGGATTTCAACAACAACAACACATACATACACAGCCAACAGACTCATACATACATACACATACATGTATGCATGCGCACGTGCGCCCGTACACACACACACACACACATACACAAACACATCTTCTTAAAAACGTTGGATGCTTAACACATGCTCTTCAGTCGAAAACTCGAATTGTGATTTTCGATCCCAACACAATACTTCCCCAAAGCATGCATACTATGCATGTAGGGAAAGTAAAAAAAAGACAAAATATATACGTTTGAAAATCGTCTATCAATGTTCCGCAAACTAAGCTAGATAAAATCTGATGTGGGCAGCACATAACTTTCCCCACATAAAAGGAAAATCACGTGCTGCCTACGAAAGATTTTACTTCTTTTACAAGTGAAACTACAGTGCCACTGTAGCGAAATTATGGCATACAGGATCCACAGCACATGGAGGATTTTGGAATTGAATTAACAGCACGTAAACTGAAATTGGGCGCTTTTGGCAATAGCCCAAGCAGAGTGACTTATTCATACTCACATGCAAAATCATCATTAAAATGCAATTGGCATTTAAATAATATCCCGTGAAATACATGACTATTAGCAAATTCACGAGTGTCACAATACAAAACTATTACAAAAAGCATCTTCTCTCGTGATTGGAACAAATTAGATCCATGGGAATTATGCTTACTGATTTGTTGCATAATACTGCATTAAGAAGTGGGTTTATAGGATGGTACTGGCTACTTTTTAGATTTGTGTGATTCTTTGATAAATTTGTTTGAAAAACAGAACAAACAGTTCGTGCTCGCGTTCTAAAATTTGTGTCATTCGTTTTCTAATGAAAAATGACGCCCCCCCCCCTTTTAGAAAATTATGCCATATTTTGAGAACAGTTTATGATAACGCTCTTATGTTTGATGTTTGTGGTACTTATTTCCTAATAAAAAATTATATGTCTAAAAAAATATTTATTTTTTATCATTTATAAAAAATATTTTTTTGCGATTTTTCGAAATGGAAGGTGGAGGTTTATCAAATATCCTAATGCGATTAAAATCCAATAGGATTCCCAGTATTCACTGATTATAATAATCGTACCAAATTATTTTCGAAACACTTAATTTGTTCGTGACATTTCGCGTCCACATCCACAGTAACATACACATGCACACTAATATACATACACATCACCACAAAAGTATTCGATTCTAGTTCAAACATGCTTAAAATGTACTTATTCTTCAATCAAAAACTCAAATTCGAATTTTCAGCCCCGTCACAATACTTTCCTTATGCATTACTAGAAAATGTACCCGTCGTTGCCAGAGATGTAAAACAGGGATTTATTGAATTCATTCATTCAATTTTTCAAAAGGTGCAGTCGTCTGGTGAGCGGGTGCGCCAGCTAAGCTGGCGTATTACGCCCGACATGAACGCCTAAACGCGCCTTAGCTCATACATAGCACCACTCAAGATTCGTGGACGCTTTATACGCATTAGGCCTGCTGCACGTTCACTGGGCACATCGACCACTACGTCCTAATATGATTGTGTATTGCACGCCCTAAATAAGCACTTCTAATACGACCGCTGCACTTTTTCTAAAAGATCTTAACTGCAACAACTGCCTTGAAGTAGCCTTTCGATCCGCGTTGTTTGTAAATTACTATATGTATTTAGGAAAACTAAAGAAATAAAACCTTTTAATTTCGTTATTCCAAGGTATCCCCTTCGCGATAAGGCAGAACGTATGCCGATTCAGAACATTCAGAAGTAATCTCTCATACCACAAGCCAAACGTCGTTTTATCGCCTGTTCTGGTTTATTCTGGCTACACCTGCAATTGGAGGGGAGAGACGAATTGTTTAATAAAGAATATTGTTCATAATTTGATTGCATATCAGATTGCGTATGAGAATGTCGTTAGATACATTTGTATCAGATTACTTAGAAGATTATTATTTGTAACAGATTATCTAGAAGATTGTTTAGGCGATAAAACTACGTTTGGCGTCTGATTTGAAAGAAGGCTCTCTGGCTTAGTATATTTTTTGGCCTTCCGTATCCCCTTCAGCTTAAGGGAACGGTGGACGTTGAAATTTTTTTAATTTATTTATTGACTTAGAAACATGAAAATTTGTATAAATATCCCTCTTAACGTTGTTATATAAAAGACCATTAATTTTTTTTCAATTTTGTTATAATTTTGTATTTATTTTTTTTAATTTAATTTTTTTAACGAAAATTTGAAAATGCTCCTTGCATGCCATTTGTCCACATTTTTGATTAATATTTTATATTATGATCACTCAAAAACACATTATGAACAATTTGGATATTCATTTTTAAATTCCTTATAAAATTAATGTTTTAAAAATATTTTTCTGCATTAAAACTTAATTTTCATCTTTTAATTAGGTTCTTTTATTCACTTTTAATTACCTTAATAAAATCCAATTGTAAAATGCATACCCAGTTTAATTAAAAAGTATGAAAGGTGTCTTCTTGTCAAATTTCATGCATCTGAAACAAAAGTTAAGATGCATGGGGCATTTTAAAAATGTAAAACCTTTGAAAATTCCGTTTCGAAAAAAAAAATGCATTTAACCTGTTGCTTACGGGTGGCACAACGTCCATCCCAAACAAGGAACCTCCTAAAAAGACAGGTATTCCTATCCCAAACAGTTCGACCCCCCTTTGCAGGCATTGGCGTTCATGGAAATCGCCGACAGAATGTCAAATACCTGTCTTTTAGGAGGTTCTTCGTTTGGGATGGACGCTGCCCCACCTGTAAGCGAAAGGTTAAATGTGTAAAATAATGGTATATATATTAAAAAAAAAACCTTTTTAGTCGATTTTTGCTCATTTCAACGTCCACCGTCCCCTTAAGAAGATTTCTTTCATTTTCAACAAGCAATCCTCTTTCTTATTGAGAGGTTTGATGTGAATATATACTGTTACAAACGTGTAAAATATTCTCACTGAAGTTACTTTAAAAAAAAAAAAAAACAGACGGAAAAAACACCCGTATAAGCAACCTTACTTATGACGTGAATCTAGGGTTTCCCGTTTCTAAAGTCAGAAGAGGGTTGCCAGATTTGGCGATTTATTGCCGATATTGTGACTTTTCGAAGATTCGAGAAACACCTTAAAATAACCAGTATTCTACGAGCTATGAGAGATTTCCAGAAGTTTCTACAGAGAGTCTATAAAAGGAGTCATTACTCCTTTTATAGATTGCTCTTGGAGAGCAGTTGACGTGATACGAACTACATTGAACTGTGATATTTGTTAATGTTTTGAGAATAGTAGCGGCCTTTTTGTAAAATGAGGTACGTCAATGTTTTGATAATAGTATCTGCTATTTTGTAAAATAATTAGTAGAGAATTCTGTTTGACTTTATATAATTCCTGTTTATATTATCCCCTGTGCTTGTTGATAAACGTCTTAGTTATCCAGAAATTTGGACTCATTTTTGCATCCTGAGTGCAAACCCAAGATTCCGGAGGACATGTCGTAAAAACACTAAAATGCTAAACGCTCATCCAAAATCACTGACCCCCAGCCCAGTTCTTGCGTAGGCGTTCTTTAAATCATAGTTTATTCTCTGCCTTTTAGCAGCAAAGCTTGTGCATTTTGAAACGACTTTCTCCGTGACTGCAAATTGCGCGCCTTCTCCTACTACTTCTGATCTAAAATTTTCGCAATTCACTTTCTAAAAATACATTTCTTAGAAGCGTAATTTCAAGTAAAATAGCGGTATCGAATTCCTCACGAATCGCAGCAGTATTCCCAGAAACCTTTTCCATCGGCACTTTTTCCAAGCATCTCTGAGGCACTTTTGCGATTTTGTGGCTTCTGTTTTCCCGCTCAATCTACGGCACGCGCGTAAGTTAAAGTCGTCGTTTAAAAAAAATTTTCAAACAAATATTACCTTTTCAAAAGATTCTCTCCCCCTCTTCCACAATGTACTTCTTACAGCGAAGGCGCAGAATCAGCTTTTATTAAGTTAGCGAAGTTTTTAACTTTTCAAGGCAGGGAAAACTGTCAAGTTCAGTGAATAATCGGGATTCTCAAACAAAGCAATCAAACGTTATATTTAATACAGCAGAAAAACTATAGTCTATCTGTACTGGTTATACTTTTTTCTGTACCGTATCCAGTTTGGGTAATTATGGACTAAAACAAGTCAAAAATAGCCTGCAGTATTTCGAAAAACATTTGAAATGTGCGAGTCCCACTCGATTTTCTCATATATCAATATTCCATGTTTTTTACATCGATTCTGTATCACAATAAGTAAGCGAAAGGAAATGTATTATTTGTTTGTAGGGTACGGTGTAGATTAAATCATTTAAAGTAATGCATTCGTAAAAATAGTACTTCCAAACACGGTAAGGTATTTGCATTAAGAATGTGAGAATAAAATACATGTATTCAAAATATAAAACTCTGTGGGCAGCACATGACTTTCCTTATATAATGCAATAAATTTACTAATTTTACAGTCAAAAAATAATATATAAGATTCACGGTACTATGTTTTTATTGTTGAATTGTATTTGGCAATTGTATTTGGCAATTTTCTGGATGGCAAAATGTAAAACTATTTCAAAATACCCAATTAACTTATATTTCGCACAACTCTAAATAAACAATTATCAATATTGATAGCATCCTCAATAAGCGATATAGTCCATATAGTAAAATATATTAATAATTAATTCATCAATTAGACGTCATTTTCATTAATTTAGCGTCATTTTTGCAATTTTGACGATATTTTTGTCAGTCTGGAGCGAAATATCGCCAAATTGGCAATACATGCTAAATTATTCGCCAAGTTCGCCAAATGTATCATAAAGTGTTACAGACAAACGAAGAGAAGAGCATTTCTTATATACTAGAAGGCATGCCCGTCATATGACAGAAATCAGAATTTGCGAAATATTGCTTCCCATTTGGCGTCAGTTTTATCAATTTAGCGACATTTTTGTCACCAAGGCAACATTTAAAATAATCGAGAAGTTGGCGACGTTCCTTTAAATTTCTCACTAAACGTTACGGACGGACGGAGAAAGGGGTTATTCTTAAAGTCTCTGCTTATTTTCTTTCCAAGATATTGAACTTTCATCAATTAGTCGTCATTTTCATTTATTTAGCGCCATTTTTACCAAATTGGCGACATTTTCATTAATTTGGCACCATTTAAAAAAGTCGCCAAGTTGGCGACATTCCTCCAAAATCTCGTCAAGCGTTATGGACAAAGAAATAAGTTATTCGTATAGCATATAAATGACTATTGATGTCCAAATACAAAAGTATTACTCAAAGTATCTTTTCTCATGAATGGAACGAGCTAGATTCACGAGAATGATGTCACCAAATTTATCGCATGATATTACTTATGAAAAGTGAATAGATTTCACAATAGTTACTTTTTTTTATATATGATATTTTGATAATTTTTTTTAATGTGCAATATCTCAAGAACGGTTCATGCTAGCGTTTTAATGTTTTCTAATCAAACAGTACATAAGAAATTGCTATTTACGTAACTTTATTAAAGATTTTGTTTTTTGATGATTTTTCAAAATTTCACTCGAAAATTTAGAGGGATTTTGAACATTCAATTGCATATAAAAACAATAGGCTTCCAGTATTCACGGATTGTAATTTTTGTACAGAATTTCATTCGAATCGCTCCATTGCTTCGTGAGATATCATCTCCACAATAGGGAAAAAATCGGTGACAAAGAGGGAAAATGTCCGGAGAGATTTTCTCCATCGATGCTTGCTAAAGCGATAATGTAAGTTATGAAGTGTTTTAAACAAAAGTGTTTATATTTAGTGCAATTAATTAAAATAAGATTTACACTCACTGAGGTTTGACAACAATTGCAAAAAGGTTCAATTTCTCCTAAAAGCAAATGTCTATGGGTAAAACGATTGTAACCGATGCCCCCCTCCCCCAAGCGGTTTATTAAAATTACATTAAATTACTTACAATGGAAACTAGTTCACTTCTGCATTATCTCATGCAATTATTTCGGGGTTTTCTTTAACGTGGAGTAGTGCACAATTTGTGCATTGCGAAAAGCGATTTGTGCAATACAAAAGGGCAGTGTGTGAAAACGGCTTTTTATTAAATTGTTTATCAGTGTTGCTGTTGGAATTTAGCAAATCTATTTTTTTTCCTATAAGGATTACATTTATTTATTGTAATGGCTGTATTTTCCTTTTATTTTATTTATTGGAGAGTTCGCTTGAAAAAATTTTCTTGTAAGTTAAGCTCTTTTATTTACTGAGAAGTGTACTGTACGTTTTGTGTGTATGAAATAATGATTCAGTTCAAAAGAAAAAAAAAAAAACACCTATTTAATATTTTTCTCATTCTAATTTTTTACTCTTTATAGAACGATGTTCAAAATATTTTTTGCAGCCCTTGAAAAATATTTTTAAGTAATATACATGCATCCCATTTTATGACAATTGCGTATTTCATTAAGTATCAATATTTGTTCATGTTGTAAATAAATTTTAGTAATTTCGCTAATTTTAAATACTATATCTAAGCATTATCCTTGTTTGAGAGCCACCAGTTACGCAGTTTTACATTTTTCAAATTTAGATTCTCCTCGTTAGCCTTGATTTCATAATCAAGTTGTTTAACGAAGTCCCCCTTCCCAGATATACAAAATTTAGGAAATTTATAAAACTACTATAAAATAACCATATTTTGAAGGTTGAAATTTACAAAATATTTCAACTGATAAAAGATCCTCTCTCGCTAAATTTATATATTGCTAATAGTGTCTCCTTGTTCTATACGAAAAATCCTGAATTTATTTTAAAAATTGCTGGTTTCACAAATACTGCTATTGTCATAAATTTATTTTATAGCGAATTTTTTAATGTCCGTTAAAAGAATTGTAAAAGAACCTTGCTGCTCAAACCGGGCATCGAGCCCTGAATAACTTGCCAATCGACCTTTGAGCTACTGGGCCGAAATTGCAAGCTCTTACCGTCGAAGTGGACGCTGCAGAATGGCCAGATTTAAAATTTAAGTAGTCCTTTGTCCAATCTCCTCGAAAAAGAAGATTATAAATCGAAAAATTCGTACGAAATATCCTTATATTCTCTTAATTTATTTATTTGATAAATATCGTCCCCACAGGCATTAGAAAAGTGGTTGATATTTTACTTTTTGCTTTCTGTAAATCGATTTTTTTTCCCCTCTACTACTGTTTGAGAAAAGTATAATTTTCCGGAAAATTTTCGAATTCGAGATTTTAACTATAAAGCACGTTTTAATACCCCCTGAACACATATGGACACAATAGGAAATATGTCCGCTTGTGTGCGTGTGTGTATGTCTGTGAGGCGCGATCAAAATAAGCCAAAAAACTGCTGTGAAATTTTATGTGGAGATACAATATAAAAAAAACTAGAGCTATACACGGAATTTTTTGTTATTCAAACATGATTAGTAAGTTATAAGAAAAACTAGAACTACATAGAATTTCTTGTTATTTACTTGATTAGTAAGCTATAAAAAAAAATTAGAACTAGATAGAATGTTTTGTCATTCACATGATTAAAAAACTAATTATTCAAAACAAATTATTCCAAATTTAAGATTTTCATAGCATTATTTAATATTTAAGGAAACAATTATTTTCGAAATAGTCGTATTATAGCCTATGGCGACAGTATATTTTATAATCTATAGCTTCTATGGAGTCAGTAATGGTAGCAGTACAGTCTTTGGTTATAGTAATGGTAGCAATATAGTCTATGGTTATAATAATGGCCGCAGTATTTTCTGTTATAGTAATGGTCATAAATATTTTTAGACAGGCATATAAGCTTTCAATTCAAATTTAATATTTTTCGACTGCTTAGTTCAGCAAATGGTGGTATGTCTTTTATGACCACGATCCCTTTCTAATTGGCATAATTACCTGGCAACAACACTTTGCATAATTATCGGAGTAATTGCTATGTGCGAATAGCTTTAAAATCGTTAGTTGCTAAGCAGCGACTAATGCGGAACTGGATTTCTGAAAAAAAAAATCTCCTACTTTATCATAACTATAATTAATAAAATTAAATCTGATGCGTCTAACAAGTGACTCCCCCTAGAAACTATAAAATTTTAATTTTGTTGGAAAGCAATGAAAAATTTCCTTATAACTGACCGTTTCCGCACTGGAAATTAATAGGTTTGAATTGACCTTTTAAAATAAGCGTACCAAATATTACAAAAATGATTCGATTCTCGCGCTCTCTGTAGGAAAATGAAAATTTCCAACATCTCGAGAATGGCTTGTAATAACTCCAAACAAAGGTGTAAATACATTTCTGATCAAAAGAATTAGAAACATATTATCATTTTATAATAGTAAGCATATTTTTACTTTCCTTATATACATAATGTATAAGGAAAGTATTGTGACGGGGCCGAAAATTCGAATTCGAGTTTTCGGGGCACGTTTCAAGAGCACGTTTCAAGAGCACGGGAGAGCACGTTTCAAGCATCCCTGATCACGAGTCAAACATTTTTGAAGTGATGTCTGTGTGTGTGTATGTGTGTGTGTGTGTGAAAGTATGTGTGTGTGTGTGTGTCAGTGAGTCTGTGGAGACGATAACTGACGAACGAATGGACCGATTCGAACCAAATTTAGTACAAAAATCACAATCCGTAAACACTGGAAGCCTATTGCTTTTATATGCAATCGAATGCTAAGAACCCCCCTAAATTTTTGAATGAAATTTTGAAAAAATCGTCAAAAAATCAAAACCACTAATAAAATTACGCAAATAGACATTTCTTATGTAATTTTTCATTAGAAAACGACTGACATAAATTTTAGAACGCTAACATGACCCGTTCTCGAGATATTGTTCATTTTTTTAAAAAAAATTATCAAAAAGTCATATAAAAAAAATTCCTATTGAGAAACATGTTCACTTTTCATATGTAATACCATGCGATAAATTGGGTTACATCATTCTCGTGGAACTAGCTCATTCCATTCATGAAAAAATATACTTTTAGTAATACTTTTGTGTTTGAACGCCAATAGTCATTTATCTGCTGTAAGAATAACTTATTTCTTAGTGCATAACGCTTGGCGAGATTTTGGCGACGAATTTGGCGGAATGTCGCCAACTTGGCGACTTTTTGAAATGTTGCCAAATTAACGAAAATCTTGCCAAATGGATAAAAATGACGACTAATTGTCGAAAATTTAATATCTTGGAAAGAATATTAGTATCTACTATAAGAAAAACCTACTTTTTTTTACTGTGAAAGTAGTCAATTAATTACATTATATAAGGAAAGTCATGTGTTGCCCACATCAGATTTTTCAGGATATTTTGACCCACTTCAAGTTTATTAATGGCAACCCGTCTGACCAGCTAGAGATAAGAGTGGTTTGATTTCTAATTCAGATAAGAAACTGGAGTCTAAATAACACAATATTGGAATTTCCTTAGGTTCTTGCGATTTATAGCAGCGATTTCAATTCAAAACAAATTATTCGATCAACAGAATGCGATCAACAGGAAAAAAGAAAGAAATCTGAGAAATGAGGAATTCACAGACATCAGAAGTTATACTTCGATTTGAAAATTTGAAAGTAGTGAGTAAGTGTGAAGTCACTTTAAATATAGAAAAAAAAATGCCTCATTATCTCGCTAGATAAAGCGTGGTTTGGAGTCAGATTTAAATGTCGGATTATACTCTAAAAAAAAAAATAATTAATTAAAAAAAATACATGGCAATGTCTGGAGAGTGTATAAGATTGAAATTTAAAATTTCATGCATATACAAAGTGTGGAGGAAAATCATTGATCAGTATTAGGGTTATGGTAATTTTTTATGCAAGTATACAGGGTGTCCCAAAAAGATTGAAACGTACTTTGATTTTTTACCTGTTGGAGATAAGTGGGCAATGTAAATTGCAAAAATGTTGAAAGTAAGGTAGGAAATAAGACTACGAGACTACGTTAATGAAATAGTCCTCCCATTCATTTTCAAAAAGTTACACTTTTTAAATTTTTATGCGACCCCCTTACATAAATTTGGTTAACCAGAAAATTTTTATTTTTAATGCAACAAGATCATTAAAAAAACCCATATATCTGTATCTTTAAAATTGAGCGAGTTATATTTAATTGAAAATTGACTATTGTAAATGGGGACCCTATATCAAATTAGAAATGTAAATTCGTGACATATCACAGAAAAGATAAAACTGGATGATAATACATAGGAGACATTTTTGCGAATTCCGCGTAGGCTCACCATACAATCACGGATTCTTAAGTACACTTTTTAATAACTAAGTACTTTTTCAATAATTAAGTACTTTTAAGTACTTTTTTTTATCTAAACAATTTCTATCTTCAATTTGTTTATGATCCCTAATTTAACTGATGAAACAGCCTTTCACATGATACAGAAAAGTGGCATAAGTCAGATTTTTTATTTATTTATTTTTTTTTTTTAATTCTTTTTTTATTATTATAATGGCCTGGCACTTGACTCTCGTCATTCGCCTTTCGTCAGCGGCCAGAACGTGAACCATTTAGCCATCCTAAGACGTTGCCCCAGGCGCACCAGAGGGGGGCCGAACACACTACGCCCACAACACAAACATCCATGCCTTACGTGGGACTCGAACCCACAACGCGGCGGTCGAGCGATTGCTGTGGAAACTTTTCTTTTATCATAATTCAGTTGATTTTAAAGATACAGATATGCGGTTTTTTTTTATTGATCTTGCTGCATTAAAAATAAAAATTCTCTGATTGACCAAATTTGTCTAAGGGGGTCGTATAAAAAATTTTATGTGACCCCCTTAGACAAATTTGGTCAATCAGAAAATTTGTATTTTTAATGCAACGAGATCATTAAATAAATCGCATATCTGTATCTTTAAAATTGAGCGAGTTATATTTAATTGAAAACTGAGCATTGTGAATGGGGACCCTATATCAAATTAGAAATGTAAATTTGTGACATATCATATAAAAGATAAAACTGGATGATAATACATAGGATGCCCAACCGCGTAGTGAGTACCACTGCTTTAAATGAACTCTGTCTGTGTAATGCCTTATTTAGATGCATTTGTGATAAAGCATTTTGACACATATTAACTTATTTTTGATCTAAACAATTTCCATCGTCAATTTGTTTATGATCCCTATTTTCAACTCCCTGTGTCAACAGCTTATGGGCCGCTCAATGCACCGATCTGCTGAAACTCCTATGCCAACATTCGTAGGGGGGTAAAAGAAAATTAAAATTCTTATTCCAAATCGCTGTTTTCAAATCGGTGCTGAAATGACCAATGAAAAATAGGGAAATCGAAATTACTTTTCAACATAGATTTCATATTGGCTCTAATTCTGTCATATCAAGTCTAAATTTTATTTTATTTTATTTATAGTCCTACAGGCCATAAGTACATTGTTCCGACAACAGCCATCTGGACAGGCAGCCCCTTCGTTAAGCACATAACAGATGACATCATTCCTCAAAGAGTGTGAGATTGCGAAAAATCAAAAATAAAATATCTGCGTACCATCCATATGCATCGATAATATTTTAAAAATATATTTTATGTAATAAAGTATTTCATTTAATAACAAATCGGAGGCAGGAGTTGAAATTGAATCTGGAAAGCTGCACCGAATAAGGTTGCAGTTAATTGAAATAGACAGAACAAATAACCATAACCGATGACTACAACTCTCCAGGCAGCATTGGCTGACTCTGAGGAAATATGTAAACCTTGGTGTTGCGTGGGATGAAAATCCATAGTTATAATTTTACCTATGTTTATTTAGAGCAATTGACCACCACTTCTCTATTTTGTAAAGATTTTTAAATATTATTAATACTTCATATATTATGTCTTTCTTTCAATAGGTAAATAAAATATTCACCCTTTTTAATCCACAAAAGAAGCCAATTGTTACAAATTTTTTTGGAAATAAGTCATACTTAACATATGTATTATCCTATCTTTCCTAAGAGGAAATAGTTAATGCTTGCTTTAAAATTTAGTTCAATTGTTTTATCACGAATATATGAATTTTAAATACTATTTAACAAGCAGTGCATACTCATTTCAGTCATGCATTCATTTCTGCTTAATATTATTAAACTTACTGAGCTTATCCCAGTAAACAGCATTCAGCAAAAATAATTTAATTACATATTGCAAATAAAGATTAATAAATAAAAGTGAAACACACTCAAATTTATCAAATTTCTCTCCTATTATATAATATGTGAATTGAATTAAACTTATAAATATTCATTACATGGTGAGGTTTATTTTACTTTATTCCAGACCGTCCAGCTCACCCTAGTAAGGTTTAAAGCAGTTGTACGGTATGGTTAGGTACTGGAAGCGCAAGAATCTTTCTGAACTTGAACAGTAAGGCAGTAAGGAAATCAAATAAACCGTACAAAAACAAATAGGAATTTCGCCCCATACTATACTTGTAAAGAAATCAACATATTCAACAGAAAGGATCAAAGGCGGTTTATCATTATATTTTTTTATGGTAAAGTCCAAAAAATACAAAAAAAAAAAAAAAAAAAAATGAAAACGTTGGATTAAATTTTCTTATACAGGTAGCGTTTCAGGGAATTTTAATGAAATGAAAATAAAATTTCAGATATTTTTAAAACTAGTTTTTTTATATCGAAAGATATTGTTTTGAGTGCTTTGGAGTATCATTTTATAGAGAGCACCAAATTCTAGCTCGCAAGCACTGGAGAGGTTGCGGACCTATGCCATGAACGCCCATAGGGAAGGAAAGGGTAAGGCACTTGCCCTGGGGGCTACCACCAGAACATTCAAGAACATAAAAGTAGGCATCAGGCTAGTCTATGTTGAACGTCTTATCATTGACTCCCCCTCTCCCCCCGCTCTCCCTGGAGAGAGTTCTATGGGTACCCTTGACCTCTGCTCTAAAGTAATTAACAGTTTTACGGTTTCTTTAATTTTTCAGAACTAGCAGTATATCAGTTCTTCGTACGAAATATATAATTTAAAGAAACTTAAAAATCATAATCGTGTGCAAATTTCTATAGTATTCTAAATGTCATTGTTATTCAAAACATTGTCTTAAAATATTTAAATTAATTCTCCTGAAATGCTCCTTATCTTCACAGGTAGATCTGAAGAATAAAACATCCTGATCCCGTTTCTAAACAAATTTACAGAAAATATGAAATGCAATCAATATATGCCAAAATCTAAGCTCTGAAATTGCACAAGATATACCCGTACTATATATTATCGTAGGTTAAAAGATATACCCATGCTACTTATATTTTTGTAGATTAAAAGATTATACCCGTGTATTGGAAGATATACCCGTACTACAATATATGGGTTTAAAAAATATTTCACCAAAATAAAATAGATGATGTAAGAAACTAAAAATATTAATAATTCTCGTAATTTTTAAACCGATAGGCCATAATTGATATAATCCAGTCAAAAATGCAATTCCGATAAAATTTATACGCATTTCTTTATTATTTAAATGAAAAAATATAGTTCTCAAGAAAGATTAATCATGCATAAAGCATTGATTACGAAACACTTTCCAACTGAAATGCAATTTTATTTAAATATCTCTAAAATGCGATGCATTCAGCGGTGATATTTTTAAAATTGCCATAGTACAATAATGGGAAACTTCAAACTTCATCAAAAGAAGCAATGCCATAAAATCGCTTGTTTCTCTATCTAAGTAAAATCAATGAATATTCCATTCATAAAAATTATATTCCAGACTTCAGAGCTAAATAATTTTGCGTTAAAAAAATTCAGCAATTCTTATACAACTCATCTTACATTTGCTTGTTTTGTTTACATTTTGCATAGGCTAAAATTAGGCTTTGTAAAAATAATCAAAGTTTAGTGATCATTTAAAATAAAAAATAATGTAATGCGTAAGCACAGAATTTAGAAACACAGATAATATGAAGAAATAAAGCTGTTTTAAAACGGATGCAACACTAAATACAAATAGAAGAAAGATCAATAATGCATAAAGCATTGATTATAATGCACTATCCAACTATAATTTTATTTGAACATCTCTAAAATACGATACATTCAGCGGCGATATCATTTTAATTATCACAGATCTACAATAATTTATCTTACTTGGAAAATTAAAACAATGGAGGTAAAATTACGTTCTAACTCCTTGCTCAAAACTTCATTGAAACTTTATTCAAATGACGTCATTGAAATATAAATCGTCTGACTCTCTAAGTAAAAGCACTGAATAATTCTTTCATACACTTTTATTCCAGACTCGAGAGTCAAATAATTTTGCGCGAAAAAATTTAGCAATTCTTATACAACTCATCTTGCAATCACTTGTTTGCATTTTACATTCATTAAAGTTAGGCTTCGTTGCACAAATATTCAAAGCTTGATGATCATTTAAACTCAAAAATATTGTAACGTCGTTAGCGCAGAATATGGATGCACAGAAAGAACGAAAAAATAAAGCGGTTTTAGGGCGGATGCAACACTAAATATAAATTAAAATGATCTTTAAAAATTACAATTTTGACACAGGATGGATGCCATGTTTTATTTTGAAGTGGGTCTAGTAACCTATTCATATTATATGGGTGCCAATATTATTTTTATTTTTATTTAAAAAACTATCGAACATTTACATTCCCATGTGTCCCACAGACCGTCTTAACAACATATTAAAATTTCATTTTGATAAAGTGATTTTTACGTCAGTTATCCTGCGAACGGACAGACAGAATGAACAAAGTCATAAACACTTTTCAACAATCTTGTAAAGTGTTTAAAAATCGTCTGCTGTACGAACTAACTCATTGGGTTTAATCCCGTTGCTTTGCAACATGATAGCAATTTTTTTCCCCTATAAATATGTGGAAAAAATATCGTCTGCATACTATACAACATGGAAGGTTTAATTGTGCGTTTCTAACACTTTACAACATAGTTGAAAAGTCTTTATGACTTTGGTCATTCTGTCTGTCTGTCTGTCCGTTCGCCCGATAACTGCCGTAAAAATGACTTTATCAGAATGAAATTTTAGTATGTTGTTCAGACGGTCTGTGGGATATATGGGAATGTAAATGAATAATATCACCCAATCAGTTTTGGATTGAACCCGGGTTGAAAAAGTGAAATACATTGAACCCTATGAGACTCAATTTTTCAAACATTTTTTAAGCGAAGTTATTTAAATTATTTTTTAATAATTTAAATTATTATTTATTTTAATTATCTCATAAAATATACAAAAAAAATGTGAACAAAATATGTTCGGTAGTTTTTTAAATAAAAATTATAATAATAATTACACCCATATTATATGAAATTATCGCGTGAGCCACTTTAAAATAAAATATGGCATCCATCTTTTCTTCCAGCGTCAAAATCGTGATTTTTTAATTTATTTTAATTTATATTTAGTGTTGCATCCGTCCTAAAACCGTTTTATTTTTGCGTATTTTCTGTGCATCTATATGTTAAGCAAACGCAATTACAATATTTTTGAGTTTAAATGATCATCAAACTTTGATTATTTCTACAACTAAGTCTAATTTTAAGGTATGCAGAATGTAAACAAATAAAGCTGTAAAATCAGTTGTATAAGAATTGCTGATTTTTTTTTAATGCAAAACTATTTAGCTCTGGGATCTAGAATATAGATGATATTCATTGATTTTACATAGAGAAGCAGGCAATTTCATAGCATTGTCTTTTTCGATGATGTTTTAAGCATGGAGTTAGAAAGTATTTTTACCTCCATGGTTTTAAGCTTTTAAGTAAAATATATTATTACAGTACTGTGATAATTTACAAAATATTACTGTTGAATGTATCGTATTTTAGAGATGTTTAAACAAAATTGCATCGCAGTTGGAAAGTGTTTCAAAATCAATGCTTTATGCATGATTGATCTTTCTTGTTAATATCTCTATAAACCCTGGTCTAAAAATGCAAAACATGGATTAAATTTTAAATGGGACTATTTCAAGTCTACCCCAAAATTTTCCTGAAATTCGGTCTTAATTATTCGGTATTAAAAAAATTAAATGTAAAATAGTATTGAAAAATAGTATAGAAAAGCTAATATAAGTATAGAAAAATGAGTATTGTTAAAAACGTGTTGTTGTTGTTGAGACCCAGACCGTCCGACCTACCAGAAAGGTGTAAGGTAACCGTTTGGACGACCGAGAAGTGCCACCCAATTTAGACCGGACCCAGTGGGGAAGGCATCCACAGGGACCGTACCCTTCTTCCCCTACCACCAACTTCTCGGAAGAACTTACGGACTCACATGTTTAACGTGATCGTACTCCGTATGAACACGGCGGTAGTTGTGGCAGCGAACGTGTAAAAGTTCTCATTGGAGTCTCTTTTGAAAACTAGACGGGGAAAACACCCGTAGAGACAACCTATCCTATGACGTGATTCCAGGGTTTCCATATGCAGAAATTCGGATGGAATTGCCAGATTTGGCGATTTATTGCCAATTTGGTGACATTTCGCGACTTTTAGAAGTTTCAGAACCAGCTCAAAATAATGAATATTCGAAGAGATAGGAGGGACTTCTAGAAGTTCCTACAGAGAGTATATAGAAAGAGTCATCACTCAGTTTGAGAGCAGTTGACGTGATATGAGCTACACTCAACCATGGCATATACGTCAATATTTTGATAATAGTAGCTGATGTTTTATGAAATGAGATAGTCAATGTTTTAAGAAGAGTATCTGTCGATTTCATAAGGATACGTCGCAATACTGTGATCTATTAGATGAAATTACGAAAGCACTACTGGTGACAAAATTTTCAAATCAGATTAGGCATATAGTATCGAGAACTGCGCATAATTTTACATAATCTTACTTGTTAAAGCAGAAACGAATCTTTGTTTAACACGTTATTGGTTAATCTTATTCTTGTAAATAGAATTATCAGCAATTTCAGCTACAGGTTTAGCTGCTCGAATGCATAATAAATTAGATTAAAAAACATTCTGATTCTTCAAATTTGAGATAACACCAAACAAAATTCTAAAAAATAAAATTGAATAAAAAATAACTTATAGTAATTATAATTAACGCTAAGTAGGTTTTTCCAGATATTAAATTGTAACGTAGTCACGCTATTACTTTCCCTGCAATACATGGTAATGCATAGGGAAAGTATTGGAATCATGCCGGAAATCGTAACTCGAGTCTTCGACGGATCTACACGTTTCGAGACCTCTAGAATGCAAAAAAACTATTTTTAGCGTGACGTCTGTGTGTGTGTCTGTCTGTGTGCCTGTGTGTCTGTTTGTGTGTTTATGCAATGTATGTATCCACTCTAACTCAAAAACTAATGGACCGAATTTCATAAAATTTGGTAAGTAAGTCACTTGGATGTGACCCTGGTGGTGCTTATTCGTTTTTGGTACGATTCGTAAAAACAGAACCCGGTTTTTTTTGCGAAATGGCTTATAAAAATTTCATGTATCCGTTCTAGCTAAAATATTAATTAACCAAATTTCACAAAATTTGGTAAATAAGTTACTTGTTGGATACTCCGGTGCTGATTAGAATTTGGTACGATTCGGAAAAGAAGAACCCGCCTTTTTTTACGAAATGGCCAGCAAAAATTTCATGTGTCCACTCTAGCTAAAATACTAATTGACCAAATTTCACAAAATTTGGTAGATAAGTTACTTGAGGGATACTCTGGTGTTGATTAAATTTTGGTATGATTCGGAAAAGAACAACCTGCCTTTTTTTATGAAATGGCCTGCAAAAATTTCATGTATCCACTCTAGCTAAAATACTAATTGACCAAATTTCACAAAATTTGGTAGATAAGTTACTTGAGGGATACTCTGGTGCTGATTACATTTTAGTACGATTCGGAAAAGATCAACCTGCCTTTTTTTACGAAATGTCCCTCCAAAATCTGAAGAAAAAGACTAAGTAGTGTATCCTCAAATGTATCGATTAAATTCTTGTTTTATACGCAATTTTTGAAGAGGAAAATAATATAACACACTCCATTATACTTTAGGACTAAACGTTCTCAAGATATTTGAGATTTCTTGCATTTTTGTTACGCCAATTTCGGAAAAATGTACAATTACCAAATACAAACAAAAATTGAATTAAAAATGCAAATTTAGTGTTATTTGGTTCAATTAAACTCAATCTAATGAATTATTAAAGAAATAAAGAAAATATGAATTTGAGTCTGCAGCGAAAGTGATGTGCTGCTCACATCAGATTTTTATAATACTGTTTCTACTATATATTTACTAGTAGTAACAGTATAAAGGATGCCTAATTATTCAGTCAAAGTCTGCAAATAATTCAACTGAATGGCAGAAGTTTTGAACTGCCCTAATCGCTTACTAATTTTGGCGAGGTAATAATCAAGTCTGGCCAGACATATTAATCAGATGTTTCTCTTGAGAACAAATGGTAATAACTGAAGTATCGTTTGCATTTGGTTATTTTACGATTAATTAGCAATAAGAGAAACAATTTAAAAATAGAAATTGCCTTTTGGAAAAGTGTAATAGCAGACTTTGGCTATATATTCTGCAAATGTGTCATGGGAGTAAAATTGCATTATACTGTCTAGATTGCTTAATGAGAAAAATGTTAAGAACTGCAACATATAACTGTTACAAAGCATACGCCCTATAGGCTAAGGCTTAATAACTATTATTTTAGGAAGTGATTATAGAGAGTTCTAAACGTCCGAAATGGTAAAGTCGTCACTACAAATAATAGGTTACGGATGTGGTGCCACACACAAAAAAAAAGCACTGATAAAATATGTGTCAAATATTTTATTCTGAAAATACGTGAAGGTATTTGTAATTAAACAATAATTATATTACATGTTAAAGATTAAAATTGCCTTGTTCTCGTCTGGATGCAAATTTTTATTTCGGAGTTTCATATCAAATCAAACATAAATGAAACTGCAGAACATAATTTTAAATTAAATTTTGAAATTGTAATTTATAAATCGAAATTTATAAATTGAAATTTGTATATGAGTAAGTTACAATTGCTGCAATCATCTCATTTCTCTTTCCCACTCCTTAAAATTCCCTGGAAGGAGAGCAACATTTACACCACACAAAATAAACGTCAGATACAATATAGCTATAATTAAGTGTACAATGAATTCGCAAACAAGTCAATAGTATTCTCAAAACAATGACGTATTCATAATTCAGAGCATTTCTTTTATCACATAATGTTTCTTGCTGAACATGGCGCATCTGTATATACCGTCTTATGAAAAATATCCAGAAAACCCTAGATGTTTAGTGCAATTATCAACTTTCTTCAATGACTTTTTCTTTAACTTTATAAAACTCGTCCAAAAGGCGATATTTCGCCAAATTTGACGCCAGGGTCGAGCGACCGGGTCCCTGTCATAATGACCGTATAGGAAATAAGCGGATTCCGAAAGATAGATATTTCAAGAAAAATGTAAATTTTTGAATCGGAAGGGACATCTTCAAAACTAGAAATGAAAATCCTTTGTGAATATCTCTTCTAATCCAGAAAATCATGCTGAATCAGTATCAGTCATTATCAAAGCTCTATCTATATCCAATCCTGAGAAATAAATGTTTCAAGTGAAATTTTTGAATCGGAAGTAAAAAAGATACCGGAAGTGAAAATTCTTAGTGAATTACTCAACCTCATTTCGAATTTAATGTTGAATCCATGACAATTATCATTTAATCTCTATATATAACAACTTTGAGATACAGACGTTTCAAGTAAAATGAAAATATTTCAACAGGAAATGGAAAACAAAAAAACTGGAGTGACAATCCATAGTGAACCCACCAACCCCATCCGCAATTTGACGCTAAATACAAATCAGTCATCAGCTAAGCTCTATCTATATAGAAGATCCTGGGAAATAGATATTTCAAAGAAAAAAAAATTCCAAAAAACAATAGAATGGCAATTTTTTTTTTGCTACGAATAACACTGAACAACAAATTTTGATTTTTTTTTATGTGCCTCCGAGATTAAACTGATTATGCCTTTCCGCGAGATATAGAGCTAAACCGCGATTTTTAAGTTCATATTCGTGATCAGGATAGAAATTAGGGAAATTAAGGAAAATACCAACTCCAAATTAGGGGAAATACCAACTTTTGTCTCAGAGATATTTTTGGCTGCTGTCCTGTGTGTAATTTGGCGTTCTTCGGTTTAAAAGTTTCTTCCGTTTTCGTGTTGGACAGATTTAGGCTTATGAAGAGACGTCAATGTGGTAATCTCTGCGTTAATTTTCGGGACCGTATCAAGTCTTCATATGAAAATTCTGGAACAGTCAATTTTACTCAGATTTAGCTGTACATAGAATACATAGAGATGGATACACGTATGTTTTTAATGTATGTTGCTTATTTTACATTTTATATTGCCCCTATGAAAAACTAATATAAATTCACATTTTTTGATGACAAAAACCACACTATAATTTTTACGAAAATGTTTCTTGAAAACTTCTATTTCTCAGATTCTGCTATAAATAGAGCCCAGATTATGACTAATTTGGATTCAGCCAGCATCAAACTCCGTAGAAGAGTGTGTGTGTGTGGAGGGGGGGGGGGAGGGGATTCACTAAGACACTCCACTTCTGGCTCTTTTTTGCATTTTTGGTTCAAAAATTTTATTTGAAACATCTATTACTCAGGATTGTTTATAGATGACAATTAGACGATGACAATTTTGGATTCCGCACTGAATTTCAGAAGGAGTTGGGAGGTTCATTAAGCATTTTCATTTCTGGTTCTGAAGATGTGATTTTCGTTGTTTTCCCTTTCTTTTTCTTTTTTCAGAAAATTCATATGACTACGAATTAAGTGTGCATAAGAGAATAAAAGGTTTAATAGCTTTGTCAAAAATAAAGTATACATCATTTGCCACCCTATGAAGGTTTTAGGTTTTATTCATACATTTTTTGTTATATCCCTGTTATATATATCCATTTTTGTTATATATATATATATATATATATATATATATATATATATATATATATATACGTATATCCATGTGGCATTATACATGCATAAAGCGCTAAAGCCAATAGTTTAAAAAAAAAAGATAAAAGTCATTTTCAATATGGACAATTTTCCCCTCAACTTCTTGATTCAGAATTTTCCGATAGACACGAAAAAAAAAATGTAGAAAATAACTTTTTCTAAAATCAATATAAACCCATTACTCCGTGGAGAATCGCTCCAAAGAACTGACGTTGACGTTCGTCTTGCGTTTACGGTCATTTACGAGTTTGACTTTTGGTTACGCTCCGACTTCCGAATGCTGAGAAATCCCACAGACGATATAACTTACGATCGAACCCAGTAGGGCGTCTTGAAAAAAGCATTTAATCATATGTTAAGGATAAATATTTAATCATATGTATAAGAGAAACATTTAATGTTTGCAAGGGTATATATAACAGGGTAATGACCGGAAACCAACCAGGAACAGAGGTCGAGTTGCTGCAGGCAGTCCTAACCTTTGCCTGGGGCTAGGCAAAATTATCAAGCCCTTTTAGAATTATTAGAAGGAATATTGAAATTATATTAACAAGGAAATTCACAGAGTCAACAAGAGTTTATCCGATCCGGCCCAACAATTACACAATGAGAATTACACACACACATATATATATATATATATATATATATATATATATATATATTGTAAGAATTTGAATTGCTTGTAGTATAGTTTAATACTTGTGGCTTACATCCTATTAATTGATGGTGCAGGTTGAGCACATGTAAAATAATGTCCCGCAATGAATTGTTTTAGAATAGGCCGGTGATACATATGACAGGTACTAAACCCCTCGTTCTCTGTCTACATATAAGTTCAAGAGAAATTATCTGTAATACAGGGTATTCCAAAAACATTGAAACGCATTTTTATTCTTTACCTGTTGGAGATAAGTGGGCAATGCAAATTGCAAAAATGTTGAAATTAAGGTAGGAAATAACACTACGTTACTAAAATAGTCCTCCCATTAATTTTCAAAAAGTTCACTTTTTAAATTTTTATCGGCCCCCTTAGACAAATTGGGTCAATCAGAAATTTTTTATTTTTAATGCAACAAGAACATTAAAAAACCCCGCATATCTGTATTTTTAAAATCAACTGAATTATGATAAAGTAAAAAATCTGACTTACGCCACTTTTCCGTACCATGTGAAAGGCTGTTTCATCAGTGAAAATAGGGATCATAAACAAATTGACGATGGAAATTGTTTAGATCAAAAATACGTTAATATGTGTCAAAATTTTTTATCACAAATGCATCTAAATAAAGCATTACACAGATAGCGATTATATAAAGCAGTGGTACTCACTACGCGGTTGGGGCACATAATTAAAATATGCATCCATTGACAGAAGATCACTCATATAAAGGGACAAATTTCATTACAAATACTAGGAATACAATTCACAAAGCATTCTCAAAATGTTTTCCTTCAACTCCAATACATACGATCATAAATATAAATCAAAATGAAATTTTAGTATGTTGTTCAGACGGTCTGTGAGACCAATGGGAATATAAATGAATAATATCACCCAATTAGTTTTGGATTGAACCCGGGTTGAAAAAATGAAATACATTGAACCCTATGAGACCTAATTTTTCAAACATTTTTTAAGCGGATTTAAAATTCACAAATTGCTTCGAAAATGTTAGGTAATATTCAAATTATCCCATAAAATATATAAAAAAAATTTCAGCAAAATATATTCGGTAATTTTTTAAATAAAAATTAAAATAATAATTACACCTCTTATATGAAGCGATCACATGACCATTATGTGAAGAGATCACGTGACCCACTTCAAAATGAAATATGGCATCCATCTTGTCTCAGAACCGTGATTTTTAAAGTTACTCTTGCTTAAATTCTGTGCATCTACATCTTGAAACAAAGCAATTACAATATAGTTGAGTTTAAATGATCATCCAACTTTGATTATTTCTACAACGAAGGCTATTTTTCACTTATGCAAAATGTAAACAGCTAAATATGTAGAATGAGTTGCATAAGAATTGCTGCATTTCTTTAACGCAAAATTATTTAGCTCATTGAGTCTGCATAGCTGATATGAATGAAATATTCATTGATTTTTCAGAGAGAAGGACGATTTTTTTCGATGAAGTTTTAAGCATAGAGTTTAATTACTTGTTCCTCCATGGTCTTAAGTTTTTAAATAAAATAAATTATTATATTATTGTGATGAATGAAATGAATGGGAAAATGTTTATGTATGAAATGATGTGCTTCTGAAAAAATCAACAAAGCAGTTATGGAAGATTTTCAGAACAAATACGTAATATCCTATATGGATAAAGTAAATAACAACTACGCATTTACCTGCTAACAATTTTATGTTGAAAAACTAAGAACTTGCTATGAGGACACCAATATGTACAAACAAATTCTAGATAATTATACTACTAATGTTAACCGCATAACAGCTCTTTATAAACTTATTGGAATTAACATTACAACTGTTAAATTCCCATATTTAGTTCTGATACCTAAGATCCATAAAAAGCCTATTAAATTCAGACCTGTAACTATTGGATGTCATACTTACTTAACTAAAGCAAATCAAATTTTGTTAAAACTATTGACACCTATAATGAAGAAGATTCGAACCCATGGCACCGTTATGGTGAATAACAGTTACGAAGTTGTTGAAAAGTTAAAAACATTCCCAGATCGTTTTTATATTAGAAGTTATGATTTCAAAGACTTATTTAACAACATTAATTTGCAAGATCTGTTTAAGATTTTGATGGAAACATATTTGACATCTGATTTACATTTACAATATGACGAAAATAGATTTAAAAACCTTATTAAATTGGTCATATTCGAAAATGTTTTATACAATGGATCTGGATTCTATAAGCAAATCAACGGTATACCCATGGATGGGGGATGTTCATCACTACTTGCTGATTTTTATTTATTAAAGTATGAACAAGGAACTCAAATTATTAACGAGATGCCATATTTCCGCTTCGTTGACGATGTTTTGATTGGGATATCTGATAGAACTTTTAAATTTGACTTTAGTTTTTATCCATCTAACTTGGAGCTCATAGAATATGAAAATAACAACATAGAAGAAATAGATTTCTTGGATATCACTATATATTATGATCATCAAGAAAAACTTTGTTATAAGATATTTGATAAAAGACGTGATTTTAATTGCACAATCAATTACTTTACGCATTGGAATACTAATATGAGTATAACTATACAACGTAATGTGATCATTAATCATTTTGCAAGATACAGACGTTTAAATTCAACTGATAAACAGATTGATATTTGCATACAACGTCTAATTATGGAAGCCATAAAACATTCATACCCACCTCGTTTCATAAGACATTATTATATGGCATATTGTAAAAAGTACCGTAAGGAAATATATGCTAATTTTGATGATTTGCTACAACTCAACTCTATCTGTTTGGAATCAGATACTCTGTAACCACGAGCTTATCTATCTCTACATCTGAATTTATCATGGTTTCCTTCTATGGACTTCTAACGACGTAGCGTATCTAAGAACCCCCTTTATACACGGTTAGAATATATTTTTATTCTTACTTGTTTCATTTTAAATGTTTTTATATGTTATTGTGACTTTAAGATCTTCTTGTGACTTGAATTATCTATACATCTGGAATTTATCATGACTTTCTTCTATGGACTTCTAACGACGTAGCGCATCTACGAACATCCTTATTAAAACTTTATACATGGTTAGCATATATTTTTATTCATACTTGTTTCATTTTATATGCTTTTATATGTTCTAGTGACTTTAAGATCTTCTTGTGACTTGAATTATCTATACATCTGGAATTTATCATGACTTTCTTCTATGGACTTCTAACGACGTAGCGCATCTACGAACATCCTTATTAAAACTTTATACATGGTTAGCATATATTTTTATTCATACTTGTTTCATTTTATATGCTTTTATATGTTCTAGTGACTTTAAGATCTTCTTGTGACTTGAATTATCTATACATCTGGAATTTATCATGACTTTCTTCTATGGACTTCTAACGACGTAGCGCATCTACGAACATCCTTATTAAAACTTTATACATGGTTAGCATATATTTTTATTCATACTTGTTTCATTTTATATGCTTTTATATGTTCTAGTGACTTTAAGATCTTCTTGTGACTTGAATTATCTATACATCTGGAATTTATCATGACTTTCTTCTATGGACTTCTAACGACGTAGCGCATCTACGAACATCCTTATTAAAACTTTATACATGGTTAGCATATATTTTTATTCATACTTGTTTCATTTTATATGCTTTTATATGTTCTAGTGACTTTAAGATCTTCTTGTGACTTGAATTATCTATACATCTGGAATTTATCATGACTTTCTTCTATGGACTTCTAACGACGTAGCGCATCTACGAACATCCTTATTAAAACTTTATACATGGTTAGCATATATTTTTATTCATACTTGTTTCATTTTATATGCTTTTATATGTTCTAGTGACTTTAAGATCTTCTTGTGACTTGAATTATCTATACATCTGGAATTTATCATGACTTTCTTCTATGGACTTCTAACGACGTAGCGCATCTACGAACATCCTTATTAAAACTTTATACATGGTTAGCATATATTTTTATTCATACTTGTTTCATTTTATATGCTTTTATATGTTCTAGTGACTTTAAGATCTTCTTGTGACTTGAAGTATCTCTACATCTGGAATTTATAATGGGTTTCTTCTATGGACTTCTAACGCCGTAGCGCATCTACGAACATCCCTTTTAAACTTTATACTTGGTTAGAATATTTTTATTCATACTTGTTTTATTTTATATGCTTTTATATGTTCTAGTGACTTTAAGATCTTCTTGTGATTAAAGTATCTTTATACATCTGGTATTTATCATGGGTTTCGTCTATGGACTTCTAACGACGTAGCGCATCTACGAACATCCTTTTTAAACTTTATACATGGTTGGAATATATATTTTATTCATACTTGTTTCATTTTATCTGCTTTTATATGTTCTTGTGACTTTAAGGTCTTCATTTCGGGATTCCGTTTTTTCCCCTGGCATACTGTTGATTGTTGTTTCGAGCATGTAGTGGTTTCTGGGAGTGTTTCCTGGGATTAAAAGCATGCTTAAACCAGGAAAAGGGGTCACAATCCCTCTTGACCTCTCTACAACCCCGTAAACACACAACTTCTAATTGTATTATTCCATTTTCAATTTCATTTTTTCATATTATATATATATATATATATATATATATATATATATATATATATGTATATATATATATATATATATATATATATATATATATATGTATATATATATATATATATATATATATATATATGTATATATATATATATATATATAAAATATATAAAAAAATATATATATATATATAAAAAAATTTGAAAGTCCAATGAAAGAAAATTGAGAAGCTGTAATTCGAGAAACCTAACTTTCTAACAAGTTTACAAAATAAAAGAATAAATGAGCAAATCTTCAAGTAAATGGAGAAAAATACAAATTTCGATTCATCAAGTCAAAGAAAATCATCAAAAATCAATGATATGGAATCGATAAAAGAAAAACAGATGAAATCCAAGCACAAACGCTATACACGTGGACAAGGTCTAAGCCTAAATCATACATTTGTTCACTTCTTCAATACTCTTTCTTAAGTCCAAGTGCCTTGTAGAAGTAAACACAAAAATGTATGTTTCTGAAGAAATAAATAGATTATATCTATAAACTATTTCTACTTGGACAATATACATGAAGAAGAAAAAATAAAAGGAAAAAAGGATACCTGGAATCTAAATAAATACACGACCCTGTCGATCTCGGGAACCCAGAATGAAGAGATTGAAGAGTATTTTTGCCTCTCTTGATTGTATATTATCTCTTATACTTGTCTTTCCGCATTACTGTTACTTATTTCTTCCGCATGGCAAAGGTGGATCATAATTTTTTTCCTTTGTGAATGGCAACACTGGTCTACTCATTCGAGGTTCCCGAGATCGACAGGTTCGTGTATTTGTTGAGTTAGATTCCAGGTATCCTTTTTCCTTTTATTTTTCTTCTTTACGTACGTTGTCCAAGTAGAAATAGTTTATAGATATAATCTATTTATTTCTTCAGAAACATACATTTCTGTGTTTGCTTGTACAAGACACTTGGACTAGAGAAAGAGTTTTGAAGAAGTGAACAAATCCATGATTTAGGCTTAGACCTTGTCCACGTGTCTAGCGTTTGTGCTTGGATTTCATCTGTTTTTCTATTACCGATTCCATACCATTGATTTTTGATGATTTTCTTTGACTTGATGATTCGAAATTCGTATTTTTTTCCATTTGCTTGAAGATTTGCTCATTTATTCTTTTATTTTGTAAGCTTGTTAGAAAATTAAGTTTTTCGAGTTACAGCTTCTCACTCTTCTTTCATTGGACTTTCAAACTTTTTTTATTATTGAAATAATTTTATTTATTAGCTGCATTTGCGCAATAAATTAAATGTATTTTGCATTAACTTTCCTATTTACTCATTTTTTTACATTTGCAAAGTATCCTTAATTTTTTAAGTATATATATATAAACATTGTATATATATATATATATATATATATATATATATATATATATATATATATATATATATATATATATATATATATATATATATATATATATAATAAAACTGAATTAAATTAGAATTTCAAGAGAAAATAGGATGCATTCATAACAAACAGTAGAGTTTAATTACTAACGAGAAATAACTCAAGAGAGTGTCAGTCATATACAAGAAAAATCAGGAAACAATAAATAATATAAAATGTCAATCAAAAGAAAAACTGGTATGTTAAACAATGGAATGAAGCTGATGTAATAGTAAAATCTTCAGAGGGCATCTACCATACACTGGTCTCATAGTAGCACTTTTCATTTTATGGTCTGTTACTGTGAACAAAAGACCATAAGATACCCCTATGTGCCACATTTGAAACTGAGTGAGAAAATTGAAAAACTCAAAAGAAAAGAAAAATAATTTGAAAAATAATTGACTTACACGTGTAGAAGTTGATAGGCCGAAGTCCGCACTACATGTGAAGTAAAGATGCTGCTGTAAAGAAGGTGTTGCCAAACCGTGAGCGTAAAGTCTAAGTTGCCATTCTTAAAAATTGTAAAAAGTAATTACATACCAAAGAATAAAGGGATAACTACCAAACAAACTGCATTCAAAATAGAGTCAGTACTCAACATTGCAAATATAAATGATAATCATTATTAACCTTGTGAAATAATTTAAAGAGTTAAGTAATAAATAAAAAATCGAATAGACAATCGAATGTATTATTCGATGATAGAAATTTGTACAGACATACCACAAAGTATTTGCATCTATTTCCTGGCAAAATGACTGTACGTGTATCTGGCAAATGATTATGCACGTGTATCGAAATGCGTAATAATATATTCTATAACCATAAGTAGCAGTAAATTAATAATAAGAAAGGAAGAAGGCTAAATGGGGAGTGATAATAATTCTGTAGTGAATTAGTCTTAATAAAATGCTTTAACATCGTTGAGTTACCTTAAACTTATTAACTATACTATTAAGGGGAAGGTGGACGTTCAAATTTTTTTTATTTATTTATTGACTTAGAAACATGAAAATTGGTATAACTATTCCTCTTAACATTACTATATGAAATACCATTAATTTTTTTTCAATTTTGTTATAATTTTGTATTTTTTTTTAATTTAATTGTTTTAACGAAAATTTGAAAATGCTCCTTACGTACCATTTGTTCACATTTTTGATTAATTTTACATTATGATCACTTGAAAACACATTATGAACAAATTTGGGTATTCATTTTTAAATCCCTTAGAAAGTCCAATTATAAAATGCATACCCAGTTTCATTAAAAGGTATAAAAGGTGTCTTCTTGCCAAATTTCATGCATCTCAGACAAAAATTAAGATGCATGGAGCATTTTAAAAATGTAAAACCTTTGAAAATTACGTTTCGAAAAAAATGCATTCAACCTTTTGCTTACGGGTGGAACAGCGTCCATCTCAAACGAAGAACCTTCCAAAAAGACAGGTATTTGACATACCTTATCCCAAACAGTTCGATCCCCCTTTGCAGGCATTGGCGTCCATGGAAATCTCTGACAGAGACATTGCACCTGCTAGCAGGTGCAATGTTTCTATCGGCGATTTCCATGGACGCCAGACAATTGATTGATTTTTAATGATGTTACGAAAAATAATGTTTTAATGGTGATACAATTGATTTTTAATGATTTTACGAAAAATTTCACCGAATTACAAGAGGTAAAAGGTAATAATTTATTAATATTAAAATCAAAATGACTTTTTCTATCATATAAATCATAATTAATTCTATTAGAAGATTCAATGCATAGATTTAAATCTAGGAAGTTAACCTTGGCACTAATGGAATGTTCATTATTCCAACTGTGCCAGATTATCCGGGTAGAAATCGATATTGATATTATTTAGATCTGTTTTAATTATACAGATCAAATCGTCTACGTAACGATATATTTGTAAATCAGTTGATGTAAATGTACATTCATACTGATAAAGATATAAAATCGCCAAAATGCTACTATTACAACCACCTTGGGGGACACCTGAAACTTGTAAATATAATTGATTTCCCTGAAAAATATAGTATTAAATAATGCAAAGTGAAGAAGTTTACGAAGTTTTTTGATTTTAATATGATCGGCATGTTTGGTAACATATGCATTTTACAAAGATAAAATGATATTATGAAGATCTGAATGTTAATATTATTAAAGAGATCTTTAAAATCAAAGATTTGGAAGCTAACGATTCTGTCAATTAAATGCAATTTATCAATTAATTCTTAACTATTATATATATATATATATATATATATATATATATATACATATATATATATATATATATATATATATATATATATATATATATATAAATTAAAATAACAAAAACTAAAGTGCAAGAGTGTGAATCAGTAACCACAGTATCTAACCGCGAGCAAAATAAAAGCGTGTGTGAAAAGCAAAAAGCAACGAGGAAGGGCCGAAAAAGCAGAGCACGGAGAGGCCAGGACAAGGAAAATATATTAAAAAATAGTATATCTGCCAGAAACGTCTTCAGGGGCACATTCTAAACAGATATACTAAAATCCGTTGTTTCTATGATTGCATAAAAACACGTGGTTAAAATATTATGCAATCTGTGCCCATATATATATATATATATATATATAATATATATATATATATGCCATATGTGCCATATATATATATATATATATGGCATATATGCAATATATATATATATTGCATATATGCCATATGGTATATATGGTATATATGCAATATGTGCCATATATATATATATATATATATATATATATAATATATAAAATATATATAACCGTCAACGTCGTATCAGCAGCTGACCTGCAGTTGACCAGCTGACCTGATAGTAAATATTGTTCGCCTTGCTGTGTACTATCACCCCTGTTTCACCCCTGTTGTTGTAAAGGTTCGGGGACACATTTTTAAATATGAAAAAATGAAATTAAAAACAAGAAAGATCAATCATGCATGAAGCATTGATTATGAAACACTTTCCAACTTCAATGCGATTTTATTTAAACATATCTAAAATGCGATACGTTCCTCGGTAATATTTTAAAAGTTATCATAATACTACAAGAATTTATTATATTTGAAAACATCCTCGAAAACAAATGAACTTTATTCAAATGACGTCATAGAAATATAAATCGCTTCTCTATAAAAGCAGCATTTCATTCATAAACATTTTCTATTCATCACAATACTATAATGATTTATTTTATTTAAAAACTTAAAACCATGGAGATACAAGTAATTTAACTCTATGCTTAAAACTTCATCGAAAAAATCGTCTGGTGGGTTCTCTGCGTGAAATCAATGAATGTTTCATTCATATCAGCTATATTGCAGACTCCATGAGCTAAATAATTTTGCGTTAAAGAAATGCAGCAATTCTTATACAACCCATTTTACATATTTTGGTTTTTAACACTTTACAACATAGTTGAAAAGTGTCTATGACCTTGTTCATTCATTCATTCTGCCTGTCTATCTGTCTGTCTATCCGTTAGCACGATAACTGCCGTAAAAACGACTTTAGTAAAATGAAATTTTAGTATGTTGTTCAGACGGTCTGTGGGACCTATGGGAATATAAATGAATAATATCACCCAATTAGTTTTGGATTCAATCCGAGTTGGAAAAACGAAATGCATTGAACCTTATGGGACCTAATTCTTCAAATATTTTTAAGCGGATTTAAAATTCAGAAATTGCTTCGAAAGTTTTAGGAAATATTCAAATTATCCCGTAAAATATAAAAAAAAATTTCATCAAAATATATTCAGTAGTTTTTTAAATAAAAATTAGAATAGTAATTACACCTTTTATATGAAGAGATCACGTGACCATTATATGAAGAGATCACATGACCCACTTCAAAATAAAATATGGCGTCAGTCTTGCCTCAAAATCATGATTTTTAAAGTTCTTTTTAATTCATATTTTGTGTTGTATCCATTCTAAAACCGCTTTATTTTTGCTTAAATTCTGTGCATCTACATACTGAAACAACGCAATTACAGTATATTTGAGTTTTAATTATTTCAAATTTTAATTATTTCTACGACAAAGCCTAATTTTCACTTATAGAGAATGTAAATACCAAAAAATGTGGAATTAGTTGTATAAGAATTGCTGCATTTCTTTAATGCAAAATTATTTAGCTCATGGAGTCTGCAATATAGCTGATATGAATGAAATATTCATTGATTTTACACAGAGAAGAAGACGATTTTTTCGATAAAGTTTTAAGCATAGAGTTTAATTACTTGTACCTCCATGGTCTTAAGTTTTTAAATAAAATAAATTATTTTAGTATTGTGATGAATGAAATGAATGGAAAAAAGTTTATGAATGAAATGCTGCTTTTATAGAGGGAGCCAGGCGTGTTATATTCGATGACGTCATTTGAATAAATTTCATTTGTTTTCGATGATGTTTTCAAATATAATAAATTATTGTAATATTATGATAATTTTAAAAATATTACCGAGGAATGTATCGCATTTTAGAGATGTTTAAATTAGGCAATTCCTATCTCAATGCCGTCATTTGAATGAAGATCATTTTTTTCGATGAAGTTTTAAGTTTTAAAATATAATAAATTAATGTAATATTGTGATAATTTTAAAAATATTACCGTGGAATGTATCGCATTTTAGAGAAGTTTAAATAAAATTGCATTGAAGTTGGAAAGTGTTTCATGATCAATGCTTTATGCTCGATTGATCTTTCTTGTTATATTCTCCATAAGTGAAAATTAGCCTTCGTTGTAGAAATATTCAAAATTTGATGATCATTTAAACTCAAATATATTGTAATTGCGTTGTTTCAGTATGTAGATGCACAGAATTTAGGCAAAAATTAAGAGGTTTTAGGACGAATACAACTCTTAATATGAATTAAAAAGAACTTTAAAAATGACGATTTTGATACAAGATGCCATATTTTATTTTGAAGTGGGTCGCATGATCTCTCCATATAATGGTTACGTGATCTCTTCATATAAAGGGTGTAATTACTATTTTAATTTTTATTTAAAAAAGAACTGAATATATTTTGCTGAAATTTTTTTTATATATTTTATGGGATAATTTGAATATTTCCTAAAACTTTCGAAGCAATTTGAATTTTGAATTTTGAATTGAATTAAATTTAATTTGAATTTTAACTTCGCTTAATAAATGTTTGAAAAATTAGGTCCCATAGGGTTCAATGTATTTCATTTTTTCAACCCGGGTTCAATTCAGAACTAATTGGATGATATTATTCATATTTATATTCCCATAGGTCCCACATACCGTCTGAACAACATACTGAAATTTCACTTTGATAAAGTCATTTTTACGGCAGGTATCGTGCTGACAGACAGACAGACAGATAGAACGAACAAAGTCATTAACACGTTTCAACTATGTTGTAAAGTGTTAAAAAACGGATTTTAATGTTAAATTTTATGCAAAGTGAAAAAGTTATTGAGAGATACGCATAAATGCCGAGTTTAGAGACATATCAGCATGTTTATTCTACACAGATCTATTTAAATAGGGTTGTTTTTCAATACAACACCTTAATATAGGATATAAGAATCAAAATTACAGTAATATATTTGAGAGAAATATTAATTTTCTGCTTTCTCATACTGGTATATTTTCGCAAAAATTTTTGAATTTGAGATTTTAACGGATAAGCACATTATAAGTCCTCCTGAGGTGACGATAACTCAAGAACAAATGCACCGCTATAAAATTATATACGTAGATTCATCATGCGAAAAATTAGAACTAGATTGAATTTTAACCATTTTTATTATTCATTTATTAATTAGCTGAATTTTAGTAATTAAAAAATAAACTGTTAGGAATTTAAACGAAATATTTTAAAAGAATAATTTGGGTGCAAAATCTAAAATAGATTTACCACTCAAGATTTATATTTAGCTGTAGCTTTAGATGTAATTTAGCTATAGCTTTAGATTTAGATTTGGATTTTATAGATTTAGCTTTTCTTTTTTATTCTGATAATAGTGATACAAGTAGAACGGATAAATAGAGAGATAATAATTGTGATACAAATGAATGTATGATAATGTCGAGTGGAGGCTTACTATCCAGATATTTTCATTTCTATCATCCACATTATTTGTATAAAATCAGAAAGCAAGACAAGGACAGTTTCAGACGTTGAATTTTATTCCGCAATTTCCAGAAGTTTTATTTTAAGTAAAACTGGAAATAAATGAATTAATAAAGCAAATGTTACTTACAGTAAAGTCTTCTAATTCAATTAGTATAGTTCTAGGGGAAAAAATTCATTTGAACATTTATTTAACCCTAGTGGGATTCATTAATGTAGATGTAGAAAAAAATATGGTGAAAGAACGGGAAATAGAAAAGGAGTAAAAAAGAATAAATAACACGCACTTTAGCCATTTTGCTTTAAAAGCCTTCTTCCATATTCTTAAAGGATCGATATATCATCAGGTGGTTCCAACTATCGATATTTCACTTTATTTTCTTTTCTTAACGTAAATGTTCTTGAAGTGTTAAAGTTTTGTGGTGAAAACTATGGAAAACGTACATATCAATACAATATAAAAGCATGATGTGCTCAACACGTTACTTTCCCAACAGACACAAGTTTGTCGCCTTTATTTTGTTCTTTATCCATCATATAAATTTTCATTTGATGGCCATTGGCATATTCGCAAAACTAACTGAGCTATTTGTTCTACAAGCTTACGTCTGATTGGTTGAAGTACAGATAACGGGGTTACATGGATTTAGAGCCCTTGTCGTTGGTTATTTCGTTAGTGTCGTAATGTCTTGTTCATTTATTAATTAACTAGCAGCATACCCGTTCTTCGTGCGGAGTATATAATATAAAGAAACTCAAAATTTACAACCATATGCAAATTCCTATACTAAATGACATTTTTAATCAAAATATTCTGTTAAAATATTTAATACAATGCTCCTACAAAGAAGCTTAAGAATCTCTGTTGTCGCTATACAAAATTATCTTCACGTGCAGATCTGAAGAATAAAACATCCTGGCTCCTTTTGTAAGCAAATTTACAAAAAAAAAAAAAAAGGGAATTGAATCAATATATGCAAGATGAAAGCATTAAAATTGTATGTCACCCGTACTACTTATATACGCGTATATTAGAAGATATAACCTGTATCAGTACACTACATGTATAAATTGAAAATATCAACAAACCCGTAATTGACTCCAATATATGCCAGAATGAAAGCACTAAAATTATATGGGAATATATATATATGTATTCCCGTACAACTTATTTTGTCGCAAATTAGAAAATATGCCAATGTGTTAGTAGAAGATTACCCGTATTACAATACGAGTTTCAAAAATCTTTGCCAAAATAAAACAGATGAGGTAATAAATTGAAAATATCAATAATCTCCATAATCTTTATACCAGAAGGTCGTAATTGATTCTAATAAATGCCAATATAGATCAAAATATACGCCAATATACCTGTACTACTTATATTCTCGTTGATTAGAAGATATACCCGTGCATTTGTAGAAGATTCCTGGTACAACGTAAAATGAGTTTAAACAATTTTTGCCATAATAAAACAATGGCATAATAACTTGAAAATATCAATAATCCCTGAATCAATAATCCCCGAAAATATCAATAATAATAATGTTTGAACCTGAAGACCGTAATTGATATTATCCAGTCAAAAATGCAATGTCAATGAAATTTATTTTATATACAAATCTTTATTATTCAAATCGGAAAAGATTTAATAAAAATCGTATGCCGTCACATTGGATTTACATTCGTTGCTAAACGACATGATATCATTTACTTCAAATAAATAGATGGAAATCATATCGTCTAAATAATGCTATCTCCATGGAAGGTTTGGCGACATTTTTGTCAATTTAGCGATAATTTAAGAAATTGCCAAATGTATCGCCAAGTGGCACTGTAGAACTGATAGTCCCATTTTGCTACAAATTGACGAAATATCATCCCAATACCAGCCCCTTACAAAACACAATTAATTTCATTTATTAAGCTCAGTTTTATCACTTTCATATTTTTATGGATTTACAAACATTTTTATCAGTTTGGTGATATTTTAAAAATTCGCTAAATGTGTTACTAAGTAGGATGGATGGACTGACCGACAAATGCTACCAAAATATCATTTCATTGATTTGTGCCGTTTTTATCAATTTGGCGACATTTCCGTCAATTTGGTAAAGTTTAAGAAAAGTTGCCAAGTTAGCGATATTCCACCAAATTCGTAGCTCTGAATTTTCAGATCTGAAGAATAAAACACCCTGATCCCGATTGTATATACTAAATGAAAACACTAAAATTGTACTAGAAGATATACCCGTTCTACTCTTTTTCTGTTTTAACAATCGGATAAATGAATTTATTGGGTGAACACAATGTATGAGTTTATTAGCTAAACACAATATATATGCTTAAAAACTCTTTGTTAAAATAAATCAAAGTGATGTGGTCCGCAATTAATATAATTAACAGAAAAATCAAGCCGTTCTTTTCTAAAATATATTTTTATATCCATTTATTTCTTATTCAAATCGAAAAAATAATAATTAAAATTAACAGACAGATTTAATTTAATTGCGTTTCTGAGCAATATGATATAAAATAGAATCTTCCTCATAATCTGCGAAATTAAATAACCATTTTGATTTCTTTATAATTTTCATTGTTGAGTAAAAGCTTGTGAAATATAAGCCATGGAGATAGATTTTCCATTTAAATTCATGTTTCAAACAATTCATGTTTTCAGAAAGTGACTAATTAGCGCAAAAAATCTCCCACCAAACTCAGAGACAAAGTTTTAATTCATTCTCAAGCGATTTTCAACCTTTTCGTTTGGATAAACCACGGAGTTAGAGATTAGAACTCCTAGGAAAAAGTTTCGTTTTTCATCAATATCTCGACAATCCCTGGTCTTAGGAACTCGAAACTAGGACTAAATTTATGGGAGACTATTTCAAGGCTATATATAGACTGAATGTGTCAGTCTCAATACAAATTTGCAAAATTAAGGCGCATAGCAAGTTTTTTTTTCTTCTTTTTTTTTTGCTTCAATTTCAATTATTAATTATTCCACGCTGATGAGCGCATATTAAGCGGTCCATGAATGCTGTTATCTGAAATGGGAGCGTGATCCTACAAAATTTTATTTAAAAATAAAATTTTTAGCTGTTATTCCATTGCATTCTATTAAAATATCGTAAAAATTTTGGAAGTATTAGTTTAATTAATAAATCTATAGGAAAATTGTTCTTTAGTCACTTCCTGAAAGAGTTCAATATGTGGGTGCTCCTTAGAAGATTTTAATATTGTGTTGGTGCTCTTTGGAAAATTTTAATAAGGTCTTGCGCCTAATATAGCGTTGAGAGTCCTTGAAAGACTTCAATAGTGTATTCGCACTGCATAGAAATTTTAATACGATGTAGGTGCTCTTTGGATAATTTAATATTTTATTTATGCTCTTTGAATGATTTTAATACAGTGTTGGTATACCTTGGAAGATTTGAAGACTGTGTTGGTACTCATTACAATAATTTAACATGTCATAATGCTTCTGCTCTCGAAATGTAACGGATCTCTGCCTTAAATAGTAACATTTATTTCAAGCTACTGCTTATTCGAAACTAAAATAGCCCGATATAAATAATTAAAATGCCCCTTTTTTAATGAATTCCATACATATTTCATTCAGCTCAATGCGCTTCGTTGAATTAATGAAATCCACCAAGGAAAAATAAATAAATAAATAAATAAATAAATGGCGCGAGAACTAGAAATTTATTCATTTTTAATTCAGGGAAAATTTAAAGATTAGAATTTTTTCATCCTTTTCATAAAATGAGTCTATCGTTCTTGACGTTTTTACTAAGATATGTACATTTTTTTTTTATAAATTCTTTTAGTATTTAACTTGAAGTTTTTATCTTTAAATATTTGTAAAGCTTTATGTTGTTTATAGAAAAAACTTATAAGCAACTCTGTATGTGCTTTTTCTCATTTGATCTGTCTTTACCTTTTGAGCGCATACCTTATATTTAAAAGGCGTTGATGCCACAGACAACCTTCAATTACGTTTGAAAGGAAATGGGGAAATTAACGAGTAAATAAATATGCAAAGGAATTTGAGGAGTCTAAAAACTTACAAGGAAGTTTTATCAGCAGGGATTTTTTTCGCTTTTTAAACACCAGGGAAGGGAAAAAGAGGAAGGGGATCTTGAATTATTTGTCATGTCAAATCGATTTTTGTTTATATGGAATGCTTCTGACAAAATTATTTTCTAAATAGAATTATTTTACTTTCTTTTTTGTTTGTTCTGTTTATCAATGGTTAATTGAATCCAGAAATTTGGAATTTGAACTAAAGGAAAGTGATTTGAAAAAAAAAGAGTATTTAATTATGTTTGAAGTACCATGTTATTGTTTCAGATTTTATTTATCCCCTTTTTACAAGCTTTTATTTAACTTCAAATGAAGTATATATATATATATATATAGTTCGGTTCGCTTAGTAATTTTTCACTTGTTACTTTCCTTATATACGTAATGTATAAGGAAAGTATTGTGCCGGGGTCGAAAATTCGAATTCGAGTTTTCGACGGGAGAGCACGTTTCAAGCGTCCCTGATCACGAATCAAACATTTTTGAAGTGATGTCTGTGTGTGTGTGTGTGTGAAAGTATGTGTGTGTGTGTGTGTGTGTGTGTCAGTGAGTCTGTGGAGACGATAACTGACGGACGAATGGACCGATTCGAACCAAATTTGGTACAAAAATCACAATCCACAAACACTGGAAGTCTATTGTTTTTATACGCAATCGAATGTTCAGAACCCCCCTAAATTTTCGAACGAAATTTTGAAAAAATCGTCAATAAATCAAAACCACTAATAAAGTTACGCAAATAGACATTTCTTATGTAATTTTTCATTAGAAAACGATTGATATAAATTTTAGAACGCTAACACGAACCGTTCTCGAGATATTGTACATTTTTCAAAAAAATTATCAAAAAGTCATATAAAATAAAAAAAAAATATTTCCTATTGAGAAACATATTCATTTTTCATATGTAATGCCATGCGATAAATTGGGTGACATCATTCTCGTGGATTTAGCTCGTTCCATTCATGAAAAAAGATACTTTGAGTAATACTTTTGTAGTTGAACGTCAATAGTCATTTATCTGCTGTAAGAATAACTTATCTCTTAGTGCATAACGCTTGGCGAGATTTTGGCGACGAATTTGGCGGAATGTCGCCAACTTGGCGACTTTTTGAAATGTTGCCAAATTAACGAAAATTTCGCCAAATGGATAAAAATGACGCTAAATCAATGAAAATGACGACTAATTGTCGAAAATTCAATATCTTGGAAAGAATATTAGTATCTACTATAAGAAAAATCTATTTTTTTACTGTAAAAATAGTAAATTCATTGCATTATATAAGGAAAGTTATGTGTTGCCCACATCAGATTTTTTTTAAGTTTCCTTTGACCCCACCCCTCCCTTTATTTGTCAATTTACTTACTCACCATGTCACCATCTATCAAGATGAGTCATCAGATAAGTGAAATCAATGCAAATAGAGAAATCACTAAGACCATTATCAGACTGAAAACTCGTCACTTTGGTGGCATGAAAATAAATGAAGACGGCACCAGGACATGTAAGAACTGCAGAAATTGCCCTGGGCAGGCGCTTCTCCAGGACATATCTTTACATGTCCGGCTATACTTGCATCGCTGCAAAGCTTGGGGGAATTCCCTTTCCGAGATGAACTTTATACTGAGAGGATAGTGGATCTGGCAAAGACAGTGATTCACTCATATGGATCTATTTGACTTCAAAGTGGACACGACCCCAACCAACCAACCAACTTACTCACCATTAAATTTCTTGCCTCGTTTACTCTTTAATTTTGCAATATTCTTCTATTTAGAAATATTTTTTGATACATTTTTTTTTAATGTGTTTTAAGTGTTTTTTGAATTAATGTATTTAATGCTAGAGTGTCCTTATTCAGTTGTTGACTAATAGACTACACATTTTGTCCCCTGGTGTAGATAAATTACTAGCTAAATTTTTCCATGTTTACATTATATTATATTGTATATTTCTATAGTTACCTTGGTTAAAACATTATCTTACCATGTATACTAAAGTTGGGTTACTAGTCATTTCGGTAGTAGATACATAAATTTCATTTTTAGATATACAATTATATATATATATATATATATATATATATATATATATATATATATATATAAATCAACCAAATTTGCAGTAAATACTATTTAGACCATGTAATTTTGATTTAAAAATAAATAAATAAATAAATAAATAAATTGGATTTTTGCAAAGTGGCGCTTTAAGGTTCACTTTTGAGTAAAATAGGTATAGGAAGTACAGAAAGTTAACATTTTGCATGCATTTTGAAAAGGACATCACATTTGCACTTTATACGTATTTAGTACATTTTATATTTACATCTTCATCTTACATTTATATATGTATGACATTAACTTTTATATTGGCATGATTTACATATGTGATTCAATGTGTTTTCCTTGCATGTGTTCCAAGAAGTGCATTCTCTGAACATCATTCTCTACTACAGAATACAGCATATCTCCATTGATTTGCTTGACGTGCAATGTTATTCGGTTCTTCAAAGTGGCTATATTATCCACATTCCCTTGGTATACCAAGCGCTTTATATAACCCCACAACCAAAAGTCACAAGGGGTTAGATCAGGCGTACGGGCTGGCCACTTCATGGGAAACCCTAGACTAATTATTCGGTTGTTGGTAAAATGCTGTCGTAGGACCTTCGTGTATGCGCAATCCAATATAAGGTGTGCTCCATCCTGCATAAATATCGTAGATTCGGGACATCCCCGCTGTTGAAGTTGCGGAATAACAAAATTCAGCAGCATTGTTCGATACCTCTCAGCACTGACGGAACTTTCTGCACTTCCTATGCCTATTTTACTCTAAAAATGGACCTTACAGCGCCACTTTGGCCAGCGGTGACAAAAGTCCGAACTATTATATTTCTCTTTTAAAAATCGAAACCCCATGGTCTACATAGTAATTACTGCAAATTTGATTGAGTTTGGCCCAACAGTTTTCTCATTATCGGGCGTTTCTCATTTCGTCACTTCTACTTTAATTATTATGACCACCCTATATATATATATATATATATATATATATATATATATATATATATATATATATATATATATATATATATATATATATATATATATATACATATATATATATATATATGTATGCATACTGTCTTACTTCAAAGGAATATGTCTGTCTGTATGTACAGTTTGTATTGCGAAATCCAAGCGTGGTACATTCATGTAATTTGGTACAGAAGTACTTATCAACGTACACAGATGTACCTCGGCGATATTATTATTATATTTTCCCACCTAGTTTCTTTAGTCATTTTGTGTTTTATCCCGATTTAGGTCTGTAGTTACACAAATTGCTTCCTAAACGACATAAAATATTATTACAGAATTTCCATCTTGACACTCTTTATACGTAACGCAAGACTCCTAAAGATACAGGTTGGCGCAACAGCGGCCATCTTGACTCCCAGTTAAAGCAATGGCGGCTGTACATGGTGAAAAGAGGATTACTTTTTCATCCTTTCCTTGGGATCCCGAGAAAATCAAAAAATTCTAAGCTACATTCTTGTACGACGGGTACAATTTTTTGAAAGAAGCACATATTTCACAGCTAAATTGCGTATTCAATATCAGCCGCGTAACATACGCTCGCCATTGAAATAGCACAGGCAGACGATAACTAACTGAACCAACTGGAGTCAAAATGGCGGTTGCATCAGCCTGTATACATAGGAACCTTAATGTAACGAAAGATGGCAGTGACATAACAGAGATTAAGCTCGAACTACTCAACAAGACTCAATGCCAGACTGCAGGTCCGGGTGTTAAATCACTGAAAAGGGGACCCCTTTATATGTATTCCAAAGCTTCAGAACCTGATATTTATACTTGCAGCTCCGACCTCTGCTTACGATCAGAAGTATCAACGTACCGAGCATGTCCCTACAAATTTATGAAAATCTCTTGTTTTCCCCCATTTCTGTCTATCCTGAGACTTTTTTTCTGCAACGGATCAGTGGAAATTTTCTGTAAATGACAAGATGGGGGAGGGGGGATATTCTTGTTTCCGAAACTTCAGCGATTAACAGGGGGGGGGGGGGGCGATGAAAACAGCTCAGACAAATATTTTTATTCTGCATATCTCGTTTTTGTTTTTGGATAAGATGTTATCCAGGTCTAGAACAGCTGATTTTGTGACAGGGATAAGAGTGGATTAAAAAAGCCCCTCTCACCTCTTTCTTATCGTGGTCGAACGCCAGAGAGATGTTCTAAAAATACCTCCCCCCCCCCACACACACCGGGTGTCTTTCCATTCTGTAGTACTGCAGGACCTTGGTGCTGCACTATATTTTTAGTTGTATCCAGATTGAAGTGAATAGCAGAAGAATTTTTCTGACAGCTGTCCGTTACGGCAAGTTTCACCAAAGACGTCTATGAAATAGAGTAGGCTCTCTATTATTCAGAATGATACGAAAAATAGTATTCCCACTTTCAAAACATTGGATGTGTCCAACACATAACTTTCCATAGAATATCAAATGTTAATATTGTGGAAAAATAACATAATTTGTTATTTTCCCATCTCGCTGAAAATTGATAGAATTTTTGTTGCCGATTAAAATAGGCATTCAGAATTTCATGAAATCTCTCAATTCTTTCATAGAGATAAGTTAGAAAAATTGTAAATATTTCGAAAATGTCCGTTATAACGCCTAAGCAATCGTTTCAATTTATTTATGGTAAACAATTCTTATAAAATATATGCGTAGGTCAGTCAGAAAGTTAGTTGCACTGCTTGAGAAAAGAAAACAGGATCGAAATTTGCAATAATTTTATTTGTACACTAAAGTTCCATACAAAAGCTACTTTTCGATATAATCACCTTCTTTATTTAAACATTTGTCGAGGCGTGGCACAAGTTTTTCTATACCTTCTGCGAATAATTCCCGTCCAACGTCCGATAACCATTATTGGGTTGCAGCTTTCACCTCGCCATCCGAGTGATATCGTCGCTTTGAAAGTTCTTCTTCCCTGGGACCGAAAACATGGAAGTTACAAGGTGAAAGATCTGGGCTATAAGGGGGTGATCTCACACTTCCAACTTAAACTTTCGCTCATTAATTTTGCTCATTAATTCAGTTGATCGCTCATTAATTCAGATGATCGCTCATTAATTTTGCCACATGCGGTCTCGCATTGTCATGCAGGAGCACACTGACTTCCGAAAGTTTACCTGGGCGATGCATTTCAGTGCAGTTACACCTTTTTTCCCACAAAAAACGAATCACTGAACACACTTTCAATTTGGACGCCACCTTCAGCTGCCGAGATACGTTCACGACTGAATAGCAAGCAAACTAAAACTACCACGTCAGAGCTACTACGTCACGTGCTGCAGATAAATGTCTGCAGTGTTGCCACAAAGTTTCAACAAAATATCCTTTTGCCAAGAGTTTTTATTGCACAAAGGAGTGCAACTAACTTCTTGACTGACCCTCGTAATAATTTGATTATCGTAAGAATATTTAATTATTTATGACATTTCCCGTTTCAGATCAAAAAGCGGGCATCTCAATAATTGTGCATATTACCGTCTCATAAATGATACTATTCATTTTTAAATACATAAATGCATTCAAATAAAAATTTAACATTAAATATAATAATTATGTGTAATTATTACATTACGTTGTCCGGGATATAAAACAAAGTTTCAGTAAATTCATTCACTAAATTTTTCAATAGACAACAAGGCTGATAATCTGATAAATGAATCCTTGCTGTAAATTACGGGCAACACTGTTTATAAAGTAAATTTTAGATAATCAGAATTTAGCGGGTTTCTAAAGAAACCTGACATGTACAGAAACGCTTTCTTGGTTGTTGAGAACCAGACCGTCCGACCTACCAGAAAGGTGTAAGGTAATCGTTTGGACGGCCGGGAAGTGCCACCCAATTTAGACCGAAACCCAGTGGGGGAGGCATCCACAGGGACCGTACTCTCCCTCCCCTACCACCAACCTCTCGGAGGACTTACGGACCCACATGTTTAACGTGATCTTACTCCGCATGAACACGGCGGCAATTGTGGCAGCGTGCAAATCCAGCGCGCAAACCACCGGGCTACCGCGCCCGAAATGTGCCAACAGCACTCGGTGTTCCCAGGTGGACACCCACCCAAGTACTAACCGCGCCCGATGCTGCTTAACTTCGGTGAGCTAACGAGAACCGGTGTTTTCAGCACGGTAGGGCCGTTGGCTAGTGTGTTAGCTTTCTTGGTATATTAACTTGACATATTTTGATGTAAATAACATCTATGGTTTGATGTAAATAACATCTCTGGCTGAAATCGAAACGTTACGAAGAATGTAAACACTTTGGACGCTTATATTTCAGAACCTCATCGATAAAAAGGTAACCACTTTTGATCTCACCTAAACGTCTCCTCAACGTCAACTAGAGGAGATCGGCTGTCCCACGAGATGGCTCCCTAGACTGTCACACTACGTGTGGTGGCAATGTGTCGCTCGACAACAAATTCAGAATCAGAATGCTGTCCAGACTCCTCCACACACGTATGCACCGGTCACCAGCACAGAGAGAGAACTAAAGACAAACATGCCCCCAATCGGACTCTGTCCAGGTTGACCGAGCTCGGCACCAATCCCTGCTGAGGGGTCAGTGGTTGGCGCCTTAATGGACTTCGGCACTTATCCCACATTCTACCTGTTGTCTTCGAATAGTAGCCCTTGATGCATGATGCATGGAGGATGACAAATGCATTTGAATGGCTGATGGCAGCGCCATTAGTGAGGACGTGTCTCCTCTCCTGACTGCACGATCCTCTCATGTAGTTATCTGTCTGGTGCTTCCTGAGCCTCTGCGATGGTTTTAGGTGCCATTTTTGATCCACTGTTACCAACAACGAGCCACTACCATATCGCTTCGATCAAGATGGAGCTTGATACGATTGTTGGACCAACCAGTTTCCTTAAGCCTACGATGCGATTTCTCTCTATGACAATTATTCGTAGCGCCGTCGAGTATGTCTCGAAGGCATAATTTCACACAACTTTCAGCACCATAGCAGAAAATCCAGTTCAATTACCCGTGAGTGAGAACACCGGTCATTTTAAATACTGCATGATACGTTGTTCTTATGCACGCATGATCCCTATAGCCACATTGGCGCTGACAGTTTAATCATTTACATAACTCTTAAAACGACATTTGCATGCCGAGTTTCGCGGCTGTAGCTCAATTTTTTTATGAGTGGATATATATTTTTTGCAACAGAATGTATTTTTGGTCGGTTACTTTTGGGACCTACTGGCCAGTAACTAAAATTCTAAATCTGAAACTTTCGTGTATGCAATAAACAAACAAAGTATTTATTTGTCAAGATTTACATTTTTTTGGTTAAAATTTTAGTTCTCATGTTAAATAATTAATCCATTTAAACAGTTACCGCAAAAATACTTTTACAAAACAGAATAAATAATTGATAACATTTATTCTAATTAAAATGGTTAACTGTAAAGTGGGAAAAATAACCTTCTCCATATAAAATTTCTACAATTTCAACTTTAATCCATCCTTCACGGAATTCTTCACTGCGAAGAAAAGTAGGCTCTTACCAAAATAATGAAAGGAATCCAGTAAAAGGAAAAATGGGTTATCTCTTCATTAAAAGGATTGGCGATGATATATTTTACACGAAAAAATTCTATATAAAATAAATGAAGGTCCATTGGGGAATAGAATCCAAAAATCGGAGGAGATTATTTTGGATTATATTTCCTTTAAATTTCTATCTTTGATCTTTCGGAAGAAATATATTTTGTAATATGTGAATAAGATGAAGGAATATGGTTCTGTTTCAGTGTGAAAGAAATTATTGAAAGCTACTTTATGAATAAAAATAAAATACTTGATTTTGAATATTATGAAATATTATAAATATTATAAATTGAATATTATAAATTGAATATTATAAATTGAATATTATATATTGAATATTATAAATTGAATATTATAAAATACTTGATTTTCTGTTAAAGGAAATTGAATTAAAGGTTATAAATTGAATTATTATATACTGAATATTATAAATTGAATATTATAAAATACTTGATTTTCTGTTAAAGGCACAAATTAAAGAGGAATTATTTTATAGAATTATTAATTATTTTATATATATATATATATTTTTCTCAATTATTTGAAATCAAATTTCAATCAGATGAGTGTACTGTTTCGAGCTTTATAGAACATGGTTTGATCATTTTTATCGTATGATTTTTATGATGCATGATTTATGTATCTACTATGAATTTGAAATTAGTGCAAATGTAATTATTCGATAAAATCATCATGAATAAGTGCTGTATTTAAATATTATTTTAGAGGGCGACGTTAGACAAAAATGTTCGAATTTTCATGTGAATAGAAAACTCTACATGAGACTATAATAGCCAAGTTCCTTGTGTATATATTCTGTATTGTGTATTAATATATACAGGGTGTCCCAAAAAGATTGAAACGCGCTTTAATTCTTTACCTGTTGGAGATAAGTGGGCAATGTAAATTGCAAAAATGTTGAAAGTAAGGTAGAAAATAAGACTACGTTAATGAAATAGTCCTCCCATTAATTTTCAAAAAGTTACACTTTTACGACCCTCTTAGACAAATTTGGTCAATCAGAATTTTTTTTATTTTTATTGCAACGAGATCATTAAACAAGAAAGATCAATCATGCTTAAAGCATTGATTATGAAACACTTTCCAACTTCAATACAATTTTATTTAAACATGTCTAAAATGCAATACATTCCTCGGTAATATTTTAAAACTTATCACAATACTACATTAATTTATTATATTTGAAACCTTAAACCTTCATCGAAAAAAATTAACTTCATTCAAATGACGGCATTAAAATATAAATTGCCTGGTTTAAACATCTCTAAAATGTGATACATTCCTCGGTAATAATTTTAGAATTATCATAATACTACGATAATTTATTATATTTGAAAACTTCATCGAAAACAACTGAAATCCATTCAAATGACGTCATAGAAAAAATAACACGCCTGGCTCTCTCTATAAAAGCAACATTTCATTCATAAATAATTCCCCCATTCATGTCATTCATCACAATACTATAATAATTTATATTATTTAAAAATTAAGACCATGGAGCTACAAGTAAGTAAAACTCTATGCGTAAAACTTCATCGAAAATTATCGTCCTTCTCTTTCTAAAATCAATGAATATTTCATTCATATCAGCCATGCAGACTCCATGGACTAAATGATTTTGTGTTAAAGAATTACAGCGATTCTAATACAACTCATTCTACATATTTTGCTGTTTACATTTTACATAGGTGAAAAATAGGCTTAATGGTAGAAATAATCAAATTTGTATGAGCATTTAAACTGAAATATATTGTCATTGCGTTGTTAAAGTATGTAGATGCACAGAATTTAGGCCAAAATAAAGTAGTTTTAGGATGGATACAACACTCAATATGAATTAGAAAGAACTTTAAAAATCACGATTTTGAGACAAGATGGATGCCATATATCATTTTGAAGTGGGTCATGTGATCGTTTCATATCATGGACACGTGATCGCTTCATATAAGAGGTGTTATTATTATTTTAATTTTTATTTAAAAAACTACTGAATATATTTCGCTGAATTTTTTTTTATATATTTTATGGAACAATTTGAATATTGCCTAAAATTTTCGAAGCAATTTGTGAATTTTAAATCCGCTTAAAAAATGTTTGAAAAATTAGGTCCTATAGGGCTCAATGTATTCCATTTTTTCAACCCGGGTTCAATCCAAAACTAATTGGGTGATATTATTCATTTATATTCCCATAGGTCCTATAGACCGTCTGAACAACATACTAAAATTTCATTTTGATTAAGTCATTTTTACGGCAGTTATCGTGCTAACGGACAGACAGACAGACAGACAGACAGACAGACAGACAGAATGAACAAAGTCATAAACACTTTTCAACTTTGTTGTAAAGTGTTAAAAAACAGCATATCTGTATCTTTAAAATCAACTGAATTATGATAAAGGAAAAATCTGACGTATGCCACTTTTCCGTACCATGTGAAAGGCTGTTTCATCAATGAAAATAGGGATCATAAACAAATTGACGATGAAAATTGTTTAGATAAAAAATACGTTAATATGTGTCAAAATTTTTATCACAAATGCATCTAAATAAAGCATTACACAGACAGAGATCATATAAAGCAGTAGTACTCACTACGCAGTTGGGGGCACATAATTAAAGTATGCATACATTGATAGAAGACCACTGATATAAAGGGACAAATTTTGTTACAAATACTAGAAATACAATTCACAAAATGCAATTCACAAAGCATTTTTAAAATGCTTTCCTTCAGCTTCCATACATAACTGAGCTCTTCTAATAATGCTTCTGTAAATATTTTGGAGTTCTTCATCACTAATATTGTTGCATGCATCAATTATCTTTTGTTTAAAGTGAAATTGCGTTTTGTGGGCGAGTTTATAAACTGGTGTTCGAAGACGATACCATAAGTAAAAATCTAGAGGGCAATCGAGATCGATAATTATAGCCTGGTGTATAGGCGCGCCATCTTATCGATACTATATGTTTTTCAGAAGCTATAATGTTGTCGGTTCATAAAATCCGTTACAGTACCGTTTAAAATAAGCTGCATGTATTTTTCAGCTGTAATAGTCCCTTCATAAAACACAGGACCAATCAGTTTTCTATTCCAAATTCCGCATCATACAGACACAGAAAACTTTATTTGCTGATGTATTTCACGGACAAAAAATGGTTTCGTATTATTCCAATAATGATCGTTGTGAGTATTGATTGCTACATCTTCCGTAAACAAACATTCATCAGTCCACTGAATGTTTTTAACAAAGTTCGAATTGATGCCTTGTTAGATTAACAACCAGTTGCACAATGCTACACGCCGGACAAAATCGGATGGATGAAGTAAGTGCTAGAAATACATGAATACAAAATGGATGTCAATGGTATTTTCCAAGTGTTCTAGCAATTGACATCCTAGGTAGCCTCAAAATTTCGCTTGCTTTTCGAATGCTGCTTGTTCGTGGGTTGAAAGAAAAATATGCGATGTCAGTTTCAAGGTCCTCTGAGTACAAACGATTTCTTCCAGGGCCAGGTCTTGGATGAAATGAACTGGTAGTTCTTAATCTCCTCATCATCTGATAAACAAATGTACGTGAAATTTCAGGCAAGTTTGGATATCGCTGTCCAAAACCCCGAGCAGTTTCTGGAGTATTTTTATTACACAGAGCATAAATCATTATTAATTCGAAAAGCTCGTTATTTGTTAAAAATACCGATGCACAACCAGTTACGTGTTCTTAATTCGTCAATTCAGAACTAAACATGCTGACGATTCACTGAATGATTTCTAATCTTCTTTATTTTGGTATAATATTAAAAAAAGTTTAGCTATATTGAATAGAAATAATACTGGGAATAAATACGTAAATTAAAAAATAAATCGTTTTCATTTCATTCTTCAGTTTTTTTAAATTATTTTACTATAAACATTTGAAACGGCCGAGTTAGAGTCAAAGGAAAGAAAAAATCGTCTGTGAGTTCTATTCTTCGTTTTGAAAAAATATGTTAAATTTCAAAATCAAATACATACTTGCATTTGTTTACTCATTTATAAAAAAGGTACAGAATTTTATGAAATCGATTTAAATTTTTAAGGGAATTAAATTTTAAGAAATACAAAATTTAAATTTTTATACTGCCCCCGTACAAAAACATTTCCAATGAGTAAAATGTGCCCCATACACTAATAAGGTGTTGTACAAAATTTCATTCCTGTATATATATATATATATATATATATATATATATATATATATAAAAGTCAATATTCACTACAAAACGTTGAACTTGATTTGCATATAATATCAAGACGATAGGCCCAATGCATCACTATACAGCCCTGTATAAATATGAGTCAAAAGGACGATATAAGAAAAATAGGAAAAATATAGCCAACAGGGAAAAACGTAATGGCCTAGGGGGATTGTGAACCCTTGTTCCCGATTATAGTCGACTATTACTCCTAAGGAAACACTCCCGGAGCCGATAGATACCTGAGGCCATATTTCCATGAAACATCAAAGCAAAAGACGTATTCCAACAGAATAAACAAGGACCAAGTGGATATATAAAGTAAAAGATCTGCTTAAAATTGGTTACCAATTTCAAGTAGATCTTTTACTATATACCCTGTTGGCTATTTTTCTTATATCGTCCTTTTGATTCATTTATATATATATATATATATATATATATATATATATATATATATATATATATATATATATATATATATATATATATATATATATGTATATATATATACTATTCATGATAAGAAACATCAATTTAAATTTAATGTAAAATTCTTCCCTCATTATTCTTCTTGACTTAGTAATAAAGTTTTTAAAAATCTAATCATTAGCTCCGCATCAAAAGCCTGGATAGTAATATGTGCACACTATCACGTATTAATCGTCTCAAAAGTCTATGCTATATGTACAATTTTCCCACCTTACTTGTAGATCTCAGTATAAGTACGATAGTAGCAGAAACACCATAAAAGAAACACCGCCCCAAAGGGCAAAAATTAAAATTTGCAAATATTACAAAAACAGTAATTTCGGTTACACAAAAAAACGTGCAAAATTTAAAAAAAACCGCCCCTGCGGGTAAAGAAAAAAGTTTAAAACACTAATAAAATCGTTAAGGCGGATATCTAAAAAGCAAATAAAACAAAAACAGGCTACGGCTTCCAAAAAACAGTGTTATCCATACTTAAATGTTTTCGCTCGTTGTGGTCACTTCTCGGTTAGTTTCTGAACCTTTAGGTTTGTCTCACCAAAAATAAGTACAACTACTTTCACTCTCTCTGGTCTGGTCCATTCCATCGCGGTATTTCGCGTGTTAAGAACTCAAGGTGGATCACGTGGTGGACTCCCATGAAGATTATTGACGCTGGCAGCCTTCTGAGTTGTGAGTTGCCCTTTTTTGCGTGTTGGTGCATTTGTGCGCTATATTTTTCATGATTATGTGGTATTTTACGTTTTTAAGTTGAATTTTGTCCTCTGGTCTTTTTTCTGTTAATCTCGTTTATTCCGTTGTTAGGCACAGATTGCAAAAAATTTTAACCACGTTTTTTTATGCAACCATAGAAACAACGGATTTTAGTATATCTGTCTAGAATGTGCCGCCGAAAACGTTTCTGGCAGATATACTATTCATTGATTTATTTTCTGGTCCTGGCCTTTCCGTGCTCTACTTTTTCAGCCCTTCCTCGTTACTTTATACTTTCTGCTATTAAATACGCTTTATTATATTGTCCGCGGTTTGATACTGTGTTTAATTATTTGCACTCCTACACTTTCGTTTTTATTATTTTAATTTATATATATATATATATATATATATAATATACATATATATATAATATACATAGCTGAAGAATTTTTATTTTACTTGTATTATATATACTTGAGATTGAACATTAATAGAAAATGTTGTGTATAGCAAAAGTGAATGGAAGATAGACTGAAATGTAAATGTGATATCAAAAAGACTATACGACAAGCAGTGGATTATTTTAAAAAGAACATTATAAGTAAACATTATAAATAAAACAGGTACTAAATTGGTATATAAAATACCCCTTTTTCCCTGTTCCATATATAAGTTAAGGAATGGAATAAGAATTACATGTGGTAAAAATGGGTGAAATTTTTTTTATTACACATTTAGATGAAAATATTTTTATAAATCATATATGTAATGCAGGTACTTGAGGTACTAATCCCCTTGTTCCCTGCATAAACATACATGGTGTAAATGCAAGAATTGCGTGTAAGAAGAAAAGTTGCAAAACAGAAACATTGTTTTGCACGATGAGCTAGGCCTTTTCTAGCTCCCCAAAATAATTTGAAATTGAATAAAGTGAAAAACATTTCCGAAACCATGTACGTTATCAAGGGCCATACATGTTTCGTTAATGCGGATTCTACGTTTCTGTGTGCATTACTGTATGTTGTATTACAGAAATAATGCACATGGCCGCCGTAAAAGAAATATTAATTGGATCAGATATATAAGAAATCAAATATAAAAATTAAATATAATCAAATGTACCAGCGTGTGGCTAAGTATTTATAGGAGAATACAATGCAATGAAAAGGTATAAGAATATAATAAAATAATTGTATTTACCCTTATACAATCTTAATTTTCCTTACCTTATACTCAAACCTAAATTCCATAAATCACCTATTCCTTTTAGAACTGTTACAATAGGATTTAATTCATACACCAATGCTGCTGACAAACAACTTCTAATTATACTAAATCAAATTTATGATCATTTTACTACACAAAAAGCACATATAATCAAAAATAGTTTAGAACTAATTAATAACCTAAAACAACTACCTTACATACATGATATTAAAACTTTTGATTTCAAAGACCTCTTTAATAACATTGATATTAATTATTTATATAAAATCATACTAAATTTATATAAACAATTTACTCAATCCAAAAACATATCTTTTCCAAATATCAAATTAATCTTTATCAAATTAATCTTTATTAAAATCATTTCTGTTCAAACAGTATTTATCTCAATGAAATTGCATATACAAATTAAATAAGGGAATACCACAGGGAGGAATCTCATCCCCAATACTGGCCAACCTTTATCTACATTTTTACGAAATCCAGTACCCTTTCAACAGTCATATCATGTAAAGATTTATTGATGATCTAATTATTATTGGAATTACTGATGAAGCACCTATATTAAACTTTAATTTTTATCCACCTAATCTACAACTACTTGAAAATGCATATATATCAAACGGGATCAATTATCTAGACGTTAGTTTGAAAATTTAAAATGCAGACACATTAAAATTTAAAATATACGACAAAACAGAAACTTATAACTTCAAAGTAAATAAACTTCAACATTATTCATCCAATCTTTCAGAATCAGTATATAACAGTATTATTAATAACCAGTTATTAAGAATAAAAATGTTATGTACACCATGTTACTACAAAGAACATCTTTCTAAATTCATAAACAACACTATTCAAAATTCCTACCCGCCAAACCTTATTTTTCATTTATTAAAACACATTTTAATTTTAAATTCAACACCTTGCTACAATTACAGTAACATATTGACAGATCATTCTCAAACAACTTTAAATAAATTTTTCATCTCCATGTTTTACTTCCAACAGTAGAAATCTTAGAAGAACTAACTGTAGAATTAACTGTAACCTCTTTTTGGGTTAAAATGCTTAGTCAGTATAACGTCAACTTCACTGTTAAGCAGCACAACGGGTAAATACAATTATTTTATTATATTCTTATACTTTTTCATTACATAGTATTCTCCTATAAATATTTAGTCACACGCTGGTACATTTGATTATATTTGATTTTTATATTTGATTTCTTATATATTTGATCCAATTTATATTTTCTTCTACGTCGGGCCATCTGCATTATTTCTGTTATACAATATACAGTAATGCACACAGAAACGTAGAATCCGCATTAACGAAACATGTTTGGCCCTTGATAACGTACATGATTTCGGAAATGTTTTTCATTTTATTCAATTTATTCAATTTCAAATTATTTTTGGGAGATAAGAAAGGCCTAGCTCATCGTGCAAAACAATGTTTCTGTTTTACAACTTTTCCTCTTACACGCATTTCTTGCATTTACACCATGTTTATGCAGGGAACAAGGGGATTAGTACCTTAAGTACCTGCATTACATATATGATGTATAAAAATATTTTCATCTAAATGTGTAATAGAAATTTTTTTCACCCATCTTTACCACATGTACTTTTCTTATTCCATTCCTTAACTTATACATGGAACAGGGAAAAACGGATATTTTATACCAATCAAGTCAAGTCGGGGGTGCAATTCTGGAGCGCCTGGTCAAATATGACCGTATCTCCGAGCTGTAAGTGTACAATCATGATCTCTGTAATTACTTGAATTGCTCTAAAAAGGGGGGGGGGAGATGAGAATACTCCGAGGAGTATAAAAGTGCTACTAGGAGGTAAGTGAATTCACGAGAAAAAAAAAAAGTATGACATGTTATTTTTAAAAATGGTTCTTAGTTATATATATATATATATATATATATATAAGACTAAGGATAACAAGAGAGATCAATCATGCTTAAAACATTGATTATGAAACATTTTCCAACTTCAATGCAATTTTATTTAAACATTTCTAAAATGCAATACATTCCTCAGTAATATTTTAAAACTTATCACAATACTACATTAATTTATTATATTTGAAAACTTAAACCTTCACCGAAAAAAATGAACTTCATTCAAATGAAGGCATTGAAATATAAATTGCCTGGTTTAAACATCTCTAAAATACGATACATTCCTTGGTAATAATTTTAGAATTATCATAATACTACGATAATTTATTATATTTGAAAACTTCATCGAAAACACCTGAAATTCATTGAAATCACGTCATAGAAAAAATAACACGCCTGTCTCTCTCTATAAAAGCAGCATTTCATTCATAAACAATTTTCCATTCATTTCATTCATCACAATACTATTATAATTTATTTTATTTAAAAATTAAGACCATGGAGCTACAAGTAATTAACATGGAGCTACAAGGATGTTTAAAACTTCACCGAAAAAAATCGTCCATCTCTCTGTAAAATCAATGAATATTTTATTCATATCAGCTATGCAGACTCATATCAGCTAAGCAAAAATAAAGTGGTTTTAGGACGGATACAACACGCAATATGAATTAAAAAGAACTTTAAAAATCACGATTTTGAGACAAGATGGATACCATATTTCATTTTGAAGTGGATCACATGATCTTTTCATATCATGGTTACGCGATCGCTTCATATAAGAGGTGTAATTATTATTTTAATTTTTATTTAAAAAACTACTGAGTATATTTCGCTGAATTTTTTTTTATATATTTTATGGAACAATTTGAATATTACTTAAAATTTTCGAAGCAATTTGTGAATTTTAAGTCCGTTTAAGGAATGTTTGAAAAATTAGGTCCCATAGGGTTCAATGTATTTCATTTTTTCAACCCGGGTTCAATCCAAAACTAATTGGGTGATATTATTCATTTATATTCCCATAGGTCCTACAGACCTTCTGAGCAACATACTAAAATTTTCATTTTGATTAAGTCATTTTTACGACAGTTATCGTGCTAGCGGGCAGACAGACAGACAGACAGAATGAACAAAGTCATAAACACTTTTCAACTTTGTTGTAAAGTGTTAAAAATAGAAGGTAACTTATCACTATAATGCAAAGGGGGTGAGGGTAAAATGAGCATACTAAAATCATAATTTAAAAGCTATATATATATATAAATATATAAAAAATAAAATAAAAAAGCAAACACGGCAAAAATGAGAAGCAATAATAAATAACTCAAGATTGAAGGTCAAGGCATGGCGAGCAATCTACACAAAATCGGGGAAATCTTCGAAATTGCATTCTCGTCAGGATAGTCATACAATTGGAATTAAAACCGGTAGAATAGCCAGTTTCTGACAATGGCGATAGTATTTACCTATATATATATATAACAGTTGCATCTTAACTTTTTAACAGTATTAGATTGTCTGTCTTTGACAGGCTTAAATACTAATTAAACATAATTCCTCCATTCTGGGGAAAAAAGTATTGATTAGAACGACATAACGATGCCATTCTCTTTTAATTAGAATAGTCAGTTGTAAAAACCTACCAAATAAAGCTTTCGTAATTCCAGGTATCAATCCATCCTTGACGTTCATCTGTCCCCAAAAAAAAGTATAGGCTCAGTAAGATAATTGGAAGAATCTTAAGAAATAAAATGTGGATTGTTTCTTAATTAAAATGTTTTGAAAAAATGCATGTAAAATAAATTAACACTGTAATAATACTTATATAAAGCAATTTAATAATAAAGAAAATTAAAAATTCACCTGTTTGTCTAATCATCACTGGCGTACGGTCTTAGAGAATTTCATGCAATAATTTTGATGGGTAGGGTCTCACTTGAAATTTAATCGTCCGTCTGTTCTTCTGTCTTCATGTCGTCTTGGCAAGTTGCGCAGCGTCCATCGAGGCTAAAATACTAAGCCTCCCCTGTTTAAAATCTAAATTAAAGAATTATTTAAACATGCTTTCATTTATTATATTTTTAAAAATAACTTTGCAAATACATATGTATTTTTTTTTAATTGTTACACTTTACTTTAAGTGGCAGATTTCAAAGTATTATTCCCATTAAAACGCATATCTTAATGTTTTAGAAGCTGAAATCATCCAGCCTTTGCGATGTATTTGAAAAAACGTGATATTAAAACCTTCCAACTGTTAAGCACCTCCCTCGCTGACAAGTTAGAGCTATAAGTTAGCCTACAGAAAGATGTGGCTTTTGTTTCACTCATTTTCAATCCTTTTTGAAAGGTCTAAATTAAGACAATGATTATATGAGGGATGTGAAGTTTCTTCAATGATGTGTAGTTGAGGGGTTTGGAGTGAAAAGGAAAATTTCTCGGACAAGGCTAATGGATCCATCATTCTGAACAAAAATGTTTCTATTAATTAATTTTCGCATAAAATAATCATTAGTTGTAATACTAAAGAATTTGAGGCATTTTGTACGAGTAACTTAACATTCACCTACAATATCAAGACGAAGAAATACACTAATAATAACTATTAAATTTAAGTAGCTTGCGAAGGAGACTTAGTTCATCTCGTCATCAATATAGCGAAGCATCCATTAGCGTATTTGGTAGTTATAGAAGGAATAAATCTGATTTCCCTTTAAAAATCGCTTGCTACACGAGAATCTTAGATAAATGCGATTGATAATTTTCTATTAGATTTTTAGCATATTTTAATTATAAAATATTTTTAAGTTTCCATAGTATAGCATTTGTAAATAACTAATATATAACATTTTTTAAGGACATTGTTGACTACAGTAATTTTCAACTAAGCTTATGTTGCAGATTTATTTCTCACCAATTTTCAGTGCAGTTTTTTTTAATTGCTTAATTTTGTTGGTTTTAAATATTTATATTTGCAAAACTGATGTATTTTTTTCTGTCACTTGCTAATGATATTCTAATATATTTTAACAATGTTCTAATATATTGCCAGTCATTGCTTCAATATTCTATATTGGATTTTCCAAGATCTTACCTTATAGTGCAGATATTCCCTACCTGTTGCCAAAGTCTGCCGAAAAGTTCGAAAGCAAACGAACTTTTATTTAGTAGCTACACTGGAAAATTACACCGGAAAATTACACTTCCTTATATTTTTATGATTTTTTAAAAAATTCATTCAAAGTTGAGTGGTTGATACTTATACTGCTCCAGCTATTTTTTCAAATGCATGCTAAAAATTTTAGCATGAATTTATGCCAACACTGAGAAAATATTTACCATTTTAAACATTAAATAAATTTTTCATGGTATTGAAAAAATAATTAATTACTACTCAAGCACAATAGTGTCATTCTAATAGCCAGTTAAAAAAAATCCTCCCAAAATAAGCTTTTGCGATTCCAGGCTTACATCCACCCTTCACGGAATCTGTCCCAAGAGAAAAAGTAGGCTCTGTAAGGTAATTGGAGGAATAAAGAGCAAAAAAGTGGGTTATCTTTTAATTAAAAGACAATGTTAAGTTCGAAAAAAGATGAAATAAATGAACGTCCACTGAGAAACGGATTTATATCAAAAGAAAAGATTATTGTTTTAGTTTTACCCAAAGTTCATGCTCAATCCAGTGGCGCAACTAGTATTAGGCGCAGTTAAGAGAAGCTTAAGGGTCTAAGAAACATAAGGGCCTTCAGCAAGCTGGATATTTGCGGCGCCCAGAACAAAACAATTATTTCCTTAAAAAAGTCATTAAAAAATAAAAGTATATTATTGCTAATATAAAAATTATACGCACAAAGTTATTTATGACTAAATAAATTGATTTTTATGATAAACTAGAAGGTATACCCGTCATATTACGGAATTAAAAATTTGCAAAACATTTCTCTCATCTAGAGCTATTTTTATCAATTTAGTGACATTTTTATAAATTTGGCGACATTTTAGTCAATTTGGCAATATTTAAAAAAATCGCCAAGTTTGCGAAACTCCCCCAAATTTTTCGCCAAGCATTACGGACGGTCGGAGAAATGGGTTATTCATATAGTAGTTTGTTATGTTATTTCCAAAATATTGAATTTTCATCAATTAGTCCTCATTTTCATTGATTCAACGTCATTTTATCAATTTGCCAACATTTTCGTCAATTTAGCAGCATTTAAAAGGGCTTGCCAAGTTGGCGGTATGCCGTAAAAATTCATTGCTGGAATTTCGCCAAGCATTACAGACGAAGAAATAGGTTATTCTCACAGTAGATTCTTATATTTTTTCCAAGATATTGAATTTTCATCAATTAGTCGTCATTTTTATCAATTTGGCGACAAGTTTATCAATTTGGCGACGTTTTCGTCAATTTGGCAACATTTAAAAAATCTCGCCAAGTTGGCGATATTCCACCAATTTCGACGGCAAAATTTCGCCAAGTATTACCCAGAGATAGATAGATAAACAGACAGGTAAATCAAGATGTTTATAGTATAAATGAAAAAAACAAACAAATTTATGCATTTTCCTAAATGCTTTTACTTTGTAGGGCCAAAACAATAACTTTTGGGGCCCATTTACATATTTTGCTTAGGAAACTGAAATTCATTGTTATGCAGCTGCAGCTGACTACTCAATCTTTGCTTCCTCATATACTGAGAATATTAATTGCCTCTACATCGCATCCTTTGGATACAATATAAGAGCAGTAATCATCAACACAAAAATATTAACATAAATATCTCGTAAGGTCTTAAAACAATCGTTAGATACAATGAAACAGCAAATAAAAGCTCAACCATTTCACAAACATGGAAATCGTATTATTAAAACTCTCATGTATCTATCTATGTCATACAGCTGAGTCAGACTGATTGACTAAGGAATAATTAGTTATACAACCCAAACTGCCGAAAGTCAAAACTTCAAACTTTGCATACACGTGGAACTTGATCTATAAGTAATAAGAAGAATCTAAAATACTGGAAATTTTGTTCGAAAATTTTATAAATCACGGAATTTTTCGTTTTGACATTCTTCCAGAGAACGACTAAACACAAAATATTTGTATTTATGCTCGTACCATCATGCGCAAAAGAGAAAAAAAATCCTAAATTTTCTTGATTAAATTCATGGGTGTACAAAACAATCAATCGTTCCTGGCACATTTAAATTTATAGTTTACGATTTTTTTATTTTATCAATAAATTTATTTATAACACAGCCAACAATTTTTTTTCTTCTGGTGATTTGGAAGTTAAACCTCTGCTTGGATATATTTGGGACACAGATTCAAAAACTGGCATTGGTTTGGCTATATCAATTCTAGTTACTTTCCTTATATACATAATGTATAAGGAAAGTATTGCGACGGGGTCGAAAATTCGAATTCGAGTTTTCGACGGGAGAGCACGTTTCAAGCATCCCTGATCAGGAATCAAACATTTTTGAAGTAATGTCTGTGTGTGTGTGTGTGTGTATGTGTGTCAGTGAGTTTGTGGAGACGATAACAGACGAACGAATGGACCGATTCGAACCAAATTTGGTACAAAAATCAGAATCCGTAAACACTGGAAGCCTATTGTTTTTATACGCAATCAAATGTTCATAACCCCCCTAAATTTTCGAATGAAATTTTGAAAAAATCGTCCAAAAATCAAAACCATTAATAAAATTACGCAAATAGACATTTCTTATGTAATTTTTCATTAGAAAACGATTGACATAAATTTTAGAACGCTAACATGAACCGTTTTCGAGTTATTGCACATTTCTCAAAAAAATTATCAAAAAGTCATATAAAATAAAAAAGAAAAATATTTCCTCTTGAGAAACATGTTCACTTTTCATATGTAATACCATGCGATAAATTGGATGACATCATTCTCGTGGATCTAACTCGTTCCATTCTTGAAAAAGGATACTTTGAGTAATACTTTTGTATTTGAACGCCAATAGTCATTTATCTGCTGTAAGAATAACTTATTTCTTCGTCCATAACGCTTGGCGAGATTTTGGCGACGATTTTGGCGGAATGTCGCCAACTTGGCGACTTTTTGAAATGTTGCCAAATTAAAGAAAATCTCGCCAAATGGATAAAAATGACGCTAAATCAATGAAAATGACGACTAATTGTCGAAAATTCAATATCTTGGAAAGAATATTAGTATCTACTATAAGAAAAACCTATTTATTTTACTGTAAAAGTAGTAAATTCATTACATTATATAAGGAAAGTCATGTGTTGCCCACATCAGATTTTTTTAGATATATAGCATAGCCAAAATTGAAAACCTTGTAAACATAATCACTTGATAAGAAAACAGTGTCCGCTGAGAAAAAATTTGGTAGTTGGAAAACAAAAAGTAATTAATAAACATTTAGTTGACATAGACAGAATCATATTGCCACCTTCACATATATAGCTTAACTTGATAAAGCAATTTGCGAAGACTTTGAAAAAAGAAGATTTGTGATTTGGCTACTTATTAATACATTCTAAGACAAAAGAAATCGACGCAGCAACAAATAATTATCCAAATGAGACAAAATTTGATACGTGTAATATATATATACAGAAACAGAAATGATTAGAATTTTAGAACAATTGGATGATTTATTGCACTGAAAGATCGACACAAAGTGAGTACGTCAATATAGAGTTGGTCCACCTCTGCCCTTGATATAAACTGTTATCCGACGTAGCATTGATGCATAAAGTTGACAGATGGTGTTCTGAGGGATGTCGTTCCAAATGACCTCAAATTGACGATCTAATTCATCTACATTTTGGGATGGTCGCAGGTGACACCTCATCTCAGTGTGCTCAATAGGCGAGCGATCTGGGAATCTGGCTGTCCAAGGAAGTGTGTCGTCAGCACGCAGACAATCAATAGAGAGGCGTGCCGTGTGTGACCTGGCATTATTTTGCTGAAAAGTTAACCTTTGGTGTCGCGAAAGGAATGGCAATACAACTGGTCGTAGAATGTCGGCAACGTACCGCTGTGCTGCGATGGTGCCACGGAGAACTATCAAAGGGACCCGTCTATAAATCGAAATGGCACCCCAGACCATAACTCCCTGTTGTCGGGGCGTGTGACAGTAAGAGCAGGATCCTTACGATGTCCGGTCTGTCTCCAGACACGTCTGCGCTGGTTGTCGGGACTCAGTTCGAAACGGGACTCATCACTGAAGACAATTCGTTCCCAATCCCCGTTGATCGGGCCCGGCACCACTGCAATCGCTGTTGACGGTGCATACTGGTTAGTGGTAGAAGGCGTAATGGGCACCGCGAGTATGGATTCCGCTATCGTAGTCTTCTATTAATGGTCCGGGTGGTCACTTCCGTGTTTGTCACATTTTGGATGGTTGATAACGACGAGAGGTTTAAAATATGTAAAAGTTATACTTCCTTTCATTAGCTTCAAAAGCAGAGAAAATAGACTCCAGGTAATGACTCACGTTCTGATGCGTGAATAATATGAAGTAAATGTGTGACTCGGTTTCTGCGGCGGTAGAAATATTGAAAATTTTGTAGAGAGAAAATATTGTACTGCAAATAACTGTATTCTTTAGTAGACGTCATTCTAAATTTGGAATGCAGTCTCATTGCAGATAACAGCATCCATGGACGAGTTTCGCATTCATCATACGCTCGACAGCATGGAATATCCGATATCTGCAACTGCAACAAGAAAACTTGCTATATGCCACAACTTTGCTAATTTCTATGTTAACTGAAAATTCAGTCCTTCAACGTACCCGGCTTCAAATTTCTTCAAAATTTAGCTCAAGCTATTTGAAGCTGCATATATTTGTTTTGCACATTTCCTTAGTTAATTCTTATGTGTAACAATGTTCAATTTTTATGTCGATGATAAGAGTGCATTGATTTCACTATTAGAATGAATGACCTAAATAGGCGCTGTTATGTTAAAACCATAACACTATTTTGTTTTCCCCAAATTTATTAATTATCATAAAGTGTAATCACCAATTCAAAATTATTTGTTAAGAATTTTTAACATTAAATTTCTTTAATTCAAATTAGCGATAACCAATTTAAAAACACAATTGTAAACTCTAAATGAGCGAGCTTCCCTGCTCTATTATAAAATGCATTTTAACAATCCAGAATCTTGGTCACGGCACCAGAGAAAAAAATGTCATGATAAGGAGCTAATCATAAAATCAAAATAATTCTTCGCAATTTCCAACCATAGCATCTTGGGAATGGTCACCCAACTGCAGTGTTTTAAAGTGAAAATTTTAATACAAGGTCGTATAGTGAGGATGTTCAGTTTAGTATAGTACTTGTAATGCGTTACGATAATATTACTCATTAAGGATTAGCTGCATCAGGGCGCCAAATATGTACATTAATATAAAAAAAAATTATAAAATTAAAATACAAAAATATATACATACTTTTCATCTGAATCATCAGTCTATTCATGCATATTCTTAACTTTGGTTTAATTAAATTTACGTATTTTAAAATGAACTAAAACAGTTCTTTCCTACCCAGAGAGAGCCATCCAACACGTATCACGCTTATTTATATAGTTTTAAGGACATCCTGGCAAGGAAAATCTTCAAAATATCGATTTTTCAATTTCACTTTCGTTTTATAGATTATAATTAATTCTGAGCACAATGGTATATAGTTTTAATTATTTACCATGATTAGAAATGGTAAAACTTGCATTTAACATGGTCTATGCCTAGAAGGGCCAGATTCATGGTGTGGTTTTAAAAAGCAGAAATTGCAGGCAGAATGTATAAGCATAAATATTCACTCCCAGTGGCTATAATGAATAAAATAAAATTTGTATTTAGAGATTTAGCTAATCCAAAGCTTTTGAAAAAATGCTTACATGGGTAAACACAAAGCCCAAAGAAAGTGTGAACCACTTCATAAGGCAGAGGATCCCTAACAATACATTTATTGAAGTTTCAACCCTTCAAATTGGTGTTATGGATGCCACATTTGTTTTCAATGATGGCCCTGAGTCGATTAAAATTTTTGAAGTCTATGGGCAATTTTCCAGATGTTAACATGGGAAACGCTCTTAGGCGCATTGACAAACGGCCAGAATTCAAAACCAAAATTAATGTGTGCAAAGAATAAGGTCCTAAACAATTTTAACATGCTTTCCTTATGAAACTTTTTCTTTAAACTTGATTTTCTCAAAACGTAGTTCTTTGAGATTCCGGTGCAATTATTAAAGAAACTGTCAAAGATACAGATATGAAATCATATATGCTTTATTAGCTCATAAAAGACTATCATTTGTACCAAAAATTATATTTATATTGCGAAAAAATTATAATTTATATCGATTTTAATTAACAAAATTTTGAGAATTTCTATAGTCCAATGTAATTTTTTAGATCATTTGAAAATTATCACTCTTATAATAAAATTGTAGGTATAATAGTGAAATTGAACATAAATTAGCATATTCCGAAAGTTTCATAACATTGTGGTGGCAAGTTTTCTTGTAAAATGTACCGATGAGAATTTTTTCATAAAAAAAAAAGTTTTTTTTTTCTTTCATGAAACCTATGTTAATATAAAAAGTATACATAACAATGAAATAATTTTACCTATTATTTTCTCACGAGACATATCTTTTCCATAATTAGGCAGAAAAAAAATTGAAATATTTCTTTTGTGCACTTTTGAGCATTGATTTCCGTGAAAGAATAAAACCACATTTTTCATTGGCTCCCCTTGCCAGGGTGTCCTTAAATAAGAGTCTTTATTTTTTCTCAATTACAAGAACAAGTTTGCACAAAACAAAGCACCTTTACCTATTTTATGTCTAGAATAAGTTGTATAACAACTATTTTCCTTCATATTCATATTTCGTATTAATTGATAAAAGGATCGTAAGAAATCTGCATTTAATAATATCTTTCTTGTTCACTGGTAGCCCCATGAGAATTACTAATCGCGAAAACCCTATTCTTTTCATTCGTATATCACACTGAATGTGCAGGCTCAATAATTATTTTAGATAAAACCCCTATACTTCTCCTTTGTATATCATACTGAATGTGCAGGTTCAATAATTTGTTTAAAAGAAGCGTTATCACGAGTCTTTAACATATACCATGTAGTTGTAAGACAATGACAAAAAGCCGAAATTATAAATATATTTCATCAGGATTATAAATAGTTTGCTTCATATAGAATAAATTGTATTAAATGCTAATCGTCAACAGAGTCACACAAAGTGTAAGAGTCACAATTACTTGAAATCATAAATTATAAGAATGATAAATTTGATAAGAATTCAATAATCCTACCGAGCAAAGAATCGCTTCCAAATAAATTATATTTTATTGCCGAAATTCCATGATGAAATCAGATTAGGTATTTGCCGAAATTGGTGGGGAGAAGGCCCTCTTTGTTAAAACAAAGGCAGTCCCCCACCAACGCGAATTCTGTGTTACCAGCTCAAGAATTCTAAAGCAACTGAACGGGGAACACAGAATTTATTCCGCACTATTTCCGAAGGTGCTAAAATGTTCAAGAAAAATTCGGAAACTGAAATAACTTTGGGGTGCGGATTTCATATTGGCACCCATTCTGCCATTTTAAGTCTAAATTTCATTTTATTTTATTTATAGACTGACAAGTCATGGATAAATTTTTCCGACGGCATTCACTCGGAAAACATTTAGTTAAGATCAAAACGGATAACATTATTCTATCTCCCCCAAGAGTATGAAATTATGAAAAGTTTAGAGGAAAATATATTTGCTGTCCATATGCATCGATAATATTTTAAAAGTAAATTTTATATAATAAATGATTTCGTTTTATCATTGATTGCCATCTTCAATATGTTGAATCCAGAAAACTGAGCCGAAAAAGGCCGCAGCTAATTGAAATAAGGTAGAACAAATAACCGTATTCTATCCTCTTCAGATGAAAGTATTTGGAATATATATATATATATATAATTCAATGGATTGTGAAATAATTCTGAAACCCGTAAACCCTGCTCGCTTTTAATTAAATTATTTTATAAACAAAATTGATTATTTTAATTGTCTGCAATTCCTGAATGAAGTTGTAACAGATATTAACAGCTTTTAAGTATGACTTTTAACATGAGCGTGTTGTCATGTTTTTAATGACAAATAGGTCAGAAAAATGAATTGCAAGATTTATTCAAATTTGACATTTTTTTTATTAATTTTGGTTCTAACCCATGTTCGAAAACATGTTTTCATATTTACCAGATGCGGCTCCCTCCACTAACGGTTGATTTTTCAGCTGTCACTTTTCAAGGATAACCATTTTTAACAAGCACATTTTAACAATCATAGCTAACGATAGCCCGCTACGCGGGAGCAAAAAATCAGTGAAGAATAAATGTTCCAACTAATTCACAAAATAAATATTGCATTCCCAATAAGGCCGTTTTTTACTGCAAGCAAATGCTAGAGCCGCTCAATTTCAAGGTTGTTCATAATGTGTTTTTGAGTGATCATAATGTAAAAATAATCAAAAATGTGAACAAATGGTACGCAAGGAGCATTTTCAAATTTTCGCTAAAAAAAATTAAATTAAAAAAAAAGACAAGATTATAACAAAATTGAAAAATAATTTAATGGTATTTTATATAGTAATATTAAGAGGGATATTTATACAAATTTTCATGTTTCTAAGTCAATAAATAAATAAAAAAATTTCAACGTCCACTGTCCCCTTAATTCCATTGACCTTCATATTCAATTTACGCATGGCATTGAAATGAACAATTAACTTTTCTTTTTAGATATTCTTGTTTCAAAAAAGGAAGCTTCTTTTAGTACATCTATTTTTCGGAAACGTTCCTCTGTTCTACTTTTATTTTTACAGAATAAGACATTTTTACGGAACCGGTTTAAAGCTTGTTTGAAAGAGCATTTCTTCTGTGGTTCTAAGATGAAAACACTATTAATATTTTTGACCGCAAAGGAACTGATTTTTTGTGAAAATCGCTCCAAATTACTCTTTAACATAAATATAATAACTAAAAATCTAATTCCAATTTACAAAATCGCTTCTGAGTTATCTTAGAATTTGATCCTATTACTATACCAAATTTCATAGCTGTATGTCGCTTATAGATTTTACGCTATACGACCAACAAACAAATAAACTGACAGACAAACATCATCTTTTATTAAATAAGATGATTAAAGGGAATTAAAATATTATTTATTTTATCTCCCACTGTATTATTATACCTAACACTGACAGCTAAATCATTTTCAAAGGTATGTGTATATGCACCCAAACACGTTTCTTGACTACCCCAGTAAATGACAATAAAAATTTGCAATATTTGTTACTTTTAGTGTATCGGCTATTTTATGCTGAAGAGAGCTAAGCCGACGGATGGTTAAACTGGAATACCTTTCCGTGATGTTTTCCTTGATTTTGGTTGCTGCGCGTTCATTTTTGCACTTTACTATCTTCATCAATACAAGAGCGATGTGTTTATTTTTCTTCGATTAGGGGGGCATCGCTCCCTGCTCGATACGCTTCTTCAAACCCCTTCGGTTTCTACTCACAGAGGTCGTTTTGCGAACTATTTCAAGCCAAACTAAAGTGTAAATTAAAAAAAAGTTAATTTAACCGTATTCCACTATTATTTCTCTAATAAATGTATCAAATTTTATATTTTTGTATGCTATAGTTTTTGTGGTACGAAGCAGAGGAGTTCGAGAAATTTGTCAAACATCGGCGGCTACTTTTTTTTTTTTAATATAAGGAAAAACTTTCGTCGCCAAATATTTTATTTCGAAAATTTTCTTTTTATTTCCCACTTTTTCGAAAACAAGCGAGTACCTCATGCAGAATAGCATTTTTAAAAATCGCATGAAAGGAAAACAAAATCGCGAACAATCACATCTGAAAAACTCAATGGTTTCATAACCTGATGATTCCCCTTTTTTGAAGACAAAACAAAAACTTTTCGTATGAAATGAATGCGATCAAATTGAGCTTTGGGAAAAAAGTGGAGTTGTTTTAAGAATGTGTTCCTGGCAAAAACAATGCTGACTTTTTTCGCTAAACTAATTATTATGTGTCAATTACTTTAGCGGCATATTTTCTTTTGTGTGTATTCGGAAATGTTTCTTTACGAAGTTGTTTGGATGTTCTAACACTTTAACAATTCCGTTTTTTCTGAGGAGTATCCAATTTCGTTCCTTTTTTAAAATTTTTCAAGAATTTTATAATTATAATATTCAAATATGTAGTAATTATTTAGATAATTAAATGCATATGTTACGGAGAATTTTAAGAAGTGTTTATTGAAATATAATTAATTTAAAATTGTAATCGATAGAATAGAACTTTTACTTTCCAGTAAAAATGACCTTGTCCGATCGAATAAAAGTGATTGCAGCGCCTCTAGCGAGCATGTAAAAAGTTTAAATAACAAACTCGGCAACAAAGAGAGCCATCCCGACGAAAAAGCCAATTAAAAGTTGTAGAGCATTTCAATAAGTCAAATGCACTTTTTGAGCGAAGGATAAGAAAACTTTAGCAACGTATATAAGCACAAATAAAATGATAATGCAGCATACAGCTGTTTCGAAAGTACGTTGGATCTCCTTCATCCGCGGAAGCTTTCCCTATCCAGAAAAATTCTAGTAATTTAGTTAATGACTTGTCCAGTACTCAATTTTTATCAACCGCTTGGTGGAGTGCATTGTAAAATTCCATCCACCCCCTGCTCCGTTCTATTCCTTTTGGGATCTTATGTGTCATTTTATCCTATATTTCGTCTTGTTGAACCTCATTTATTCTTGTTCGAATTTGATTCGTCTTATCGGTATATTCCTGTTGTATCTCGGCGCACGCCAATCTCTTGTGTTGCTTCTCGTTTCGGATTGGATGAAATGTTCTTCATTCTGCTTTCTGATTGGCTCTTTCTTAATCCAGGTCTTACGAATATAAACTCCTTTATATCTTCCTTAGCAATCATTTAAAATCGCGTGCTCAGACGAAGAAAAAGCATAGGCGCTTGCTAGGTATTACGAAAAGCAATTTGAACCAAACCACGATCTAATGTGTCACGACATCCTAAGAATGGTTAGGCAAACTCTAAACAACTTCAGGAACTCCCCGGTCACGGCTGAGATTAACCCAGCAACCCCGCAAGAGATAATTGATATCATCAAAAACCGTAAAAGTCCAGGGCACGACAAAATCAGTAATATCGCGGTGAAAAACCTACCCCTAAATATAATATTTTACTTGACCACCCAAATAAACAAAATACTAAAACTAAATTATTTCCCCAAAGAATGGAAGGAAGCGATAATTATAGCGATCCATAAGTCTGGTGAGGATGTCACAATTCCAGACAACTACAGACCAATCAGCTTACTACCAACACTTAGTAAAATTACTGAAAAAATAATTCTTAATAGACTGAACACGCACCTTAGTGATAATGATATTATCATTCCGGAGCAGTTTGGATTTCGGCCAAAACACTCTACCACTCATCAATTGCTGAGAGTGGTAGAGTACATATCTTCTGGACTTAATAGTAAGACACCCACAGCTGCGATTTTTCTTGACATGCAAAAAGCATTTGATAAAGTATGGCACTGTGGATTAGCATACAAATTGATCACTCAAAAAGTCCCTGACGCACTTGTCAAACTTTTAATCTCATACCTAAATAACAAACACTTCCAAGTTAGAGTAAAAGATAACTTGTCTACACCCAAGCTCATTAAAAGTAGTGTACCGCAAGGATCCATCTTGGGCCCGACACTCTTTAACATATATCTAAATGATATCCCCAGGACCCCAGACACGGAGCTGGCACTATATGCAGACGACAGTGCGATACTTGCAAAACACCCTTACGTCTCAGTAATGCACAGACAGCTACAACAACACTTAGACATACTCCAAACATGGCTGGAAAAATGGCGAATAAAATTAAACGCCAATAAATGTCATTGGATTTATTTCTCTAGAAAACGTAAACCTCTGCCGCCTCTGTACAACCATGCCCTAAAAGCGGAAAAATCTACTAAATACCTTGGTGTAACGATAGATTCCCACCTAACCTGGAAACAGCACGTAACGAACTTAAACAAAAAAGCGTATATGGCCACAGGAGCCTTATACCCAATGATAGGAAACGGAAATCTAAGTTATCAAAATAAACTCCTAATTTATAAATCGGTCATCCGCCCGGGAATGCTGTATGCAGCACCCGTATGGGGATATGCCTGTAAAACTACTATAGACTTACTAGAGACAAAACAAAACAAAACCCTAAGGATTATAAGGAAAGCCCCTAGATACTTAAGAAACTCGGTAATTAGGAAAGACTTCAAAATAAAAACTGTTAGAGCCCAAATTAAAAAGCTAGCTCTTAAATTCTATAAAAATCTGCCATCTGTTCCAAATGAACTACTATTGAATCTGCATGACTATGATCATCGCAAGGCCAAATCACGTAAGAGACCCTGCGCGGTACTTAATATTGAAAATCAGAATTAGGTAAATCCCACCTTAAATAGTTGAAATTAAATAAAAACTGCAATCATTGTTTTCTAAAAAATGTTCCTAAACCTTAAACTGCCAAATTGCTAGGAAATCCTTAGATCTGCATCAACTCCCCAAAATTACTCAAACTCTAAATGTGCAACAAACTGCCACACTAGGAGCTAGGTCAAATAATAAAAACAGTAAATCAAAAACCTCGAACCTCCAACTATGGGCAAATGAAATAATGTCACAGTATGAAGATAAGAGCCACACCTAGAGATTGGAGATTAAAGGCGTTTCGCACCTGGTGCTCTTTTCTGGACGAAACCTATCTGATCTTAGCAATCATGATTCATTCGGAGCTCAGACTTCCAGTTGTGTGGACGTGCTTTAGTATTGCTCCTGCTTTTTAGCAGTTGATGATCTTCTTGCTTCCGCTTGGGCGTGTTATATCTAGTTACGATAGAGCACATCGGGCAAAGCAATTCTACAGCTTGTTGTGTACGAACGATTCGCCATTTTGGATTTTGTGCTTTTCATTTTGGAGTGTCACGTGTGTTGTTACCACGTGCTAGTGCTATTTTTTGGAACTTCTGTACCCTGACGATATGGATTTGGAACGAGGCGACGTGGCAGCTACTCGCGAACTCGCTGGTGAGCTGGACGAGGAAGAATTCGAGCCTCTCAAGGGTGCCATGATGAATTACTGCGAAACTCTACCTGATGATGGACTGATGACTGGACTGAAGGATGAAGTCAAGAACGCCGTCAATTTCTGCACCCTGGCAGTCTACGTGATGACTCTTCACATCAGGGAGCTGCTGATGAACGGACTACTGGAACAGGAAGAGGACCAAGATTCTAGGTTCGTTACTTTCTGTGAACTCTTTTTTGTTTGCTCAGAAATTGGATAGGTTTATTGATTGTGATATTTATGAGATTTCTAAATGCGAGGGATGTAATTCTAGTGTTAAAATCAAATGTAAAATGATAGAGCTAGGCTTAATTAAGGAAATTAAAGATGAAGATAAACTTAAAACGGTTGAAAATCCAAATAAAAAAAGAAAGCTGGAGGGGGCAATCCACTAAGGATTCTCCTACTAAAAGCCAGATTGTAGAAGAAAACTTAAATGTCCATGATAACATGGACTGTAATGAAATAGCTGATAATGTTGTAAATGTAACTGACAATGATATGTTAAAACTAAGACTTACGCTGAGATTGCCGCGCAAGCAGTTGTGTTTAAAAGTGCACCTAAACCTAAAACGGTCGGAAATAGTGACAGGCTAAAAACAATTGAGATTGAGAAAAAAGACCCAAAAGCTGAATGTTTTTTCATAAAGTTCAATGATAATTACAAGGTTCTCCTTAAAAAACTAAATGATATCTCAAGAAATAAAGTATCTGGCAAGCTCACAGGAGACATCTAAAATTGATTCCAAATGACGCTGACATTTACAGGGTTGTACAGCGCCATTTAAGTAGTGAGAAAATCCCCTTCCACAGCTTAAACCTAAAGACGGAAAGGCCAAAAAAGGTAATTCTGAAGGGGCTACCAACAAATTATAACATGGAGGAAATAAAAATCACTTTAACATCCGAAGGATTAGATGTAGTCCGGGTTTCTCAACTGAGAAACACTAAAACGAGATTACCCCTGCCGATCTTCTTAGCCTTAGGCCTACGGAAGACTGGCAGAGGGTCTACAGACTAACAAGATTAGGTTATTTGGCTGTAAAGGTAAAGGCCTTCAGAGCACGGGGCTTCAAAATCTGCTACAGGTGCCAACAGTTCAATCACTCCTCGGAGAACTGCAGTATGCCACCTAAGTGTCTTAAGTGTGCTGAAGAACACTTCACACGGGACTGCCAGAGACCTAGGTCTGAGAAGGCTACGTGTGCAAATTGCAATGGAGACCACCCAGCGAACTTCAGGCAATGCCCGAAGAACCCCTGGAACAGAGGAAAGGCACCGGGGTATGCCCCATCCCCAAAATCAGATACCCCCTTGGAGGCAAAAGGCCCTCCGATTAAACTCCGAGGCATCCCCTCAGGGCTCTTCGCACACTGTGCCACAGCAAAATAGATACCAACCTTCAGCACCCACCAGATCGGTGCAAGAGCAGGCTCCCAAACCTTCGTCTTCCAGAGAATTGACTCCGAAAGAAGTAAAACTGGCTACTATAGCCATTAAAAAGAGAAAGGAAGCTGAAAAAACCAGACAGGCAAGACAGGTGGAACTAGAAGCTAAAATTGTAAATCAATATGCTAAATCAAAAGAAGAAATCAAAACGCGTGAAGCCAAAACTAAACAAGTTAGAGAAGAAGAGCTCGCGCAAACCCAGCTGTTAGAAAAAACGGTTGAAAATAGGCAAAAAACTACTGAGGTCCAAAAGGATACTCACAAAAATGACCAAAACGCGGTTGAGGCTGAGGGTATGGAAGCTGAGACTGAACCTGCTGGTAAAACCAATGATGAAAAGATGGATGAAATCCTCAACCTCATCAGAGGGTTTATCCCCATGTTCGATCTAGATGCAATAAAACACCTGTTGATGCAGTTCGCAGAGCTAATACAAAAAAAAAGCGATCCAATGCAAATGGTCTTTGAGGCTTTTAAATTAATCGCGGATTTTAAAAATAACAGTGAGAATCAAACCCGCCATGGCTAGGTCCCAAAAAGAAAGCTTTAAAATAATATTTTGGAATGCGAACGGCAGGCATATCTCCAAGAATAAATGAACTTAGGAGTTACGTGTTAAATGAAAATGATGTAGATGCCCTGCTAATTCAGGAAACTAAAGTTAGAGAAAAGAAAAAACTAAATAGTATAGCAAACTATATTGGCTATCACAACCTTAGCTCAAATACAACTGCTAGAAACCCCCAAGGAGGAACAGCAATATATATTAAATGAAATATTCCCCACGAGGAAATAAACAACATAAATCTTCAAGGTATAGAAAATACTAGTATAAGAATTAAAATAAATAATGTAAACCCATTTATCCTAACTTCAATATATGTCAAAAACATGAGTGGTATAAATGTAGCTGCGCAGCTGGAACTGCTTTTCTCGCGATATCCAAACACTATACTCGCGGGCGACTTCAATGCACACCACCGAGCGTGGGGCAGCAGGAGAGCCAACATACGCGGTACACAGATACACAGATTACTGAACACAACAAACACCAACATGATTGCACCGTCGAGACCAACCTGCTTCTCAGGTGCCAACGGCTCATTCATAGACTTTGTCCTAACGATAAACATAGAATACGCTCACACTATCGATACCCTGGATGAATTCGACTCGAATCATCTACCGGTATTGGTGACATTCGATCTGAACACTCCCCTTCCAGCCTCTCTGGGACAAGAGAGGGTGAACTGGAACGTTTTCAAAAGAGCACTTTTTGAGCCGCACTTGGCAGTACCCAACATTATGAGCACGGCGGATATTGACTCTGCCACACACACACTCACAACAGAAATCAAGAGAGCTATTGCCTCTGCCACAATACATCGTGAGTCACCAAAAATGCCCACACTTTCCCACCATGTCAAACTATAAGTTAGGCAAAGGAACAGAATGCGTAAGACATGGCAGGCTAATAGAGACTCTACCCTCAAAAGGGAACTTAACAGACTCACGTGGAAAGTCAGGGATAAAATTGTCGCAGAAAAGCAGCAACAGTACAAAGAGTTAATTGAACCCCTTAGCCCGGAAGACGTATCGCTCTGACAATTCGCTAAAAGACTCAGAAAACCTCAAATTAAACTCCCGCCACTAATGGATGGGGTTAAAATCGCGTACTCAGACGAAGAAAAAGCAGAGGCGCTTGCTAGGCATTACGAAAAGCAATTTGAATCAAACCACGATCTAATGTGTCAGGACACCCTAAGAATTGTTAGGCAAGCTCTAAACAACTTCAGGAACTCCCGGTCATGGCTGAGATTAACCCAGCCACCCCGCAAGAGATATTTGATATCATCAAAAACCTTAAAAACCGTAAAAGCACAGGGCACGACAAAATCAGGAATATCGCGGTGAAAAACCTACCCCTAAATATAATATTTTACTTGACCACCCTAATAAACAAAATACTAAAACTAAATTATTTTCCCAAAGAATGGATGGAAGCGATAATTATAGCGATCTATAAGCCTGGTGAGGATGCCACAATTCCAGCCAACTACAGACCAATCAGCTTACTACCGACACTTAGTAAAATTACTGAGAAAATAATTCTTATAGACTGAACACGCACCTTAGTGAGAATGATATTATCATTCCGGAGCAGTTTGGATTTCGGCCAAAACGCTCCACCACTCATCAATTTCTGAGAGTGGTAGAGTACATATCTTCTGGACCTAATAGTAAGACACCCACAGCAGCGATTTTTCTTGACATACAAAAAGCATTTGATAAAGTGTGGTACCGCGGATTAGCATACAAATTGATCAGTCTAAAAGTCGCTGACGCACTTGTCAAACTTTTAATCTCATACCTAAATAACATACACTTCCAAGTTAGAGTAAAAGATAACTTATCTACACCCAAGCTCATTAAAAGTAGTGTACAGCAAGGATCCATCCTGGGCCCAACACTCTTTAATATATATCTAAATAACATCCCCAGGACCCCAGACACGGAGTTGGCACTATATGCAGACGACGGTGCGATACTTGCAAAACACCCTTTCGTCTCAGTAATGCACAGACAGCTACAACAACACTTAGACATACTCCAAACATGGCTGGAAAAATGGCGAATAAAATTAAACCCCAATAAATGTCATTGGATTTATTTCTCTAGAAAACGTAAACCTTCGCCGCCTCTGTACATAAACAACCATGCCATACAAGCGGAGAAATCTACTAAATGCCTAGGTGTAACGATAGATTCCCACCTAACCTGGAAACAGCACGTAACGAACTTAATCAAAAAAGCGTATATGGCTACAGGAGCCTTATACCCAATGATAGGAAACGGAAATCTAAGTTATAAAAATAAACTCCTAATTTATAAATCGATCATCCGCCCGGGAATGCTGTATGCAGCACCCGTATGGGGATATGCCTGTAAAACTATTATAGACTTACTAGAGACAAAACAAAACAAAACCCTAAGGATTATAAGGAAAGCCCCTAGATACTTAAGTAACTCGGTAATTAGGAAAGACTTCAAAATAAAAACTGTAAGAGCCCAAATTAAAAAGCTAGCTGTTAAATTCTACTAAAATCTGCCATCTGTTCCAAATGAACTACTATTCAATCTGCATAACTATGATCATCGCAAGGCCAAATCACGTAAGAGACCCCGCGCGGTACTTAATGTTGAAAATCAGAATTAGGTAAATCCCACCTCAAATAGTTGAAATTAAATAAAAACCGCGATCAATGTTTTTCTAAAAAATGTTCTTAAACCTTAAACTGCCAAGTTGCTAGGAAATCCTTAGATCTGCATCAACTCCGCAAACTTGCTCAAACTCTAAATGTGCAACAAACTTCCACACTAGGAGCTAGGTCAAATAATAAGAAAAAGTAAATCAAAAACCTCGAACCTCCAAGTATGGGCAAATGAAATAATGTCACAGTATGAAGATAAGAACCACACCTAGGGATTGGAGATTAAAGGCACTTCGCGCCTGGTGCTCCTTTCTGGACGAATCCCTTTCGCTTAGCAATCATTCCTCTTTTGACCCTTTGACCTCGTGACCACTGTATTGAAACTGACTACGATGAGTCCCGCGACATTCACTTGGATCCCATCTTCTTACAGAGAACCTGTTTTCTCTCTGTTTACTCTCCTTTTCAAATTTAGTTTTGTCTACCTCTCAACATTGGTGGTCCATCTTCTAAGGTATTTTTGATCACAGTCTAAGCCATCATGACTGTCAATCTTTTCAAGCATCCACCCAGAAAAGGAATGCTTCACATCAAATTTCAATTTCAAAACTATTCTAAGAACTTATATTTCCGATGTGGGGATACGTGAGTTTTCTCGCAGGTGCCCCGAAAAGAAAAAGCCTTGGAACCTTCCTCTTTTGGACTTCGGCTTTGTTGATTCTTATGCACTGGCGGTTTTCCTTGTAGAGCATTGTCTGGTGATTAAGAATAAACAACAAAACTGTTATAAAAGTCATTTATTTGTCACATGATTATTGACGAATCGCTGGCCTATTCGGGAGTGCTAATATAAACAACACTTTCATATACAGAAATCTGATGCACACCTTGTTCAAAATGCACTTCGTCAGCAACAATGCACGTCTGAATTCTAGAGAAAATATTACAGGTGTGCATGTGTCACTATGTTGCAGGTCCTGACGATGCAGGTATTTAATACCTTCCGTATACTGTTTTCGTTCGTTCCTGGCGTCTATTTCTACGCATTAAGACAATGCTTTACAACTTTGTACATGGCTTTCTTTCAGCTATCTCGCATTGTTGCCGAGTTCGTTTTCCCAACTTTTAAATTCTCCGCTAGGTGCGCTTCGGCAACTTTTATTCGATCGATCACGGTCACTTTACTACATGTAGACGTAAGTTGAACACGCATGGACCTTTTCTCACAAAGTCATTGGATTGCTTAAGAAGAACCATGTATACTCGCATATTGCATAGAAAAGAACACACATAGTCGTTGCAATAAAAATAGTTTATTCTCGTCCAAATAAACAACAAAACAGTTGCAAAAGTCTATTTGTCACAACATGATTATTGACGAAGCGCTCTCCTGTTCGGGAATGCTAAAATGAACAATTTCATACACAGAGATCTAATGTTCAGCTTGTTCAAAATGCCTTCCATCAACAACGATGCACATCTGAATTCTAGGGAGAATATTACCGTGTACTTTGACAAGCATTGTAAGTCTTACAATGAAGAATAGTCAGGGTTTCGTCCAGAAAAGAGAACCAGACGCGAAGCGCCTTTAATCTCCAGTCTCTAGGTGTGGTTCTTATCTTCATACTGTGACATTATTTCATTTGCCCATAGTTGGAGGTTCGAGGTTTTTGATTTACTGTTCTTATTATTTGACCTAGCTCCTAGTATGGCAGTTTGTTGCACATTTAGAAGTTGAGTAATTTTGGGGAGTTGATGCAGATCTAAGGATTTCCTAGCAATTTGGCAGTTTAAGGTTTAAGAACATGTTTTAGAAGAACATTGATCGCGGTTTTTATTTAATTTCAACTATTTGAGGTGGGACTTACTAATTCCGATTTTCAATATTAAGTACCGCGCGGGGTCTCTTACGTGATTTGGCCTTGCGATGATCATAGTCATGCAGATTGAATAGTAGTTCATTTGGAACAGATGGCAGATTTTTGTAGAATTTAACCGCTAGCTTTTTACTTTGGGCTCTAACAGTTTTTATTTTGAAGTCTTTTCTAATTACCGAGTTTCTTAAGTATCTAGGGGCTTTCCTTATAATCCTTAGGGTTTTATTTTGTTTTATATCTAGTAAGTCTATAGTAGTTTTACAGGCATATCCCCATACTGGTGCTGAATACAGCATTCCCGGGCGGATGACCGATTTATAAATTAGGAGTTTATTTTGATAATTTAGATTTCCGTTTCCTATCATTGGGTATAAGGCTCCTGTGGCCATATACGCTTTTTTGATTAAGTTCGTTACGTGCTGTTTCCAGGTTAGGTGGGAATCTATCGTTACACCTAGGTATTTAGTAGATTTTTCCGCTTTTAGGGCATGGTTGTTTATATACAGAGGCGACGGAGGTTTACGTTTTCTAGAGAAATAAATCCAATGACATTTATTGGGGTTTAATTTTATTCGCCATTTTTTCAGCCATGTTTGGAGTATGTCTAAGTGTTGTTGTAGCTGTCTGTGCATTACTGAGACGTAAGAATAGTACAATCTAAGGCTCCTCTATATACGAAGTCTCCTCTATATTTAAGGCTCCTCTATAAGGTAGTAGAGGGGCTCTAGTACAATCGATGACGTACGACAGATATTTGGAAGGAGTTAAATCTTCGTGTTGGGAAAAACGCCAAAACCGGCGAAGAACAATCATTCAGGTGGTTTGACCAGGGCTGTAGCAGGAGCCAGAGGGGGGAGGGGGGCTAAGCTCCCAAGATGTATACTCAGCCCCTCCTTATAAAAATCTTAAATTTTTAGTAGTGATATGAAACTTTATCTAAAATGTCATCCAAATTTTGCATAAAAAATTTCTTCGAGATTTTTTTGTAAATTACTTTGTTTTAAAGATTTTTTAATTTAACTGAATTTGTGGTTACACTAATGATCAATTTGTTTATATATTTAATTTAAAACTATTTAATAATTTTAAAAATTATGACACTAATTTTTGGGATACTTTTTGTATTATTGCGTGGTTCACTGTTTTAGTACATTAAAGAGTCAAATTCAACTGATAAGTAGTTAAGAGTTAATTTTAAGTATTAACTTGTATTGGCTTTCAGAAATTTTCTTCGATTAATTAACAGCTTTAGTACTAGTTAATGCTTATATTGAAATCAATTGTAATTATTATATATTAATATTGTTATATGGATATTAGTAATCAGGTCTTAGCTTGCAAATAAACACACACACATACACAGAAAAATCACTCTAAAAATAGTACTTTCGTTTTCTAAAGGTTCCGGAACGTCCGTTAAAAAGTCAAGTTCCGATTTTCGGTCCGATTCCAGCGCTTTCCCTATGCATTAACATGTATTGTATGGAAAGTAAAAATCTGATGTGGACAGCACATGACTTTCCTTGCAGATCAAAATTTTATTTCTTCTTTATTTCTTTAATAATTTATTAAATTGAGTTTAATTTCACAAAATAACACTAAATTTGCACTTTTAATTCAATTTTTGTTTTCATTTGGTAATTGAATATTTTTCCAAAAGCGGCGTAACAAAAATGCGAAAATTTTCAAATATCTTGAGAACGGTTAGTCCTAGAGCAGGGGTCGGCAACCTATTGAAACGGAAGAGCCAAAAGTTACAATTCACAAAATTTCCCAGTTTTTAAAGAGCCACTAAAAATTTTCGTTTCAATATTATAGTATTTGCTTATATATATATTTGATTTTTGATTTAAAATAAACGGCTTTAAATACGGAATAATATTTATTCATATAAAAACACAAATATAGATAATTACATCAATGGGAGCATTGGCTTTGCATGCCTTTTGAAAGTTTGATTAAATCTGGCTTATAACTTGTTGTTTTAAGTTTCAAGCACGACTCTAGATTTTTATTTGTTAGTTGACTTCTAACTTTACTTTTTATTATATTCATGCAAGAGAACGCTTGCTCTCACGAATATGTCGACCCGAAGATCGTCAGCACTCCATATGCCAACTTCTTCACCTCACTGTAGCATTCTGAAAGACTATTCCATGCGCCGAATATGAGGGCCTCAACTCGCGGAAATTCTTAGAATTTATTTCCACTTGTGCTGCGCGATGTGCATGCATTTCTGGACCTCCAACTCTTCCAACTGGCTCTTGAGTTCTGTGAACTTGCCACTCCGCAAGTCTTTGCTTTTCAAATCTAGCAATTGCATTTGGAGCGATCCAGCATCAATTCCAAATGACTCGATGTTGATCTCATTTGTATTTGTGTTGAGAGGATTTGCTATGAACGCGAGATACTTTTGTTTCTTTTGAATTGCTCGAAACTCTCAGCGAATCATCCATCCATCATGTTTTTTAAAGCTATGCTGAAGTAATTCGTGTCAATAGTTGCATTGGTCTCATCGCAATATTGCTTCAGATTTTTAAAATGCAGTAATTTATCGCTCTCCAGTCTTCAACAAAAAAAAGTATTTGTTTTTTCGAAACAAACTATTTCTTTAAGCAAGGCGTAGGCTGGGTTGCCCTTTCCTTGCAGTCTTAGATTTAGTTCATTTAGTTTCATTGTAGTATCTACCATGAAGTTGAATTTTTGCAGCCATTTGTCTTCTTCCAATTCGGGATGGTCAATGCTTTTTTCATTGAGGAATGTTTTTATTTAACTCAAGCACAAAGCAAAACGTTGCAATACGTTACCTCTGGAAAGCCATCGCACTTTATTGTGCAGAAGTAGGTCAGAAAACTGGCTATCTATTTCTTCAAGGAAATCTTTAAACTGGCAATGGTAGAGTGCTTTTGCCAAGATGCTGTTAATAATCTTAATTACCAAGTTCATGACCTCAACTATTTCGGCCGGAAATGTTTGGGCACAAAGCGCTTCTTGATGAATTACGCAGTGAAACATTAGAATTTCGTGGTTTATTTTTTTCTGAAGAATTGATGTTACCCCCCTGTGTTCCTGTCATACTTCTGGCTCCATCAGTTGCTATAGAAACGATTTTATTTATATCGATTCCATTGTCTTCCAGGCATTTTTGCACAGCATTTGCTATATCTTCTCCACGAGTTTGCCTTGAGAGCGGTACCAATCCCAGCAGTTCTTCTTTTGGACCTTGGGACGACATATACCTGACGAAAAGGGTAACTTGTGCCGTGTCTTTTATGTCGCAAGACTCATCTATAGCAAGTGATAAGGCAGAAGCCTGTTGAATGTCTTCCACTTGCATATGTGTTACATTTGAAGACATTTTAGCAGTTCTATCTTGTACTGCTTTAGCAGATAATGGCAAATCTTTGATTTTTTTTCATGATTTCTGCTTTGTTTTTAAAATCACGAAACAGTTCTTCAGATGCATGTATAAAACAATCTTTGACGTACTCACCATCTGTGAATGGTTTTCCTCTTTTTGCAATTTCTAATGATACTGCAAAGCGTGCCAGATTTACATTATTGGAAGATTGCGCCCAGTTACTTAGCATGGAACTTGACTGTTTTTAACACTTTACAACAAAGTTGATAAGTGTTTATGACTTTGTTCATTCTGTCTGTCTGTCTGTCTGTCTGTCTGTCTGTCTGTCTGTCTGTCCGTTAGCACGATAACTGCCGTAAAAATGAGTTTATCAAAATGAAATTTTAGTATGTTGTTCAGACGGTCTGTAGGACCTATGGGAATATAAATAAATAATATCACCCAATTAGTTTTTTATTGAACCCGGGTTGAAAAAATGAAATACATTGAACCCTATGGGACCTAATTTTTCAAACATTTTTTAAGTAAATTTAAAATTCACGAATTGCTTCGAAATTTTTAGGAAATATTCACATTATCCCATAGAATATATAAAAAAAAATTCAGTAAAATATGTTAAGTAGTTTTTTAATTAAAAAAATTATTTAATATAGGGAAAAAAACAAATTCAATTAAATTCTGACTTTGGGATATCTTCCAGAAAGAAAAGAGAGAGATATTATATAATAAATATCTCTCCATTTGTTTAAACGTTTTGCATATGGAAGTGGCTTCATATTTTAAAATAAATTTGGTAGATAACAATTTTTCATTTTTTTTTAAATTTTATATAACTCTTCATGATAAATTTAATTGATGGCATTTTAAATGCACTTTCCTACGTCCTAGAGAGTTAAAATTTGGTACACAGCTTAAATTTGTTGAACATTTTATTCGACAAAAATTTGATGGATCTTTAAATATAGATCATACATTTTTTTCGAAATGGCCTGAAAATAATCCCCGTTCACTTCTATAAATCATTGGTGTAATATTGTTAAAAATTCTGATGTGGACAGCACATGTCTTTCTCTGCAGACTCATATTCGTTCTCTTTATTTATTCAATGATAATTTGAGTTTATCTGCACAACATAAGTATTTTAAATGACATTGAATTTACACGTTAAACTTAAATTTGGTTCTCATTTGATAGCTGGACTTATTGTCAAAGGTGGCGTAGCGAAAACGCGAAAAAACTAGAATATCTCAAGAACGGCTAGTCCTAGAGTAATGGGGTTAGTCTTATTCTTTTTGCTGTCAAAAATCACATATAAAATAGGAATTTAATTGATATAATTGAGCACACGTAGTCTTTTATTTTTATATATAACGATTTTTGCTGGCCATTTCGCAAAAATAGCCCGTTCCCTTTTCCCAAATCTTAGTAGAATAACCTACAAATGATTTATATACAAAATTTTGTTAAATTTGGTATATAAATCACTTGTAGGTTATTGAAATATTATACTCCAAATTTTGTTAAATTTGGTTCATTAGTTTTTAGCTAGAGTGGATAAAGGCAATTTCTGCGGCCATTTCGCAAAGAAGGCAGATTCTTTTATTACGAATCGTACTATAATCTAATGAACATCAGGATTTCCCACAAAAAACATACCTACCAAATTGTATGAAATTCGGTCCATTAGTTTTTCAATTAGAGTGGATGTAATATCCACACAGACACACAGAAACATACACAGATATACCCTTACACACACAGACGTCTTCCTAAAAGTAGTTTTTTCGTGTTCTAGAAGTCCCAAAACGTGTAGATCCTTTGAAAATTCGAGTTCCGATCTTCGGCACGATTCCAATACTTTGAGTACATACACATACACATATATATTATCTGTGTATTATCTGTGTATCTAAATTCCGTGCCTATGCAATTACAATAGTTGTGATTTTAAATGATCCCTAAACTTTTATTATTTCTTCAAGGAAGCCTAATTTTAACATATGCAGAATGCAAATATCTCAAGCAATTGTAAGATGAATTACATAAGAATTGCTGAATTTTTTTCACACAAAATTATTTAGCTCTGGAGTCTGGAATACAAGTTATATGAATGAAATATTCATTGATTTTGCATAAAGAATCAGATGATTTATATTTCGATACAGTTTTAAATATTTAAGTATAATAAATTACTGTAGTACTGTGATAATGTAAAAGATATTACCACTGAATGAATCACATTTTAGAAATTTTTAAATGAAATTACATTTCAGTTGGAAAGTGTTTCATAATCAATGCTTATGCATGATTGATCTTTCTTGTTTTTTTTTTAGCTCTTCAACAGCTTTTTTTCGTGCGTCATCGGTTGGATATTTACCAGCAAACTGGGTATGTTTTGTAGTGAAGTGTCTCTCCAAATTTGACTTCTTATTGTGTGCGAGTTTTTCGTGGTAAATGAGACAAGTCGGAAGGCCATCTGTGTTGCATATGAATGCAAACGACTCCGTCCATTCCTGATTGAATTCTCGGTTTTCTTCTTCAGTTTCTCTTTTTTTTTCCCAGATGCCATGCTGGCGGCGGAGCTGAAAAAATGATTTTTTAAAATTTTACTTAGCTATCTAAAACGGCAAGCAATTTATTTACCATTATTACGATCCTCAGATATGTAATCCAATTCTGTTACTGATTTTATTATATTATACGCGTACATACCTTTGAGAAG